>JAZKJV010004481.1:0-730609 GCA_037367405.1 Ottelia alismoides | reverse complement strand
TGGATGAAGGCTCCCCTAACCTACGGGAAAGTGGGTAGTGAAAGTATTGTCCCAAACAGCATATGCCGATGGTTATGAGAGAAATTAAAGCACATTCAACTTGATCCATTCGAAGAGATGGAACAAGTTGGGAGAACGACTCCACGATCTTGTTTTTGTGCACTACAACTTGAGGTTGAAGATGAAACATGCAAGAGAGGGGCATGACAAAGAGGACTACACATACCCCATCGATCTTCCATATATTTTCAAGATGCACGACGATGATGTAGATGAAGATGTTCTGCAGAGGTGGTTGGATTCCAACGGTGCTCCATTGCTCGATCAACCGGAGGCAGGCCGAATCAGAATATAAGCCAACAGATGGGAGCAGATGTTGGTGACTACATGGCCAGATTTGGGTGAATCACAGATCCTCTTAGAGGGTGGAGCTTGATGCGATTATGGACGACATTCTCTCCACTGGATCGAAATCAAAAGATGACAGTGGGAGCGATGATGATGATGATGCTGTTGGTGGTCGTGATGGATCAGATGATGGGGAGACATATTTAAGGGTTCCGGGTCTGCAGGGGGTGGTCGTAAACCACATGATGATATAAGATTTGAGTCAGGGCGAGAATACATGGAAACGACGTGGAAGCATACATGGGTAGTTTGTCCCAAGTCTAAGTCCGGGACCTATGCATTACGATGCATATGGACGACGTGGCCATCATCCTACAGATAACTATATGTACGATTTGATATCATTTGTAGGTTCGTTGAGTTGCATGGACATTGACAGCCCATACCGTTGAGGAGCACCCGTCCCATGGGCGGATATGGAACCTCTCAAGATGAAAGATCATTTGGCGTCTTACATGAATATTTTCCTGTTCCTCCACTTGGACCTCCTCCTCCTCCTCAGGTGTATACTCCTCCATCTTATGGATATGGTAGCAACAGTGGGTATGGAGGATATAACAGCTACAACGGTGAGAACTACCAAGGTAGCCAACCCTGCAGAGCCCGGACAGCTTCTTTGGCGGTGACAGTTTCGGTTTCTTCTTTGAGTATTACGCTTCTCCTCCAGGTCCCTCCTCTGCAGATCTTCTCCTACTCTGTCCTCGTCATCCCGAGGGATCTCAAGCTAGTACTTCGGCACGTCGAAGTCACCTTATGACATCGGATCTAGCAATTCTTATCCTCGACTCGGGATACTCATAGGGATTGATGACCATCAATACAGGCAATATATCATGGATTAATAAGTCCATGTACTTGTACATGACATGGGAAAACTATTGCGAGTTCATTGAGTCCGCATCCGCTATGAGAGACAACAGGGCAGGGGGGGCCGATTTAGATCTGCCGTGAAATTCTTGATTTTAGGTCATCTCTTTTACAATGTTAAATTGATTTGGATATCTTTCATTTATGTTGTAGCTTGTATATACTATATAGATAAAATCTTTATGCCAAACAATGATTGTCTCGTTATATATTCCAATCGATATGACCGATATGTGCAATTTAAGGATCACAGTCCTCATAAATTATCTATGTGTGTTATGAAGTGTATATTTGTAGTATTTCATGTATAAACTTATAAGAACTTAAATGGAATCCATTTCCAATATTTATAAGTCAAGAATCAACATTAAATCATTAACATCGAGATGACCGATATGTGCGATACTGATATGTGCGATATATGGTCTATAAATGGACCGATACTGTGTGATATAAGTGTGTATTTGTACGTTATCTGTTGTTTTAATATCTTGGATGACTTAATTTCTGAAAAAATGCCAAAAAAATGGCCATTTTGAGCCATTTTTGACATTTCCACCAATATCGTCGATATATCGTCGATATATCCCGATATATCCATTTTAGAGCAGATTGAAACGATATTTGTAGAGATAGTTTCTTTATTATCACTTTATGTATCGTGTCGTTATTTCTTTCTCTTATATAGACTTCTTTGTAATTTACCCTTAAGGTCTCTCCCTATATAAGAGAGCCTAGGTTTTCTTGAATTATCAACGAAGACTCTTTTCCCAACATGGTATCAGAGCCACCTTAGGGCTCTCCACCCACCGCCCCTTTCCCCACCCGCCTCCCTCTCCTCGGCACCGCCGCCGCCGCCTCTCTCTCTCTCTTCCTTTATCTCACGCCGCCGCCGCCTCTCTCTCTTCCTGGGGCTCCCATCGCCCTAGGCCATTGCCGGAGGCCCCAGCCCTCCGCCCTCCGCCGCCATCTCTCTTCCTGGGACACCCAGCCCTCCGCCGGAGGCCCCAGCCAGCCGCTAGAGGCCCCAGCCCACCGCCGGAAGGCCACCAGCTGCCGCTGTAGGCCCTCCGGTGCTTCCACAGCCTGCCGCACAGATCCCTAAGCGGCTCCCAGCCGCTGCAAGGGCTGTAAGCCTCCTTTGAGGCGTGCCCTAGTCCTCTCTTCGTCCGTTATATGGATTTGAGTGCGTAACGTCTACATACGCACTCAAATCCGATGCAGTTGGTGTAGACATTCATCACCCGCGCCTACATATCCTAGTTCTTCTCCAAGCGGCAGTATGTCAGAATCGAAAGTCGATATGCCTTCCACCGGCGCATTCAAAGATCCTGCACCAATAGTCAAGATGGACGGGTCTAACTATGAGCTCTAGGTTATGCAGTTCATGAGCCTCATGAAGTCGAATGGTAAGAAGCACATTCTTACCGAGGATGAGCCCGCGGAGAAGACTGGGATATATGTCTCATGGGAGGCTGATGACTCCTATGCGAAGGTCTGGTTGTCTGTACATTGACGATGGATATTGCTAACGACGTCCCTCCATCAGCCCACTGCTAAGGCAATGTGGGACATTCTTGCCGCTACATATTCGCAGGTGCGAAATGAGACGAAGATGTTGCAGCTTCAGCACGACATCTTCACAATGAAGCAGAACGTCAGACCTCTCCATTCCCTTTACACATCCCTAAGAGGGATGTTTGAGAAGTTATACAGTACCATTCCTCTCACTGCAACTCCGGAACAGCAGAAGGCGTTTCGAAACGCCACCATGGTTGGTGTTCTACTTGCGGCTCTTGATCCTGAGTATGATGCCGCTCGATCTCAGATCCTAGCTGATGCAGTTATTCCTCCAGTGGAAGATGTTTACAGAAGGCTCAGTCGCATTCCAGTTTCCTCCAGCTCTTCTACTCCTCCCCCTTCAGCGATGGCAAGTCTCGCGTGGGAGAGGTGGACCGCCTTCTGCCGTGCTTGTGGACGTGGCCGTGGACAACAGGGAAGGGGTGGTCGCTTCAGTCAGACATGCTCCTATTGTCACCGCACAAGACACTCGGAGGAGACATGCTATTCGAAGCTTGGGTTCCCAGCATCGGCACGTGTTGCAGAGCACTTACAGTCTCCATTAGCGTCTACTGCAGAAAATCGATTCGACGAACTTGTGGCCCGTCTCCGAGATATTATGCCACATTCATCTGGTGATCGTCTGGGTGGTTCTTCAGATATTGCTGCTACTGCCTCTGCCAGTTCATCAGCCGCGGCCAGGTACCTCAGGTAGATCTACTGCTTTCATACCACCTCATGATATATCTAACTGGGTTATAGATTCCGGAGCCACACATCATCTCTGCCGAGATAGAGATAGATTACAGGCCTACGGGGACATTCCTCCCGGCCGTTCAGTACAGATAGCAGATGGTACCCATTCGCCCCTTGTTGGACAGGGGGAGGTCGTCCTATCCTCCACTATGCAACTACAGAACGTCCTACATGCTCCTGAGTTCTCAATGAATTTGCTATCTATTAGTCAGATCATGAAGGATCTGAATTGTTGTGCTATATTTGACCCGTCTTCTCTCATTTTTCAGGACATACTACGGGCAAGGTGATTGGTTGTAGCTCTGAGAAGAGTGGTTTATATCGGCTGGTTCGGAATTCCTATGCTGATGTCTCTTCTCATTCTGTCGGACCAGTCTCTCCGTACATCTGGCATCTTCGGTTTGGTCACCTTCCGCTCCAGAAAATGCGCCATCTTCTGCCCCAGATCTCTCCTAGTTCGTCTTCTGCTGTGAAGCATGTCAGTTGGGAAAGCATCATAGGTCGAGCTTTTCCAAGTCGTCAGAGTCGAAGCAGTAGCTCCCCGTTTGAGTTGTTACATATAGATATATGGGGTCTGAGTCGTGTTCCCGATCATCAGGGGCACAGGTTCTATCTTGTGGTAGTGGATGATTTTTCTCGTGTGTCATGGATCTTTTTTTGAAGAATAAATCTGAAGCAGGAGATGTGATAAAAAGTGATTAATGAAATGCACAATGTTTTCTCTTCCTCAGTCACATATGTGCGGACGGATAATGCCCCAGAATTTTGTACATGCTCACTTTCTCACTTTCTTTCATCAAGGGTATTATTCACCAAACCACTTGTGCATATACTTCACAGCAAAATGGTGTGGCGGAAGAAAGCATCGCCATCTCTTGGATATTACTCGTACCCTATTGATTCAGAGTTGTGCTCCTATTTCATTCTGGGGCGACGCTGTTCTTACTGCATGTTTATCTGGTCAATCGAATGCCATCCTCAGTTCTTGGTGAGAAGATACCTAATCTCTCTTCTTTTCCCAGACAAGGAGTTATTCTCACTGACTCCACGTGTCTTTGGTACTGTGGCTTTCGTTCATCGTCTATCTCCCGGACTTGACAAACTCTCTCCCAGAGCAGTCAAGTGCGTCTTTGTTGGCTATTCCAGGACTCGGAAGGGCTATCGGTGTTATGACCCCACGACTAAGAGGTACTTTGTGAGTGCTGATGTCACTTTCTTTGAGTCTGTCATGTATTTCTCGCCTGCAGGTGACAGAATGGTACCATCCACTAACACTGATGATGTCTATGTTCCTCCACCACCTACAGGGAGTTCACTTGAGTCGTCCCCTTTGCAAGTCCCCATACCAGCACCACCACCTCCACCCATTCCACGACCTATCGTTTCGCCATTACCTAATTTCTATACGCGTCGGTCAGGTCCTGCTCAGACCACACATCAGCCAATCATCACGCCTCAGGTATGTTCAGATGGCCTTCTACTGCGGGTCAGATTTGGTACATGTGCAGGATTCTTCAGTACATGACGACACTAGCCCATCCAGTACAGCAGATGATGATCTTGATGTTCCGATTGCTATTCGGAAGAAGAGGAGGCAGTGTGCTTCTTATCCATTTGCTTCACAGGTTTCCTTTCACCGTCTCACTGGTGAGTTTCGGAGATTTGTCACAGCCTTGTCTTCCGTGGATATACCACGGACATACTAGGAGGCTTTGAAGAATGATTGCTGGAGATTGGCTATGGAAGAAGAGATGAAGGCCTTGCAGTCCCGTGGCACATGGTCTTTGGTCCCTGCGCCTCCTGATGCATCCGTTGTGAGCTGTAAGTAGGTCTTCACAGTCAAATATCATGCATATGGCACGTGGATAGGTACAAAGCACGCTTGGTCGCACGTGGGTTTACACAAACCTATGGCGTGGATTACATGGATACCTTCTCTCCAGTGGCGCGACATTCTACCCTTCGTATTCTCTTGTCTGTTGCTGTGGTCCGTGATTGGAGTATATCTCAACTAGATGTCAAGAATGCCTTTCTGTACGGGGACTTACAGGAGGAAGTCTACATGCAGCAGCCACATGGGTTTACTGCTGAGGGGAGAAACACATGGTTTGTAGACTTTACAAGGCGATATATGGCCTCAAACAGAGTCCGAGAGCATGGTTCCAGAAGCTGTCCAACCTAATTGAGCAACAGGGATTCAAGAGGTCAAATGCTGATCACTCGTTGTTTGTCCAGAAGTCATCGGCAGGTACGGTTGTCATTATGGTTTATGTGGATGATATTCTTGTTACAGGAGATGATGCTCAGGGCATAGAGAGGGCGAAGGCTTCCTAGGCCGTCGTTTGTTACAAAGGATCTTGGGACCCTAAGATATTTTCTGGGGTTGGAATTTGCAAGGAATGCACAGGCTTGGTGATGACCCAACGGAAGTACATTACAGACTTCCTGACTGAGACTGGCATGGATGGATGCAAACCATCAAGTATTCCCATGGACCCTAGCGTGAAGCTGTATGATGGTGATACTGATGAAGTAGATAAGAGGAGATATAGAGAAATGGTGGGAAAACTCCTCTACATTACCATAACTCGCCCAGACATTCAATTTGCAGTTAGCAGGGTGAGTCAATTTATGGAGCAGCCAAGACAGGTTCACATGGATGCTATACACATGATACTGACGTATCTGAGTCTTCTCCAGGGTCAGGGCTGCTATTCAAAAAGGGCACAGACTTATCCATCTCAGCCGTGTGCAGATGCAGATTATGCAGGATGCCCTAAGGATCGAAAATCAACCTCAGGGTTTGCAGTGTTTGTTGGAGGCTCTCTGGTTCCTTGGAAAAGCAAGAAACAAACTGTTATGGCAAGGTCCAGTGCCGAATCCGAATATAGGGCCATGGCCCAAGCCAACACGGAAATGATGTGGGTTCGTTCCGTACTAGAAGATCTACATGTAGCTGTGCCGCTACCTATGAAGCTTCAGTGTGACAATCAGGCAACACTATTCATTGCCAACAACCCAGCTTTCCATGAAAGGACCAAGCATATTGAAGTTGACTGCCATTACACCAGGGATTTGATTCAGAGAGGATTGATATCTACTGCACATGTAAGCTCAGGAGATTAGACGGAAGATGTATTCACCAAGCCACTGCTCGGAGGACCTTTTCAGAGATGTTCATCCAAGCTGAGCATGATAGACATCTATGCTCCACCTTGAGGGTGAGTGTAGAGATAGTTTCTTTATTATCACTTTATGTATCGTGTCGTTATTTCTTTCTCTTATACAGACTTCTTTGTAATTTACCCTTAAGGTCTCTCCCTATATAAGAGAGCCTAGGGTTTTCTTGAATTATCAACGAAGACTCTTTTCCCAACAATATTGATATCGATATGACCTTCCATGATTTAGAGTATGTGGTGTCCGTGGCAGAGGAGATGGATACCCTTGCCAATATCGCACATATTGCAACCGTGTCGGGCTCTTAGAGGATACATGCTATCAGAATCATGGCCACTCTACATATGCCTATGCTATTGAATAGTTTGAGTCCATAAATGCTATGACTAATCGGGTTTATGATGATCTTATCTCTCAACTGAGCGAGATTATGGCTCCCTCCATCGGTTCTACTCATGCTCCTATGTTATCATTTGACATTGTAACATCTTCCAGTTCCTCAGCTACAACTTGTGCACTTTTTATGGTCACACAACGTACATTTCACAGTAGATCATGGACTCTGAAGCATCTCATCATCTTTGTAGCGAGAGAGCATAGTTCACATCCTATAGTTCAGTTCACCATCGTAGATCTATAATTATCACAGATGGGGCACGTTCTCCTATTATACGACATGGAGAGATTCAATTGATATTGATCATGCATATGCAGAGGGTGCTACATACACCTGATTTTTCCATGAACTTATTATTTATTAGTCATATTATGAAGGATTTTGAATTATCGTGCCATTTTAACCGATCTTCCTTTGTGTTTCAAGATATACTCACGATTGGTGTGATTGACTATGGTCGTCAGCAAGGGTCTCTACAGATTGATCCAGTCTCCTTATGCTATCAGATCTTCTATTCCACTAGATTAGTCTCTTCGGCAGCATGAGGCAGACCCCTTTCTGATCTGATCAGGTGCTGTGGCAGATGATGATGTCGGATGGATATGACCTGCTGGGACTAATACATGTGGCACCTTCCACCCTATCATCTTCCTCTACAAAGCAGTGTAGAGTCCTCCCATAGATTCTTTCTCAGTCCACTTTTCCGTGTGAAGTATACCCAGCTTGGGAAGCATCATCGTATTAGTTTTTCTAGTCGTCAGAATCGTAGTAGTAATTCTTAATTCGAGTTGTTTGCATTTGGTATGTGGGATCCCTGTCATGTTTTTGATCACTAGGGACACTTGTCCTATCTTGTTGTACTTGATTTTTCTTGACTTTTTTGGGTTTTTCTACTGATAAAAGTCTAAATGGTTTATTATACAAAATTTTATTTTTGAAATAAAGAACATATTTTTGCTAATGTTAAGTATGTTTGTTTTGATAATGCCTTAAGAGTTTTGTACCAAGGTTTCTAAATCTCGAATTCGATTTTGTTTCGAAATGTTGAAAAAACGAAAGAATTTCGAAATTCGTCGAATTTCAATGAAATTTCGGCCAAAATCGTCCTAGATTTGTGAAGGAAGGATATATGTCGATATTTCGATTTCGATTTCAGTTGGGTGCCGAAACCGAAATTTCGCGAACTTTGAAACACTGTTTTGTGCTTCTCATCTCTCTCAGTTATTCATGTCCCTTGGCATTCATTATTAGACCTTTTATGCCTACATGTCTCAGTAGAACGGTGTTGCAGAGAGCAAACATCTTTATCTTCTTGATATTACTAGGACTCTCCTTATATAGAGTCATGCTCCCCACTTTTACTGGGGAGATTGCTGTCCTGACTGCTTGCTACCTCATTAACCGTATACCATCATCTGTGTTAGGAGAAAATGTTCTTTATTCGATTTTGTTTCCTAATAAGGACCTCTTCTCCCTAATACCTCGGGTCTTTGATTCTGTGGCATTTGTTCATCAACTATCTTGTGGTCGTGGCCAGCTCTCTCCTAAAGATGCTAAGTGCATCTTTGTTGGTTACTCTTGGACCTAGAAGGGGTACAATGTTTTGATTCTTTTAGACGGTACTGCATTAATGCTAACAATTACATTATATGAGAATGCTATGTACTTTTCTCTCACATATGATATGATGACTTCGTTTGAGCTTGGTAAGGAGGTTTACATTCTACCACCTCCTTCACTTACTATTCCTACCACACCTTATGTAGCTTAGGCTTTGCCTTATTACTACATTTGTAGGCTGACTACTAGACCCCCTACTCCCCATGCTTTTTCGATCATCCATCATGCCCTTGGTAAATTCTGAACACTCAGTTTCTACTGATGGCATTGTTGACATTTCTGTATAGCAGGAGACTTTACAAGATGTGATTGCAGTGCCTCACGGAAGTGTGGTACAAAAGACGGATCATTAAGAGGATCTTGACCAACATATTACACTTCAAAAGGGAGCATACATGTGCTACATATTTTCTCGCACATGTGTTTCACTAGGATGTCTATAAGAGGATTTCAAGAAATTTATAGTGGGATTGTTGGCTATGCGAGTCAATCAGTGGTGTCTTGTTTCGGAGGAGGGGATGGCAACACTCCAATCTCGTGGCACATGGAGCTTGGTTACTACCTCAGAAGGGGCTTCTATGATTAGTTGCAAATGGATCGCCACAAGGATAAACTTGTGGCATGTCGGATCACTCATACATATGAGGTGGACTATCAGGACACTTTCTCTCTCGTGGCTCGTCATTCTACTCATCGAATCCTTTTATATGTTGCTTTCCCAACTTGATGCCATGGTGACCTATGAGAGGAAGTATATATGCAACATCCACCTAGGTTTGCTTGGGGAGGGTATACATATTATGAACTTAAGCAGAGTCCCAAAGCATGGTTCTATAAGCTTTGGAACTTGATAAATCAACATGGCTTCAAGAGATCGATTGCAAATCACCTGCTCTTTGTACACATTGCATCGTGAGGTATTGTTGTTAATATGTTATATGTTGACAACATCCTTATTACAGGAGATGACTTACATGAGATTAATGAGGCTAAAGATTTTCTTGGACTTCATTTTGTTATCAAGGACCTTGGTGAACTACAATACTTCCTTCGGCTTGAGTTTTCCAGGAATCTGAGAGGTCTTGTGGGGACTTAGAGGAAGTAAATTACCGACATGGTTTTAGAGACGGATGCATATTGCAGACCTACCACTACCCTTATGTATTCCAATGCAAAAGTGGTCAATTTATTTTTTTACTTGGGTAAGCGTAAGATCGATTACAAGATGACAACTACCAACGTAAGACGAACTTTCAGATTATTTAGTGCACGATTTTTTTGGTATTTTTTATGTAATGTGAATGTTAATGCAATTTGTGAATGATATAGATTCCTAAGGAAAACAATCAACTTAACCAAATTAATTCCAATCTAAATCAAAATCAAATCAGCAAATTTTCTTTTCATAGGAAACCTTATGCAATGAATAATCAAAAATAAAATTTTCTATTTTTTTAAGTAATAAGATGCATGCATGAAAAATCAACACTTTTTATCAGTTTTTATTGAAAATTTTGTGCAAACAGTATGCAAAAATTGTGAAACTTGGACAGAAGGTTGAATATGACAAAATTAACCTATTCATGCACGTCTCTCCTCTCTCATTCATACTTTTAGTGTTTGTTAATTAAACAAATCCAATCTCATGTGTACATCTATGTATACAAATCATGATGTGTTTCGGCTTTTGGCTCCTTAATGAAGATAAAATTGAAGGGGTGAACCTACATGTCTCATGGATCTAAATCAACAGATGATTTGTTAACAAAGCAAATATCTAAATGATAACACAACATCTAGAGATGAACAACTTCTATTTAATATTAGTGGTAAGGACAATGGTACATGAAAGGAAGGTACTTGTTGTGTAAATACCGTCCACAATCACAACAGACAATCGTACCTAAGAAAATCTTTAAGGCTCTAAGGAAGTTCTAACATATGAGATCGAGAAATCATGTGAAAACTAATAGCAAGGATGGAAAGGGACATCGTTACCTCCGAGGATGTTCCCTCGGGATCTCCTTTCGCACAGAAACGATATTTTTGTCGCTCGATCGCAGCGTGAATGCGTGCATAATGGTGGCCTCGAGCTCTCCTATGCGACAGTGGTCGCGGATCTTCGATCGGAGCACTTTCTCTAACATCGATGACGACCCTTCGACGACTAATCTGATCAAGGTGGTGGTGCTCCAATGAGGGAGAAGGATGGTAGTGGCTAGATTTTTGAGAGGGCATCCTATCATATCCTATTTATAGAAGAAGAGGTGAAAACAGATCTAAATTTGGATATGGCTTGGATCCATATATGGATCTCGATCATCCAGCTTAAAACATCAATATCTTGGGCTAGGAATATCGGAATTTGATGTTCTTTGGCTCGTTGGAGAGATCTCGACGAGCTCTACCACATTGAATTTTTTTGGGTGCTGAAAATACTCCAGAATTTAGGACAAAAATATGGGGTTTCACATCAGCCCACCGCCAAGGCGATATGGGATCTCCTCGCAGCTACTTGTTCCCAAGCGAGGAATGAGACTAAGATCCTGCAGCTACAACATGATATATTTACCATCAATCAGAACAAATGTCCCCTCCATTCTGTATACACATCTCTGCGTGGGATGTTTGAGAAGTTGCACAGTTTCATGCCCCTCGTATCTACTTCTGAGCAGCAGAAGACATATAGGAAAACCATCATGATCGGTGTATTCCTTGCAGCACTTGATCCCTAGTATGAGGCAGCTTACTCACAAATACTGGTGGATGCTACTATTCCTCCCATGGAGGAAGCTTTCCGCAAACTCAGCAGGATCAATATCCCATCTTCTGCCTCTAGTCAAACTTCTTCTGTGATGGAAGCCTCTTAAGGTAGAGGGGGCTCTTCTCAAATTCGTGGATGGACCTCGTGGAAGAGGAGGCCATATTTGTTAGCCTTGCACTTATTGTCATCGTCCTGGACACACTGAGGATACATGCTAGTCCAAGCATGATTTTTTTTGCATCGACTCGTGTAGTAGAGAAAGTAGACCCTCGTGTTGTTGCTTCTTCATATCATAGATACGATGACCTCATTCGTTGATTGAGGGACATTGTGCCTTCGAGTAGTTCACTACCTTTTTCGTCTACTCCATGAGATCGCTCAGATGTTGCAACTTCTTCCTCTGCTAATACCTCTGCCACACTGCCAGTACCTTAGGTAGCATTTATGCCCTTACCTCTTGTCATGGATACTACTGAATGGATTACGAACTCTGGGGATATGCATCACTTGTGTGAAGACAACGATCAGCTTATAGCTTACAGACAAATTCCTCCAGGAAGGACAGTTGTCATTGCTGATGGGACTCACTCCCCGATCATCGGTAGAGAGGGTGTAGTTTGACGGCTTCGGTGTACCTGAAGAGTGTATTGCATGCACCTAATATTTCTATGAATTTATTGTCTATTAGTCATATTACGAAGGATTTGCATTGTAGAGCTATTTTTGACCCATCATCTCTTGCATTTTAGGACATACTTACAGGTATGGTGATTGGTTGTGGCCGTGACTAGGGTGGCCTCTATCAACTAGTCCGAACCCCCTATGATGGCATATCTTCTCATTATGCTGGACCAGTTTCTCCTTTCACGTAGTACATGTGCTTTGGTCACCTTCCACTCCAGAAGATGTGTCATGTCATGCCTCAGACCTCACCTCTCTCTCTTCCTTCCAGTTCAAGGCTTTTCACTTGAGAAAGCATCATTGATATGTTTTTCTTAGTCGTTAGAGTTGGAGCAATAACTCCATTTTGGAGTTATTTCATCTTGATATTTGGGGTCCAAGTCATGTTCCCGATCACTAGGGACATGTTTTACCTATTTGTCATTGATGGATTTTCTCATTTGTCATGGGTTTTTCTTGTGAAGAATAAATCTGAAGCAGGGGATTCTATCAAAACTTATATCAATTAAGTGCATCATATTTTTTTTCTTCTTCTATGAAATTTGTGAGAACTAATAATGCTATGCTCTCTCAAAATTCTTTTCATCCCATGGTATTATTCATTAAACATAGCATGTCTATACTTCTCAACAAAAAGATGTTGCAGAGAGAAAGCATCGCCATTTACTTGATGTTACCTGAACTCTTCTTATTCAGAGTTGTGCCTCACATTCATTCTGGAGTGATGCAGTTCTTACGAATTATTTTCTTGTGAATCGCATGGCCTCATCTGTTCTGGGTGAGAAAACTCCTTTCTCTATGGCATTTCCAGAGAAAGAATTGTTCTCACTTACTCGTGTTTTTGGCTCGGTTGCATTTTTCCACCAATTGTCTCCAGGTTGGACAATCTCTCTCCTAGAGCTGTCAAATGTGTTTTTGTTGGGCATTCAAGGACACAAAAAGGGATATATATGCTATGATCCATTGTACAAGAAATATTATATTAGTGCTAATGTTAAATTTTTTGAGTCGATGATGTACTTTTCTCCTAAATGTGATAAGTTGACTTTATTAGATTCAGACGATGAAGTCTACGTGCCACCTCCTCCTCTGAGCCCATCACCATCCCAGTCTGTACCAGTTGTTCCAACCCAACCATCACCACCTCCTCCACCTACATCACTACATCCTATACCACCACCTCTGCATGTTGTTCCACCATTTCCACGTTATTATACACGCCGGACATCTTATGCCCATGGTCTACACCCATCATCCAACACACCTCAAGTATGTATTGAATACAAGGTTTCTAACGATGGGTGTGGAGATGTGTTGGAGTAGGAATCTTTGTAGGAGGCTAGCACTCAGTTTGAAGAGATTTCCGATGACCTGGATGTTCCTGTTGCCATTCGAAAGCAGAAGTGTACTTGTGTCACATATTCAGTAGCTTCCCATATCTCCTTTGATCACTTGATATGGGATTTCAGAATGTTTGTTGTTGCAATGTTTACCATGGCAATACCACGGACTTATCGGGAGGCATTGAAAGACAACCAGTGGTGTCTAGCTGCCCTACAAGCGCGAGGTACCTGGAGTTTGGTCCCTGCTCCCAATGGGGTATCCATTATCAACTGTAAATGGGTGTTTTAACACTGCATATGGAAGCATTAATCGTTACAAGGCTAGATTGGTTGCACATGGTTTTACTCAGACGTATGGTGTGGATTATTTGGATACCTTTTCACTTTTAGCTCGCCACTCTACTCTACGAGTTCTTCTTACAGTTGCAGTGGTATGCGATTGGCATTTATTTCAGCTTGATGTTAAAAATGCATTCTTGTATGGTAATCTTCAGGAAGAAGTCTACATGCAGCAGCCTCTGGGATTTGCTACCGAAGGGGAGTGTCAACAATTTTGTAGACTTCACAAGGTAATATATGGCATGAAGCAGAGCCTGAGAACATGGTTTCAGAAGCTATCGGATTTAATTGAAAAGCAGGAGTTTAAAAGGTCAAATGCAGACCATTCACGGTTTGTACAGAGGACATCCACATGTACTGTCATTGTCGTGGTCTATGTTGATGACATACTTGTTACCAAGACCCTAAATGTCAGTTTCGGTCACCATTTCGATATCGACCAAAACAGAATTTCGGTGGAATTTCGGTCATTTTTTGTACTAGGACCCCCATATTTCGGTCATTTCGGTCAAATTTCGATCTCGACTGAATATCGATATTCGATAGAAATTCGACCAAATTTCGCTGAAATTTGAGGCCATGCTTGTTACATGAAATGATGTGCAGGGAATAAAAGGAAAAAGGAGTTTCTGGGATGTCAGTTTGTCACCAAGGATCTTGGTACCCTAAGGTATTTCTCAGGGTTGGAGATTGCCAGGAATCGACAGGGTCTTGTGATGACCTAGAGGAAGTATGTCACCGATATGCTTGTTAAGACATGCATGATTGGGTGTAGACCTGCCACTACTCCTACGTAGTTAGTCGGATGAGTCAGTTCATGGAGCAACCCTGACAGGTACATATCGATATTGTATATATGATACTGCGATACCTAAAGTCATCTCCAAGTGCATGATTGTTAATCAGGAAAGGAGCCAGTCTTACTATTACATCATGTGCATATACAAACTATGTGGGATGTCCCAAGGACAGAAAGTCCACTTCGGGTTTTGTTGTATTTGTTAGTGGTTCTCTTGTTTCTTGGAAGACTAAGAAGCAGACTGTGGCTACTAGGTCAAGTGTTGAATCTGAATATAGGGTTATGGCACAAGAAAACACATAGATGATGTAGGTTCGAGCACTGCTAGTAGATTTACATATGGATGTTCCTCTTCCTATGCAGTTACAGTGTGATAACCAAACCACTACATTCATTGCTAACAACCCTGCATTTTATGAGAGAACTAAGCATATTGAGGTGGACTGCCACTATACATGGGACATGATCCCGAAAGGTTTTATCTCTACCTCACATGTCAGTTCAGGAGATCAAACAACCGATATATTTACCAATACTTTACTCAGAGGACCTTTCCATAAGTGTTCATCCAAGATGAGCATGATTGACATCTATAGTCCATTTTGAGGGGGGTGTAGAGATATATTTATGTTTTGTATATTGTCTCTCTATTTATCTTTACTTTTGTCTATCCTATGTAGTTTACCCGTATGTCTCCTCTATATAAGAGAGCATAGGGTTCACAGGAATAATAACTTTTCATTCTTTTTCTCAACATGATCTTTCTCTTTATGCTTAGTATGAGCTATGTTTTCATTTCACTTTGTGCCATGAGTAGATAGCACAAACTAAGTATAGGGAGTGTGCGTGTATATTGCATATATATTATTCGTTGGTGGAAAATAAGTTCATGACTATTACTGAGACCCAAGGGCTCTCTTATATAGGAGAAAAGCCCTGGGTAAATTACAAAAATGATACATGAAGAAGATGTAAACATAAAATTACTATGAGATACAACTATCTCAACACTCCCCCTCAAGATGGAGCATATATATCTATCATGCTTAGCTTGGAACAACACCTCTGAAATGGACATCTAGCAAGGGCTTTGGTGAAAATGTCAGCTGTCTGATCTCCAGTGGACACATGAGAAGTGGATATGAGACCTTTCTGAATCATATCTCTAGTGTAGTGACAATCCACCTATATATGCTTTGTGCGTTCATAGAAGGCAGGATTATTGGCAATAAATAGAGCTGCTTGATTATCACATACAAACTGCATAGGTAGAGGAACTTCAATAGTAATATCAGTCAACACCGATCTCACCCACATCATTTCAGCACTTCCTTGGGCCATCACCCTGTATTCAGACTTTGCACTTGATCTAGCCAATACTATCTGCTTCTTGCTTCTCCATGAAACAAGTGAACTGCCAATGAAAATAGCAAACCCAGAAGTGGATTTCCTGTCTTTTGGACAACCTGCGTAATCTGCATCTGCGCATGTTGTCACATCAAGGGATGTATCCCTACAGAATATAAGACCCGAACCAAGTGAATTATTCAAGTATCTCAAGATCATTTGTACCGCATCCATATGTACTTTTCTGGGTTGCTCCATAAACTGACTGACTTTGCTTACTGCAAATGCAATGCCTGGCATGATGATGGTGGCATATAGAAGCTTCCCAACTAGCTCTCTATATCTCTTGTCAACTTCTTCAATGTCCTCATCATAAAATCCCATGCATGCATCCATAGGAGTAGTAACAAGTTTGCATCATGTTATACCTGTCTCAGAAAGAAGATCCATAACAAACTTCCTCTGCATGATTACCAGACCACGGGTGTTCCTGGCAAACTCCAACCCAAGGAAGTAACAAAGGTTGCCAAGGTCCTTGGTCACAAACTGTTGGGCTAAGAATTCCTTGGCAGTATGAATGCCCTGTTCAACATCTCTTGTAATGACAATATCATCCACATAAATAAGTATAGCCACCATACCTCTTGGTGTCCTCCTAACAAACAGAGAATGATCCGCAGTGGAGCGTAGAAACCCTTGATGCTCTATCAACTCCGATAGCTTCTGATACCAGGCTCGCGGACTCTGTTTCAGACCATAATTCGCCTTATGAAGTTTGCACACCATCTGGGACTTCCCCTCAGTAGCAATCCCTGGAGGTTGTTGCATGTACACTTCTTCCTGTAGATCGCCATATAGAAATGCATTCTTCACATCAAGTTGGTACAAAGGCCAGTCCTTGCAAACTGCAACCGCCAGAAGAATGCGTAGTGTCGAGTGTCTTGCTACTGGAGAGAAGGTGTCTTGATAGTCTACCCCATAGGTTTGGGTAAACCCCCGGGCCACAAGTCTTGTCTTATAGCGGTCTACGCTATCATCTGCCTTTTGCTTTATCGTTAATATCCATTTGCAGCTCACAACCGACGCACCAGGCGGGGCAGTAACAATGCTCCAGGTACCTCGTGACTGAAGAGCGTCCATCTCTTCCTCCATAGCAATACGCCACTGGCTATCCTGAAGTGCCTCCTGATATGTACGTGGGATAGTAATAGCAGATAGTCCCACTACAAACTTCCTGTAATCTTTTGAAAGATGATCGAGGGAGACATGCGCAGCAAGTGGATACTTGGCACATCCACGCCTAGACTTCCTTAGGGCAATAGGAATATCCAGGTCATCAGCATCTGTGTCCTCTACATTTGATCCTTCCCGTGTATCATTCAAAGCTCCAATGCCATCAGTAGAAATAGTATTTTTAGGGCATACTTGTGGCGTGGTGGATAATGTAAATGACACATGAGCATAGGTGCGAGTAGAGGACCTACGAGTATAGACGTGTGGTAAAAACATGGATTTTATTGCATGAGGAGGAGGTGGTGGAGGTGGAGGAGGTGAAGAAGGCTGAGAATCATTTAACAAAGGAGGAGGAGGAACCACAACATCCTCTCTAGCATTAGTACCTGACAACCTGTCACCTGTAGGGGGAAAATACATAATGGACTCAAAAAATGTGATGTCAGCACTCACATAATATTTTCTCCCAACCGGATAAAAGCACAGATATCCCTTTTATGTACAAGAATAACCAACAAAGACACATTTGATAGCTCTAGGTGAGAGTTTGCCACGTCCAGGAGTGAAGTTGTGGACAAAGGCCACCGATCCAAAGACTCTGGGAGTAAGAGAAAATAATTCCTTCTCGGGAAACGCAATCAAGAAAGGAATTTTCTCTCCAAGAATAGTGGACGGCATACGGTTCACCAGGTAGTAGGCGGTGAGAACCGCATTCCCCCAGAAAAAGTAAGGTGTACGACTTTGAATCAACAAAGTTCTCGTGACATCAAGGTGTCGATGTTTACGCTCTGCGACACCATTTCGTTAGGATGTATAATTGCAAGAAGTCTGATGAACTACCCCACGACAACGGAGAAAGTCTGCTAAATGTAAAGTGGAAAATTCCAAAGTATTATCAGTACGGATGAATTTCACATTAGCAGAGAAGATATTGTTGACTTCAAGAAGAAAAGTTTTAATAATGGAGCCAGCTTCAGACTTATGCTTTAGTAAAAAAGCCCAAGATAGTCTAGAATAGTCATCGACAACAACCATATAAAAACGATGTCCTTGATGATCAGGAACACGACTCGGACCCCAAATATCAAAATGGAATAACTCAAAAGACTGACTACTGTGACGACTCGAATGGCTCGGAAAAGAGGTACGATGATGGTTCCAAAGTTAGCAGGCTTCACAATCCAAAGCAGAACGAGTAGATATCTGTGGAAGCACATGAATCATCTTCTGAAGAGGAAGGTGCCCAAGCGAAGATGCCACAAAAATGGAGACACAGATCCGGAAGGAATAGAGGTCGTTCCAGCATACGAAGAAATGGAAAGCTTATACAAGCTTCTCTGCTCACGACCATGACTAATCACCCTGCCAGTCAGTATATCCTGAAATACAAGAGAAGAATGGTCAAAGATGGCACGACAATGTAAATATTTTGTAATTTGGCTAATAGACAAAAGATTCATTTGAAAATCGGGAGCATGTAAGACGTTCTGTAAGTGTATAGAAGGAGCTAACATAATCTCTCCCTGACCAACTATAGGTAGCCGAACTCCATTGGCAATTACCACAGATTGTCCAGGAGGGAGAGATCCGTAAGAGCTAAATTGTGCTCAATCTCCACACATATGATGAGACGCTCTAGAGTCCATAATCCATTCTGCCGCATCAGACTGCTACAACTGGTAAGTGCGTAGGACATACCTGATGAACTAGATGATGCTCTGGCGGAAGCTGCTGCATCAGAAGGCCCTACAGTCGAAGTCGTAGGGATGGTCATCATCTCACGTAGTCTGGAGACAAAATCATCAAATTGTCCATCTGTAGTAGAAACGAGTGAAGGATCAGTCTGCTCAACTACACGTCCAGTTGGCGGATATCTATTTTTATGAAAGCATTTCTCCTCCGAATGACCAGGACGATGGTAATAGGAACATGGACCATGCTGACGCCCTCCACCTCTACCACGCGGTCCACGGCCTTGAAGATGGGAAAAACGTCCTCGTCCACGCAAGGCAGCCATTGCAGAGGAAGTCGCTTGTTGTGTAGTAGTAGGCGTGGTAGTGATCCTGCTCAGACGTTTGTAGACCTCCTCCATCAGTGGGATCGTCTCACCCGTCAGAAGTTGAGTATGCGCGGCATCGTACTTAGGGTCGAGGGATGATAAAAACACTCCCGTCATTGTAGCATTCTGATAATGTTGTTGTTGCTCAATGCTGGTGGTAATAGTCATGAAGCTATGTAGACGCTCAAACATGCCCCTCAAATGGGAGAAGTGAGTGTGGAGTTGTCGACCATTTTGTTTGGTCGAAAAAATGTCAAACTGCAGTTGGAGAATCTTGCTTTCATTCTTTGCCTGCCCATAGGTGTCTGCTAGTATGTCCCACATCGCCTTGGCCGTGGGTTGATTCACTATATCGTTGTCTATCTCAGTGGTAAGTGTCCCTGAGAACCAGATACGGGTATAAGCATCATCTTGCTTCCATGTCGCATATATCCCCGTCTTATCCGTTGGTTCTGCATCCGTCAGAATATGTTCCTTATTATGACATTGCATAAGTGTACGAAACTGCATGGACCATAACTCGTAGTTGGTCCCATCCATCTTTACGATGGGTGTCGGGCCCTTGAATGCCCCAGAAGAAGAAAACATGTCATTCTTGGCGTCGGACATGATGGAAACGATCAGAACCACGGAGAAGCAGGATAGTAGACTTGTTAGATAATGTCTACACAATCATAAGGAGGAATGGTTGTAGCGTAGACTCATACAACCACCCTCATAGCCTTTCTGTGAAGGTTAGAGCCTTGAAACGTGATTTAGATGAGAAATATCACGTGTGTTGCCTCAAATCAGACTTCAAATCATACAACCTAGGTGAACAACGTAGGCTCGGACGCGTGGTTGGTTGCGTCGGCCGAAAGCAGTGACCAACAGGGGCCCACGGCTAGAATAGGGCAACCAAAGGATGCTACGCAGAGGACTGAGCGCCCTGGACCGCACGCAACAAGGTTGGGGTGGGCCTGTGCGGGTTGCCGCACATGCGTAGGGGAGCCCTACGGTGGTGGCGCTGGGAGCAGTGGAGGCCGTCGGGGCCCCAGGCGGTGTTGGGCAGTGCCGGTAAGGCTGGACGGCCTGCGAGGGGGGGGGTAGATGTGTAAGGTTAGGGTTGGGTACGCAAACTCTGGTCTAGGATCGTTGCCCCGATACCATATTGGTGGAAAATAAGTTCATGACTATTACTGAGACCCAAGGGCTCTCTTATAGAGGAGACAAGCCCTGGGTAAATTACACAAACGATACATGAAGAATATGTAAACATAAAAGTACTATGATATACAACTAGCTCAATACTATTATGCATAGCTCGTACTTCGACATGTTTTGTATATTAGTATTATGGGTTATGGGTATAGGGATTTGAAAATATTTGTAAAATTGATTTGTAAAATGTTTGGAAAAGTTTTATATCTATTTGACATAGTTTCTACAAATATTTTACAAATTTGAAAAGGCTAGAAATTGTTTTTGCACCATAACATAATATTTTCTATATATATACTTACAAATTCATACCTTAGTAAAAAAATCCCGAACAAAAATACTAACTAATAAATGGTTTTGTCCCTGACACTTTCACTTGCACACAAGACTGTTGGACATGCGAGCCCACGTCGAGCCATTATGCAATAAATGTTATTGCAAATATCATTCCTTGATCTGAAATGAAGAATAATTAATTTGCATAATAGGTCCCTTAGTACAATTAGGGTTATGTACCATGGCCATCTTGATGATCATACAGTTGTTGATTCAATTGTTGAATCATAGAGGTTGGTGCTTGGGTGATATCTAAAAAGTTAGATTGATGGCTCATCAAGCATCGTCAAATGATTGTTAAGAGAGGATTTCCAGCCTAAGTAGGAGATGATGATACTTTCTGTAATGAGATGATATCTAATCGACCTCTTAATGCAGGTCTTCTGCATATGAATAGAGATTCAGAGGTGTTAGATAAGTTGGGTCAAAGAATTGATTTAACGAGATCGAGATAACCAAGACCTATGCCGTATGCTGTCACGATATAGGCACACATCCTTTGATCGGAGACATATGTGGTACTATATGTCTGAGTATGTATATTTGGCAGACTGATAGGTTGATGATCTAATCAAGTCTATACACCAACGTGCCGGTGTGTATACAAGGGTATATGAGCAATACGATCTCTCAAAGGGATAATACATGTTCATTACTAAACCGAAAGACATGGACTCACTCATGAGATATTGGGAATCAAATTCTGTGCACGACCGTCTCGCTTTGGAAGCTTGACTGAATTTGTAGGTTTGATAAATGCTTTTGGAAACTATACGATCGATACCGACTCCCAATGTAAAATGAGAAACTTAATGAGAAAACCCTGAAGGTGACAGTTAAATAAGATCTAAAACTTCAGTTTTATCCTAGGTCTTCCAGTATGCATAATGTACATATATTAGGAATACCTGAGAGTAATGTGATCATAAACGATTGTATAACCATGACACTTCCGTTCCGAAGGAGTGATGAAACAAGTCTGAATTTTAGTGACTCCTCTCAATAGAGAAGTAATCTGATCTTAGTCCAAATGTTGGACATTGATCTAAATATGATTCTGATGCAATGAAAAGATTAGTTTTGCGGCTTTGATTTAATCAAACATCTTTGGGAGGCCCTTGATCTGGATTTAAGATATGATCTCAATACCCAAGTCACTATGCATGGAACGTACAATCGCCTTGTCCTTATCTCTAAGTATCAGCAAAAAAACGCATTATTCTTGAAAGAGTTAAAGAATAATTCTATTGATGAATGTATATTTGAGCATTAATAAATTGATAATTAAATGTAATTTAATTGTCATGAATAATGTGAATGCCATTCATATTATTTAGTTGCTTGAGAATGATGATCCCAGATGCTTAAATGTGATTTAGTTATCAAAGATATAAATAATATGGATAGCATAATCCATATTAATCTTATATATTATAAATGTGATTTATAATATATTAGAGAGAGCATATTGCAAATAGGATCTGCAAATTAATTATTGATGTGAATTGGATTGACATTGGAAATTAATTGGAAATACAATTTACATTTTATTTTGGGTTGTTAATATGATTCACAATTATTTAATGACAAGATTGAAATATTCACAAAATTTTAGAATTATTTTGTGAATTAATTTACAACAAAAAGTTGTTGTAAATAAATGAAGGATTATGTGAGATATAATAATCTCATATAATTGGAATGGAACCACCTTCCTAATGTAGAGGGTGGACGACCATCCTTGACTTGTTCATGGTGGTCGTCACCTCCATATATGGAAGGTGGCTAGCCACCTTCCTTATCTTTTATTTGATGTTGATTTAGTCAAATTAAATTATATTGATAATATCTCTATATATTTAATTTGATTTAAAATAATTATTGTTGTATTTTTATACAACAAATCATGAGCATTGATTAGAGACACAAATCAGTCTCAACCATTGATTTTGTATTTCATAGTGATTTTCCATTATCCTACTTCTCCTCTATGCTTCTCTAAGTAGAGCGAGGAAGACTCACATAGATTGTGATCCATGGATTCTCAAAATACTATATAAGAAGAGTCAACCCTAGTTATTCTGTTGGGTTGAAAAACACAACAATTGAATCACCTTTCTCTCTCTCTCTCTCTTATTCTCATACTACACGCCCCATCTCTCTCACTCTAAGTGGTCGTCCACTTTGTGCCTATCGCCGTCGTCGCCACGTTATCGTGTTGTCGCTTCGACCGTTTGTGGATCTCCATCTCCTTCGGTGCACATCGCTCGTGAAGAAGACATCGGATCTCGTATGATGGGATCAGGAGATTCACCGCTTGGATAATCATCTTGGATTGCGAGAAGCTCGCATCTCATCAATGCACTCCCAAGTGTCTCGTCCGTCGGGTAGGACTTGAGATAGTAGGTCTCTTCGTTTAGAGACTTCAATCGCAACCACGCTTCAAGAGGTAACCTTAATACCCTTTTGTGGTTTAGATGAAACGATCCAAGAAGTGTTCTTTGATTTCATCACATTTAAATTTTTTTAAAATTCCGCTACCCCGAGCTACTAGTATGACTAGTCCCTCCCGATCGCATTGGATGCGATCTTCACACTCCTGTGATGTACTTGAGGATCTTTCCATATCCTTCAAGTGGTATCAGAGCCTTGTTTAAGGTCTTAAATATGATCTGAAACCCTAAGCGATCAGGGTTCATGTTTCGGATGCACGGGACTCATTGTTTTTACATAGGATGCAAGATTTGAATCGGTTTTTTTGTAAAACAAAAACATATTGTTTGTGCATTGAAAAACAGTAACCTAATGTTGGTACCAAAAGTGCATGAAATTGATTCGAAGAGTTCCCGCTATGAAAGTTGTTTTGCATGTATTCACGAATCTATAAGAAAATTATTTGTTTCCAGGAATTCGAACAGTTCCCGCTATGAAAGTGCATGTGCGGGACTCAATGATGAATATTAGCATAATTACCTCTTAGTTTCCAGGTATATATATGTACTAGAGACTACAAAATATCTCATTAATAAGGTTCCATGTAAATATAAACCCGAAAACCCTCATAAGCTAGGGTTTAGAATATAGCCTAGTGTTGGACACTTGAGGATTTAGGGTTGCTTAGTCCATAACCATGTCATGGATATAAGTAAGCTGGAATCTAGCACCAGAGTAGGCTACTTCATTAGGAATATAAAGGATGGTATTGGATAAAAGATTTCATCTCTAAGAATATGATTCTTAGTAGATGACTCTTTTGAGAATCAAGATGAAAATTAAGTAAAAGAACTAATTGAATCTTGAAAAGATAATGAGGCTCCTGAAATCAGAAACTAAAAGGACAACTAAAGATGAAACACGCATACACCTCTTCAAGTTAGTTTGATGGTGGTAAAATCACTTAAGGATATAGATTTTATGTGTCAGTTAAATCTGACGATGATCTGATTTCATATGATGATGACATGGAAAGATTGATGTTAGAAATAAAGTCTAAAGTAGACTTCATATATAAGTGTTGTATATGGACCCTCGAGGATCTACTTATGAGGATATGACCTGTTAGCGGTAAATGGATCTTCAAGAGAAAGAGGGAACTTGATGAGAAGGTAGAGACATGCAAAGCACGGCTCGTATCCATAAGATACACATGAAGAGAAAACATCACTTGCGATGAGACTTGATCTTTAGTGACCATGCATAAAACCCATCAGGATATTGCTAACCGTAGTTACACAACTTGATTATGACATCCACAAGATGGAAGTCAAGATTGCATTCCTCTATGGATTCCTCATCAAGGATATTCATATGAAGTAGTCCCAGGGCTTCGTTGTTGAGGAAGGTAAAGTGTATAAGAGAATTCCATTTGTGGACTCAAAATAAGCTTCTTGTAGTCAGAACATCAAATTTAATAAGTATATAAAGGTTATAATTTCATACAAAATCTTGATGGACCATATGAAGCTTAATAGGAGTATCATTGTGTTCATCGTGCTAAATGTAGATAATATCCTAATCATTTGGAATTATATAAGGATGATAATATTTTTTTATGATCTGATTGTTCCATACCTTGAGATGATATGATCTCAAGGATACCTTTTAGATCTTAGTTCTGAAAATGTTCAGAATAAAAAAGAAGAGAGTATTGGGACTGTCACATTAAGTGGTACACCTTGGACATGTTCCATTCTTGAAAAACTCCAAGGAAGGCTTCCTTCCCTTAAGATATGGTACCGACCTAGAAGGCTTCCTTCCCTTGAGATATGGTATCGACCTATCTAAAGGGATAGCACTTCAAAGCGTTGAGGAAGTGAATGCTAGAACTACTTGCCCTTGTGCATCGGTTATAAGAAGTCGGGTTTATGCTAGATGTGTACAAAAGCCAGATGCCTGCCATGCAGTGGGAGTAGTAAACTGTTACTAATCCTACTATGGAGATAAAACACTTTATTGCAGTAATAACAATATATTCAAAAGGACAGAGATAGTGAGCTCAAGGTCGTATCTTCGAGAACTTAAGACTTTATAGATAGTCATCTAAAAGGTCTTAACTGCAGATGCCTTATAAGACTTGAGACCGGGTCTTAGTCTGAGGAGATAGAGATCTCTAGGAAAGGGTATTCTGATAAGGATAATAGAAATTACATACTGGTTATAATGATTATTGAGCTATAGTGTCAAGGACACTATAACTGCTTTAACAAAATTGAGTATTGGTTACATAAGATGGAACATTTGAATTGGATGTGAGCACTGTTACTAGGAGATATGCAAGTACCATAAAAGGACTTGGCGTAGTCTCGCGAGAACAGAATGGCTAGTCAGCTTACCTGGCTATTTTCCTAACTAGCTTATGATTATCACATAAGTGTGGGTTTAAAGATTAACCCATTAATGATGTTCTGGGCTAGCGGGAGATTGTTGGACATGCGAGCCCACGATGAGCTATTATGCAATAAATGCTATTGCAAATATCATTCCCTGATCTGAAACGAAGAATAATTAATTTATATAATAGGTCCCTTAGTACATAGGGTTATGTACCATGACCATCTTGATGGCGTACAACTGTTGATTCAATTGTTGAATCATAGAGGCAGGTGCTTGGGTAATATCTAAAGAATTAGATTGAGGACTCATCAAGCATCGTCAAATGATTGTTAAGAGATGATCTCCAGCTTGAGTAGGAGATGGCAATCCTTTCTCTAATGAGCCATTATGCAATAAATGTTATTGCAAATATCATTCTCTGATCTGAAACGAAGAATAATTAATTTACATAATAGGTCCCTTAGTAGATTGGGTTATGTACCATGACCATCTTGATGACATACAACTGTTGATTCAATTGTTGAATCATAGAGGTGGGTGCTTGGGTGATATCTAAAGAGTTTGATTGAGGACTCATTAAGCATCGTCAAATGATTGTTACGAGATGATCTTCAGCTTGAGTAGGAGATGGCAATCCTTTCTCTAATGAGTTGATATCTAACCGACCTTTTGATGCATGTCCGCATAGGAATAGAGATTCATAGGTGTTAGATTTAGGTCAAAGAGTTGACTTAACGAGATCAAGATAACCAAGACCTATGTCGTATGCTGTCACGATATAGGCACGCATCCTTTAATCGCAGACAGATATGTTACTATATGTCTGAGTATGTAGATTTGGCAAACCGATAGGTTGATGATCTAATCAAGGCCTATACACTAGCGTACTGGTGTGCATACAAGGGTATATGAGTAATACGATCTCTCAAAGAGATGATACATGTTCATTACTTAACCGGAAGACATGAGCTCACTCATGAGATATTGGGAATCAAATTTTGTACACGACTATCTCGCTTTGGAAGCTTGACTGAATTTACAGGTTTGATATATGCTTTTAGAAAGTATATGATCAATACCGACTCCCCATGATCAAATGAGAAACTTAATGATAAAACCCTGAATGAGTTAGCCTAAATAAGATCTAAAACTTCAATTTTATCCTAGGTCTTCCAGTATGCATGATGTATAGGTATTAGGAATACCTGAGGGTGATGTGATTATAAACGATTGTATAACTACGATGCTTCCATTCCGAGGGAGTGATGAAACAAGCATGCATTTTAGTGACTCCTCTCAATAGAGAAGTAATATGATCTTAGTCCAAATGTTGGACATTGATCTGAATACGATTCAGATGCAATGAGAAGATTAGATTTACGTCTTTGATTTAATCAAACATCTTTGGGAGGCCCTCTTGATCTGGATTTAAGATATGATCTCAATATCCAAGTCATTATACGTGGAACGTACAATCGCCCTATCCTTATCTCCAAGTATCCACGGAGAAAGTGCATCATTCTTGAAAGAGTTCAAGAATAATTCATTGATGGATGTATATCTGAACATTGCGAAATTAATAATTAAATGTGATTTAATTTTCATGAATAATGTGAATGTGATTCAAATTATTTAATTGCATGAGAATTATCTCAGATAAATAAATGTGATTTAATTATTAAATATATGAATAATGTAAATAGTACTATCCATATTAATCTTATATATTATAAATGTGATTTATAATATATTAGAGAAAGCCTATTGTAAATAGTATCTGCAGAATAATTGTTGATGTGAATTGGAGTCACATTAAAAATTAATTGTAAATACAATTTACATTTTTTGGGGTTGTGAATATGATTCACAATTATTTGATGGCAAGATTGAAATATTCACAAAATTAATTTGGAATTATTCTTGTGAATTAATTTAGAATAAAAAGTTATTGTAAATAAATAAAAGATTATGTGAGATATAATAATCTCACATAATTGAAATGGAACCACCTTCCTAATATTGAGGGTGGATGACCACCCTTGACTTGTTCAAGGTGGCCGTCCCCTCCATATGTGGAAGGTGGCTAGCCACCTTCCTTATCCTTTATTTGATGTTGATTTAGTCAAATTAAATTATATTGATAATAACTCTATATATTTAATTTGATTTAAATTAATTATTGTTGTATTTTTATACAACAAAATCATGGCCATTGAATAGAAACACAAATCAATCTCAACCATTGATTTTGTTTTTCACATGGATTGTAATCCATGGACTCCTAAAGTACTGTATAAGAAGAGATGACCCTAATAGGGGCCTGGTTTATCGATTTCCCCTCTCGATCTGATTATGTTTGCAGATGTGGCGGTGCATCTGGATCTCTGCTGGAGAATTTCGAACGCGGACACTTGCCATAATAGGGGCCTGGTTACTGATGGCAAGGCGAGATTCATTTTCTCAGAATCGGATCTCAGCTTGGACTTGATTGATGGCCCGATTTGCTATGATTCATTACATCTTCAATTGCACATTTCAAGTCCGAGTTCGAGGTCTCTTGTATAGTGTTGTTCTATAGCGGTGACTGCTTTTTCAGGGGCTTTCGCCTCTTCTGCTTCTAAGGCAGAGGCCCCTCTTAACTCTGGTGGCGACATGCGAGAGGAGGGACAACCCATAGGGGGATATTGGGTTTCAGATGGAAGGCACTAGTAGTGAAGGTAGCGGAAGGAAGAGGGATTTTGAGCTAGTTGTCGACGTGGGCTTTGTAGAAGAGTGTGTTGACGATGCCTCGCCATGGGAAGATAAAGGGAGGTCTTGTTCGTAGGTGCTCGGGCATGCAAATCTAGGAGCAACAACCTTCAAATGTGGCAGCTATGATGGATGGCTGCAACAGGGGTTCTTCTCAGGCAAGCATATTCGAGCAGATGCGCTTAAGTGGGAGTCGAGGAAACTCGAGCGCAATCATGTTGCGGAGGCCTTGGAGGACAATGAGGCTAGGGGCACAGGGGCAAATGTGTACATTTTGGCAAGACCCTAAATGTCGGTTTCGATCACCATTTCGATATCGACCAAAATAGAATTTCGGTGGAATTTCGACCGGAATTTCGGTTATTTTGTGTACTAGGACCCCCATATTTCGGTCATTTCGGTCGAATTTCGATTTCGACTGGATATCGATATTCGACAGAAATTTGACCGAATTTCACTGAAATTTGAGGCTATGCATTTTGGTTACATAAGAGGGGGTGGAGCTTGAGGATGGGGTGGCACAAGTATGCAATGCGACCCATGTGGAGGAGAGGTTGAGTCAAGCTATTCAAGAGGTGGCATCTTGGAGTGATTTAGAGAAAGTGTTTTATTTGGCGGTCGCGCAGAGAGGGGATTTGGTGGCTCCTTTCCTGGAATGTCTCGAGGCTGGGCCAACCAGAAAGCGGTTGGTAATCAGCTCTTTGTTGGTTACGTGGAAGGTAGATGTGGTTTGCTTGCAGGAGATGAAGATTGATTCGTGGGAGTCGGTGAGATGGGGTTCCACATCTTGTCCTCATCTTAGTGACTTTCGAGCAATGTTGACGAATGGTAGTTCGAGGGGGATTGTCGTGCTTGGAATGTAAATCTATTTGACCTAGAGGATGAGCTCATTTTGGAGCACTTGGCTTCAGTTGTTCTTGTTAACCAGATGGACCAGTCTCATTTTGTGGTGACCTCAGTGTATGGCATTGTGGGGACCTCCCCGAATGTGGTTTTGTGGGAGGAGTTGCAGGAGATCAGGGCCAGGGTCTCAGAGCTAGCTTGGATTGTGGGAGATGACTTTAATGTCACACTGTACGCATAGGATTGGCCAGGTGGGAGAGGCGCGTAAGATCCCGATTCTGGTTTTTTTGATGTGGCGGAGGAGCTTCCTTAAAGGTCCTTGATGCAGCAAGGGTTGTGATGACTTATGTGTTGATTTGTAAAAGGGACCAAACGAGGGTTGTGGTAACTTATGTGTATGGTATTTCGCGGACGACATTGAACTCAGTCTTGTGGGCCAAATTGAAAGAGGTGAGAGCTAGATTCCCAAGTATGGCATGTATTGTTGGGGGTGATTTCAATGTCACCTTTTTCGCAGATGATAGGTCTGGGGGAAGAGGTGTGCAAGAGCTTAAGTTCATGTTGTTTGCTGAGGTAGTGGAGAATCTTTCTATGGAGGTTGTGGATGCAACTAATTGTAAGTATATGTCATGAAGCTCATCTTCCAGGTCAAGTATCGATATATGTCTACTATATGTTGAGGCTCTGGAGATGTTTAGTCTGAATCGTGTTACTTTGTTACCTAGATCAAAATTGGATCTTACGTCGGTGAGAATAGACATTGGCAGAGGGTGATGCCCCTCTTACTTTAGATTCGAGTGATGTTGGTTGGAGGAGGGATTTAGGGATCTGATCATTACTTTTTAGTCAAGCTTGGTGATAGAGGGGTCTGCCACTAGGAGGTTGCTTTGAAGTTGGTGTCATTACATAAAGATTGATCCTATTAAAAAATGAATCCCGTTCTCTATGTGAGAAAAGAAGGATCAGGCGCAAGAAGAGATGGTGAGGCTGGACTCGGTGGGGGACTACATAAATATGAATGAAGAGGAACTCATGAGCAGAGGTATTGTACAGAAGATTATTGAAGAGGATCGGAAGCGGGGGACAGAGATCGTGTTCGAAATGGTTGAAAGAAGGGGTACCAATACGATATTTTTCCATGTTGTGAACAACATTCGCAAACAAAAAAACATGATATATTCTATTGAGGTGGAGAATGAAGTATTCGAGGGGGAGGAAGCTGTAGCAAGGGCAATAACATATTACTTCAAGAATATGAGTTGACGATTGCCACATAGTGGATCCACATGGCTTGATGTGGGTGGGGTTCTGATAAATCTATGATTTATCATCATATGTATTATGTATTATCCCTTTAACTTAAACAATTCAATAAGATTCATTGACAATTAACTCACATTAACAAATTAACCCTTCTATATTACTAACCTAACTAATTGTATAAAGTTAAAAATGAAGAATGCGAAAGCATACTATTAGGGATATCGAATAAACAATAAGAACAACAAGTTTTTTACGTGGAACCCTACTCCCTAAGGAGCAGGATGAAAACATGGAAGAATACCTCAAAGGGTCGATTCTTCCATTGAAGTTTTTCTAATCTGATACAAGAGGTGTGGAGCTTCTTATATATCCCCTAGTGAGTCTCCAAGGTCCACCGCTAGTAGATATGGGACTAAACCACTGGATGTGGTAATTGGTCCCTAGAGAGATCTAATTACCCATCTACACGTGAGTGACACATATATTCCAGCACTCCCCCTCGAGCTAGAGCATGCAATGCTCAGCTTGGACAAATAGAAAGAAATTACTCAACTCACAATACAAGACACTACGGACAATACCGACTCAATGCATACACAACAGTCGGTTGTTGTCGAGGACATTGCTTCTCATGCCGTGCAGGTAAGGAGGAACAAACATGCTACAGTATGAGTCAAACCGGGTCTCCTCGTCGAAGAACGTGTGCTCTGTACTATGTCTGTCAAAGTCACTGAAACTGAAATGAGTCTCCTCGTTAGAGTACTCTAGCTCGCCACATGTAGAAGACTAAATCATGTGTATAACTACTCCATATTTGAAGGGCCGAACTGAAAAGGCCATGGAAGCATCCTCGTCAGAATCCACGGTCGCTGGAGAATGGAGTATGAAAAGTCTCCTCGTTGAAGAACTGAGTCTTTCTCATACTGGCTTAGAGAATGGGATCTCTACTCTGGAGTCCCTATGAAACCACATGAAAACCCTAACCCACATGTCATAAAAAATGTGATCTCTAATCTAGAGTCCCTCTGAATCACATGAAAACGTTGAGACTGAAAATAAAGATGGGGATCACACAACCGATGATCTCAAACATGTGCACATCATACTGAAGACTCGGAACCAATTTGAACGTCGAGTCTGAATATGAACTATAGAGTCTGAAATCTGGTTGGTTTGGAATATGAAGAATATGATATCCGAATCCGACATGTAACTCTACACAATAATCTCCTTTTCTCCGATACTTGTAGGAATATAATGACATCGACAAAGTTGGGAGAAGACGAGAAATTGGGAGGAACAACGAATCACATAAGCCGATCTCCATTTTTTCGTGACTTTTCCTTTTTCAATGAGTCGTTCCAATTTTACGACTTTTCTTTCTTCTTCTTCCTTTCTTTTTTTCTCAGTTGTTTTCCTCCTTTTTTCTATAGTTGATTCCCCCCTTTTTCTAACACTTTGCCCACTTGGACCCAAAATGTCATCTCTCCCCTTTTTTCTTCCTTTTTTACCATCGGACGAACGTTGGACCGAAGTGCAACCCCCTTGCTATTTAGGGTTCCCCTTCATTGGGAACACCAAATCATGGTCTCATTACGCTACCAAGAGGATCCCGTGAGACGGAGGCCATCACCTGTTGCATGAAGGTGTGATATCGCCAAGAATCTGGAGGTTGCATCGAAGCTTCCTCGAGCTTCTCTTCTTCTTCGACCCATAGGCGCCGCTGTCTTTGATGTTGTTGGAGCTATGCATCGCTGGAGGGTACTGCATCGATGAGGGGAGAGGCTTTGCCACCTAGGGACTGGAAGAGGAGAGAGGGATCACTGAATGGAGAGGGGATTTGTGAGAGGGCTCCCCGATGGCGTTACTGGATGTGCGCCGCAAGGAGACTAGCGCCACATGGATTTTCTTCTTCAATGATAATCACAAGGAGATTGCAAGGGGGGGGGGGGGGGGGGGGGGGTTTCATCAACGCCATATGTCGATAGTGTTGTACCGAGTTGCATCGCATTTGCGCCAAAGGGGATGTGCACCTGGAGAGGAGGACATCTCGCGCCACCTTTGCGAGAGAAGAGGGCGACGATCTGGAAGTCGATGACATGCCATGGAGGTTGCACACATTGATCTGTACGGAAAGATGACATCATGTGCATCCGATCATGATGCTGTTGTAGCGCATGGATTTGAAGGAAGAATCATGTGGGGCTACAACCACTTGGAGAATCTTGATTTGCATTACCGTAATAGATGGCGATCTATTGCCTGGTGGGGTTCGCCTGGATCGTTGTTGGCTTGAATTGGGGTTTCGTTAGAAACCCTAGAATGATAAGTATGATCTTTGAATATCTTTAGAACCATCGAAGAATTAGGGTTTCAGGAAAGAAACCCTAAACTTGTCAAACATGTTGCTTGATATCAAGAAGTGCAATTGAAAATGACAACATTAGCTTGCGGATTTTAGGAATTTAGAAAACTCTAAAATTTAAACAAATAATCTTTAAGAACAGAACACCAAAAATCGAATCTCGAATAAATAATAAAATAAACCATCGAGAATCGAAACCGCTCTTATACCATTTTAGAAAATGAAGAATGCGGAAGCGTAATATCAGAGATGCAAAATAAACATTAAGAACAACGAGATTTTTACGTGGAACCATACTCCCTAAGGAGCGGGATGAAACCACAGGAGAACACCTCAAAGGGTTGATTCTTCTATTGAAGTTTCTCTAATCTGATACAGGAGGTGTGGGACTTTTTATGTATCTCCCACTAAGTCTCCAAGTCCCACCACTGGTAGATGTAGGACTAAACCACTAGATGTGGTGTTTGGACTCTGGAGGGATCTAGTTACCCATATACACTTGAGTGACACATATACTCCAACAAACATAAATAAACATATTACTGTACCTTTATTTTTATCTTAATATTAAAAATCCTATAAAAAATTAGATTAATGTTGTATCTATTTGTTTTAACATTATTTATAAAACAAAATTACAAAAAAATCACAAAAAGAAATCAAAACATGTATTTTTAAATTACTTAAAAATAATTACAAAAATATATCTACGTACAAATAATTTATTTTCACTCTGGATTCTACATGAAATTGGTAGATCTTGAAAGATCTACAACTTTCATGTTGAACACTTTTTGATTTGACACATATGTATTTTATTTTGATTTTTTCTTTATTATCTTCATTTTTCTATTTTTCTTATTGGGCCACATAATTCATTCTGGAGAAGCTACGTGCCCTGGCCCTTCTTCACACTCCGTTCTAGAGCCAAAGCTTAGATCCATTAGAACCTTTGCGTCATCATGCGAAGGTGAATGGAGGATCAGAGAAGCACTAGGAGCTCAACGAAGGATGCTATCCCTCACCGGAGCCGAGACATGCTCAACCTTTCGCAACAGAGGAGTCACCCAGGATGAAATATAGGTGTCGTCCGATCCCACGATCCGACGGTCCTTGTTGATTCACAAGCCTCAACCATGAAGCAACATGCTCGGTGGGATCGAGTCGTTCTCGAAACAAATGGGTCACCCACATAACCTAGGCATGCACCTGATGGAACCAACACCCAAACTGCAGTGTGTGTGCCTAGCGTGTGTGGGGAGGGTAAATTGTAGCCGATGTCCGCAGATTCTTCATTATTACAGATAGGTCTAGTATGGCGCATGACATGCATGTGTGTCTAGAAATTTTACGATCAAGACATGTCAAGTCTCCAATATTACATTCATGCCCCCAATCGTAAAAGATATTTTAAAGCCAAGTACCTGACAGGTTTAGTTATTTACAAATATGCCCCTGCTTGGATTGTTTTGTAATATCTTTATGTGTTCTGTTTACATATATGTCCTTGGACTCTTTATGTTATAACTTGAGCATGTGAACTCCTATTAAGTTGATTTGCAGGTTTGTTTTGATGCTTATTTAATCATCTATATAATGGCATTGATTATTCTCTGATTTGAGTAATAAAATTTGATCAATTAATTAGAGATACAATTTGATGCATTATTATGATTTAAAATGCCATGTATATAATCTAGCCTTGTCTTAAGCATCAATTTGACTCTGATTTTTATTCAATATCTTGCTTAAGTCATTATATTATTTGGGAGGATAATTTATATATTTATATTCATGTTGTGTATTTAATTGCATTTGTTGCATTATGTCATTTATTAACTTGCATAAAATTAAACAAAAATGCTTTCTGTTGCATATATGTTCATGTATGCATTATTATGTCTTTTTTACCTAGATAACTTAACTATTGCTTGACATTGATATTAATTACCTAATTGATCGCATCGAGAGCTTGCGTCCCTGAGTTCGACCATGAATTTACCAAGGTTAGAAATATTTAACCTAGCCACACTTCGCATAGATCTTATCATTCTAATCTGATACAGTGTTAAGCAGACATTCTACAACTCGACCATATTAGCTTATTCGTTTAGTGACTTATCAGTTTCATGCATATTACTATTCATGATGAGTTGTCGATGAGGGTTGTTGACTTGCAAGAAGTTAAAGCGACAGTTTTTATTCTTAACCCCGATGCCTGGATGGATTTCCACTCTTCTTTTGTAGGGGGTTCTAAGATTTGGTTTCTTCAGGAAGTAATGGATATGATTGTTAAATTCACTATAGGGAACTCTGGATTTGATCGATTGAATCAATCAATCATTTTTTCTACCCAAAAACGGCGTTGCCAAGAAGGTCAAAGATTTTCTCCCCGTTGCACTTTTAATTGCGGTTTACATGTTCATGGTCAAAGTGTTGACAAGCCGGTTAAGGGGGGTGTTTTCTAGGATTATATCGCCAATGCAAAGTGCCTTTCTGCTTTGGAGGCAATTTATGGACAATATGATTATAGCATCAGAGATAGTGTCAGATTGGAGAAGAAGACTAGGGTATCGTTTGTGGTAGGTTGAAATTTCCAAGGTTTATGACAGTATTGATTGCTCGTTTGTTTGGGCTTTACTGCATAGGATGGGCTTTTTTGATGTTTAGATTTCATGGATGAAAAGGTACTACTTATCCTATCTTGGTGAATGGCCAACCTAGGGGTGGCTATTTTCAACCTCAATGCAAGGTTCGTCAGGGCTGCCCTCTGGCTCCTCTTTTGTGTGTCGTAGAGATAGATGCTCTGTTGATTATGATGGACCACGCGGTGACTATTAGTTTCTTTGGTGGGTATTCAAGGGGAGAGATCTCCGTGCCTATCATTTAGTATGCTGATGACACTATTCTCTTTACGGAAGGAGGACGGGAAAGTTGTAAGGGTATGTTTGTTGTACTTTATCTCTTTGATGTCGTCTCTACCATGAGGCTTAATTGAAACAAGTCAGAATTTGTTCCTTTTGATTGAATGGGGAGAATTTAACTCATGTGTGAGCTGGTTGAGATCAACGCATGTCTGCTTACCCCTTCGCTATCTTGGGTTGCCACTGACTGAGGGGGAGGAGAATGCACCAAGATGAGTAGCTAGCGGTGATTGCGAAGATGGAGAAGAGGCTCATTGGTTGGAAATTTGTGTCTGTCCAGAGGCAACATTTTGGTTTTGTTGAAATCTTTCCTTTCGGTGGTCTCTATTTTTCCTCTCAGATAGACTTATTCCCATGGGCATCGAGAAGAGGTTTGAGAGCATTATGAGGTGTTTCTTTTGGTCTTCCTCTGGAAAGTCTAATGGTGTTGCCTTGGTGGATTGGAAGACCGTTTCTATTTCAAAAGATGATGGGGTCTTGGAATCAGAAGTTTCGAGGAGATGAATAAGGCGTTTGTAAACGGATTAACCGGATTTGGTTTGAGTCTTATAGTATGATATGCAAATTGATCCGTAAGTGTATGGAACACACTCTTCATTACTAGGCCCAAGGGCGTTTGGGCATGCACCTTCATTATTTTGGAGAGGGATCTGTGGTGTGCTGCAAGAAGCATCGTTTTTACGACCACTGGTGGGGGATGGTTAATGTTTTCATTTTTAGCATGATGATTGGTTTGAAGGTGGAATGCTTGGTGTGAGGTTTCCACGATTGATGGAAATAGCAAGTGATTTTGATTGTACTAGGGAAACGTTTAAAAAAAGGATGGTACTTATTTTTTCACACGGTTTAGATCCGAGCTCTCGGATCAACGGCTGGGAGAGTTCTTGGAAATGCTAGATATCCTTGAAGGCATGGTAGGTCCTACTGAGGGGTGTTATTGTTGGTGCGGGGTTTATGGAAGATTTTCTCTCTCTAAGGTTTATCCAACCTTAAAGGGACTGTTGATCCTGAAGGATGTGTGACGGACTATAGAAGGCTATGGAAATGGAAGATTCCCATGCGAGTGAAGTTTTTTTATGGTTATTTAGGTGAGGACGTCTATTGATTGGAGATAGATTTGCACCCTTATTTCATGATGGTAATCTTTATTGCACCAGGTGCTCCACAAACGTTGAAGATGTAGATCATATGTTCTTTACTTGTGGGAGCTCTATGGAGGTTTGGACAAGTTTGGGAGCACTTTGTGATTGCAACTGATGGTGTTGCAAGCTTCTTGGAGTCCATCAATTCAGGGTTGGCATAACACTAAAGAGGATAGATCTAAATGCGTGGTTGTGGTGTGGGCCCTTTGGTTGGCCAGAAATGGTGTTGTCTTTCGCCAAGATTGGTTTTATGGTGAAAATGTAATGTCACATGCTAAGGCATTAGCAAAGATTTGGGTCATGTAAAGTTTCTTTTTCGTTCTCGAACCTCTAATTGCCATGTACCTTAAACTTGTGAATTAATAATGATGTTTTTGGGCACATATCTATATGGTGGAGCCCCTTTTTTCTTTTAAAAAATTTACAATCGAAGATGCTTATAATATGAATACCAATGTAGTTATATAATGAATTTTTTTATTGTAAATATGAAACCACATGGTATAGGAAATATTTTCCTAATCGTTTCATATAATCACAAGAGTATTTAAGAATACCTTTGAAGCATGAGTTTCTAAAGGAAGAACTCTTAAATAAAGTTCGATTCGATGACGCTTTCTCTTGTAGGCACGAGGATGGCTCTTGTTGCTTCCCACGAACCTAAGATATCTTCTCCACCAAGTAGTCCATGTAAATAGAGATCCAAACAATATCTACTTCCTGATTTTGTCACACAAAATTGAATCCTCCTTCACATACATGGAGCACGAGGAAGATGGTGACACCTCGCACGATTGACTAAGCCAACATAGAGGAAGATGATGCAATATGGGTGGATAGCTAGGGTTTGGTATATTAAGTGATGGGGATGGCCAAAAGATGTAAAGAGACTCTTCTGTTCTAATTTCTCTTCAAGAATAGAGAGGCACACTTGGGAATTGAAAGAATGAATCGGGGAAAGAGAGGCCAATCCCCTTCTAAATACAAGGGTGAACATCCATGGAGGGTCCTACTCTCCTTGGGAACATCTACCAATGTGGACCCTTGATTTCTATTTGGAGGGCTATGATGGATTCATAATCCTTCAAGTTGTTGGCTAACCAATTAGCCAACAAAATCAGCAAAATAAAATCAAATAAGAGTCCTAACTCAAGAAGGAAAGAGCCTCCACCATTCGCATGGCATGTGTGGTGGACGTCCACGTGGCTCTCTTTCTCTCTTGTTTCAACTCCGTTAAGGACTTGACATCTAATCCAATTAACTCATAATTATAAAAAATGTCAATATTGGGAGATTTGTAAATCCATCCTCCCAACAAATGAATCAAATTCATTAGTCCAAAATTACATGTAAACCCAATTCGCATTTACGTATGGGAATCATATTCACATATATCTTGAATAAATATATGAATAATGTCCATATATTAATTGTTATGAATCTATATTCATATTAATTAATAGCCAATATGTAAATCATGTTCGCATATTCTCATATCCAAGATAACATCATTTATTATCATGATATTTATATCTCAATATACAAATACTAATCCAAATAGGACCCATGAGCATCCTTCAAGGGTACTTGGAGATAATGTCAGGGAGATTATACTATCCATGTATAGTGACTTGATATCCAATATCAAGGCTTAAACCATGTATGGCTAACCATTTGGATCCTTTTTCATTTCCATTTCCAACATTTGGATCTAGAAATGGATGTTAGAAATGGGTTCTATGACATGAGATTTATTCTAATTAATTCTCAATCATATAGCCATAAAACGGAGTCTTTAAATTCACTCAGTTTCATCACTCCATCGGGATCGAAGTGTTACAGAGTATATTCTATTGTGATCAAATCAACCTAGAATATTCTCAATACTCAAGCATCCTACATATTGGAAGAAACTGATTAAATCTGAAATTCAAACCCATGTTTGATTGTTTTCTTTGAGGTTATATCATTAGTTTTCTTAATTGGTCATTAGGCGACAATATCGATCATCATATATTAATATCCTGAATTTGTTTTGTTTCATATACAGGAAGACTAGGCATGGAATTTGATATGACCCTAATATCTCAGGAATGAGCTCTGTCTTCTGATTCATAGAATATAAATATATATGATTCCTTCGAGAGATCGTACTCCTCATCTACACACCAGCGCATCGGTATATAGACCTTGTTTAGGTTATCAACCTATTGGCTTGCCAAATGTAAATACTTGGACATATAGATGTAAACTGTCTTCGATCTAAGGATGTGTGCATGTTCATGATAGTATACGATTCAGGTCTTTAGTGTCTCGATTTTGTCATGTCAACACTTTTACTCTAAGTCAATATTTTGACATGTGGTCAACATTTTGATTTTTGATCAACATTTAACCCTTTTATCAACATTCGACTTGTAGTCAACATTTTGACTTGACCAATCCAACATCTCTGAATATGTATTTTTTCATAAAAGCACATGCATCAAGAGGTAAATCGAAAATCAATCTTTAGATAAAGATTTTCATCTCTTTATCAGTCTAAGGATCATTCTTGAATATTACTTATGACGATGGTTGTGTTCTCAATTTAACTCTTTAGATCTACAACCCTGCATCAACCTCTATGATATACTTTAAATAACAAATCATAACAATCATGGTACATGACCCTAATTGTACTAAAGGACATTTCATTAAGTGCAAACAAAAACGTTCAATTCAGATGAAGAAATGGATAAATTTTATTTCATTAATGGGTCGAAGGGCTTATAAATCCAATAATAAGTACATGTCATCAACTATTAAGTTTAGGGAGAGTACACATAAATCGAAAATACGAAATTACCCTATGCAACCATCAAGGAAAATTTGGAATAAAATCACTGAAGTTATGGACCATAATATATTTACAAATGTGTGAAGCAATAGAAGCAACCTTAATTAAACAAATATATTTAATTTAAATGATACTTTATATTTTAATACCAACACTACAATCAAATTATATAGAATAAGTTCCATGAGATCACTTTTGTTAGGGTAACTCTAATGAAGCATTAGATAGGTCAACCGTTAAGGAAATGCAAATTTAAAATGAAATATATTTATTTATTTTCAATATAGATATGATTTTAACACTTAACACTATAATCCAATTATATAGAAAAATTACCTTGAAATCACTTTTTATTATGGTAATTCTGTTGAAGTGTTGGAACGATCTTGTATAGTACTCTATGATACTAGCTTTTATATGTCAACATCAAGTGAGAAGCTTCAAGTATTTGGTGTTTATGGTGAAAGTCAGTAAAAAATGTTCTTTTATATTATATAAATTGGATACTTGAATCTTGATTAAATTAAGAGTAAAAAGTGTTCTTTTATATTATATAAATTGGATACTTGAATCTTGATTAAATTAAGACTGTTTAATTATAAACAAGTCTTAATAGAAGAACAAGCATTTACAGAACAATCAATGTTTCTTTGATGGAAAATGACGAACCTCCATAAAACCTCCATCCAAACTTTGTATAATAAATAGAATAATGAGCAAAAATTACAAGGTTTAAGTTTCAAAGAGAGCTTGGCATGCTCTATTACATTCTCACGATAAAACCTCACGCCCTTGAAGATCAAGCTATTCCTTGCCAACCAAATAACCTAAACATGTGCTATCACTTTATCCCTTCCTTCAGATGGGCTTCTCCAATCACTACCAATCGAAATCCAAAAAGTGACGAAGCTGTCCCACTGCACTCGTGGTATAACTGTCATTGCCCAGGTATCTCTTGACCTAATACATCTGAATAATAAGTTATCCACATTCTCCGCATCTCCCTCGTACTGCCGATAAATCTTATCAAAAATAGGAATATCATGATGCTCTTAACTCTTATCATAATATGCCTTCTTTTGAACAACTAGAGGAAAATTTTAATCCTAGTAGACACTTTCCAACTCTAGATCCATGCACAATCGCGAGACACTTCATTGGTCACTTACATGATTGATGAATCTCCATTTCATCACCTTTATTCTATCATTTTGGTCTTAAAAATCATAGCTAGTGCATGTAAATAGCATTATTTTGTACAAATTAACATTCATTACTCATTCTATTTATTGTATATAAAATATAATTTTTAATGCCAAATTATAGAATAAAGGAAAAAAAGAAAAAGAATAAAACACCAAAGGTATTCTATGACCCTAAACTCTGAGACCAAGTTAAGAATTGATTTGGTCGACAAGGAATAAAATAGGGGGAGATAATGGTCAAACAAATAATAAAAATCACATTCTTTTATTCATCAATAATGCATTATTGGGACCTATTTTATTCTTTATTATTTATTCCTCAAATAAAGAAACTTTGTACATGAAAGTTGTAGATAATAATGTATAGAAAAATACAAAATTGAGTTTACACAAAAATAATATACAGTCTGCTTTTTATGCTCTAAATAAAAAACCAAAACCCAAACTTCGTAGACCCATATCTCATAAATAAAAAACTCAAAAATATATCAAAATCACTTTAATTGTATACAACTTTTAATATGTTATTTAATGAATGTGGTTTCAACATAATTTGGAGTTAAGGTGTGAAAGTTAAGTTTTGGACTCCTATTGTACAATATACCTGAATAAAATATTCATTTTATTTATTTGTTATTATTTTTGCAATTTTATATTTTTATAATTTTGTAAATATTATTTATAATACGTGTACATTTTTAAAATTGAATAAAACCACAAAGAATACCTAAAAATAAAATAACCTATATAAATGCATAGATGAAATACTTGTACTTATACCTACATAATATATATCCTTGTTTATTTAAGTGTATATAATACATCAAAAAAACAATAAAAATATATTTGTATACCTCAAAATAAGTTGTAAATATCTAAAATATGAAAATAAAATAGAAAAATCAAAAATATAAAATAAAAATAAAATGAGCAAAACATACGTCAATATACCTATGAATACACTTACAAAAAGTAACTTGTAATAAATTGACTCATAAAAATAAATAAAAATCATAATAAAATACTCCTAAAAATAATACACGTTTTTCATGTTTTGGCTTTTTCAAGATTAATTCATTTACCATTTTCAATTTATTTATTTTTGAATAAAGATCTTTTTTTGTCGTAATCTGATCCTATGTGGCCCAATCATGATTCATGGAGAGTTGACTCCTAGTTAACTCCCCATCTTTCACTCTGACCGATGTCAGAGCCTTGAGTCCTGCCTTTTCTCGATTTTTTCCAGGCTGCTACGATGCTCGAATCGCCTCGAGCTCTTCGACGAACGTAATCGTATCTCGATCGAGCCTCACACCCAATCATCAGATCCGTACTATTTGTCTCAAGCCTCTTAATATTCTCTCTTGAACTTTGTCAGACCTTTAGCCTTTAAATCATTTCCCAGGTCCTCTGTTCCAATCTTGATACCCTTGGAGCTCCATTCCAAATCCTTGAGTGTGTGTTGAAGGGCCGATGATAGCGGTGATTTTCCCCGAGTTAGGAGACGACTGAGCGACGAAGCGGCGACGATCCACAGTGGTCCTCCGACCATCCTGCTCCCTGCTCTCACAGGTAGGTATAAGAGCTGTGCATTTTCATTCTTAGGTAGTTTTATTTATCGCGATTTCATTCCCGTTCTTAGCTTAGATTTTAATGCAGTAGATTAGCCGTAATTCTAACTTTAGCATTCGTCAAAGTTGCTTTCAACAGTCTCTGACTGCTACGTTCATCCCATCATCTTTCCCTACGCGTTCTCCATCTTATCCATCAGTTGTTCCACCCTGATCGGTCTACGGTCAACGAATCGAAGGCCCTCCACCACCATTCGCCAGTGCTTCGTCGCCTATCTCATCCTCCATGCTTCACAGCTTCATTCCTAGTCGAGGCTAGTCACCCCGAGCCATAGAGTCTCTTCGTGCAGGTTCCAGGTTGAATGGACCCCTCTTGGGTCGAAGTCGAGCTGCTCGAAGATGCTCCAGGTGCTCCGTTTTCCATGACATGCCATGACCCCATCATTAGGTCCTGCTCCTTCCTGAGCACAACAATTGCTGCGGAAAACCATTCTGAAGGTGTAGAGCCCAAGATTTTCATTAGAGATTGTCGGTGGAGGAGAACAAGACAATCGAAGGATGGGGGAAGAGATGTTCTTCCCCGTTCTTCCTGAAGAGCAACATCCGTCTGATGAAATGTCGCATTCAGTTCTAATCCTAGCCGTTGATCGGGCGGCGAAAAAAAGCATGCCATCACCGTTCGATGGCCTTAAGCGATCCAATTTCGTCCATTGGTCGGCGCACAAATTTGCCCAAACCCCCCTCTGCTTTCTTTATTTTTATTTAGTATATAAACTTTATTCTGGAGTGTAAATGTTTATGAAAATTTTGTAATAAGGCCTTCGCATGTTTATCGTCCTGCCGGGTCAGATTGGTCGTTTTGCACCAAAGCCAATCCGATTTTTCTTATTTTTTTGTCCATTTAATTGGATATAGAGCGTTAAAGTTTGTGGAAATTTCTATATTGAACCTGTAATTTTTGTAAAATTGCAAAATTGCCCTTACCAATTGCGTGTTATTTTATGTATTGTGCGAGGCTTTCATATAGGCACCTGGATTTTTTAATGGCATTCTATAATGCAAAGATACTTATTTTTAGTTGCAAACAAGCCCTTGCCAGCAAATTTAATTGCATTTTCTTGATCTTTTTATTAAAAATGCTTCCAGTTCGAATTTAATTTTCCAAAAAATATGGAATGTGCCTCGAATGATGTGTTTCATTGCTATATTTTTCACCTTGCATTTTTAAGCATTTATCTATTTATTAAAATTCGAACAGTGACTTAAATTTCCCCCTTCAACCTTGAAATCACAAAAATATTAAAACATTTGTAAAATTTTCAAAAAATTCTATTATATATTATGTTATATTTTCACTCCAGATCAAAAATCCCTAAAAATAGAAAAAGAAAAAGGTATAAAAAGTAAAAAGCTCCAAAATCCAGTAAAAAAGATATAAAATTTCCAAAAATCTCAAAAATATTTCCTCATCTCTTAATTTTCTTTATATTAATATCTATCTATTAAAATTGATTTGGAGAATTTTGGACTTTATTTGCTATTTTTAATCTTCAAAATAATTCTGCTTATTTATTTATTTCCTAATTTTGATATTTTCAATTTTACAGATACATAAAAATATGAAAAGATTCCAGAAAAATCGCAAAAACATGACAAAAATATCTAAAACCCAAAACACTTTATTTCATGTATTTCGTTTGTTTTTTTAGTATTAATAATTATATCACCCTATGTTTTAAATATAGCCTTATATATTCTTAAATTATATGTGTAAAAGGAAAAGAAATTATAAATAAAAAAATATGAAAAGGGAATAAAAATTATAAAATTAAAAAAATACAAAATTAAAATCTGAAAAAAATATAAAATTAAAAACCCACACAAAAATAGAATAAAAATAAGAGAAGAGGAACATTTTTTTGCATTATTACCCAATCTATCACTTGCTCTTTGTGGTTCGATATCTACACATGCTTACGCACTATACACCTTTGTTGTATAGTTATAATAAATTTTAATTCGACATTTTGCTATTCATTGTTATACTTCATTTGTGGGTTAATTGTGGATTGACTTGGGATTTTTTATGTGTCGCCTCAGCTACAATCTATCTTCGCTCTTATTAGTGAGGATATTTCCTGACCCACACAAAATCTCTGTCAGCAAATGACGTCATTGCCGTGGAGCAACGCCACATAGATTGGATTCTTTTATTTGTTTCTTTACTCTTGTCTATATATGCTTCTTTGTTTATTTATTTTCATGATTATTTGATATTATTCGTGACTTGTCTAATCACTCCTCCTTATTTGATTTTGTTGCGCTCGGTCTGAGTCCGTCTATGATCTCGGGGCTTTTGGTGCTTTTTTTTGAGCTCTTCGTTTTCTCCTAGGTTCTCGCTCTTCTTGACGCAGGCAAATACTTCCACTTGATGTCTAGTTTCGACCCCGCCGCTCACCCCCTCTGAAAACAGCCTAATTCGCTTATAACTAATTTCCATATTTTCGACCGATCAATGTAGTGCTTTCCGGGATGCGAAAGCCAGTGAGCAGAAGCGCTAATCACGAGTTAAACTCGTCATATAGAATTTTGTCAGTTAAGCTCTTCAGTGATGTCCCTCTCATCTGTGCTCGTGAGCGTAATGGTATAAGCCTGCCTGACTGTGAGACCAACAGGTCGAACAGAGACGAAAGTCGGTCATAGTGATCCGGGAGTCCCGTGTGGAAGGGCTCTCGCTCAACGGAACAAAGGTACGCCGGGGATAACAGACTGATGACTCCCAAGAGCTCTTATCGACGGAGTCGTTTGGCACCTCGATGTCGACTCATCACATCCTGGGGTTGAAGAAGGTCCCAAGGGTTCGGTTGTTCGCCGATTCAAGTGGTACGTGAGTTGGGTTTAGAACATCGTGAGACAGTTCGGTTCCTATCTACCGTTGGTGTTAAAGGGAGAACTGCGAGGAGCCAACCCTAGTACGAGAGGACTGGGTTGGGCCAACCCCTTGTGTACCGGTTGTTATGCCAATAGCAGCGCCGGGAAGCTAAGTTGGTATGGAAGAACTGCTGCGCCGCGGGAAATCCTTCTCTATACAAGTTCTCGTACGAGGTTTTTGAACAGAACTTCGATAGGCGGGAGGTGTAAGCACCGCGAGGTGTTCAGCGATCTCGTACTAACATTAATCAATTCATTTCTCACTAGACTGATTAAATAACTAGAAATTGGAGCTGGTATTTCTCTCACCTCTGTCAAAGAAAGCCCATCAACCATATATCTCAATTGAGCCCTAAGCCTATGTCAACTACCGACAGATGTCTGTGAGCACCTAGGTACGAGCAGAAGTGAGGTTGAAGAGGAAAAGAGCAAGCACCCGAGTCCCCACGTCCACTTTTATCAGCCCGACGCTTTCTTCTTTTTAGAAGGGGGGTTCTGGGGGGCCGTCCCCTCTATGCTGGCCCCGGCCGGCCCGGGCTGGCTTTTTGGGAAGCCCGTTCCCACCGCGCTCACGGCCCGGCTGGCCTGCCTGCGGTCGTGGGAATTATCCCGTTCCCTGATCCAAAAAAGGCTTGGTTGGATACAGGATCTTGGGCTAGGGTCTGGTCTTTCCTCCGAAGACTAGACTAGGAGATGGGGGCTCAAAAAGGAAGAGACTATAAAATGGCCCGGAACTATAGAAGCTGAATCTTAGGGCGGTCGCTAATGATGAACTAAGTACAGGGTCTTTTTTTCTCCTAGCAGAACCCGAGGGTGTACAAGTCTTCCACGAGATTTCGAGACACAGCTACGAGGTCTTCCTAATCTGCGGATCAATCAGCCCTTGAGATATATAGTAGGAGAGTTGGGTAGGAAATCCCACAAGAAATGAGCATGGTCAAAGATTTTTCACGTAGATCGCGATATCAGCGGAGAGAGCTTATCTAGTGGTGGGACGGCTGCTTAGACCAGGATTCAGAGATATAAGGAATCCACCTGAGAGCCCGGAAGATCGGCCTTCAAAGATGAAAGGGCAGTCGCGAAGGGCACGGGCACGGCCATTCTTTAACTAACATGCTGCTAGCGCGGGTATATTCATACAGCTAGCACAGACTCAATCGTGATATATTGAGAAAGAAAGAAATTTCCAGATCTATTTCATATTGATCTATTTTCGATACAAACATAGGGGATTCCGGAAGATCGTGACTAGCGAGTGAGATAGCAAGGGCAAAGATGCTCTTCTCTTCATTTTGACCTCATCTTAGGCTATCGTGAGCACATTTTGAGTCGTCTGGTTCATTGCTACGCGAGGGAGGACTTCTTAGGAGGAATTGTGCACATACGCAAGGCGGAGTCAGCTTTCTGACCTAGCTGGCAGGAGAGAGCATCAAATACCGACTTGGAGGATTTTTGAAGACAAACAACAATTTTATTTTCATTTATTTATTTTGTAATTTAAAGTAAGAGAGAGATTAATTTGTAATAACTTGGACTCTCCTGACACTTCACACTTCACGAGGTCCATTGCCCGAGGGAATTTTCCCTTGGGGGCATCATTGATTTTTTGTTGTGTTTCGTCGCCTTATTTTTGTTTGTTTTTCAATTTTATTATTATTTGTTTTTTGTGATTGAGCACTAGCATAGGAATCACTTGACGATAGGTTAAGGTCTAAACCCTAATTATATTTGCATGTACCTATAGATTCATGTTTTGACTTAGTCAAATCTAATTGTTGATTATTTAGACTTGAGACCACGCGCCGAGAGAAGCTTTAGACAGAGCTTGTAGGACCCATTGTGGCGCTTCCAAGATCGGACTCTAGATCTCATATCTAGGTAGTTAGCATCTGGTTCTTCATGATAATAGCATATTATATTTTAGGATGATTTCATCGGCTTGCATGTCATATAGGATAGTTTTCAATACCGTTATTCATCCCGTATGGAGAGAGCTGGGACGCACTCTAAATCTTATAACTTTGCATGCATCATCGATTTCCGACTTGCTTGACTTTTTCCGAACTTCTCCCTCTGATTTTAATCACCAAGGATGTTAATTGAATTGAAAACTTGTTAGGCAATTGCACTGAAAACTAACAAAAAAGTGATAAAATAAAAGCGGGATTGGACTTATAGAAATAAACATAATGGATTCATTGCTTTGGGAAGAGCAACCCCCTCATTGTATGTGCATTTTATTCTCATGTACACACTAAGGATTAGTGCCCCAAGCCCAAGCCTATCTACGTGATTGTACAACTGTTTTGAAGCTCACCTAACCTTAAAATGGAAAAGATAAAAGACCACCATCTTCGATCTTCACTATGTTGAGTAGGTGAATTTGGAGGTTGCTTTGTACATTGATTGTGATTTTGGATACATTCATGTTCATTATTTTTTAAGTTAGCAGATCCATGAGTTTTTGAGTTCTTTTTATTGAGTCATTCTCCCTTTCTTTGTCCATATTATTTATCTTTTTCATTGAGTTGTGATATCGGATCTTGATCTTCACTTTTGTAGCCGGATTTTGCAGTTATCTCCTTGCCCATATCACCTTATCTTCGGTCTGGTTCAAGAAGACTCTCTTCTTGAACCACAATTTTATCTTCGTATCACCATTCTCTCCTACCATCATCGTTCCCCTTCGTGTCATCTCTTCTTTTACCTGTGATTGTTGTGCTACTAGATGAGGCCCGCATCGAGGTTCTAATTTCAGGTTTTATTTGAGTAAGCCAGGCAGATGTGAGGATACTGAGATTGGTGTGCTATTTTTTGTTGATATGATTCATATATGTACATAGATTTTTTAGTGAGGACTCTGATTTTGGCACGATTACAGGTGTGATTCTTTATTAAGGATTTTTTATCTCGCACACCGGCATTAGGATGTGATGGATTCCCTATGATTTGATGATGATTCCATGAGTCATGATTGTACGATATCTTATTAGGTTCCACCCATCTTGATTCAAACGCTTGATGTACCATCTCTATATGTGCTTCAAAGCGACAGTACGCGGAACCCACATGATTTCACTTATATTCTGGATTGATCCATCCTCCATATCTTGACCATCGTATCCCCATGTAGCACTTTGAGGATTACCTTCTAACATCTTGATCTATCTCAATTGATTTGGTTGATTTAAGGGATTGCACTACGATTGCCCTAATGATCTCTTACCCCGTCCATAGTCTTATGCCCTCCTACCAATGATCGATTGGTTATTTTTGAGGACCTGAGACTTGATGCAAGCATTTCCCTGATTTTCATTAACTCGGTTTGCATTACTTCTCGAGGGCTATCTGCGGGAGAATGCAACATTTTCTTTATGGTCGGTTTCACTCATTACTTGTGTGCCCATCTTGATGGATCAGGAAATCAAGTCATCTGATATGAGTTGTCAGTCTGTCTGATTGTGTGTCTGATCTGTCGGAGCATGAGATCGTTTTTTTGGGCTCCTTTGAGTCTCCTTTTCTTGTTGGTCCTTGCTAGGATGAGTCACATTCTTCTGATTACTCCTTGCCTAGTTCACAGTACTCTCCGAGGGTTATCTGCAGGAGACTGTGACATCTTCGAGTTCTTTCGGTCTCTTCTGTTGGGTAGTCGATCTGTCGCCTACCGAGATCGTTTTTGCTGATCCGTCTGATGGATCGGACTCCTTTGAGTCTACTCTCCTTGACGGTACTCGCAAGGATGAGTTCTGTTCTGATTTTTCATTGCTTAGCGTGTATCAATCCATGAGGGTTATCTGTGGGAGGATGCATCATTTTCTGGGTACTCGGATTCACTTTTGGTGTCTCCGATCTGGTGGAGCACGAAGCCGAGTCTTCTGATTTGTGTACTCGGTCTCCCCTCTGGTTGTGTATCATAGTTGGTGGATCACGAGACCGAGTCTCCTGGTTGTTATGAGATCTCTGACTCGTCTGAGTCTGCTCACCGTGATGACCCTCGTAAGGTTAAACCGTGTCTTGTGATATTCGGTGCGTCCTTGATCTGTTGACCTTATATCCACCGGATATCAAGCTGCGTAGAGAGTCTCCTGCTCTTCACTTTTAGTATCTTCCTGAGACTGTGAGTGACATGGAGGAATCCATACTAATTCTTCCTCTTCCGTGTCTTACGATGTCGGCTTTGATCTCTCACTCCTTCCTTATGAGTCGATGTTCTACTTTCTGCTATCGGATCCTAGCTTTGTTTTCGAACTGTTTTCTCGGTAGCTGACACCCGCCTGATATTAGGGTGTCTTTCTCTTTCTGGCTGTGTCACCGTTCTCACAGGGAGACGATGTCGAGGGTACGATATTCGAATGTCAGACATTATCCTGCACTTCACCATTTTTACTGCTTGTCTATATGTTTTATCTTTTAATTCCTTCTTTCTCTCGTATATCATGTGTACCCCGGATCATTCACCATATCTATGTGTCTATACTTAGGACGTACCTTGTCCTGAGTATAGGGGGTGCCCTATTATGTTGTTCTTTTTTCGTTCTGTTTCATCATTCTTGTTGTTGCCTATATTTAGAGATCACTAACCCTAAGTATAGGGGGAGTGATGTGCACATTATCCTCTTAACTTTATCTTTTTATCCATCATTTTATTGATCCCCTCAACTATCTCCTCTCTTGTTGATGTTTTTGTCTATACTTGGGGATACCTTACCCTAAGTATAGGGGGAGACAGACCGAGTTGTGTTTTGTTTATTCCCATCCTCGACTCTCCCTGTATGTAGATACAACATGCTATACTTAAGATTATTTCATCTTACGTATAGGAGGGACAATCAACTTCTCATTCATTTATTTTTTCATGCTTTCATTCCTTATTCGGTCATTGTAGTATAGGCTTTTCTATACTCAGTACGAGTTATGTCTTCTCTTTTTCTTTTCGGTCTATGAGGTCATATATACTTTGTATATACTTTAGCCATAACTCCTACTTTCGTATTTTTTAATAATATGACTAAAATACTATATATACGTATACAATTCATTAAATAAATTAATAAAAAGATGCATATTATTCCTCAAATTCTTTTTGTATGTACTCATTAATAAATTAGGTAAAATTATTTTGCAAAATATTTACGAAATAGTTTGAGAATCTATTTGAAAAATCTTTTGAAAACTGCTTGAAAAATATTTTGTAAAATATTTTCAACCTTTATAAAAATTATTTTATTTGTAAAAGTTTATTTTCCTTGTGTGAAATAAGAATGTTTTAAAAACCTATTCGCAAATGATTTTTAAAATGATTGAAAATATTTGAAAAATCTATCTATACTGTTTGAAATATCGTTGCAAAATGATTTTCAAATGTTTGTATATGGTTGTAAAAATTATTTGCAAAAAATATTTTGTACTATAGTTTTCAAATTATTTGTAAAATTATTTTCAAATAAATTTGAGGAATATTTACATCATCCAAATAAATATACATTTTTCACCAACTTTATATATATACACATATATATTTATTTATTTAAAAAAATAAGTAATACATCTCTTGTAAATCCTTTAAAGCTCTATTCTTGTAAATAATAGATGCATACCCGTGTAAATATCTGCACATACTCCCTTTCTTTTTCCAAAAAACTTTTTATTTTGAAAAATCCTAAAAACATTTGCAAAACCTTTTTCAAAAATCCATAAAAATTTCAAAATTTGAAAATTGCATCACAAAAACATTTTCTGCATTGTACATAACATTTCATTTTTTTCGGATTGAGTTTGATGATTGAACAAGCTTAAGTAATGCACCTAACTTCACCGGAACCTTATCAGAACTAGATTTGAGGTACTTCATGTATATTCGGATTTAATTCTTTTAGACTCAGGACTAGGGTCAAGACACCTCAACTGCCTAACTAGAACTTTTCGAGACGCACACATGACTCTTGTCGGTCGTGACCTAACTTGGACATTTTCACCTTTCACTTAGCTCCACTTAGTTGAAGTGGTGAGGGGATTGGATTTGTCGGTATGAGATGCATACGAGTGGAAACATTCATCATCGTCTAGGGAGGGAAGTGCAACCCAACCTATCTAATGGCATCGACGTCTAAAGATAAGAGTGTGGGTTGCAATAATGCTTCAATAGAGGGATAGTCTTCTAGATCAAGAGTTAAAACTCTGTATGTAAATGCTGTTGTATATAGTATTTTCTTTCTTTTAAAAAAAGAAATGTTGAAATAAAGACTCCAAGAAAGTGGGCATGCTTGATTGAAAATAAAAATGCCTGTCGGAGTATGTATGTATTTGAAATAAGCAAGCTTGAGCTTCAAAAGTCAGAAATCATATGAGCCTGTAGCTGGATAACTTGACTACATTGGTCATGCATCTCCAAATAGGTAGCTACATTGGCTACCGTCCATTCTTCTCTTCACCCCTCCTCTTGAGCCGGATGTACTTGAACTTAGAAGGGAATAGCTCGCTCCTCGAGGAAAGGGTTGCTGGATTGAGGAAGCATTAGGTTGTCATACTGAAGAAGTCAATTCTTTTATCATCAATTGGGAAGAGCCACTATCACTTACACAGTACAAGTCAGCTTCATAGTCATAAGGGTTTGCGTATGATATAGACTAGTTCTAACATGGCTATTGAGGTGGTTTGAACCGAGTTTTGTGACTCTCAAAGGGTGTTGTTTTTTAAATTCGATTCCCAACCAGGTTCCACATACATTCTCACACCAAAGTCTGACCTGAGCTCCAAACTTTGATTTTATGAAGACAAGATTGAGAATTAAAACCAATCCAATTTCTTTCTTTTTCTTTATTTTTGTTTTCTGCACTTATTGTATAAGTGTTTGCTAGGGACTAGCAAAGGCAAGTATAGGTTGGTGATGAATCTTTATTTCATCACCCTTATTCTATCATTTTGGCTTTAAAAACACTAGCTAATGCATGTAAATAGCATTATTTTGTACAAATTAACATTCATTATCCATTCTATTTATTGTATATAAAATGCAGTTTTTAATGCTAAAATTATAGGAATAAATGAAAGAAAAGAAAAAGAATAAAATACTAAAGGTATTTTATGACCCTAAACCTTGATACCGAGCCAAGAATTGATTTGGTCGACAAGGAATAAAGTAGGGGGAGATAAGGGTCAAATACACAATAAAAATCCAATTCTTTTATTCATCAATAATGTATTTTTGGGACCTATTTTGTTTTTTATTTTTTCTTAATCAAATAAAGAAACTTTGTACATGAAAGTTGTAGATAATAATGTATAGAAAAAAATGAAATTGAGTTTACACAAAAATAATATACAATGTACTTTTTATGCTCTAATAAAAAGCCAAAAGCCAAATTTCCCAAACTCATATCTTCTAAATAAAAACTCAAAAATGTATCAAAATCAACTTTAATTATATATAATTTTTAATAAGCTATTTAATGAAGGTAGTTTCACTTAATTTGGAGTTAAAGTGTGAAAGTTAGGTTTTGGACCCCTATTGTACAATATACCTAAATAAAATATTCATTTTATTATTATTTATTATTTTTACAATTTTATATTTTTTATAATTTTGTAAATATTATTTATAATATATTTACATATTTAAAATAGAATAAAACCACAAAGAATACATAAAAATAAAATAACCTATATAAATGCATAGATGAAATACATGTGCTTATACCTACATAATATATCCCTATTTATTTAAGTGTATGTTACATCAGAAAATACCATAAAAATATAGTTATGTACATAAAAAAGTTGTAAATTATATAATATAAAAATAAAACAGAAAAATAAAAAATATAAAATAAAAATAAAATGAACAAAACATAGGTCAATATACCTATAAATACACCTACAAAAAGTAACTTGTAATAAATTGACTAATAAAAATAAATAAAAATCATAATAAAATACTCCTAAAATAATACACATTTTTTATGTTTTGACTTTTTTAAAATTAATTCATTTACTTTTTCAGTTTATTCATTTTTGAATAAAGACCCTTTTTTGTCGTGATTTGATCCTACGTGGACCAATCACGATTAAGGGAGAGTTGACCCTTGGTCAACTCCCCATCTTTCACTCTGACCGATGCCAGAGCCTCGAGTCCCGTATTTTCTCGATTTTTTCCAAGCTGCTACAATGCTCGAATCGCCGCGAGCTCTTCGGCGAACTTGATCGCATCTCGATCGAGCTTTACGCCCAATCATCAGATCCACAAGATTTGTCTCGAGCTTCTTAATCATCTCTCGTGAACTTCGTCGGACCTTTAGCCTATAAATCATCTCCTAGATCCTCCGTTCCGATCTTGATCCCCCTTGGAGCTCCGTTCCAAATCCTTGAGTATGTGTCAAAGGGCCGATGACAATGGTGACCTTCCTCATGTTAGGAGATGGCGGAGGGAGGAAGCGGCGACGATCCATGGTGATCCTCCGACCATCCTTCACCCTTCCCTCACAAGTAGGTATAAGAGCTGCACATTTTCATTCTCCCTCTCTTAACTTAGCTTTTATTGCAGTAGATTAGTCGTAATTCTAACTTTAGCATTCGCCAGAGCCACTAGGGCTCCGGTTATTCGATCGTGCTTTAGACAGTCTCCGACCGCCACATAGAGTGGAGTAGACCACACAAAGCCTCGTTGCTCTATCAACTCTGATAGCTTCTGGTACCAAGCTCTCGGACTCTGCTTCAGACCGTAAATCGCCTTATGGATCCTATACACCTTCTGAGACTCTCCCTCAGCAGCAAACCCTGGTGGTTGCTGCATATATACCTCCTCCTGTAGATAACCATATAGAAATGCATTCTTCACATCGAGCTGGTAAAGCGACCAATTTCGTGAAACAACAACAAATAGAAGAATGTGCAGCATCAAGTGTCTAACCACTAGAGAGAAGGTATCACGATAGTTCACCCGATAAGTTTGGGTGAACCTACGTGCTACAAGCCTCGCCTTGTAGCAATCTACACTGCCATTTGCTCATTACTTCACCGTAAAGATCCATTTGCACCCCACAACGAAGGCTCCTAGAGGAGCAGAAACAATGCTCCAAGTACCGCGAGACTGCAAAGCGGCCATCTCCTCCTCCATGGCAAGTCGCTACCTACTATCTTGTTCAGCCTCCTGATATGTTCATGGGATAGTAACAGCAAAGAGTCCCACAACAAACCTCATGTACTCCTCCGAAAGATGGTCCAATGAAACATGCACACCTAGAGGATAAGTGGCACAGTGACGACGCAACTTCCTCAAGGAGGTACACCCAGGTCATCAGCCTCTTTGTTCTCTGGTATGAACTCCTCCTGTGCAGTATCCTATGGAACACTCAAATCTCCAGTGCCATCAGTAGAAACAATGTGTTCATTACATACATGAGGCGTGCTGGATGATGGGGAAGGAACATGAGCAGAGGAGCGAGTAGAAGACCTGCGAATGTAAAATCGTGGTAGGAACTGCGTCAGGGTAAACAGAGGTAGAGGTGGTAGAGGAGGTGGAGATGGACATGACTGAGACTCAACATGGGGTGTAGATGGTGGAGATGATGAAGGTGGGAGAACAAAAACATCCTCACTAGAATCAATGTTAGACAACATGTCACCTCTAGGAAAAAATACATAATAGACTCAAAAAATGTGACATCAACACTAACATAATACTTTGTTCCTACAGGATCAAAACATCTATACCCTTTCTGGGTATGAGAATAATCAACAGAGACATGTTTGACAGCTCTAGGAGAGAGCTTGTCAAAACCAGGATTGAAATTGTGGACAAGTGCCACAGACCCAAAAACCCTGTGCATAAGGGAGAATAGGTCCTTCTCAGGAAACACAATCAAGAAGGGTACCTTTTCTCCAAGGGTAGTGGAAGGCATGCGGTTCACCAAGTAGCAAGCAATGAGAACAACATCACCCCTGAACGAATGAGGAACTTGACTCTAAATCAAAATAGTTCTCGTGACATCCAGAAGATGACGGTGTTTGCATTCAACAACACATCCTGCTGTTAAGTATAAGCATAAGAGGTCTGATGAACAATACCAAGAGATCGGAGAAAATCAGATAGTTGTAAAGTGGAAAACTCTAAGGCATTATCAGTACGTACGAATAAACTTCACATTAGCAGAAAAGATATTCCTAACTTCAATAAAAATTATTTAATGACAGGACCCGCTTCAGACTTATGTTTTAACAAGAACACCAAGATAATCTAGAAAAGTCATCCACAAAAGCCATATAGAACCGATGTCCCTAATGATCGGGAATACGACTAGGACCCCAGATATCAAAATGAAACAACTAAAACGATTGACTACTATGACGGTTTTGACGACTCGGAAAAGAAGAACTATGGTGCTTCCCATGCTGACAAGCCTCACAATCCAAGGTAGCACAAGTAGAGATCTAAGGTAGAACATGACACCGCTTCTGTAGAGGAAGGTGTCCAAAGCGAAGATGCCACATGAAAGGAGAAATAGATCCGGAAGGAATAATAGAAGCACCATCACACGGAGGTAGGACAAGTCCATAAAGTCCTCTCTACTCACGGCTACATCCAGTCACCTTGCACGTGAATACATCCTGAAACACAAGAGAAGAAGGATCAAATATGACACGACAATGTAAATCTTTTGTAATTTTGGCTAATAGACAAAAGATTCATCTGAAATATTGGAGCATGTAAGACATTCTGCAGACGCATTGAAGGAGCTAGAGGAATTTTCCCCTGACCAACAATGGGTTGATGAACCTCATTAGCAATTACAATTGATCTACTATGAGGGATAGACATATGAGAACTAAACTATGCTCGATCGCCACACATATGATGAGTTTTCCAAAGTTCATGATCCAATTAGACTAATCTGAACCGCTACAACAGGTAAGTGCATAAGCAATACCTAACGAACTCGAAGAGGCTCTGGTAGCAGCTGCGACATCTGAAGACCCTGCAACTTAAGTGGTAGGAGTAGTCATCATCTCTCTCAGTCTGGAAACAATATCATCAAAATGCACACCATGAGCAGGAGCAGAAGTAGGCTCGGTCTGCTTAGCAACACGGGCAGATGCAGGATACCCATGCTTCAGATAACATGTCTCCTTAGAATGATCGGGATAATGGCAATGGGAACATGGGCCATATTGATGTCCTCATCCTCGACCACGTGATCCTCACCCGCGAAACTGTGAAGTACCCCCTTTGCTACAAGAAGCTGCCATAGTAGAGGGAGTATGAGCCACAGTAGTAGATGAAGTAGTGATCCTGCTCAGCCTTTTATAGATCTCCTCCATTGGAGGTATTGTCTCTCCAGTAAGTAGTTGAGTACATGTTGCTTCGTACTCAGAGTCAAGAGATGACAGAAAGACTCTTGTCATAGTGGCATTCCGATTTACATGCTGATGCTCAGTGGTAATAGGCATGAAGCTATGCAGACACTCAAACATGCCTTTAAGATGCGAGAAGTGTGCATGAAGAGGTCGACCATTCTACTTGGTCAAAAAAATATCATACTGCAATTGTAGAATCTTGCTCTCATTCTTTGTCTGCCCTATGTGTCTGCTAAGATGCCCCACATAGCCTTTGTTGTGGGTTGGCTGATAACATCGTTGGCAATCTCCGTGGTGAGTGTCTCGGAGAGCCAAATGCGAGCACAGGCATCGTCTTGCTTCCAAGAAGCATTAGCCCTAGTTTTGTCCGTCGGCTCTGAATACGTCAGAATGTGCTCCATGTTATGGCATTGCATCAGGGTGTGAAACTGCATGGACCACAACTCATAGTTGGTCTCATCCATCTTTATGATGGGAGCGAGGCCCTTGAAGACACCAAACGATGAAAAAACGTCATCCTTGTTCTTTAACATGTTAAGAAGAACATCGATACGTGGAATAAAACTGAGGGGTAGACTGCTATGAGTGAGTCTACACAACCATATGGAGGATTGGTTGTACCTGTAGACTCATACAACCATCCTCATCAATTGTTGTTGTAGTCTAGAGTTGGAAGACATGATTTATAGGTTGAAAATCACGAAGCTCGAACAAAATCAGACCGTATCAGCCTGTCGAAATGGTCGAACTGCAACAGGACCGCGAAGCCGGGGGCGAACCGATGCTGGGAGGGGTTGGCTCAGCAGGGTCGGCAGTCGTTGGGCGGAGATGGGTGGCCCCATGGCGGGTGAGCTACGCATAGCGGGGGTGCGGGGGGTTGCCAGCGGTACATGCGGGGGACGGATGAGGGAGGGGTGGTGTGTAGGTTTAGGGTTAGGGTTGGTGGTACATGGGAACCCCGATCTAGGACCGTTGCTCTGATACCATGCTGAAGGAAAAGAATTGCATGCATTAGAAAAGATCCTAGGGCTCTCTTATATAGGAGAAAAGACTTGGGTTAATTACATTAAAGGTACATAAAGAAAATTGAAATGAATAATAGATAATAAGAGATACAAATATCTCAACAACCCATGTTTTCTCAGCCAGTTCTTCCTCGGTTAGAATATGTTTCTTACATGTAGACTTCGTGAGGCTCATGAACTGCATGGTTTAGAGCTCATAGTTTGTCATATATATCTTGTCATTTGGCGCTAGCCATCTAAAAGCGTCCGTGGCGGAAATATCGACTTTGCTCTCTGACATATTGCCGGATGAAGAAAAATAGGGTTTGTAGACCAATAGAAATTTGTCTACATAGACATATAGAAATTTGATTGCACGTGCAGACTTGTGCAATGAAATCCATCACCACGAGCATACCTCGATGCAAGGAAGAAAAGTGAACCATGGAGAGGCGTGTGGAGAAGACTAACGATGAAGAGGAGAGCCATGGAAGGTGTCGGCGGTGGAAGGGGTGATCAACGATGGCAGTGGCACCACTCGAGAGAGAGGGGGGAGGGAACGTCGATAGCGGTGGCGGTGTCATCCGACGATGGTGGTGGCAATGGAGGGGAGAGGGGGGCTGCATGAGAGAGGGAGAAAGAAAGAGAGGCTTGACAGGTTAGGGTTTGGGTTTTCTCGGATACGAGAGCATCGACCTAGGACTACCACTCTGATATCATGTTGGGAAAAAGAATGAATGATATATTTCCTGGGAACCCTAGGCTCTCTTATATAGAGGAGAAACCTATGGGTAAATTACATAAGGCGAACAGAAATAAAGAGCTACAAGGAAAAGGTATAGAAATATAAAATATCTCTACAGTGATAGCACAACCTTCACTAACACCAACCTCCCCCCTGAAAGGTAGGATGCTCGTCACCTTCACAACTTCTTCTCCAACTTCTTAATCATTGGTAGCCGGTATGCATGTTTCAATCTCCCACACATCAAAGGCAAGGCGAGTATAAGATTGGTAGGCTTCTTATGATCATACCCAACATCAAATCACGCGCCTTCATCCTCTCTGGAGTCATACCAAAAGGGACAAAGGCCAACTTGACCCTGCTGGGAAAAATAAGAGACTTGTTTATTCCATACGTCCTAGGCTCTCTTTATGGGTAAAACTACATCAATAGTCCAGAGGAAAAGAAAAATATGAAACAATACAAAATAACATAACATATATCTCTACACCCCCCTCAAGATGGAGCATAGGTGTCGATCATTCTCAGCTTGGACGAGCACTTCTGGAATGGCCCTCTAAGTAACACCTTGGTAAAGATATCTGCAGTTTGATCCCTTGAGCTAACATGAGATGTAGAAATAAACCCCTTTTGAATCATATCTCGTATAAAGTGACAATCAACCTCAATGTGCTTGGTCCGTTCATGAAATGCTGGATTATTGGCAATAAATATAGCAGCTTGATTGTCACATTCCAGAGCCATAGGAAGTGGGACCTCTATATACAAATCTGTAAGAACAGATTTCACCCACATCATTTCTGTACTAACCTGGGCCATAGCCCTATATTCAAACTCAACACTGGATCTGGCTACAACAGTTTGCTTCTTGCTTCTCCATGAGACGAGAGAGTTTCCAACATACACAACAAATCTAGTGGTGGACTTCCTATCCTTGGGGCATCCTGCATAATCTGTATCTGCACACGCTGAAATAGCAATCTCCTTGTTTTTCTTGAACAACAGACATGCGCTTGGAGATGATTTAAGGTACCTGAGTATCATATGTATAGCATCCATATGTATCTGACGTGGTTGATCCATGAACTGGCTTACCCGACTAACAACAAAAGAAATATCGAGCATGGTAATGGTAACATACAGAAGCTTTCCCACCAGTTCTCTGTATCTTCTCCTATCCACCCCATTAGTGTCATCATCGTATAATTTCATACTTGGATCCATAGGTGTAGTGGCCGGTCGGCATCCAAGCATTCTTGTTTCACTCAGCAAGTCAGTGACATATTTTCTCTGGGTCATTACAAGTCCATGTGGATTTATGGCGAACTCCAGTCCTAGAAAATATCTAAGGACTCCAAGATCCTTGGTGACAAATTCACGACCCAGCATTTCTTTCGCCCTCTGAATTCCTTGTCCATCATTACCTGTAATCAGAATATCATCTACATACACCATAATTGCAATAATACCTCTGGATGTTTTCTATATAAACAGGGAATGATCTGCATTGGAACGTCTGTACCCCTGTTTTTCAAACAAGTCTGAGAGCTTCTGGAACCAAGCTCTAGGGCTCTGCTTAAGGGCATAGATGGCCTTATGAAGTCTACACACCTTAGAACACTACCCCTCAATAGCAAAACCAGGTAGCTATTGCATGTAGACTTCCTCCTGCAAGTCACCATATAAAAAAGCATTCTTAACATCTAATTGGAATAATGGCCAATCACGAGTAACCACAATAGAAAGAAGGATCCATAAGGTGGAATGGCGAGCAACTGGCGAGAATGTATCAAGATAATCTACTCCATATGTCTGTGTAAACCCACGAGCAACCAAGCGTGCCTTGTATCCGTCAATGTTGCCATCTGCATTTTGCTTAACCGTGAAGACCCACTTACAGCTCACTGTAGACACACCGGTAGGTACAGGAACAAGGCTCCAGGTACCTCTTGATTGAAGAGCAGCCATATCTTCTTCCATTGCTAAACGCCATCTTCCGTCCTTCAATGCATCTTGGTAATCCATTGGAATATCCACAGCAGATAGTGCAATGGCAAAGCTCCTTAATTCACCAGATAAACGGTCAAAGGAAACCGTGGATGCTATAGGATATGTCACGCAGCTACGCTTCTGTTTCCGAAGTGCAATAGGTAGATCCAAATAACTTGCATCCTCATCCGTTCTCTGTAACACAGCCTGCTCAGGTAAATCATTAGATCCATCATTATTGATTATATTCTCAGAACATACCTCAGGCGAGCTAGATGATGAGCGGTGACTATGAGCAGATGCAGGTTGACGGGTATAGTGGAGTGGCAATGGGGGAACCAGAACTATAACCGGAGGTGTAGGTGGTGTAGATGATGTAGGTGCTGGTGGAGGTGATGATGGTGGTAGCGGCATGTATATGGCTTCATCAGCGTCTGAGGATACCAATTGATCACATGTAGGAGAGAAGTACATAACATACTCAAAAAAGGTGACATCAGCACTAACAAAGTATTTCCTGCGCAATGGATCATGACACATGTACCCTTTCTGTGTTCTGGAGTACCCGACGAAAACACAATTGACAGCCCTAGGAGAGAGCTTGTCAACTCCTGGAGACAACTGGTGGACAAAGGCAACCGAGCCAAATACACGTGGAGTAAGGGAGAACAATTCTTTGTCAGGAAAAACAAGGGAGAAAGGAATCTTCTCACCTAAGACAGACGACGGCATACGATTAATGAGATAACATGTCGTTAGGACAGCATCGCCCCAGAACGAATGAGGAGCATGGCTCTGTATGAGAAGCGACCTGGTGACATCAAGTAAATGACGGTGTTTCCTTTCTACAACTCCATTTTGTTGGGAAGTATATGCACAGGATGTTTGGTGGATAATCCCTTGTCTTGAAAAATAGTTTGAGTATGAGTACAAAATTCCAAGGCATTATCACTCCTCACAATCTTAACAGATGCAGAAAAGACATTACGAACTTCATTTATGAAATTTATGATAATGTTCCCAGCTTCGGATTTATTTTTTAACAAAAAGACCCAAGATACACGAGAAAAATCATCCACAATGACCATATAAAACTTGCGTCCCTGATGATTAGGAGCACGACTAGGATCTCGGATATCAACATGAAACAACTCAAACTTGGAGCTACTACTCCGACTCTGACAACTGGGAAAGGTAGATCGATGATGCTTTCCCAACTGACAAACCTCACATTGGATGTACGTGTGAGGTTAAACCTGAGGTAAACACGACACTTCTGAAGCGATAGATGACCAAAGAGCAAATGCTACAGGAATGGAGAGACAGATCCAACAGGAAGAGAGGAGAGTCCGGCATATGGGGTCCAACTGAGACGATATAGGCCACCCTGCTCATAGCCACGCCCAATCACGTTGCCCGTAAGGATATCCTGAAAAATGAGAGAAGATGGATCAAAAATTGCTCAGCAATGTAAATCCTTTGTAATTTGGCTAATAGACAACAAGTTCATAGAGAAATCAAGTGTGTGCAGCACATTCTTAAGGTGCATAGATGATGTCAGGCTAATCTCCCCCCCGACTAGTAATCGGGGAGTGCGTCCCATTAGCAATAATCACAGTACGGCCTAGAGGAACCTGTCGGTAGGATGTAAGGAGACCTCGATCACCACACAGATGATGTGTGACACCAGAGTCCATAATCCATTCTAAAGTACCAGATCCACTACTGCTAGTGAATGCATAAGTACTACTTGAGGTACTGGTGGATGCAGAGGCAGCAACGTCAGAATGATTCTCAGAAGCAGGCGTTGATGCAACAAGACCGGATGGAGGAATGATACCCCTCAGACGAGCTACAAGATCATCAAATCGCTGATCCAGAGAGGAAGCAGAAGGAGGTTCAATTTGTTCAGCTACTCGTGCAGAAGCAGGAAATCCATGTTTGGAATAGCACGTGTCCTCGGTATGTCCAGAACGGTGGCAGAAGGTGCATGATGGCCGAACACGACCTCCTCTGCCTCGAGGTCCACGACCACGAAACTGGTGATGGCCCCCACGACCTCGAGATGCTGCCATAGCTGAGGCGGTCTGATTGGCAGTAGATGAAGGAACAGTAATACGACTCAGTCTATGAAAAGGCTTCCTTCATCGGAGGAATAGTGGAATCTGCCAAGATCTGAGAACGTGCTGCCTCATACTCTGGATCATGGGCTGCCAGGAATGCGCCAACCATAGTGACATTCTGGTACGTCTTCTGTTGCTCAGGAGTGGCTGTGAGAGGCGTGAAGCTGTAGAGCTTCTCAAACATTCCACGTAAAGACATGTATAATGAGTGTAGAGGCCGGCCATTCTGTTTGATTGTGAAGATGTCATGCTAGAGTTGCAGAATCTTCGTCTCATCCTTTACCTGTGAATATGTAGCAGTCAGAATATCCCACAATGTTTTTGCAATGGGCTGATGGAGAATATCATTGGCAATCTCAATTGCCAAAGTTCCTGATAGCCAAAGCTTGGCATACGCATCATCTGCCTCCCATGAGGCGTTGACCCCAGTCTTCTTAGCAGGCTCTTCCTCAGTAAGAATGTGCTTCTTAAAATCGACTTCATCATACTCATGAACTGCATTACCCACAGTTCGTAATTTGACCCGTTCATCTTCACAATAGGCGCAGGACCTCTGAAGGCGCATATAGATAGGATATCCGCCTTGCTTTCTGACATGATGATAATAGAAGACTAGGGTTGTAGACTGAAGATATGATCGTCTACACTGACATTCACGGGTTTAGTTGCATGTGTAGACTCAAGCAACCAAACCCATTAACGTGGAAACGTGTGCAAGAGTCTCCTTTATAACAAAGATACCCTAGGGTTAGCCGAACCCTAGGATGTGGGACTGCTCGCAAGTCCTAAGAGGACGGCGTGTGACGATGCATGGATGGCCGAGATGCACTGGAATAGCACACCGCGCAGGATACGGAGATGCACTGGAATGCGCAGGAATAGCGCACAACACACGGTGTAAGCGCACGGTGCTGGATGGACGTCGCACGCGCGCGAGACTAGGGCTGGAGCCGCACGCACGGAGGATCGGGCTAGAGGCGCGTGATCGAGGCTGGAGGCATGAGATCGAGACCGGGGCCGGGGCGGCGCGAGCGCGGGGCCGAGGGCCTGGGAGGCGGCGCACGCAGAGGGCTTGAAGGTGGAGGCTAGGGTTAGGGTTTGGTTCGAGAACTCCAGTCTAGGACCGTCGCTCTTATACCATGTTGGAAAAAATAAGAGACTTGTTTATTCCATACGCCCTAGGCTTTCTTATATAGGAGAGTTAGCCTATGGGTAAATTACATCAATAGTCCAGAGGAAAAGAAAAATATGAAACAATACAAAATAACATAACATATATCTCTACAGGCCCCGTTAATACACATGCTCGAAAGATCACCAAAGATATCAAGTACTAATTTTATCCCCTCACACCCCGCAATCCATCCTTCTATAAAGAAGGTTGTATCATCACTGTATAGTAGGATCGATTTCGACATGTCATTTCTTGCATACCTATAGAAAAAAAACCCTTTTCACCAAGCTTCGTCATTACCACTAATGCATTTATAGCAAAGACAAAGTAACGGAGTCAACATACACCCTTGTTTGACATCCCTTTGTGGTTGAAAGAAACCACCCTCCTATCCTCTGTTGACCAAAATCGAGCAAGAATTTGTGGTGACACATGCCTTAATCCAGTCAATCCAGATACCTGGAAAGCACTGCCACACCAGGATGCCTAAATAAACTTCAAGTCCATGCAATTGTAGACCTTTGAAAAATCAACCTTCCATACATACCTTGAAACATTCATCCTCTGCTAATATCTCAGATGTCATAACCACACCATCAAACAATTTTCTTGGAATAAAAGTTGTCTTGTTGGACAAGATTATTGAGTTGAGCAAACCATCCTCCTCCACAATGTCGTAGAACTCTTCAAAAAGGAGACTAACAAACCATCCGGGCCATGGCACCCATCTGTATTGAGATCAAAGATTGCTTTGCGCACCTATTCCACTCGAAACTCTACAATGAGAAATTATGCTTGCTTCGATGCCAGAATACATACGCCCCTTCCCATCCATCTGACCCTTGAAACCGGAACATGCTTGCTTATCTCCTAGAAGTATGCCTCCAACACCTCTTCGACTGCTCTGTCACACAATCCGCTCATCACCCATACATAAACCATGGATGAACTTCCGCCTCTGCCTCCCATTGGCCACAACATGAAAGTACTTCGTATTGACGCCTCCCCTTTTCACCCACTTCTCCCTCGACCTCTGTTACCACTCTACCACTTCTTATCCTAGTCCATTGTGGCCTTAGAATGTTCAACTCTGGCCGGTCGCTCGTCTGTGCTGAGCTCCCTTTCATCCTCCATGCCATCCAAGCAAGCAATCTCTGCCTCCGCCAATGTTAAATAAAAAAAAGGAGTCATCTTTAGAACATAAGTTGATGCTGATGTTCCACTTCCATGTGCTTTATTAAAATTAAGTTTATAGTCTGGATCATATATTCAAGATGGTTACTCTTTTCTTTGAACTTGTTACTGAGTTTCATGAATGTGCAACAAAATGTGATTCCTAAATATGCATCGCTGTCAGATATGTCTTCGGTTGCACGCATCATTCGCATCAAAACACCCTTAAAGGAATGTTTAAAGAAACATCCTTAAGAGCATATATATTATCTTCGTACTCGCAGAGATGTCTGACCAAAACTTTGTGGATAACAACTGCAACGGGGAGAAGCAGATGCGAAGAACCACCAAGAACAGGAGGATGAAGAATGCAGCCAGCACTGCCATAGATAAAGTATTTCCATGACTTCCATTCTGAATGAGATGATTTGCCAGCCATTTTTTTACTCACAAGAATTAACACTTTCGTGTTGTCTCTTCACAGGTTACCCATGCTATAAACTTCAATACGAGGGGGAATGGCTCAGTATAAGGGTAATGTAAGCTATTAAATCATTTCTGGCCAAAATGTTGTGGTTGAAGTGAGCATGGATGTGAAGAGAATGCATTCAGGGGATTTTTGCAGGACGAAGATAAAGGTTTAAAAAGTTCCTAGATTCTCAGGAGCCTTCTTGGTGCAATGTCTCTAACACAAAGCTGGAATCTGTTGACATCACAACGCCTGATGCAGTAAAATTTAAACATGTAAATGAATTTCTCTTCTTGCATCCTATCAGATAATATTCAGGCAGTAATTTATGGTTTTAATTGAATTCATTGTACACAAATGTTAGCGATTGTAAATGGATGTGGCTGTGAGGGGGCTCTCTAAAACTATGAAATGAGTTTCCTCCTGATTATTTTGTCATCCCATTACATGAAGTCACATGGAGGAATAGACTGTGATTTGAAACGGAAAAAGTAGATACCATCAAATTAGAGGTGTGGTTGGCAATGGATTGACAAAGATTGATCCACTTTCGAAGATTAGGAAGTTTGAAGTTAATGAATACTGAGTAAATAATGCTCCATGATTAACATTCTCGTCTTAGTCTATATTGGAATTGATGGGTATCTAATAGTTTTACTCCATTGGTTTGTGCAGACAGGATTACGTTTTAGGTTGAATTAGACTGAACTCCTATCGTCACTTAACTCAATTGGAGCATGAGAGCCGAACCCAAGATGCTATTTTCTTGCTATCTTAGCAGAGGAATCATCCCATCGATTAAAATAGAAATTATAACCCATGGACTAAGATAGAAACTATATGGAGCCTCCTTTCAAGAGGAGGTAACGTCCATCCTCCCTACTTTTAATCCGTCGAATTGAATCCCCTCCCACCATTTGATTCATGGACCCCTCTTTCCCTTTTCATCACAAGCGTCCCTCTGCCATTCCTGTAGAACCCATCACCGGCTGTCCATCGTCCTCCCCCGTCAAGTCGCCCCTCACGCTCCACTGCCTGCCCGTCCAAGGGAGAGATATATTCGCACACCCTCCCCTCGAGTCATCGTCTCAACCTGAGCCTCGTCTCCTCCATCCTGTCCGAGAGAGCAATGCGCACACGCGTTGCTACCTGCAAACGTCCCTCTCCGCTGCAATCTCACTCCGCAGAAATATCATATGGATATGTAAAGAAAACTCAATTATAAAGACCATTCTGTATTCATTGATTTCAAAAGCATCGTTGTTACTGGATTTGATTAATTATTGCCTTCAAATACACATATTTCCAGGCGTGCTCAAATGTAGACTGAATTCCAACAGCGCAATCACGTCCAGGTAATTTCGATCAGATAATATCCAAGATATGATGTTTATATGTTAAATAACCTTACGTCAAGTAGAGATATTTCTTTAATGACGACTGATTTACAAGATAAAAAACGAATCGATCCTGAGATAATTTTAGTTTCTTTGATTTATTGTTTCTTTGATCGAACTATTAAGATTCCTTCGTGGATAACGTCTTCATGGAATTCAATGGCTTTATTACTTATATGTGCTGCTTTCCTTCGTGGATAACATTTTCATGGAATTCAATGTTGTGCTTATTTTGGAATTTTCATTGTTTCCCGGATGGTAGGAAAGGGAGCAAATGTTGTACACGCTTAATCACTCATATCAAGAGAATACATCTCTCCAGCGATGAGCGTGCTACTGTTTTGTGGGGCGCCATCAAGAATGATTGATCTATATCTTGCTTTAGAATGGACCTTGACAACCCTTGATCAGTGGATGTGAGGGAGGTGCATGAAGATACAAGTTGTGAGTCGTGCTTGCCATCATGACGATGGTCTTGATCGGGTTATAGGTGACACCGAGGTGGTTTAAGGGTGCATTTATTAGCATCTTGAAACCCTCCTACCTGTGGTACCAGATGCCACAAATGGGTTCGTTGTTGATGTTGCGCTCCTTGATCGCATTTTCAAAGCTTCTATCACCACGATTAAGAGCATTCCTCCCAATTGCCATCTTGCTTTTTCTCATGCTTTGAAGACAGCTCTGTACCAAGTTATCCCTAGGTCGGGATCGATCCCTGCTTGATTGAGATTGCCACTTCTTCCCTGATGCACCCTACATGTATTTAGGCCTATGAATAGGTGAGATAGATGATCTAGCAATAGAAAGTCTTTGCAACGACTTATTTTGAGCTCACTCACTACTTGGATGTAGATGATATTTTGAAACATGACATACTTGGGACTTCGTCTCATAGATAGAACAACTCCTTGGAAGAGAATAAATATCAAAACTCCAATATTAGACATTGCATTTACAAGTGTCAGATGGGTACTTCACAACAGCCATAAAGATCTTGTACTCTTAAGAAGTGGCTCCTTATAATGAAGGCACCTTGAAAGCCTTAGAGGCTAAACATCTGTATAAGCCACCTCCTTCCATGCCATATATCTTGATTTCAGAGACTCCTCTACAGCCAATGCAGATGTTATTTTACAGTCTATCAAATCTTTTCTTAAAGGGACAACATGTGGTAGAGATGGCCTGAGAGATCGATGCATTTAGATGCCTTTGTGGGGAGGGGTATGTAGTTGCTACTGATCTCATTTATTATTATCATGGTGGTTAATTTATGGTTAGTTGGGAGATGCCCCTTGAGTTTGGTTGAGTTTGCAATCTTTACACCTCTCGATCCACTGCTCAAACATGATAACGACATGCGTCCTATTGATTTGGACACTATCTGGAGATATCTGGCATCCAAAGTCGATACGACAGGGGTGGTCACCGATATGACTAAGTATCTCAGTGACTTTCAATTTGGAGTCTGTATCTGGAGGAGCGGAAGCCATCTTGCATAACACCAACAAGATTTTGAGCAAGCTTCATGATAACAGGTTTTCCCCGATGTGTATAGTGGATTTTTCTAAGGTTTTCAACATGATAAATAGATCTTTGATGCTATGCGAAGGTAGGAGGAGATGTCCGTATATTTTTTTCATTGGTGGAGTTTCTATATGATCAAGCCACCAGATTATATAATGGAGATAATCATATATGGTCAACCACCGGAGTGTAGCAAGGTGATCCTCTGGACTACTTATCTTTTCTCTTTCATCACACACACTTATTCATGAGATCACAGACAATTGTAAACTCGTTCTCCATGCCTTGTATCTTGATGATGGGACCATCATCATGGACACATTGGGCCAAGGTGCTTGACATTATACAACGTAAGGGTTCAAAGTGGGGCTTGTTCTGAATATAAAAATATACTTTTTTGGCCTTCATATGATGGATAGAAGATCCATAAAGAATTGTTTCCCATGGATATTGGGAGGCATGTGCTAGGAGTGAGATTACTTGGAGGTGCAGTGAGTACGGGCAAATGCTTTGTTGAAGACCTGGCTATGAGGACCACTAAAGTTGTTGACTTAATGCATTTACTTCCTCAGTTGGATGATCCACACAGTAAGCTTCTTTTATTATGGTCTTATATGAGTTCAACCAAGCTCATGTTTGGCTTAAGGACATGTCAACCTACATACATTGAACAAGTTGCTACGTGGTTTGATAAAGGTCCATATGGAGATATTGAGGATATTTGGTTTGTGGAGGCCTCTTCTTTGGCAACCTTTAATGGTAGGTGGCGTCCCTACCCATCAGACTCGTTGGTTTAGGTTTGCAGACAGCTATTGAGCTTCTTCATATGCTTTTGTGGCTTTCAGAGCGCAATCCTTGGATACTCTAAGACCACATTTTACGAGAAAGTAGGATATATAATATGGATTCTAATTTTTCACTTCTATCTCTCGATCTTACCTATTTTACTAACAAGGATATTGTCCTTCCTAATCCCAGAATACTTTAGGTAGTTCTCTTTTTAGCAAAATTATTAAAGACATGGAGGTTGAGTTTGGCATGACTACTAGAGAAAAGGTAATTTTTATTTGTTTACAAGCTGGTCATGCTCAAGATTTCCTTCTTGTTATTCTTATTGATGGCCTTAGAATGCGTATGTCACCTATTGAGTATCATACTATTCCCAAATATTGCCTTATGATTCCTCTATTCACAACTAATGAGGCATGTCCACTATGTCACAAATCCTGCCTAGACGCTTTTGGGGAGCATGTAGTTCATTGTCATGAACTCGTATATTTTAAATATAGACATGATCTTGTTAGGGATGTTCTTTATGATGTACTCAGGCATGTTGGGGTTGCTTCCAAAAAAGCACATGTGAACTTTTTGACCGATTCACAAGAGGGGAGATCGATACTCAGACCAACATATATTTTAACATTTGGATTGGTTGGAGGGAAACTTGCATGTGTTAATTTGACTGGAGTTTCTTTATTGGTGGCATGATATGGGGTGATTTTATTGCGGGAACGATGCACATAAAGTTGCCTCAGCTAAAGTTGCTAAGCATGAGAGGGCTTGTATTGACAATCTAACATGTTTTCATCCCTTTCAGTTTTGATACCTTCAGGTTCTTGGCAACTAAAGCGGTAGAGCTCCTCAAGAGGGTCCAAAAAATTATGCATAGTAATGTTATGGTTCTCAGGTCTGTAGATGTGTTTCGAGGAATTGGATTTGCCATCCAAAAGAGATTGGCAGTGCAGCTTCTTGCCCGCCTCCCATCAATCTCTCTAAAAACTAGATTATATGTAATATTGATGAATATGCTGCTCTATCTTACATTACATAGACTGATCTTCCCAAGTACATAGTACCCATGATTGCTAAGGCATAGTGCTTTTCTTTATTATAGTTATATAAAATACTTTTACAGTTATGATTTTATTTTATTTTTCATTTGTCGTAATCCCTTGAACATACGAATCTAATACATATTTTGGGATCGCAATCCAGTTTTTTTTTCAAAGCGCCCCTTCATAAATGGTTGAATATGCCTTTTTCCTATAGGGCGGATCTCTCTTTGTTAATGAAAAAAAGCCTTCTTGCGTCAAATCGTTACTCCTCGGTGATCAATTGCAGTATCAACTTAAATAAGCAAATTAGTCCAGGTTTCATCATCTTATATATGATGCGGTGGAGAAGGAATGCCAACAATTCTATACGATACTCATTCGAGCCATTCCCACTGGAGGGATGACCCCGTATTCATACCATGTGAAGCATGTCTCAGTTTATACGAGATCGGTGAATGTAACAGAGAATAGGAACATCGACTTGGGAAGTGTGACATAATGCAAATGGAGCCATTCAAGTAATACTAAGCGCTAACTCGTCGTTGCTCTGGTTTTCTTTTCAGATATTATTTATCTACTGGTTGTGGAACGAGCGTGCATGCAGCTGCTGTGGTAGCAAGGGAGAGGTGGTGCAACAATGAGACGTAGATGAATGCGTGTCATAAGGGAGAGGTGGTTCAACCGTGCAACCTCATGGTTGTGCATCTCTAGTGGCGGTGTACCTGTGCGATGTGCGAGGACGGTATCTCGAGGAAGGATGTATGGCCAGAGTAGCTGAGGGTGAAGATTTGCGGGTGACGACACTTGTGAGCAAAATTCTATCGAATATTTGGAGGAGAGACACTCCAACAACGGGAGTGAGAACTCAATGGAGGAGGACGATGGACTGTTGTGATACAGGAATGGTGGAGGGATGCTTATGGTTTAGATTCACATGGGAGACGAACGAAATTCCTGCCACGGTGAAACACGAAAGTGGGGATCGTCTTTTGCAGCAGACTCTGCAGTAGACTTGTGGACCGCTCGATCGTGATCGAGCGGTTCACACGAATTCATCCGATACAGACTCACAAAAAGGATGAATTTGTGTGAACTGCTCGATGCCATCGAGCAGTCCACAGGTCTACTGCAGAGTCTGCTGCAGCAGACCTGACCAGTGCAATATTTAAATGAGGGGAGGGGTTGGGATTGAATCCAATGACGGGAGGGGATTCGATCCGACGAATTAAAAGTAGGGAGGATGGATGTTGCCTCCTTTTGATCTCCCTATTCCCTATTGTTTAACCGGTCTCTACCAACTTTTCTGGTTCATTATTTCAACTGTTTGTCATCCACTTATTGTCACATTAGATAATTTCTTTACCCATTGGATGCTATATACCTAATATTATTCATACATCTTCACCGACATCTCTATCTATCTCATAACAATACAACCATTTGTTATGCATTGTTGCCACATCAATATTTATTTGTTTATCGTATATTTTTCTAATACACGCAATAACAAAAATTATCCCATGGTTAAACACTTAGGCCTGGTGATAGAAATTTAATGTTTCTTCTCTTAGCATAGCTGAAAGGATCAAAGAGATTAATTTTTCTTTTCAGAATCATACTCACTCCAAGCCCCGTGTTCATGATCAAGCATAATTATATTGACAACAGATTCATGAGACTTTGAGGTGTCCACTCTATTAATGGGTCATTTAGATGAGAGATAATGAATAAGGAACAAGAGATGTTCATTTCTTGATCTAACTTGATTGATTCAAGGAATAAATATTGTAGACATAATGGACATTGTGTTCAATGGATCATAAGTATCCGCGAGACTTGCTATGCTCTATGGATATGAATGTTGATCTGTGAACCATAGACATGTGCAGAGAATTGCAGTAGCATAAATGAAAATGCTAAGGTGGATGTGTGGACATACACGTAAATGTAATCAGAAGGAAAGTTAGTGTAGCTCTGATCGGGGATACGATGCGAGAAATTGCTTAAGGTGGTTTAGCCATTTGCAAAGGAGGTCAGTTAATGCAATAGTGAGGAAATGCGAGTTTTGGGATGTTGAGTCAGCTACGAGAGGGCGAGGAAGGCCCAAGAGGTGTTAGAATGAGAATATACGAAGGGATCTTAGTTTTTTGGATCTAAGCTCAAGAATGACCCAAGATAGATCTGAATGGAGGCAAAGAATCCATGTTGCATGCCGTACTTAATGTGGGAAAAGGCTTTGTTGTTATTGTCGTTGTGGTGGTGGTGGTGGACATTGTGTTTGTTGGAGTAAATGCTCTCCGACGAGGAGATTCAGTTTGACTCACACTCCAGCCCATTGGTTCCTCCTCACCTGCACGGCATGAGAAGCAACGTCTCGACAGCAACCGACGGTTGTGCGCGTTAAGTTGATATTGTTTGTAGTATATTGTATTGTGAGTTGAGATTTCTTTTTGTTTGTCCAAGCTGAGCATTGCATGCTCCAGCTTGAGGGGGAGTGTTGGATACATGCGGCATTTGTACGATGGGTAAATGGATCCTTCCAATATACATTTATCACATCTAGAGTTTAGTCCCACATCTATCAGTGGTGGGAGTTGGAGGGTCCGTGCAGGCTATATAAGAAGCCTCGGACCCCCTGTATCCAGTGAGAAAGTGCAATGCATAAATCAACCCTTTGAGGCGTTCTCCCATGGTTTCATCCCGCTCCTTAGGGAGTAGGGGTTCCACGTTAAGACCCCACGTTCTTCAATGTTCTTTATCTTTATTTCTTTGATACGCTTCCGCAATATATTTTCAGCAGTCTTTTGCTAGTCCTCGTAGGAAGTATTTGTCCTTGCAAGCACAAGAAACCCTCTCCTCGTGTCCAACGGCTCAGTTCCTCTTGCTCATCATTTACTCACGTGATTTTATTCTCCTTTGAGAATCTTCTTATTGCATGGATCTAAGACGCTCATGGCTATGATGATTACATGCTTAAGTCCATTAAATGAGATCAAATAAGATGATTACTTGCATCCCAGCAACAATCATGTGTGTGTCAAAGTCGACAAGGCATACTGTGACTTCTCATTCTTTTCCCAAATGCTTAGTCGAATTATTTGAGTTAAGCTGAATTAGTTGCATTGGAAGAGTTGACTTTAGTTTCGTGGAAATTCATTTCCCATTCGTCCATGCCCAACTTCTATTTAGTCACATTGAAAGAAAAATTAAACAGCAGTCATCTTGATGGATGAAGTTGTTGATGCTCAATTTGCAAGAGAACCCTGGGAGATTCTTTACAAGGATCACTGGCATATGTTATAACAGGATGCAGATTATTTGAATGAGCCCACACTAATTGGTCATATAATTGGTGACGACGCCTAGGTCATGCATCTCGGTCTATTACCTAGTAGTAGAAGATGTTGGTCATCACCACCATTGCCAATCCTCCTTGGGAAAAGCTCTCTCAAACACCATAATATCATTGATCTGGAAATAAAAAGTTCATTGGATATTGAAACAAATGACAGTTATTATGCCTTGAATGCTCATAGAACTCACGCAAATCGTCGTTATGCATGGTTGTAACTATAATCACGTAAAAGGAAGGAATAGCAATATTTGTCACCCTGTTCAGTTTAGATGCGAACAAATGTTTTAGTCCTCAGACAATGACCATTGGTAAGCCAGTTTTAATTGAAGCTGGTTGTGATCGAGCATGGATCGTATGCCAGATATTGTATTAATTGCATTGAATCAAAATATATGAACTCTAGAAGTATTGAAAAAAAAAATCGGTATTGTCGAACTTACATCGGTCTCTATGTTATTAAACTTGAAGTCTATCTGCTTCCTCTAGCAGTTTGTTGCAGCACATAGGAGAAGTAAAAGGCAGATCAAACAAACGAACAAGCAAAGAAGACAACCACAACACATGGATGTATGGCACTCACCCTCACCGGGTTACTTGTCGATGACGACGGTGGCTCTTCTACTCTTTGGTGGTGAAAATGATGTAGAGAAGATGTTATTAGAAGCCCAAACCCAACGAGTTTATATAGGACCCCAGCAAGATCCTCATCTCGAGACAAAATTTTGATGGAGGTCACAAATTGGGATCTTGAATGCACCACGGCATACAGATGGATTGGTATTCAAGGCATCTCAACGCAATCAAAAGGCACAATAAAAATTATTTAGTTGCCGTTTCTCATTATCCCTTTCTTTAACTTCTCATATTAAAGAACTTATGCTTGCCAAATGAAAAATCCATGTGTATACACATTTTATCAAATGGAAATCATTCGTTGAAGGTTCCTTCCAGTGCTCAAATGTTTGGGTGGCTATGGTGTAGGTGATTACATGTCTACCAGATTAATGTGTCAAATGAGTTGTTCCAACTACCAAGACACCTCAACAAAATTGTATTTTAGAAAGAAAGCACATAAAAAAGGATTTTTATCAGTTGTGCCCCTCTAAGATATTGCAATATCAATTATACATCTCCCTTTTTGGGAATATCAGTTGTGCTCTTGACTTCTTGATGTTCTATCACTTATGCCCCTCCGTTACTTTGGTCGTTAATGAGTTGAACTTAACCATAGTTTTTTCAAACCATGGTTTGGGCAAAAGGGGTAAAAGTGGAAATCAAAAGGATCACCCCAAAAATTGAAACCCACAATCGAAGATGGAGAAGATGACAAAGCACATAGACCCATCCGGCCACATCACCCTCTAGATTCATCGTCGTCGGTGGACGAAGAGAATCCAACTACGAGTTACAGTCATCCTCCTTGATCCTCCTCGGTCGGGGGCTACGCCTTCTTCTTTGATCAAAGGCTAGGGCGGAGGAGGGGCCCTGGGGAGGAGTTAGATGGGAGGGTTGAGTGGTGGTGCACGTCGAACAGAGGAGGTCCGAGAGGCCGGGGAGGCTCTGGGTGGAGGGAAGAGGAAGACGGGGGTAAAGATGGAGGCTGCAGGCGGAGGGGTGAGGAGTAGGAGGAGGAGACAGAGGCCAGTTGTGGAGGGGGAGGTTGCGAGAAGAGGAGGAGGGGGAAGCTATGGACGGAGGAGGAGAATGGGGGTAGAGGAGGAGGCTGTGGTGTGGGGTGAGGAGGACGGGGGCAAAGGGGGAGGCTGGGGGTAGAGGAGGAAGGGGAGGTTGCGGGTGAAGGAGGAGGTTGCGGGTGAATGGATGAGGAGGAGGATGGGGGCGGAGGATGATTCTGTGGGCAGGGTGGGGAGGACAGGAGCATGAGGGGAGGTTGCACAGACATAGGAGGAGGTTGCAGGCGGTGTAAGGAGGATGAGGCGGGGGGAAGGTTGCAGGTAGAGGGATGAGGAGGAGGAGGAGGAGGGCGGAGGAGGATTCTGGGGGTAGAGGAGGAGGTTGCGGGCAGGGTGAGGAGACACGGTGGAGGGGGAGGCATGGGGAAGGAGCAGGGGGCGGGGGGAGCTCGGGGCAAAGGAGGTTGCAGGAGAGATCGTGGTGGAGGAGGAGAGGGGATGAGGGGGAGGCGGGGGGGGAGGATCTGGGGAATAGGAAGGGAAGGGAGAAAGAGGATGAGGAGGACCTTTTAGTCCTTTTTTAAATTATTTCCATTTGCATCCTCAAACTTAACGTCCGTTTGCATTGGTTATGGACGGTCACTAACCTGAGGGGCACAAGTGATAAAACAGTAAGAAGTCGGGGGCACAACTGATATTCCCAAAAGGGGAGGGGCATAACAGAAATTGCAATATCTCAAAGGGGTAGAACTGATAAAAACCCTAAAAAATGGACAATACGATAAACATGATGCAGAGTCGTGTTGAGACGCATTGAATCATAACCCATTTGTTCAACCTGATGTATTACAAAGCTTAGTTAGTTGACGGGATTGTGACTTCGTCTTTTTAAAGGAAATCTGTCTGAACATGGATGTTATATAAGCCATGTTATCATCAAAGTACCCTATGTATCATCATTGCACAAGAGAAGATATGTCATTGTCTCCAAGGATGTATCATGGTTAGTATAGATGCAAACAAGTGGATACTGACATGGATAAGGTGTTACCATATCCTTCTCTATTTTTGCATATGAATACATATCATCAAATGAATCATACTAAATCCCGGTCAAGTTTACTAACCCCAACCACATGTTCACTGTAAGTAATAAAATTTAGTCTATATATAACGTGAAATGACATGGACACATATCCAAATTAAGTGGGAAGGTTAACTAATTGCTTAAAGGTAAAATAATTCGTCGTCATTTACTTATGCTGCTGGAAATTCGTGTTTTGCGTTGAAGAGGTTGCAGCGGACGTCTATAGGCATCGTGAATGCGAAATATCCACCACTAGTGTTCATTAGACGCCGCAAAATGCGATGGATACGGTTGAAATAAATGCGGACATTAGTGATGGCAAATAGGTGATCACTGAAAATATTCTTTGGATGCAAACATAATTGATGGCGGACGTGACGACTGTTGCGACTAACTTGCCATGTTTCCAAAACCGATATTTTAGTTTCCCTCTTCCTCCCACCTCTCCTTCTCCAGTATCGCACCTCCCTAGCCATCCCTCGTCCTCCCCCTCTCCCTCTCCAGTTGCCACCCCTCCGTCGCTCCTCCTCCTTCCTCCTTTCCATTGCCGCCACCCTCCCCCTCCTCCTCTCCAAGGCCCCCCGTCCCTCCGCCTCCTCTCCAGCCTCCTACCCCTCCTCCTCCTACTCCTAAGAAGATCTCCAGCCCGTCACCTCTCCTCCTCCTCCTCTCCAGCCTGCCACCCCCCTCCTCTCCAAGAGTGGCCCCTCATGCTCCTTGTCCTCCAAGGTCGCTACCTTTGCCCGCAGCTCCTCCCGACGACTAGTGGTCACTACCATCGATGTGAGATCCGCGTCCATGTCCCATACCGCATTTGTTGTATACATTCTAACTCCTATATAATTTTGACTTTAATTAATGTGTGTATGTGTATGATCTTGTTTAATCTATTATGATTGTTCTTGTTCGATTTTCATGTTCAAAAAAATATATCAATGTCTCTAAGATATAAATGTATTGATAAATTGGTAAATGTCTCTAAGATATAAATGTATTGATAAATTGGTAAATGTAGTATGTTTGTTTGTAACTAGTCAAAAGTGATATTCTTCACTGTGTTTTGTTAACATCTATTGTGTAAAATTATGGTCTTATTTGGTTTCTTGAGAATCATCTAGTGATTATCTAGAGTCAATAATATAGTGATTTATCGAGGGCTATCCTATTCAACTATGTATCTATATATATCTTTGTATGCCTATGTTTGTGTATATGAGGATTTGTGACATTAATAAACAATTTGTGATGCCAAGCTATCACATAAATCTATAATTATTGCGGCAATATGAATTTTCCACATCAGTATATAGTTAATTAGATATGAAAGTTTAAAAAATTAATTATATTCAAAATTGTACAAAACAAATCATATCGTGCGTCCCTCCACACTAGGTTGTGTAAGGTCCTGCACACCGGGAAGCATGTGTAGCGCATTAGAGGATTTCATCACCTGAAATTGTGTTATATTTTTTTATTTTTCCCAAAATTATTGGACTCGCTTCGAGATGCGATATCTCAATCCACTAGTCATGGATTTTGATGTGAGCATGTGAAAGAACATTTTGTTGCAACATTCCTAATTATATTATTTAGGCATAAATTTAGGATCACGTAAGTCCATATCTCCCTCATAATCAACCAAATTTATGTAAATGATCGGTCAACATTAATGATTAAATGTTTTATGAAGATTTAAAATATTTGAATAGTGTAGACTTCAAAAAGAAGAGTGAATTCTTCATGAAGTTGCTTTACTGGAGAGAGCTGAGCATACATCACCAATTTGATGTTATGCATATAGAGAAAAATGTACCATACAACATTTTGGACATGTTCAATCTCACTAACTTTCCTAAGGACACAATAAAGATACGCAAGGACCTACACCAATTCAAAATTCATGCGATAACTAAGGAGAATGGTGATATGAATTACATGAAATCAAATTCCATCTCTATACAAGTATGCGAGCATGCCTAAATTCATTTTTGAAGGACATTGTAATCCCCGATGGCTTCTATTCGAACATATTGAGATATGTGAATGGGAGTCAGAACAATATATGCATGTCTTCTTCCCTCTAGCCATTTGTGGTCTTTTACCACAAGTTGTTATCGATCCTATTACGAATTTGGGAATGTTCTTTAAAGCTAGCTATGACAAATCACTTGATATGAACGTATGGAGAGATGGAATGAGAAAATGTGGAAATATTATGCAAGTTGGAACGACTTTTTCCCCCAATATTTTTTGATGTAATGGTGCATTTTGGTTATACATTTGGTGGATGAAGCAATGCAAGTGGGACCAATTCAATTTCAGTAGATGTGCCCATTTGAGAGATTCCTTAAGAAATTTAAAGACTATGTACTAAATCGCTCAAAGACAGAATGATCAATTATCGAGGGGGTATTTTGTCGATGAATGCATTACTTTTTACCTCATGTATTTGGATACCGAGGACCAATGCTTCTGGAGTCGTGAAAGAAACAATGCTCCTTATAATGAGTTTAATGATGATCACCTCTCCATCTTTGAGATCCAAGGCCGATCCTTTAACAAGATTGTTCTACTACCGATAGATAAATTAAATTGAAAGTTTGCACAATTATCTGTTTTGAAACAAGTACCCGAAATTGATCCATTTTACAATGAATGGAGGCACGTACGTGAGGAGTTAAGAAAGACAACATACATAATGAGTTAAGAAAGACAAATGAGTTCGAGTTCATTGATTGCTTTACAAGAAGAGTGGAACAAACGAAGATTATGAAAGTTAGATATGAAAGTTAAAAAAATAATTATATTCAAAATCGTACAAAACAAATCATATCGTGCGTCCCTCCACACTAGGTTGTGTATGGCCCTGCACACCGGGAGGCATGTATAGAACATTAGAGGATTTCATCACCTCAAATTGTGTTATATTTTTTTATTTTTCACAAAATTATTGGACTCACTTCGAAATGCGATAGCTCGATCTACTGGTCGTGGATTTTGATGTGAGCATGTGAAAGAATATTTATTGCAACATTCCTAATTATATTATTTAGGCATAAATTTAGGATCACGTAAGTTCATATCTCCCTCGTAATCAATCGAATTTATGTAAATTCTCGGTCAACAATAATGATTAAATATTTTATGAATATTTAAAATATTTGAATAGTGTAGACTTCAAAAAGAAGAGTGAATTCTTCATGAAGTTGCTTTACTGGAGAGAGCTGAGCATACATCACAAACTTGGTGTTATGGATATAGAGAAAAATGTACCATGCAACATTGTGTACATGTTCAATCTCACTAACTTTCCTAAGGACACAATAAAGATACGCAAGGGCCTACACCAATTCAGAATTCATGCGATAACTAAGGAGAATGGTCATATGAATTACCTGAAACCATATTCCATCTTGATACAAGTAAGCGAGCATGCCTCATTTCATTTTTGAAGGACATTGTAATCCTCGATGGCTTCTGTTCGAACATACTGAGATATGTGAATGGGAGTCAGAACAATATATGCATGGCTTCTTCCCTCTAGCCATTTGTGGTCTTTTACCACAAGTTGTTATCGATCATATTACGGATTTGGGAATGTTCTTTAAAGCTAACTATGACAAATCACTTGATATGAACTTCTGGAGAGATGGAATGAGAAAAAAAAGACCAGCTTATTAAGTGGGTCTTTGTATAGAGAAAAGTGTCGAAAAGCCGCACTTTTGAAAGTCAAGCTGTCGACCTACTTACTTATAGAAGAAAGTGAAGAGCAATCTCCTACTAATGGTTCATGAGCCATGGGGATATGGGGAAGGGGTATAGCCATAAAGAGGTTAGTTGGCAACTAGAATATTTGGAAAAAGTGATCTGTTAGGAAAAAGAAGTTCTATTCCCTCTCTTCATCTGATGCTTATTGCTTCATCTGGGGGGAAAATCATAGATATGCCAATTGTGGAAATATTATGCAAGTTGGAACGACTTTTTACCCCAACATTTTTCGATGTAATGGTGCATTTTGGTCATACATTTGGTGGATGAAGCGATGTAAGTGGGACCAATTCAATTTCAGTGGATGTACCCATTTGAGAGATTCCTTAAGAAACTTAAGGACTATGTATTAAATCGCTCAAAGACAGAAAGATCAATTATTGAGTGGTATTTATTCGATGAATGCATTACTTTTTACCTCATGTATTTGGATATTTTTTTTTTTTTCCTTTCTGCACGGGGATCAGATTGATAATAATGTGAGCGTCAATTTGTCGTAACAGGCGTCGGGCAGACGCCCTTCTCGCACGCTATTCCCACAATTAGGAAGGCGAGTTATTACCACTCATCATGTCCCTTTCTCTGCCTGAAGGAGGACCAATGCTTCCGGAGTCTTGAAAGAAACAATGCTCCTTATAATGAGTTTAATGATGATCTCCTCTCTATCTTTGAGATCCAAGGCCGATCCTTTAACAAAATTGTTCTACTACCGATGGATAAATTAGACAAAAAGTTTGCACAGTTATCTGTTTTGAAACAAGTACCCGAAATTGATCCATTTTACAATGAATGGAGGTGCATACATAAGGAGTTAAGAAAGACGATATACATAATGAGTTAAGAAAGACAAATGAGTTCGAGTTCATTGAGTGGTTTGCAAGAAGAGTGGAACAAATGAAGATTATGGAAGTTAGATATGAAAGTTGAAAAAACTAATTAATTTCATAATCGTACAAAACAAATCATATCATTCGTCTCTCCACATTAGGTTGTGTATGGCCCTGCACACCAGGAGGCATGTGTAGCACATTAGAGGATTTCATCATCTCAAATTGTGTTATATTTTTTTACTTCTCACAAAATTATTGGACTCACTTCGAGATTTGATATCTTGATCCACTGGTCGTGGATTTTGATGTAAGCATGTGAAAGAATATTTTGTTGCAACATTCCTAATTATATTATGTAGGCATAAATTTAGGATCACGTAAGTCTATATCTCCCTCGTAATTAACCAAATTTATGTAAATGCTTGATCAACATTAATGATTAAATATTTTATGAATATTTAAAATATTTGAATAGTGTGGACATCAAAAAGAAGAGTGAATTCTTCATGAAGTTGTTTTACTGGGGAGAGCTGAACATACATCACAAACTTGATGTTATGCATATAGAGAAATATGTACCATACAACATTTTGGACATGTTCAATCTCAATAACTTTCCTAAGGACACAATAAAGATAACAAGTAAGCGAGCATGCCTCATTTCATTTTTGAGGACGTTGTAATCCCTGATGGCTTCTGTTCAAACATATTAAGATATGTGAATGGGAGTCAGAACAATATATGCATGTCTTCTTCCCTCTAGCCATTTGTGGTCTTTTACCACAAGTTGTTATAGATCCTATTACGGATTTGGGAATGTTCTTTAAAGATACCTATGACAAAACACTTGCTATGAACTTCTGGAGAGATGGAATGAGAAAATTGTGGAAATATTATGCAAGTTGGAACGACTTTTTCCCCCCAACATTTTTCGATGTAATGGTGCATTTTGGTCATACATTTGGCGGATGAAGCAATGCAAGTGGGATCAATTCAATTTCAGTGGATGTATCCATTTGAGAGATTCCTTAAGAAACTTAAGAACTATGTACTAAATAGGGATGAGCATCGGGCCGGGTCGGGCCGGGCCCAAGCTAGCCCGACCCGAGCCCGATTTCGTTTTTCGGGTCAACGGGCCGGGCCTAAGCCCGCGAGATATCTGGGTTTGTGGCCCAAACCCGAGCTCGCCTGCAATTAAATGGGCCGGGCCAGGTTCGGGTCGGCCCGTTACTGCATAATTTTGTATCTGTGCTAGCTCTTTAATTATCTGCCATGGCAATTAGCCTGTGTAGATGCGGATCTTGGTTAGAGAACTTTTAAAACCCTAAGGACTGATATAGATTGATGCTTGTAGAACAGGCCACACCAACGGTAAACCACGATTTATTCAAAATAAAGTCTGGTTAGAAATGAAATTTTTATTACACGTACTCCTTAGTCGGATCCCTCACATCCCGCCTGTGCTAAAGATGGTTGCCCTTGTTTGTCAAAGTGATGACTATAATAACTATCACTAAGTGTTATTATCAGTACCTTATACTTTTCAGTTCTAACCATTTGATCTAACAGTTTGACAAGAATTTTACGGCTAGTAGAGATTGCAGTGTCAATATGAAACGGTGGAGATTGAAGTATTACTGCAATATTTTGTTGAGGCAAAATTGTGAAATTCACTCAATTAAATAACTTCCACATTTTATTTGGCACATAATTCTAAGATAATCTTGCAAGGGAGCTAGGTCTTCAGGATGGTAAATCTCTACTCTAAACAGAATGAAAGAATGCACTGGTCTAATTGTATTTGCATGATGACTTGAGCCATGGAAGAAGAAAAAGGACCAAAGAAGGAGCATGGCATGATATGAACATATATATTTGTTCAAAGACGTCATAATAACATTCAAAAGTGATTGGAAACGCTACACAATACGCATATACAGAGCTTGATGCTGCAATAACAGATGAATAGGCTGAAATTGCAAGCTTTGGCAGCCGCTGCATTAATGCATCTTATATGTGAAGAGTGGACGTAGTACCAGTATACGTAATAGAAGTCCTCAGGTATTGTTTCGCACGTCCTGGGCATATACGCGGGCTCGGTGTGGGCCTATAATCGGGCCGGCCCACGGGCCTCGGGCTCGGGCCCACCTTGCCCAAGCCCGGCCCGAAATTCTGATTGGGCCAAAAAAAGAGCCCAGGCCCGCCCAGCTATTACTCAGGCTCGGGTATGGGCCGGGCTTGATCGGGCTGGGCCGGGCCGGCCCTACCCAATGCTCATCCCTAGTACTAAATTGCTCAAAGACAGAAAAATCAATTATTGAGGGGTATTTAGTCGATGAATGCATTACTTTTTACCTCATGTATTTGGATACTGAGGACCAATGCTTCCGAAGTCTCGAAAGAAACAATGCTCCTTATAATTAGTTTAATGATGATCACCTCTTGTCTTTGAGATCCAAGGCCGATCCTTTAACAAGATTGTTCTACTACTGATGGATAAATTCGACAGAAAGTTTGCACAATTATCTGTTTTGAAACAAGTACCCGAAATCGATCCATTTTACAATGAACGGAGGCACGTACATAAGGAGTTAAGAAAGACAATATACATAATGAGTTAAGAAAGACAAATGAGTTCGAGTTCATTGATTGGTTTACAAGAAGAGTGGAACAAATGAAGATTATGCACGATCCACATTGGATTGCATATTTTAATGTGTTGGTAAGGAGACCTATCAGCCATGTGCATAGGCATAGTGGATATATTATTAATGGGTATAAGTTCAAGAGGTATTCTAACTCTAACAATGTGAAGGTAAATACTTTATATGGTGTGTTTGTGATGAGTAACCTATCATCGGGATGTGATAGGGATTATAGTCGGATCAATGAGATCGTTGAGATGAGCTTTCAACATAATCAACGCATCGTATTATTCAGGTGTGATTGATATGACATATTCAAGGACACTGAATTTAAGTTGGATCCAAACCATGGGTATATAAGCTTTAATAAAAGCAGAACCATTCTTAGAAAGTAGAACCATTTGTATTGGCATGCCAGATAGATCAGGTCTTATACATCATGGATAATGCAAAAGATCCAAATAAAGGTAACTACTCAAGGATATCTTGAACATGTTGGAAATGAAAAATACGAGGACGATGAAGACCGTGATTATCAAGAACATGTAAATTTCTAAAAATAAGGTAATTAACATTATTATCGAAATATCTTGTTCAATGGGCACATTTCCATTCTTTTATAAAAGTATCTTGTTTATTGATCACAAATCCATTTTCTTTTTATAAAACTATGTTGGTATCTAAAAATGTCTTATCCAATGTGCCAAATGGAGATGGTTTGTACATGATTTTCTCAACGAAATAAGCAGGATGCTGATGACGTCAAGACCCATGGACGGGGAAATGATGACACAGACTGACATTCAGATCTTGAGGTGGTGGAGGTATTAAAAAATATATAAAATGCCTCTTTGAAAACCCGGCTTATAGATCACCTAATAATCAACCTAAGGAGACAGTTGCCTCCCTGAGTTCGACATTGGTCTTGCTCAAGTAAAAATATAAATTGATCGTTCGCTTTAATTGGATAATTAATTAATTAATGGTTTTTTATTGATCTGTTAATTTCTTGATTGCAATGAAATTAAATGTTAATTCCACAAATTCAGCGAATGTAAATACGAGTTTGTTACAGCTGCATGATCACTGCATTGTCGAGCGCTCCCATTCGAGCGACACTTGCCTCGTCGTGCAGCCTTGCACTGACGACCCTCAAGACGCCTCCCGAGCTTCCCAATGGTCGTCTGCCCTCAACCGCCTATCGCCCCCTCGGCTTAACACTTGCCTTGAGTCACAATTGCCCAAGGCCCCCGCACGTGCCTAGCACGTGAGCAATGGTAAGTTGTGGTCGTGCCCTTGCGCTTAAAGCATATTATGTGCGGGTCCTCCCCAGCCAGTTCACGTGCAAGGCACGTGCCTCCTTGGATCATTTGCACAAAGTCCCCTGTGTCAAGTGGAAAAATTATGCAGAATAACCCTCAGTTCAGGGTAATTACCATTCCATCCTGATCAACATTATTTTTTATTTTAATTATGTATTGCATTTAAACCCCTGCATTTGAGTATCATTTTGTGTGTCATTTTGTCATCATTTTTCATTTTAAAAATTTCTCATTGTAGAACCATGTATGCTCTATCTTATGAATGTTTGATTTTATTTTTGTGAGCTATGGATTGTTTAATATAATTATTATTGAGGAAAAAGTGAATCTTTTTCCCATTGTATGTTATTAAATTGCTACTAAATTAATGTTTGCACTAAAAATTCATAATAATTCGTTTTGGTGGATTTTACGTTATGTCCAAAAATCATCACATTTGCACACATATCTAGGACACAATAAATTAACTGATGATTTGAGTGATTTATTTTTAATCAATTTCACACTATGTATTTTAAGGAATTAAAAGTTGTTCTGGATACCTCTCATGTAGACATATCTAGATGATTAAATCTCTGGAAAAAAATTTGGTGTTGATATTTATTAAAATTATTTTGCTCGAAGTCATCGTTCATTCATATTTAATTCATAATTAATTCATATTGCATCAGAAAATTCCAAAAAATACAGTACTTAATTTGAACATGTTTAACATTCTGGCTAAGTTTCATAATTTTTGGTCGTCGTTTGAATGAAAATTGCATTTTAATCGCTAAACTTTGCCAAAATTGCATTTCATACATTATTTGCATCTAAAAATACCAAAAAATGCTCCTCTAAAACATGTATTCTAAATCATCTAGAAATTGACCTAAGGAGATAGTAGCCTCCCTGAGTTCGACATTGGGTTTACCCAAGTGCAAAAAATAAATTGAATGATTGCAGTAATCGATAAAGTAATTAAGTAGCCATTTTTATTAATCTGAGTTGTCCTCTTGTAATGAAATTAAACATTAATTGCACATAATTAGCGAGGGTAAATTCAATTTTTTTCAAATGGCACCATTGTCGGGGAGGCACAACTTAGGTTAATTTTTAGAAAATTTAATTTTTAGGTTTTCCACCCCCGGGTAGTCTGACCCCCGATTTTTTCTTATAATTACTTCTCTATTTTTTCATGTATTTTATTTATTTATTTTGTTTGCTTTATTTTATTTTATTATGTCTATCTCTTCGATTACTGTCTTATTTTTGTGCGAGGGACCCGACGAGACGGAGCAATCGCTTAGGTGGTCGAACAACTCAAGAGCATCGGAGGCTGACTTTTCTGAGAATTAAGCTGACTAAAGGAGACATAAAATTAAGATCAAGTCAAGTCGTGAGAAAGTACAGAGTCCTTAGGATTTTATTTTTTACATTTATTTTTAATTGATTTGTAATAATTGTACACTTCTGGTGGATTCCGTTTGGGATCTTGTATGTGTACCAGAACTTTAGACATTGTTTTGTGGTGTGTCAAGACTTGTTTCATTCTATAGTGAGGGTGGGGCTTGACTTGAGTGGCTCGTAGGTTAGACCTGCACTTGCAGCTATTAGAGCTTTATTAGGACAGTATTTGCTTATGCTCGTAAAATCTATGACCACACTATTACATTTAATAAATACGCACTTAGAATGTTTTACTTAGTCAAAATAAATTCATATTCTTCTTGGCTAAGTTCTTGCTAGGAGCGGTTTCATCATCTACATTCATTTAGTATAAATTTTTCCAACGTTGTATTGCATCTCGCATGTAGAGCATGAGAATCACTGTAAGTCTTCTGAACTTGGCATGTATCATTGATTTTATCATTGCATCGGCTTTTCTCTACTCCCTTCCCCTTGGTTTTACAACTTAGGATTATAGGAAATCGATATTGCTCGTTAGGTGTACCTTGTGTGGTGGATTAAATTTAGTGATAATTAAACTTAAAATCAAGACTGCTAATACAACTTCGACCAAAAAAATCGACTAAAATTAATCCTTTTTTGCGGGGAGAGCAACCCCATCATTGTACGCATTTTATATTTATTGTTTAGAGGAGAGGACACATCCCTAGGATAGTGTCCAAAACCCACATATTAATCTTGCGTAATTGACTCCATATCTTGTGTCACTTAACTAAAATAGAGAAGATAATGGCCGGACCCGTGTGATCATCATTATGTTGAGTTGGTGAAACTAGGGATTGCTCTTGTGTTTGTTTTATGTCTATCTGTGTGTATTTTCCTTCTGTATAATCACATGTTTTCACATCAATTCGTCTCCATTCCCTCTTGAAGATGTCAGCTCATCGTTTCCCATATTCACTGTCTTTCTCCTCCATGAATCCTCTCTTCGAGACAGATCCCCCACCCATTCCAGCTACGAAGTCGGACCTCCAACCAACTTCCTAGCCCCTTCTTATTCTTTCTGACGAAATCCTCTTTTGTGACAGTTCTTGTTCAGCAATCTTTCTTCTATCCATCTCATCGTAAGTCATGAAGTTGGACCTCCGACTGACTTCTATACTTCTTTGCACTTCTCACCTACCCCACCTTCTTACACCCCGAATACACTTCCATGTTGGGTTAATTCACTTTATAGTCAAACGCTTGCTGAAATTCAAGAACCATTTTTAGATCAAGTTATTGTTGAGATAGAGGATTTGTAGAGTTACCTATCCCCATACGCCTCATTTGATTCTCATATGACTGTTGGGATATGGCCACAAATTACACATATACATCCTGACTAGACCTTAGGGTATCACATGGTCGAACCAAGGAACCGAGTGGGTTGTCCTGCATACTATGATATTCCGGAGTTTAATTTATTTTAGAGATAAAGATCACATTGACCAGCCATTCGATGAGCCTACACATACACGGGAATGGACCCATGAGTTAGATCTAAAAGCCACATGTATATAGACTCCAACCATGGTATTCCATACCGATGGTCTCTGCTCAACTCAATACTACATGCCAAAGTTAAGTTATGTTGAATATGAGTCATCGAATTCTCAACAGTATCCTCCAATTGAGCAGTGTGATTTGTCATAGGAACATTATGGAGAATGACATTTCCAGGCTTGTCAAGAGACTTGAATCAATTGAGGATAGGCTAAAAAATGTCACTGAGTTATTGAATTTGTATGCTGCCAATATGAGTATGGAAGTGGAGAATTACATGAGAAGATTTGGTGTTGGAAATCAAGAGAACACTAGGGGACCCACACACTCTGTATAACTGGAGTCCATTCTACCTCTCTCTTCTACTAACTACTTGCCCTCCTTCTCCCTCCCCTCCTTAACATATCGAAATAGAAAAAAATGAAAAATCCTAAAAAGTCCAAAAAAATTGAAAAAATAGAAAATCTCATAAAATTGAAATGAAAATAACTTAAAAAATTGGGATCTTGCCCTTAGGGAAGTAATTGCTGAGGAATAGATTCTTAAGCTTCCCTTAATAAAGGCTATAGATCACTTCCTCGACCTCAAAAGATTTGGGAGGAGTAAATCAATGCACAATAGGTCGAGCAATAAGAGAACAAGGATAGAAAGACACCTAGCGTCTATGGCCACCTCCTTGGTGATGGGGAGAAAGAACAAGAGTCCCAGAGTGAAGCGATTTTCCTAGTTGAACTTGGAATCAAAGAGACCATTTTTGCCCATGTGAGAATCTATAATGACTCACCGATAAGTATCATCCCAACTTTCATGTTTGACAAGCTCAAACTCGAACCAATTTGAAAGTCAAGAGCGATTGTTCAGTTGGTTGACCGATCCATCAAAAGATTGAGAGGACCAATTTCGATCATCATTGCTTTATGAAGTGCTCCACTCAAAGTGGAATTCATGATCATCGATATTGAGCTCCTAGGAGAGTTCACCCGATATCCTATTATTTTTGGGAAGACATTTTTAGCCTTGGCTAAGGCAACAATTGATTGCAAGACTCTAGAGATCGATTTCCCTTCATTGGGTACAACCAATCAGTCAGGACCTTTGAGGACATAATCCAACCCAATGCAACCCACAAAGCCACTAACACTCGTGACCATCGAGAGGTAGATGAGTCCCACATCTCTGCTACACTTGAGATACCGATTGTCAAGCCAACCATTGGATAAGAGACTCCCCAAACATCCACAACTTCTGTTGCTTGCATCACCACTATTGTGACAGCATCAATAAAGGACTCGCAACCGATGCTATCCTTAAGTCGGACACAAATTTTGCTAATTGTCTCGACCATTTCGATGATCCAACATCTGAAACTGCTGATGCCAAGCCAACTGAAATCATTATCACCTACCCAAGTCATGCTTTGACCCTTTAGGAATACTACAATCTATATGGTGACTCATCTGATGAGGAACCCATGTCTACACAGCACCACAGCCCTGACCTTCAAAAAAGGAGACAACCAAGATCAAATTGACCCTTCCCAAAAACATGGTTGCTCCATCCTCTGGTCGATTATCCGGTGAGAGGAAGTCGAGAATTGATTCTTCGAGGTGTTCTCCGGAACCCTTCAAGGCGCGTCACTGACGAGTCGCATAATCGGCCCTTTAATATTGTGTAATTAACATTTGATAGTAGTCGTAGCAGTCGGACCAATTTCGGGCTCATCAAAGAGATCATCTCATTTAAATGTGTGTATGATAGATCAAAATGAGATGATCATAATTTATTTTACTTGGCAAGATACCAAGGTCGAACTCAGGGACACGAGCCTCTCTCATATTATTCGGATTTTTATCTATCTAACTAAGTGTTGAGTTCAAGTCATATAGGTCAAATTATGCAAAGACACAATAATACCATGCATTGAAGTAAACAAGATTTTTTTAATCATTTTTTCATGCAAATAGATCCCCTGAAATGCACTCAAATATACCCTAAATCGGAGTAAATATGATGAGCAAATAAAATAGGAGTCAATTTCAGATTTGCTTAAAATGTCAAGCTTCATTGATGATGTGAACAAGGCATAAGTTAATAATAAGGGATACATGGTGAATACAATAACACTCCAGAATTCATGTACCCAAAACTGAGAATTAAACATGCCATTAGAAAGTGCGTCAAATAAGCTTCGAAACGGAACTGAAATCAACTAAATCAGATACACGATGCTCAAGATATGCTAGAATGAAAACAAGGGCATAACTGAAATAAAACATGAAATGATAACTACAGAAAGGTCCTTGGGAAGGACTAAAATGCAATAAAACTTAAGAACGAGGTCTTCCCTATAAATTAACCTCACGCGCGGGGGTATATTTGCAATTATTTAAACCCGCAAGGGTATAAATGCAAATAACCCCAGGCACGCAGGTGCTTCACGTGCTCCAGGGACCTATCTGCAAATTGGAGAAGTTCGGAGGGCATCTCTGCAAATTTCCCAGTACGCACGTGCCAGGCACGTGTTAACCAGGCTCGGTCGTTGGCTTGGATTCGGCAGAGGTTCGAATGATGCTTCAGCTCGGCTCGTACGTCAGGCTCGGGCTGCTGCAGGTTCGGTATCTGGCTCGGGAGTATCCAAGCCTAAAGGCTTAGACGCTGAGGCTCGGAGAGGCTCAAAGAACGCCACGTGGCTGAATGTCGGCCCTTGGATCGTGATGATCCAAGGGTTACTGGTGAAAGCGCTCCTGGGCGACGTGGTTGCTTCTAAGCCATCAGATCTTCGAGTATCCGATGGCTCCTGGACCGACGTCCCAGAGCTATGTGGCTATACGACATTGGATCGAGAGGATCCAACGGTCGCTGGTGAAAGATGCTCATGAGCGACGTGGTTGCATCCTGGCCGTCAGATGATCACCGGATGAGACCATCCGACGGCCACTGTATCTCCTTCTTCAGACGCAAGGGGCGGCGGGAGTAGAGCTCCGGCGACGGGGGCTCTTCTCTGCCGCTCGTTATCAGCTGATGGCGACCTCCCCAGAGCACCTTAGATAGATGTTGGAGAAGATGGGAGCTCATGGGAGGTCCAGAAGCCTCTGGATCTGTGCGTCGGAGCTCGAGCAGTTGATGCGGAGTTGACGAAGGTAGCGCCGGCGTGCTCTCCGACCATTGAAGAAGATTGATGTCCTGCAGTGTTATTACAATAGCCGAGGCGCGAATACAGAGTGTGGGTGTGAGATGAGGTGAAATGGAAGCTCATATGGGGCAGAGAACGTGTTGAGCTCGGAGCTCCTCCGCCGTGAGGGCGGAGGAGGTGGGTCGACAGGGGTATAGGGTTTGGAGGAGGGAGAAAGTGAGCGGAGGGTGTCGCGTCGAAGGGGGGTTGAAGGCGAAGCTAACGGGTTGGTCAATGGAGATCGAGGATGGATGAAGAAGCCTAAATAATTAAAGGAAATCAAGGAAAAGCTACAAGGGAAGAAGAAGAAGAATTACCTGATCGGAAATGGAATGGAGGCTTGGGCTGGGGATTCCAGAGGGTCCCCGGGTCGTCGCTGGACATGGTCAGCCAGTTCATGCAGCTCGGGCGGTCGCGATGGCGTCGCAGCTCCGCCATGGAGGTCGGAGGATCTCACCGGGGGCGACGGTCGTCATCGCTCGATCCAGCCACCTCCCCCTGTCACTGGGAGGTGGCGGAGGGCTGGGTCGTGCCCCGCGTAAAGGTGGATAGCCTGGAATGAAGGGAGAGGCGAGGTTTTTAAAGATGGGTGTCGGAGATCCGGTGGTAGCGTCGTGAGTTTAGTGGGGAAGAAGGGGCGACTGGAGATGATGTCGTGGATCGTGGAGTGGTGCGCGGGGTAGAGGGAAGACTGGGGAAGGTCGTGAGGTGGTTAGCGAAGGAAGAGGTGGTCGGAGGAGTCGGCGATAATGGGAAGGGGGAGAGGGTTTCGCGCAGTGGAGAACGTGGGCGAGTGGGATGATCGAGGTAGACGACGAAGATCAGCCGTTGGATCTAGAGATCCAACGGCGTACGTTTAGGCATGAAATGACGGTTACGATTAGATCGATGGCGGTATGATCAGAGGGTGAATGATGCCGCCAATTGTCGTGAGATGGGCGTTGCGGAAGCGAGCGGCTGAGATTATTTCTTGAGGCTGGTCAAACGGCTGAGGGACTAAGTGGCAATGGACGGCGATGATCAAAGGAATAAGGACGAGATCAGAAGGCGTACAACGCTCCACGTGGCGAAGTGTGGAGAAAGCGCCAGTGAACTGTGGTGACCAAGGCCTGAGGGAGATCTGATGGATGAGGACATAGGCGTGCGTGGACACAGCGGGGTCGTTGGATTCAAAGCGAGATCCAACGGCCAGGGTTGGTGGCGAATGAGACAAGAGAGGCGGGGCCACGTGGCTCACCCAGAACGGGCCACGTGGCCCAATCAGATTACTCAGATGGAATTTTTTATTTTTGAAGGCTTAATTGGTCGAATTTGAGAAAACTCAAAACATGAAAGTTGTAGATCTTGATGAGATCTACAGGTTTAATGTTGACCAAAACTGGAGATGAAGTCAAACAAAGGCCCGAAATATTTTCAAGGGTATTTTTAAGGCTAAAAATACCACGAATTTTTGGTTTGCCATTTTTTGTGATTTTTAATTTATTGAGGACTCTGATAATTACAGGACATTAACTGGGTTTTATTGACGCACGTTTAAGCAAGGGGGTTAATAATAAGAAATTATGATGATGAAATTGGATTTCATCACCCCCCTATACTTAAACTATGCTCATCCTCGAGCATCAGAAAGAATGACTAAGTTGGATTAACCCCCTTGTGCATGTGAATACAGGATCCAATCTAATCAAGTCGACTCGACTTTAGAGATCCAAAATTCTAGAGTTCAACCCAGCCGTAATCAAGAGGCATCCAATTCCTCTACTTCTCTAGACTCTCTCTGATGTACATATAAGCTAAAGGATATGAAGTTTAGTGTTGACTGCAATTTCGAGAGTAGAGTCAAATCTTCACCCAAAGTCTTGGTCCAAGAAATTCTCCTAAGGACCCAATCCTTAACACTAGGGAATAAATCCAATCTTGCATTCATTCTACCGTCTCTTTAGTTGTCAGACTTAGAAAATGTAGATGGCAAGCCAGTAATGGAGGGCATGGGATTGTGTCATTTCTTCTCCCCCTCTCATTGGAACAAGGATTCTCTCTAGTGCCTTTTACGCAACACATTTTTTTGGTGTTGATCAGTGCGTCCGTCAAGAGAAGTTGGAGTCGTCTGTACTTGTTTTCTTGGGAATACATCGGGGTGTGTCTCTTTTGAGTACCTATCGTACCTTCGACCCCCAAACTTGTAGCATTTACGATGCAGAGCCCTTTTTTGGTGCAAGCCCGACTCCTGGTCCTAATAGCGGTGGTCCAAGTGGACACTTTGAAAAGTTTGGGAGCGCTCGCCTTTGGTGGAAGCTCTTTGATAGTTGACTTTGTGGAATGAGAGCTTTTCTTTGAAATTTCATTGACTTGTATAAATTTTTGGCTAGCTCCACTGCTTTTACCAAGAGTTGGCGCACACTGATCAATATTTTTTATATATTTCACACCTAGGCACTTAGGTCAATATCAAGAGATTAGTATAAGAACCAAGTTCTCATACTGGCTAAATTGCTGACACTCAGGTTTCCTGAAGCCTTCAAAGATTTTATCCCATCCTCGAGCATCATTAGATCAAATCCAAACTCGAATCCCTCATCACAATCCCTCAGGTGAAAAGTCAACTCATCTCAATCAAAAATTGCAGTCGTGCATGTGATGTGCTGGTCATATTCTTTATGTCTGAGACTAAGCATGGAATATAGCATGCAAATCTAGAGACCTAGGGAAATATGGATGCTTAAGTCTATGACCCTGATGGCTAAGGCTGGTTAACCGCAAATCTCAAAGACCTCAAAAACTAAGTTTCCTTGAACATTTCAGATCATGGGTGGAAGTGTAAGAGTAGAGGATTAATCCAACACCTTCATTCAAAAAACACATATTTTTTTTGAATTTTTGAATTTTTCTCATTTTTATGGGTTTTAGTTTAAAGTTAAAACACAGGTTAGACTCAACTTTCCTTGAAAAGAGATAAAAGATCTTCATAACCATGTCACACAATTAAAAGATTTTCAAAACATTTTCAAAAGATTTTTTTTCAAAACAAGAAAATCTCATTTTTTTAAAATCATTTTCAAAAATATTTTTTTATCAAAAATAGTGTAACATAGTATAGAAAAAGCCGTGAAATCATTTGAGTTCTCTTAGTCCAAAGAATTTTACCTTAGCCAAAAATTTTTTTTCAAATTTTTCAGATTATAGCTAAAGTAAGTAAATTGTATATACGGTATATCCCCCTATCCTTAAACTTTGTTATGTCCTCATAGCACTAGATGATACAAGTCCATAGGTCCATTTAAGTACAGAGAAATATACGGGAGCTAAGAGGGGCTCCCCCTATACTTAGGTTAGAAATAACCTAAGTATAAAGGCAAGGAAGGATGAGTAGAGAAATCACAGGGATTCGGGTCCCCCCTATACTTAGGCTAAGATTAGCCTAAATAAAAAATGGAAATTGATGATGGGAGGAACCCAAGGGGAACGAAGGATGGATGTACAGATGAGCGGATGAATCTTCGGAGATGGAATGGAGAGACTAAGGTTTTGGGGTGTGTATCGGAGCAAACAAGGTTCAATCAAGCAAGCAAGACCCTTAAATTCACCAACTCACACATGAAACCAACCGAAGTTGGTTGATTATCTTGTCGGTTTTATTGGTGATAAAACATTAAATATTTTACGCGGAGAAAAATGTGAAGTGAAAATCAATGCGTAATCGAGGGTATTGCTCTCCCAAAACCGAATTTTACTCCATTTTTGGTTGACTTGCAATTAACAGTCCCAATTTTATTTAAAGTTATCACTGAATTAAGGTTAGCACATAAATCAAGAAATCATCGTCTACCGTTCATTCCCATTTTCCATTAATCCTATGTGATCAAGCTAGAAAAAAGAAAGCCGAGAAAAACCGCGTATTCGATAAAGACCGTGATCTAAGCTAATCAAGAAAACATGCAGTGATTTGACGAAAACACGTGAAAACTTGGGTTGTTTCGAAAACCGAAATCAATATATGCAAGTCGATAAAAGCTGCACCTAATCATGCATCTATTAGCGGGAATGATATCCATTAAATTTGGCTAAGTGAGGCAAGATTATGTGCGTCTAGATTTTAGTGTGTCCTACCTACGAGCAAGCACGTCAAAGATGAAAAATGAAAACCGCTCAAAGAGTCGCGTGCCTGGTCCTAAGTCGACACTCAAGTGGGGACGATCCCCACACAACCACGATCGTTCGATTACAACCGCGAGCCTTCAATCGAAGACCGTTGTAAACGACGAATTATTACATGACATGAGACAAAAATTTTTTCCTCCCTATTTGCTCCACGTATGTTTTGCGGCTCCTTGCAGCGGGAAGCTTCCTGCTCCTCGCCTCCTTGAACCGTCAAGGGCCCCTACCACAAAAGCAATGGTTAGAGATCAAATAAGGAGAAAAGATTTTATAATGCAAATTAGATGAACACTTTGACCTATAAAATGAACACTTAATAAAATAAACAAAATTCCAAAAAAATATGAGAAATGATTAAAACAAAAAAAATCTCTTTTTATTACAGCAGTAAAAAGAATTAAAAAAATCAAAAAATCAAAAAAATAATAACGGAGGTGGGGGGAACAACAGCTCCACGCCGCCGCCCCCACCCCCTCTCCACCTCCGTGCCCAGCCGGGCGCCGCCACCGCCTCCGCCTCCCGCCGCACGGCGCGGCCCACGACTCTTAACCCCGCGGCGGCCACCCGCGGCCAGCCGTCAGCCACCTGTGTCGCCCGCGCGCGGCCGCGCCCCAGCACGCCCGCTCCACCGAGCCAGCTGCGCCTCCACCCGATCCCGCCCCTCCACCGCGGTCGTGCTCCGCGCGCCGTCGTAGCCACGCGTGGACCGCTGCCGACCCGCCTCCGTGCCTCCGCCACCCGCACCTGCCGCCGACGCCGCCGACCCATTTGGGTTCCTCCACAATCGTGCCCTAGCACCTATGAAGAAGAAGGTGTATTTTCATCATTTTTTTATTGTAAAAATTGCATTTTTTATTTCGTATGTTTCCATAATTACAATTCAATCCCTGTTTGTGGTTTGTGTTGTCTTTTCAATTTCTGCTTTGCACAAAGACCCCTTTGTTTGCACTTTAATTTAGACCTCATTTATGCATCTTTTTATTCAATGAAAAATGGCATTGTGTTGAGCAACTAATTGTGTACATTCTGAATATTTATTTGGATTTTTATGCTATATGAGTAATAAAGTAAAATTGTCCAACTAAAATTCTGCATATTTTACCCATTCTGTGCTATTAAATTTATATCTCATGCATGGTTGCTCTAAAAATTCCATAAAAATTAAACATGATGCCTTGATATGTGATGAACTTACTGTCCAACTTTCATCTAAAATGGAGATGTCTTGTGCCTGAAATAATTTGTAGAGTGAATTTAGTATTTGATTTTTAATTAAATCCATGTATATTCTTTTTAAGAAATTTCAAGTCTCCTGTATGCCCCATGAAAATATTTACTTGAGATAATTTGCACTCTGATTAATTTGATAATGTGGATTTAATAGAAATTAATTACTCATTGTCACTCTGTTTTTAGTAAAAAATCCAGAAAAAATTCATACTTTGTCAAAAAATTCTAAAAAAATTATTTTAGCTTCCTTGTATCATGTTTTCATTCCAGTAATTTTTTTATAATTTTTGTTTACTGTTTATGTGATAAATTGCGAAAAAAACCCATAAAAAGTGTGCATTTTTATTTGTTGCATTCTAATCCCTAAAAATAGAAAAAATGTGTTTTGCATTCATCACTGGATTAAGATTCTAGGAAAAATATAATTTGGCTGAATTGGACTAATTTGACATTAAAATTAATTTGGCCTTGTTGTGTGTTTTCTTAGTGTCATAATTCACCCACATTTGCATTTGCATTTGTTCTTGCATTAAAAAAATCTAAAAAAATACCACTTGGAAATCTAGATCTTTATTTTCAAATTAAACCCAAGTTGTTCCTTTGCCTCCCTGTGTTCGACCCCGGACTTGCCCGGAATATAAATTAAGCCGAGACACTCTTCACGGAGATTTTCTCTCGGTTCTGACCGAATCGCTAAGTACACGTATTACAATGAACATGAATTAAATATCGTATTTAGCGACTCGTCAGATGATCCCTAAGCCGTTTGCCTCTCCGGCAACGGCGCCATCTGTACATCAAAGAGATCATCTCATTTAAATGTGTGTATGATAGATCAAAATGAGATGATCATAATTTATTTTACTTGGCAAGATACCAAGGTCGAACTCAGGGACACGAGCCACTCTCATATTATTCGGATTTTTATCTATCTAACTAAGTGTTGAGTTCAAGTCATATAGGTCAAATTATGCAAAGACACAATAATACCATGCATTGAAGTAAACATGCTTTTTTTAATCATTTTTTTCATGCAAATAGATGCCCTGAAATGCACTTAAATATACCCTAAATCAGAGCAAATACGATGAGCAAATAAAATAGGAGTCAATTTCAGATTTGCTTAAAATGTCAAGCTTCATTGATGATGTGAACAAGGCATAAGTTAATAATAAGGGATACATGGTGAATACAATAACACTCCAGAATTCATGTACCCAAAACTGAGAATTAAACATGCCATTAGAAAGTGCGTCAAATAAGCTTCGAAACGGAACTGAAATCAACTAAATCAGATACACGATGCTCAAGATATGCTAGAATGAAAACAAGGGCATAACTGAAATAAAACATGAAATGATAACTACAGAAAGGTCCTTGGGAAGGACTAAAATGCAATAAAACTTAAGAACGAGCTCTTCCCTATAAATTAACCTCACGCGCGGGGGTATATTTGCAATTATTTAAACCCGCAAGGGTATAAATGCAAATAACCCCAGGCGCGCAGCTGCTTCACGTGCTCCAGGGACCTATCTGCAAATTGGAGAAGTTCGGAGGGCATCTTTGCAAATTTCCCAGGTACGCACGTGCCAGGCACGTGTTAACCAGGCTCGATCGTTGGCTTGGACTCGGCAGAGGTTCGAATGATGCTTCAGCTCGGCTTGTACGTCAGGCTCGGGCTGCTGCAGGTTCGGTATCTGGCTCGGGAGTATCCAAGCCTAAAGGCTTAGACGTTGAGGCTCGGAGAGGGCTCAAAGAACGCCACGTGGCTGAATGTCGGCCCTTGGATCGTGATGATCCAAGGGTTACTGGTGAAAGCGCTCCTGGGCGACGTGGCTGCTTCTAAGCCATCAGATCTTCGAGTATCCGATGGCTCCTGGACCGACGACCTAGAGCTACGTGGCTATACGACATTGGATCAAGAGGATACAACGGTCGCTGGTGAAAGATGCTCATGAGCGACGTGGTTGCATCCTGGCCGTCAGATGATCACCGGATGAGACCATCCGACGGCCACTGTATCTCCTTCTTCGGACGCAAGAGGCGGCGGGAGTAGAGCTCCGGCGATGGGGGCTCTTCTCCGCCGCTCGTTATCAGCTGATGGCGACCTCCCCAGAGCTCCTTAGATAGACGTCAGAAAGATGGGAGCTCAGGGGAGGTCCAGAAGCCTCTGGATCTGTGCGTCGGAGCTCGAGCAGTTGATGCGGAGTTGACGAAGGTAGCGCTGGCGTGCTCTCCGACCATTGAAGAAGATTGATGTCCTGCAGTGTTATTACAATAGCCGAGGCGCGAATACAGAGTGTGGGTGTGAGGTGAGGTGAAATGGAAGCTCATATGGGGCGGAGAATGTGTAAACTCGGAGCTCCTCCGCCGTGAGGGTGGAGGAGGTGGGTCGACAGGGGTATAGGGTTTGGAGGAGGGAGAAAGTGAGCGGAGGGTGTCGCGTCGAAGGGGGGTTGAAGGCGAAGCTAACGGGTTGGTCAATTGAGATCGAGGATGGATGAAGAAGCCTAAATAATTAAAGGAAATCAAGGAAAAGCTACAAGGGAAGAAGAAGAAGAATTACCTGATCGGAAATGGAATGGAGGCTTGGGCTGGGGATTCCAGAGGGTCCCCGGGTCGTCGCTGGACATGGTCAGCCAATTCACGCAGCTCGGGCGGTCGCGATGGCGCCGCAGCTCCGCCATGGAGGTCGGAGGATCTCACCGGGGGCGACGGTCGTCGACACTCGATCCAGCCACCTCCCCCTGTCACTGGGAGGTGGCGGAGGGCTGGGTTGTGCCCCGCGTAAAGGTGGATAGCCTGGAATGAAGGGAGAGGCGAGGTTTTTAAAGATGGGTGTCGGAGATCCGGTGGTAGCATCGTGGGTTTAGCGGGGAAGAAGGGGCGACTGGAGATGATGTCGTGGATCGTGGGGTGATGCGCGGGGTAGAGGGAAGACTGGGGAAGGTCGTGAGGTGGTTAGCGAAGGAAGAGGTGGTCGGAGGAGTCGGCGATAATGGGAAGGGGGAGAGGGTTTTGCACGGTGGAGAACGTGGGCGAGTGGGCTGATCGAGGTAGACGACGAAGATCAGCCGTTGAATCTGGAGATCCAACGGCATACGTTTAGGCGTGAAATGACGGTTACGATTAGATCGATGGCGGTGTGATCAGAGGGTGAATGATGCCGCCAAGTGTCGTGAGATGGGCGTTGCGGAAGCGAGCGGCTGAGATTATTTTTTGAGGCCGATCAAACGGCTGAGGGACTAAGTGGCAATGGACGGTGATGATCAAAGGAATAAGGACGAGATCAGAAGGCGTACAACGCTCCACGTGGCAAAGTGTGGAGAAAGCGCCAGTGAACGGTGGTGATCAAGGCCTGAGGGAGATCTGATGGATGAGGACATAGGCGTGCGTGGACACAGCGGGGTCGTTGGATTCAAAGCGAGATCCAATGGCCAAGGTTGGTGGCGAATGAGACAAGAGAGGCGGGGCCACGTGGCTCACCCAGAACGGGCCACGTGGCCCAATCAGATTATTCAGATGGAATTTTTTATTTTTGAAAACTTAATTGGTCGAATTTGAGAAAACTCAAAACATGAAAGTTGTAGATCTTGATGAGATCTACAGGTTTCATGTTGACCAAAACTGGAGATGAAGTCAAACAGAGGCCCGAAATATTTTCAAGGGTATTTTTAAGGCTAAAAATACCACGAATTTTTGGTTTGCCATTTTTTTGTGATTTTTAATTTATTGAGGACTCTGATAATTACAGGACATTAACTGGGTTTTATTGACGCACGTTTAAGCAAGGGGGTTAATAATAAGAAATTATGATGATGAAATTGGGTTTCATCAGTCACTCTCTTCTCCCTCTCAATGCTTCAGGTTCTAGAAAATTGGCTACGAAAGTTTCCTTCAATATACCAGAGAAGGAATTTTTTGAGGAGTCCTCGTCGAGTCTAGGTGAGGTGATTTATATGAGTGAGACCAGTTAGGTTGTTCTTAAACCCTTTCTGAGCAATCAACAGTGTGTCGACCCTCGTTGGATGATCCCTTCACCTTATTATTATTATTATTATTATTATTCATATGAGGATGATTCCGACAGTGACGTACTTGTACATTCCCCACCGCCTCGTTCACGCAAGAATGTCCTTTACAAACCTTCTTGTTCATTGTACATTCTCCCTCCATCTTGTATAGTCTTCTTTCCCTCCCTCCCCAGTGATTCTTATCACTCGCCCCAGCTCTATATCGTTTCATTTTATAGCTATACTTAGGTTGACCAGAGCCTAAGTATAGGGGGAGAGTGACACAAGCTGCTCCTTCTATTCTTTTTCATTTTATCCCTTGTACAATCCCCAATCCCATCGGTTCTCATACTTACTCCCGTCCTATACTTCAGCAGACCAGAGCCTAAGTATATGTGGGACCGATGTCTGCCATGTGTATATGTTCATCCATTTCTCCTCCTGACCTCGACCGCTCCATTTTTGCTCGTCTTCTATACTTTGGATGATCGGAGCCTAAGCATAGTGGGGCGGGTCGACGTCTATGCCTTTTGTTTTTCACTATCCTACGCTTAGAATGGGATATATCTTCTCCTCGCTTCTTGTGCTCTGAGGACATAACACATGCTAAGTATAGGGGGTATGTATATATTACATATATACATTACCCATTGCTCGTATGTTCACGTATTTTTGTGTATATGTTATGCAATAATTATGGGATGGGTAAAGTTGGTAAAAAACTCTTTATAAAATACACGTACACTTGTATAATATGTATATATGCAAGCTGTAAAATCTATATAATGTGTATAAATTTGTAAAATTCTTGTAATTAGTACTTTTGTAAAATTGATGTAAAATAGGAAGTATACCAGAAAAAAAAGACGTCTTATTTACTCTTGCATACCATCCTTGCATTCATAAAAAAAAGAAGTCATGTACTTCATTCATATACATTGCATGCCATCTGAATTTCATTTGCATATCGAAAATGCAAAGTAAAAAGTTATTGGGTTCTGAACCAATATATGAATAGAGGTCAAGGATGGAATTGATTGGACCTTAATCTACTTAATTTCATAGGGACCTTATAAGAACTGGCGTTAAGATTTCTCAGGTCGAGTGACTTAATTCTTATCCACATGACTATGTTCACATGTTATCTTGATTGGTCTAAGTAGAATATTTTATACACACGCATGATTATTTAGAAAGTGGCCTAACTTGGACATGCACCTTGCACATAACTCTTCATTGATGAGGTGGTAATGAGGTAAAATCCTTTGGCTTGGAGTAGCACATGGGTGGAAACATCTATCCTCTTCTAGGGAGGGTAGTGCATCTCAACCAAGTCCAGTGGTGTCGACGTCTAACAATATGATGTTGTGGGTTGTAATAAAGCTTCAAAAGAGGGTAGTCTACTAGCTCAAGACAAAAAACTCCTTATGTACATGCTGCACTTTTGTGTATATATATATATCAAAAAATACAGAAAATCTTAAAAAAAAATTAGACGGGCAATAAGTTGAAAAAAATCTCGTCGAAGAAGAATGTGAATAAGTAAGTCATATGCTTCAAAGTCTCATACCAAGGAAGCCTGTGATTGGAGACTTGGCTACACTGGTGATGCTCCAAGGATATGTGGCTATACTGGTAACAATCTATTCTCTTCTTTACCCCATCTTCTTGAGCTGGTTGTACTTGAACTTAGAAGGGAATACCCCGCTCCTCGATGGAAGAGTTGCTAGATTGGGGAATTTGGATAACCTTGTTAGAGGAGGTTGTTTCTTTGCCATTTCTGAGGTGGAGAGCTATATTTCACTTACACGGTACAAGTAAGATTCATAGTCATCAGAATTTGCATATGAGGACTTGTTTTTATCTTATTATTGAGGCGACTTGACAAAGACTTGTGGAACTTAAAGGATGTTAGGTCTTAAATTCAATTCCCAATAAGGTTCCGCCACATCATTAATCTAAACGTAGAGTCGAGCTCCATTTTCAACTTTTGATCATGACCTTGGTATGAAACCCAAAATCATTTTATTTTTTGCATTTCATTTGAATTGCTCGGGGATAAGCAAGGTTTGAGTATAGGGGTTGATGAATATGTAATTCATCACTCTAAAAGGTGAAAATAGATCTGTGTTCCTGAGTAATTAGCCGCATTTATCCTTTTATTTTCCATTATTCTCATTCATGCATTTAGAATTAAGATTTGCATGCATGTTTGTATTAAGTAAGAAGCCGAATTTCCCTTGTAAATATCACATGTATATTCACCATTTTTCCTTGTATTTATTTATTATTTTCACTAACTCAAGATCGAATAAAATCAACTCTATAGTGTACATATTACTAACACTAATAAATGAAAAATACTCAAAAATACTAACATATAAAATTGCTCAATAAAACCTAAACCCTAATTTGAGACTAAAAGCCTTTAAACATGAATATATCTCTCATACAGTTTCCTATGAATCCCTACTCATTTTTGAGTTAATGTACGCTCAATTGTCTTCAAAATAAGATCAATTTCTAAAAAATTGGAGTTCGTATGTGAAACTTGGGTTTCGGGCCCCTCATTGTATATTGTTCATATATCTCTTTTTATTTTTTTATTTTTTCTTAATTATTTAAAATCCAAAAAAAGATTAATTTGTAAATATTTATTTTATCTTTTATCTAATTTTATTTTGATTTTTATCTTGTTTAAAAATGATAAAAATTGTAAAACACAATAACGTGGTATTTTATGCCTATAAGATACTACTCAAAAATGCTTTTTTATACAGATGATTTATTTTAATTTTTGATTATTTATGAAGTTTGTCGTTATAGTCAAGATGAGAAACTTTCATATTTACCACTTTTTAATTTGATTGTGTATACTATTTCTTTTTTATTTTTTCTTTAGGTTTAATTTTTTATTTTTCTGGAAGTGACATGTGGTAGCTCCTAGAGCAGCCACGTGTCACCTCCATTTTTATCGTTTTATTCCATTTAATTATTTATATTTTATTTCTACTTTATTTATTTATTATTACTATTTATCTATTTGTTATTTTAATTATTATTTTATATTTATTCATTATTTCTACTTTAAATTTATTTATTATTTATTCTTTCTTTCTTTTATTTATTTATATTAATTATCTGGTTATATACTTTGTTTTTTTTATTTTTTAATTTTATTTTAATTTTAACCCGCCACATGGCTGCCCCTACGTGTGCCACGTGGCGGCCCCCACTCCTTCCTTTTCCGCACGGGCCCGCCTCGCACGTGCCTCTTGTTGCATTTGTCTCGCAGTTGTTCCCGGACTCGCAACTCTCCCCCCCCCCTTCCCCGTTTAACCACCTGCAAACATTCCCCTATTCTCTCTTCACGATCGATGCAGCTCTCCAATCCCCATCTCCTCCGCACGGGCGTAACCACCCATCTATCTTCCATGTGTAACCACCGCCCGCCTCGTGCGACGGTGCGTGCATCACCCAGTCCTTCTCCGTTCTATCTTCATCTCTCCACGTCGTCGCACTTCTCAACCATGCACAACCGTTCGACCCGTACCCATCTTCCAACCACCTCCGGATGTCCCGTACCTCTCCATAAAGCCCTCGATCATCTTCCCCATCAATCTTATCTGCCATCTTTGAGGGTACCTCCTTCTTCCAGCTCCTTTGAAGATTGGTGAAGGCAATCTTGACTCATAGAGCGAATACAAATATTGGAACCTCGATGAGATCCAAAGGAGGATCTCCTCCTTTGCTACAGCTGCTTATCACAATTTCAAGCTCAGGCTGTGCCGAGCCCTTGAGCAAGAACTCTAGCTCTGTCGAGCTCATCACCTTCCCAAGCGTCAACTTCTATTCAGCCACCTCCAAGTGAACCAATCGCATGTAACCCCTCTTCCTTTCGATTTTCTTCTTTCTTCTTCTCCACAACTGTGTTTCGTCCATTACGGTTCTTCGTTTTTCTTGCTCATCTACAACCACAATCAAGTGACGACTTTGTCATTACATATTCCCCATATCTACACCTCTTCTTTTACCTCCCATACCTTCCATCTCTAATCTCACATAGATCGTAGCCACGCTCCGTCTCCTCCATCTTTCGTACATGAGCACCGTAGCTTGCCCCTTCTTTCGCTAACCAATCGCAGATGTAGCCCCTCTGGTTGTTTGTCTATTGGAGTCACTGCTAGAGCTATCAAAAAATTCTCAGGTTCAACGTTCGCTCAGATTCGGCTCGCTAAAAGTTCGATTCAGATTCGATTCGAAAATAAACGAACCGAACCTGAACACAAGTTTGAGCTCAATAAATAAACGAATCGAACCTCAAAAACATAGGTTCGCTCAGGTTCGGTTTGTTAAATGCTCGATTATATACATTGATACATACATAAATATATATATATATATATATTGTACATATAAAGAAAAATATATTCTCTCAAAATATGAGGGCTTTCTCTTAATTTTTTCATGCATATATATTGTACATATAAAAAAATATTTTCTCTCAAAATGTGAGGGCTTTCTCTTAATTTTTCTAAACCTATCGTCCCCATCCAAATCCCTAATTTCTCCTCTCTTGTATGCGTGCAATGCCGCCCATCCCCACCCCATGAGAGCGATCCCTCGCCTTATGTTGTCGCGGCGTCGCCTGCCAATTGTCCCCCTCCCTCTCGCTCGCACATTGCTGGTCACCCCCTCCCTCCTTCTCACATTGTCCGTCGCCATCCTCCCCTCACGCCCTCACGCAGTGACACGAGTGCAGACACATCTCACTCGCACGTCGTCGGCCCTCTCTCTTGGATGTTGTCGGCCCGCACGCCGTTGATCACATGCACACCGCAAGACACACAGGTAGAATCCTTAGCTTTTAAATGTGCATATAAATTTTTAGAATATTTCTTCTTAGCCTTGAATTTTCAGTTTGGCATGGTTGTATACTTATGCTCAAGCTTGATGTCATTGATTTAGATGTGTTTCAGAGGTTGAAATGATATATATTTTTAGGTTGGCTTGTATATCCATCCATATAAATCTAAGGAAAATGGTATATAATATACACTGTTGAAGTTTTTTTATAAAAATAGCATTAACCAATGTAAATATATATATTTGGCATTATCAATGTTTATTCTAAAATGAGCCTTTAACGAGCCGAACCGAGCCTTTATGAACCTTACCCGAGACGAGCCGAACCTGAATATGATTTTTATTTTATCGAGCCGAACCGAACCTGAGCCTGAAAGTATACTAAACAAATCGAACCGAGCTTGGGTTGGTTCACTCAGATTTGGCTCATTTACACCCCTAGTCACTGCTTTCATGTCGACATCCCAACTGCTCCATCGTTGCCCCTTCATTAAAGGAGTTTCCACCGCCTTCTGCCACATCTAACGGATGAGTCGATCACCACTCCTGCTCCAGTCGCTCGCCTCATCTCACCACGCTTCTACGATCTTCAAGCCTCACTTCACTCGTACCTCCACTGCTCGGGCGTGTGTCGGTTGAGCCTTCGATAGTGTAGCTCCGTCCTCGCGTCATTGCCCACTCCTCAGGACATGAATGCTACCTCCACACGAAGCACCTGCTACCTCTGCTCGTGTGCGACTGCACGACCGCTAACCGCTGAGCGCTCCCCGTCGAGTGACACCAGCCTCGTTGAGCAACCCTGCATCGACGACCCACGAGCCTTCTCCCGAGCTTCATGCTGGTCGTCTGCCCTCAGCCACCCATGGCCCCCTCTGTCTTGACACCCTCCTCGAACCGCCATCGCCCAAGGCCCCCCTACGAGCCTAGCACATGGAGGGGGGGGGGGGGTAAGTTGCAGTCATGCCATTGCACTCAAAGCATATTATGTGCGGGCCCTTCCCTTGGATCATTTGCACAAAGGTCGCCTCCTATATCACATATTACACAAAAGGAACCACCCATCCAAGGCATGTGCAACAGATGTGTCGAGTGGAAAAACTTTTACAGAATAACCCTCGGTTCTGAGTAATTACCATTCCATCCTTATCAACATTATTTTTTTAATTATATTTTGCATTTAAACGCATGTATTTGAGTCTCATTTTGTGTGTCATTTTGTCATCATTTTTCATTTTAAAAATTGCTCATTGTAGAACCATTTATGCTTTATTTGTGGATGTTTTATTTTGTTTTTTGTTAGGTATGATTATTTAATATAATTATTGTTGTGGGAAAGTGAATATTTTGTCCACTGCATGCTATTAAATTATTCGTTGTTCCAAAAATTCGTAGTAATTTGTTTTTAGTGTGTTCTACATTATGACCAAAAGTCATCACATTTGCACTCGTATCTAGGTCGTAATAAATTAAACAGTGATTTGAATGATTAAGTATTAGTTAATTATACTCTTAGTATTTTAAAGAATTAAAAATTGTTCTAGATACCACTCATGTAGACCATTCTAGGATAATTAAATCTTTGGAAAATATTGGTGTTTGATATTTATTAAAATTATTTTGCTCGAAACCACCCTACATTCATATTTAATTCATAGTTAATTCATATTTGCATCAGAAATTCATATTGAATCAGAAAATTCCAAAAAATTAAAGTAGCTTAATTTCATCATGTTTAACATCCTGGCTAAGTTTCATAACTTTTGGACATTGTTTAAATGAAAATTATATTTTAGTCCCTGAAATCTGCTAAAATTGCATTTCATCCATTATTTACATTTAAAAATACCAAAAAATATTCCTCTAAGAACCTAAGTTTTGAATCATCTAGAAAATTGACCTAAGGAGACAGTGGCCTCCCTGAGTTCAACCTTACGCTTGCCCAAGTAAAAAAAATAAATTGAATGTTTGCATTAATCGATAATCTAACTAACTAGTGTTTTTTGATTAATCTGAATTGTCTGCCTGCAACACAATTAAACATTAATTCCATATGATTTGCGATGGTAAAATCAGTTTTCACCTAGCAACTGGCATTGGTTGAAACCACTGCCCTGAACTGCCAAACCTCCTCCTTCTCTCTCTAACAAAACCCATTTCCACCTCAAGCAATCGTTATCTGCCATTATTGTGAGATACCTTCGAGCCTATCCTCCTCCTCGATGACGGTTAGCCAGAGAAATAAGACAAAGGTATTCTCAAGCGAGATCCTCGGCCAAAGTAGGTCGTGTCTTAGACACTGCTCATGGTTAATTGAGCTTCCACTCAACCAAGGTGGTTAAGCGATGAATAGATAAGCTCTCAAGCTTCTTCTAAGGCTAAGATTTGGTCCATTTTTTCCCTTTGTTCTTAGTCACCTCTTTTAGGTAAGACCCTGGTTCTACCATTATTATTTCTCTATATTTATTTACAGTTCATGTCGTACCCCAGGGTATGGGTTACATGTTTAAATAATATTTGCATTATTTAATTCACGATTTATCATATTAAGTTACGAAAAAGAGTGAAGATTTTTCATGGGTTTTGAATGGCATTCATATGATATTTCAATCAATAACATGGCATATGTCACAAAGGAACATTTACATTAATTTCTATATAATATAACATGTAATAAAGAAAAATCTATCATGTTATACATGTTATATACGTATCCCAATTTTCGACAGAAAAGAAGTACAAAAGAGCCACAGTTCACACATTGTAAACTCCATTTTGATTGATCCATCACCTTCGCCATACATCAAACATTCATGTATTTATCTCCAGTTCCACATTTTGCTTCTCCATGAGCATTTCCACCTCGATTCGTACCTTCTTTTGCAAGAAGAAGGATCCATTTAGGGCTCATTGTTTAATGAAAAATGTATTTTAGTCCCTGAACTTTGCCAAATTGCATTTTATCCATTATTGGCATTTAAAAATACCAAAAATATTCCTCTAAAAACTTAAGTTCCGAATCATCTAGAAATTAACCTAAGGGAGACAGTGGCCTCTTTGAGTTCGACCTTAGGCATGCCCAAGTAAAAAAATAAATTGGTTGCTTGCATTAATCGATAATCAAGTAGTGGTTTTTTATTAATCTGAAGTGTCTGCCTGCAACAAAATTAAACGTTAATTCCATATAATAGCGAGGGTAAAATCAGATTTTTCACCTAGCAACTGGCACTGGTTGAAACCACTGCCTTGGACTGTCAAACCTCCTCCTTCTATCTCTAACAAAACCCATTTACACCTCAAGCAACCGTTATCCGCCATTGTTGTGAGATACCTTCGAGCCTATCCTCCTCCTTGGTGACGGTTAGTTAGAGAAATAAGACAAAGGTATTCTCAAGCGAGATCCTCAGTCAAAGTAGGTCGCGTTTCAGGCGCTCCTCGTGGCTAATTGAGCTTCCACTCAATGAAGGTGGTTAAGCGACGAATAGATAAGATCTGAAGCTTCTTCTAAAGCTAAGATTTAGTCCATTTTTGTCCTTTGTTCTTAGTCGCCACTTTTCAATAAGACTCTAGTTCCACCATTATTATTTCTCTATATTTATTTACAGTTCATGTCGCACCCTGGGGTCTGGGTTACCTGTTTATACAATATTTGCATTATTTAATTCACGATTGATTATATTATGTTACGAAAATGAGGGGAGATTTTTTACAAGTTTTGAATGACATTCTTATGATATTTCAATCAATAATAGAGCATATGTCACACAGGAACATTTGCATTAATTTCTATATAATATAACATGTAACAAAGAAAAATCTATCATGTTATACATATTATATACGTATCCCAATTTTTGACAGAAGAGAAGTACAAAAGAGACATAGTTCACACACCATCACACTCCATTTTGATTGATCCATCACCTTCGTCATACATCAAACATTCACGCATTTATCTCCAATTCCACATTTTGCTTCTCCACGAGCATTTCCACCTCGATTCGTACCCTTCTTCTGCAAGAAGAAGGATCCATTTAGAACTCACTGTTTGAATGAAATTGTATTTTAGTCCCTGAACTCTACTAAAATTGCATTTCATCCATTATTTGTATTTAAAAATACCAAAAAATATTCCTCTTAAATCTAAGGTTCTGAATCATCTAGAAATTGACCTAAGGAGACAATGGCCTCCCCGAGCTCAACCTTAGGATTGCCCAAGTAAAACAATGAATTGACCACTAGCATTAATCGATAAATTAATTAAGTAGTGGTTTTTGATGAATCTGAGTAGTCAGTCTGCAACAAAATTAAACGTTAATTCCATATAATTAGCAAGTTAAATCAATTTTTTCACTTAGCAGCTGGCACTGGTTGAAACCACTGCCCTGAGCTGCCAAACCTCCTCCATCTCTCTCTAACAAAACCCATTTCCACCTCAAGCAATCGTTATCTGGCATTGTTGTGAGATACCTTCGAGCATATCCTCCTCCATGGTGACGGTTAGCCAGAGAAATAAGACAAAGGTATTATCAAGCGAGATCCTCGTCCAAAGTAGGTTGTGTTTCAGCCGTCGCTCGTGGCTAATTGACCTTCCAATCAACCAATATGGTTAATCGACGAATATATAAGCTCTCAAGATTTTTCTAAGGCTAAGATTTGGTCCATTTTTTCCTTTATTCTTAGTCGCCACTTTTAGGTAAGACCCTAGTTCCACCATTATTATTTCTCTATATTTATTTACAGTTCATGTCGCACACGAGGTCTGCGTTGCTTGTTTACACAATATTTGCATTATTTAATTCACGATTGTAAGTTACGAAAATAAGGAAAGATTTTTCACGAGTTTTGAATGATATTCATATGATATTTTAATCAATAACAGAGCATATGTCACTGATGAGCGACCCGAGCGACTAAGGTAAAATGGTATCAATGGTCGTTGCGACCTTAACCACTCAGACCGGGATCAACAAGAAAAATCAGAGACCATCAAACTAAAAAAATCAAACAATCAAGGTGGCAAGCCGTCTTGCTATTTATTTTTACCTGGTATAGCTACCAGGATCGAACACAAGGAGCACGCGATGCTAACGCTATGAAGTAGTCGAGAATCCCACAAACATTAAAAATAGTGTTTTTTAGTTTTTCAAATTTCTTTGTGCTTTTCAATATGAGAGAAAGACCAAAAGGGAAACACAAGGCAACACTCAACCAATTATTTAATAGCCCAAATCTACTCAAAAGTGTAGAATAAAAATATTTTTGTGTTTTTAAAATATTCAAGTGTTTTTGCGAATTTTCTTAGGTTTATCTGGTTTTTAATTGATTTTCTAAAAATCAAGCAAGGCCAAAAATGGCAAACAGTATACACCTGGAATCTAAAGGCAAATTAAAAATACTTAAAATTCCTATAAAATCCGAGCAGTAATTTTACGTAAACTATAAGTAAAAACCTAACTACAGAAGAAGAAAAAACATTTTTTTCCAATTTTTATGAACTTTTAATAATTTTTCTAAAGTTTTGAGTCTTTTTCAATTTTTTTGAGTTCTATAAATGAGAATGAAGCAAAAATTGGATAGAAGTAAAAACAAAACACACAAAGAGGAATTTTTCAAGACTTTTTTTAATATATTTAGTTGATTTTCAAAAACAGATAGTGACAATTTTTGGGTTTTTGAAATTTTAAAAATACTAAATGAAGGCAAAACATAACAAAAAAATCACCAAAATTCCTACACCATGGCAGGAGCCATGTATCAAAATTTCGTGAATTTTGGATAATATTTGTTATTTATTAAATCAGAAATACAACACACATCACACAGAGACCATTCTGCAAAGAAAACGTTTCTAGACCAAAAGGTCATATCTGTAATTTTCACATCAAAATTCTCACATGTCTCAAATCAGCACGTACAGGGGTATAATTGCAGATAATGAAACTATGACTTCAAATCATAACAGAGAATAAGTCCAGGACAATTAATGCAAATAACCCACAAGTACACGTGACGAAGCACGTGAGGCCACACATGAAGGACTAAATGCGAATCTAAAAAAAGTATAAGGGCAAGGATGCAAAATGTCCCATTGTATACTTTTATTTTATGGACTAAAAGCGAAACTGAAATAAACATAGGGGGAATGAGAAAATTACCCATGCAGCACATGCGCTGTGCGTGGAGTGGACAGGAGGTGTGCTCTGCGTGGGCGAGGGCATACGGCTCTGGCGCTGGCAACTGTCAGATCCAATGGTCGTCAGAAGGTGCGGACGTGAGCGGTATGGGGGCCATTAGATCTGACATCTAACAGACTAACAGCTGCTGAAGATGAACGACTACGATGGCATCTGGGGCGAGGGGACAAATTCGATGGTGGAAAGAGGCGCTGGAAGAACTATGCCAGGGCGAGTTTCACCAGAGCACCAGCGATGATCCATCGCTTCGATGAACGATCAAACAGTGGCAACTGACTCGTGGGGTCCCTCCGCGTCGGGTGAACATATCAGATGGGCTCACTGACGGTCAGATCTCCGAGATGGTGGCTAGGATCTCGACGAGCTTCGGCGAAGCGGGTTGAAGGTGAACTGGTGTGTCTCCACATGCGCAAAGCACTGCAAGGCAAAGCTCAGACTCGGAGCAAGGCTCGGTCAGGGTTATTGAATCAAACACGAAGGGAAGCATCGGTGAATGAGAAGGGGTCTCCGGCGAAGCGAGGGATAAGACCTTGGGCCTAATCTTCGCTATCCGAGCCAAGATTCGGATGATCAGATGGTGAGGGAGATGGAGGGTGAGTTGGGTCATTGATCGAAGCAGATAGATGGGTGTGATGAGGCTCTGGCCGGCTGGTCGGAGCCGCCGGAGCGGTGAATGTGCGCAGATGAAAGATTCGAAGGATAACGGAACCAGAATCGAAATAAAAGTTACCTGAGGGTCCTAGCGTGATCCTGAACTCCAGGGGGCGGTCGGTGGTAATTGTTGCCTCGACCTCGCTGCGGATGGCGAAGGAGGCTCGTCACGATGGTGCTCCGGCCACGAGACTTGAGCGTTGGCTGCAGTGCTCCTCTCCGATGACCAAGGGTATCCTACGGTTGTCGTCACCAAGGCGAAGGATTCTAGGGTAGCAGAGAGGGGTGCAATGCGAGCTAAGATGCTGGGGAGACGAATGAAGACTATATAGCCCGTCCCAGGCAGCACGGAAGAATCGGATCATGCACGAGAACCGAGGACGATCCACATCTCCCTAGGGATTCGCGAGGATCACCGATCCACTGGGGAGATGTGGGCGGAAAAATCGTAACTAAAGGATGTAGGATTCGCTCAGGAGAATTGAGAGAAATTGGGTCGTGAGCCTGATCCGTGCGCAAGAAGGTCCGGGAGGGGTAGTTGACCGGGGTCAACATCCCTCCTAGACCAATCAGAAAATAGCTGGTAAAAAAGAATTGTAAAATAAATAAAAAATAGAAAATGAATTTAAATAAAAAAGCATTAGAATAAAAAATCTTTATTATTTTCTAAACTTTTTTTTGTGATTTTTATTTTTTATGAAAAATAAATTATGGTATATACAGTGTATTATATACAGGTATAAAAATACCTACGTATTTAGTATATTTATTTTTATTTTCTTATTTTTGCATAAAGACCAAAATTTTATATTTTATTTATTTATAACATAATTTTTGGAGTATAAAATTATTTTTATTTTATTTTTATTGGTTATTTACATGTATAAAATAAATAGGTAGTGATACATATTTACATGTATTATATACAAGGTGAGAGAGAGATTTTTATTGTATTTTATTTTATTCTTGTAATTTTTATTTTGATTTTAGGAATATATACAAGGGTATAAAAATACCTTTTTATTTTTTGTGAAATTAAATTATATACATAAGTGGTAAATATGTACAAGGTATAGTGGCCCTATCTCTCTCTACTTCTTTTATTTGGCGATCAGGCCCATACTGGACCCTCTCTTGGGTTCAGGTCACTCAATATTTATGCTAAATATTTCCTTCTTTTTCTTTTATTCTTTATTCTTTTATTTTTGCACAAATACATGCTAATTATTTAATATTAATAAATTCATGCTTATTTATAATTTATTGTATTTACAACTATATACATAATGTTTTGCCAAGATATTTAGCTAAAATAAAAAGAATAAAGAGTGGTGAATGGGGATTCATCATTGACAAATGAACATTTGCATTAATTTCTATACAATATAACATGTACTAAAGACAACTCTATCATGTTATACATGTTATATACGTATCCCAATTTGTTACAGAAGAGACGTACAAAAGAGCCACAGTTCACACACCATCATACTCTATTTTGATTGATCCATCACCTTCGCCATACATCAAACATTCATGCATTTATCTCCAGTTCCACATTTTGCTTCTCCATGAGCATTTCCACCTTGATTCGTACCCTTCTTTTACAAGAAGAAGGATCCATTTATGGGTCATTTCCTTCATCCTTGATGAGCCTCCATTTAACCTCTTATCGTTTTGCCTTCACATGTGCTTTTGTTTTTTTGTATTAACCCCTGCAGGTCCACAAGATTTTTGAATGAACGGATTTTTGAGGAAGCTCCAATAGCCTAGTCCGCCTTTGACATGGGTACATGGATTGGCTAATCCATATACTTGCACATTATTATTGTGATCCCCTTGTCCTCGCTAGAGTTTCAAAAGGACCACCAATCTCTAGAGATCCATCATAAGCAAGGAGGAAGACTAGATACTTCACTAGAGCCCTGACTTTTTGGATGTGTCGTGGAAGAGATAAAGGATCATCCAAGCAGCAATGCTACATGATCCGTTGATCTTACGATATATATTCATCGCAATCTTCTTGAACCGAGTCACTAGCCTTGGAGATCCCAGCCTGATCCGAAGCACGAGGGTCCACCACGACGTCTAGACTTGAGGTGCACCCACCCATCCCTCATGCACCCACAATCCTCCAAGCATGCGCGCAACGCGTGATAGCCTGGGAATTTTACGCCTCACCACCTTTACTTTCTTCTGGATTCTACAGAAACACCCTCGAGCGGGGGGTTGGGGTCATTTACAAATATAAGAAGTGATTTTATATTATTACATTTTAGTCCCTATCTAGGCCATTTCTGAAGGATTTGTTGAGTTTTATCTATATTGTATTTGCAATTATGCCCCTGAATTCAAATTGAACATCCTTTTCATGTGATGTCCAAATTTAAAGAAGTTGGTCTTGTTTGAAAGATATTTTAATGATTTTAGCGTTCTATGTTTAGATTTCAGAGACCCTGACGAATTGGAATTAAAAAAATAAGAGAGTTATATAGATTTTTATTCGTTGATTAGTTGATCCAATTTGCTGGATTATCTAAATTATTGATTACTTTACATCATGATATATATTGGATCATCAGAATCTAATTAGGATTTATTCTTGATTAGAATTTGGTTAGGGTGATATTGAGTAATTGCTTACATAAGTCATGTAATTGAGGAATGTATTAATTGAATGAGACAAATTGGAACTATATTTTGAGCATTAATTTGGATAATTGTATGTTCAAGTGATATGTATGTGACTTTGTATAGGATCATAGTTGGATATTTGCATTGCATTTATTTGTTTGAAATTGTGTTGCATTGTTCGTCATTATTGTATCATTTTGTCACTTATATAATCGGATATAAAATCAAATAAAAACACACACATACATTTGTTGCATTCTGTTGACCTAGATCACATTAATTATTTACTTAATTGAATGTGTGAACTTAGATCTAATCGAGGTAATTATCTCGTGTCCTTGAGTTCGACCCTGGACTTATGCATGATAATTTAAGCCAAGCTCTCTTTGTAGAGATTTTCTAACTTGGTTCTCATCAATTGATAAACAACCACATTACAATGAATGATTATTAAAATAGTCGTTTAGCAACTCATCAATATGCCATCCATGTGATGCAATTATATTTGGCAACATAATCAATTATTGGTTTCGTGTATATACTGGTTATTTAATATATCCAATTATAGTTAGGTAATGGATGCCCATAATGATAATTCCAGTGGCAATCGCGATTCTTCCATTGTGATCGACAGAAAATGATGCAAATGACCTAAGCATTTTTTATTAGATTTTTGGAATAACTTTCAAATTGTCAAGTTTTCAGACAATGGTGAAGAAAAATGTGAATCTTAAAATGTCATCATATTCTGTCATGTGGAACGCAAGGCGGGACTAGCCATTTAAAAAGACAAGTCGATAGGTATTGCATACACAATAAAAGTAAAAACGACGGTCAACAACTGCTACATTTCCCTAAGAAACTCACATGATGAAATTTCCCTTCATGATTTACAGTCTGAATTCAATCATCACACCCCAAAGGTAAATATGGATGAACAACCAGTTAAGATCGCAGATGCAGAATCCAAAAAAGTATATTGTTTCAGGGGCTTAGATATTAGAGAACTTATTCAAAAGGTTACATTCAATGAAAATGATAATGGAAATGGACCGAACTTGAGCCCAACCCGTGGCCTTAGGTCGAGCTTGGGCCCTCAACTAACCAAAAAAATGGGTCTGGCCCAAGGCTCAAGAAAACTTGATGGATAAATGCTGGATGGTACGAGGAGCAATGCATGCTCGTGACTCCATTAATTAGGAATATATATATATATATGTGGAAAAATGGGGTTGCCCCCTTGGGGGTAACTAACTTGGCTCTCCCCGTGCTATTTCACCTATTTTTTTATTTTTTTTAAATTTCTTCTGTGGGTTTTCATCAATATATCCCTATATTATGTCATTCTTCGCGTGAAACAGAGACTCATACGGCCTCCATCAAGAAGGATCATTTTTAGCAATTCTGTTATTGTTAAAAAATGACTGTCTGGATGGAGGTCCTATAAGTCTCCGTTTCACACGAAATTTGAATGACATAATATGGATATATAGTGATGAATATTCACGGAAAAAATTTTAAAAAATATAAAAAATAGGCAAAATTACGCTGGAAGAATAAGTTAGATCTAAAGGACAACCTCATTGAACTACACAAGAGAGATAGAGAGAGACAATTGTCAATTTATTATTATATCAGGTTTTATTTATCGTGAGGGACAACCAGGGAACATAGCATAGAAAAGAAACCCCCCTCCCCCATCCAAAAAAACCCGTCTCCGCCAGCTCCATCCATCTCTCCGATCGTCGGCGTCGTCCGCATAGATGGGGGAAGATCTGGTGCTTGACACTGCGATAAGAGACTGGGTTCTGATCCCCCTCTCTGTCGTCATGGTCCTCATCGGCGTCCTCCGCTACTTCGTCTCCAAGCTCATGCGTTCCCAGCAGCCCCCCGACGTCAAGCTCGTCCGAGAAGGGTACACCGCATCCTCCCATTGCCCATCCCTTGCCCCCTTCTGTCTCCAATACCCCCTCGATCTGATCAACTTCCCTCTGTTTCTTTCCCGTTTCTCTTGGCGGCTTCAGGCAGGTTGTGCTTAGGGCGAGATACTTGAAGTCCGGCGCCAACTTTATTCCTGTCAAATCGTTTCTGTCTCGGAAAGCCTATTTCACCAATGAGGTACCTCGATAATCCCGATACAATTTCCAGTTCCATCCGAACAATCATACACTCCCATGTTAGATCCGATCGTAAACCCTAGAGGCACGTTTGTATCCAATCACAATTTAACGCGACTTGAATATAAGAGAACTAAGGAGTAGGCCTGTTCCGTCTATGGAAAAATTTCACTGCGTATTCAACATGACCTTGACAAGGGAAGCTGCTTGATCATCGCCGCCGTTATTTGTAGCACTTACTTTTTTAGTAGTGAGTTTTTCTCTCAATGCGGCCTTTTTTATGCTTGATTTGGTGATTAGCTGGGAGTGGTAAACGTGATTTGTTACATCACGTGTATTGCACAGTGACAACAGATTACTTGGTTCTTGTGACAAATTTGTAATAGAAGCGAGTTTTCAGGATTCTGGGTGTTTTTAGTACGTGATGCAAAACAAATTTCTCCCATTACGCAGTCATTGCGGATAAATATTTTATTGCTGAGAATGGGCAAGTGATTGTTGATTGTATAATTGCTTCATTTCTGTCTATATTTATAAAATATGTGAATTAATGCAACTTACTTTTTGTTAATTTATATACTATTTGTTAAAACAATTGGCATGGTTTTTGGCAGGAAAATGGTCTCCTTCATGTCCCAGAAGGACAGGCACAAAATCCCGCGCAGATGTTCTCCGACCCAAACATGGCTATGGACATGATGAAAAAGAACCTGTCTATGATCATACCACAGGTTTGCATTACTTTTTATTGTAAGCACATTATTTTTTATCCAAAAGTGAGTCCTTTCCTTATCCTATTTGTTTTTTTCGCCAGACACTTACTTTCGCTTGGGTAAACTTTTTCTTTTCGGGCTTTGTGGCAGGCAAGTAGAAGTTTTCTCTTGATTTTATATTTTTTCATTTCTTTTATGATTCCCAAATAAATAAGAATTCATCTAATCTACATTGTCTAGGGAAACTATGGAAGCATAACAAATTTTTTCTCCATGAGACATGAACTGAACGATTTTTTTTGATTCAAAAGATGGGGAAACACACTTAGGTGCCCGCCCCACATATATTATTTATTGGAAAGATACATAAGTTGCCTCAAGACAACCACGAGGTAAGGAAATTCTTGACTTGGATGATTACATTTTCAGCATAAAGGCGATCTGAAGAAGAAATAACTCCAGTGCGGGAGAGCCATAGTGCCCAAATAGTAGCAATTGGAAACAACAGCTTTGACGAAGCCTGAGATATCTAGCACAATATATGGAGTCCCGGAAATGTAAAAGGTCTCTACAATCTACCCAATCAATCTCAAGGTCTCACCATATTGCATGTGGCTTTCCACATTCAAAGAACATGCGAACAATAGTCTTCGTTGCATCTTCACAAATAAGGCAACAATCAATGAAGACACCACACGATCTTACCCTACGATCTCTTGTGAGAATTCTCCCACGATGAAGCAGCCATAGAAAAATTTTGATACGGGGTGAGACCTTCAGATCCCAACTGAAAATGCAGTCTCTATTTAAGCTTTCAGAGCATGGAATACAAACTATGTAGATTGCCGGAATACCATTATCATTATCTTCATCTTCCATATTGCACAATTTATCGTGTTAAAAGTTGTGGATTGGTTATTGAGTTGCTGTCTGACGAGATTCTCCGAAGTTGACCATGTACGTTGGAGAGTTACTTCATCAATACTATACATGAACCAGATACCATGTGTTGAGAACAAGAGGATCAAATGTTGCAATTGTAATTATCTAAAAAATAAAAACATTACGCAATGCCGACCACATGATAATCGAAAATAAAAAGCAATCCATAAAGATACAAGGATTTACACGAGAAGAACCATATGGATAGAAAAGCTTGACCTGAGTCATCTAGACTAAGATTTCCACAAGTGGATCTCCCGATCATATACTAATAATTCTCCAAAACCGTAGGCAACTCAACCACTGTTGGTTGAAAATTAGTTCATGACTATTACTGAGACCCAAGGACTCTCTTATATAGGAGAAAAGCCCTGGATAAATTACACAAACGATACATGAAAATGTAAAGTACTATGACATACAACTATCTCAACACTCCCCCTCAAGCTGGAGCATATATATCTATCATGCTCAGCTTGGAACAACACCTCTGAAATGGACCTCTAGCAAGGGCTTTGGTGAAAATGTCAGCCGTCTGATCTCCAGTGGACACATGAGAAGTGGATATGAGACCTTTCTGAATCATATCTCTAGTGTAGTGACAATCCACCTCTATATGCTTTGTGCGTTCATGTAAGGCAGGATTACTGGCAATAAATAGAGCTGCTTGATTATCACATACAAGCTGCATAGGTAGAGGAACCTCAAAAGTAAGATCAGTCAACACCGATCTCACCCATATCATTTCAGCACTTCCTTGGGCCATCGCCCTGTATTCAGACTCTGCACTTGATCTAGCCACTACTGTCTGCTTCTTGCTTCTCCATGAAGCAAGTGAACTGCCAATGAAATTAACAAACCCAGAAGTGGATTTCCCATCTTTTGGACAACCTGCGTAATCTACATCTGCACATGTTATCACATCAAGGGATGTATCCCTACAGAATATAAGACCCGAACTAGGTGAATTCTTCAAGTATCTCAGGATCATATGTACCGCCTCCATGTGTACTTTTATGGGTTGCTCCATACACTGGCTGACTTTGCTTACTGCAAATGCAATGTCTGGCCTGGTGATGGTGGCATTAGAAGCTTCCCAACTAACTCTCTATATCTCCTTCTGTCAACTTCTTCAGTGTCCTCATCATACAATCTCATGCTTGCATCCATAGGAGTAGTAGCATGTTTGCATCCTGTTATACCTGTCTCAGAAAGAAGATCCATAACAAACTTCCTCTGCATCATTACCAGGCCACACGTGTTCCTGGTAAACTCCAACCCAAGGAAGTAACGAATGTTGCCAAGGTCCTTGGTCACAAACTGTTGGGCTAAGAATTTCTTGGTAGTATGAATGCCCTGTTCATCATCTCCTGTAATGACAATATCATCCACATAAACAAGTATAGACACCGTACCTCTTGGTGTCCTCCTAACAAACAGAGAATGATCCACAGTGGAGCGTAGAAACCCTTGATGCTCTATCAACTTTGATAGCTTATGGTACCAGGCTCTCGGACTTTGTTTCAAACAATAAATCGCCTTATGAAGTTTGCACACCTTCTGGGACTCCCCCTCAGTAGCAAACCCTGGAGGCTGTTGCATGTACACTTCTTCTTGTAGATCGCCATATAGAAATGCATTCTTCACATCAAGCTGGTACAGGGGCCAGTCCTTGCAAACTGCAACCGCCAGAAGAATGCGTAGTGTCGAGTGTCTTGCTACTGGAGAGAAGGTGTCTTGATAGTCTACCCCATAGGTTTGGGTAAACCCCCGGGCCACAAGTCTTTCCTTATAGCGGTCCACGCTACCATCTGCCTTTTGATTTATCGTCAATATCCATTTGCAGCTCACAACCGACACACCAGGTGGGGCAAAAACAATGCTCCAAGTACCCTGAGACTGAAGAGCGTCCATCTCTTCCTCCATAGCAATATGCCACCGGCTATCCTGAAGTGCCTCCTGATATATTCGTGGGATAGTAATAGCAGATAGTCCCACTACAAACTTCCTATAATCTTTGGAAAGATGATCCAGGGAGACATGCGCAGCAAGTGGACACTTGACACATCCACGCCTAGACTTCCTTAGGGCAATAGGAATATCCAGGTCATCAACATCTGTGTCCTCTGCCTTTGATCCTTCCTGTGTATCATTCAAAGCTCCAGGGCCATCAGTAGAAATAGTATTTTCAGGACATACCTGTGGCGTGGTGGATGATGTGGATGGCACATGAACATAGGTGCGAGTAGAGGACCTGCGAGTATAGACATGTGGTAAAAACATTTTATTGCATGAGGAGGAGGTGGTGGTGTGGAGGAGGAGGTGAAGAAGGCCGAGGATCATTTAACAAAGGAGGAGGAGGAACCACAACATCCTCTCTAGCATTAGTACCTGACAACCTGTCGCCTGTAGGGGAAAAATACATAATGGACTCAAAAAGTGTGACGTCAGCACTCACATAATATTTTCTCCCGACCGGATCAAAGCACCGATATCTCTTTTGTGTACGGGAATAACCAACAAAGACGCATTTGACAGCTCTAGGTGAGAGCTTGTCACGTCCAGGAGTGAAGTTGTGGACAAAGACCACCGATCCAAAGACTCTGGGAGTAAGAGAAAATAATTCCTTTTCGGAAAACACAGTAAAGATCGGAATTTTCTCTCCAAGAATAGTGGACGGCATACGTTTCACCAGGTAGCAGGCGGTGAGAATCGCATCCCCTCAGAAAGAGTGAGGTGTACGACTTTGAATCAACAAAGTTCTCGTGACATCAAGAAGGTGTCGATGTTTACGCTCTGCAACACCATTTTGTTGGGATGTATAATTGCAAGAAGTCTGATGAATTATCCCACGAGAACTAAGAAAGTCTGCTAAATGGAAAGTGGAAAATTTCAAAGCATTGTCAGTACGAATGAATTTCACATTAGCAGAGAAGATATTGTTGACTTCAAGAAGAAAAGTTTTAATAATGGAGCCAGCTTCAGACTTATGCTTTAATAGAAAAACCCAAGATAATCTAGAATAGTCATCCACAACAACCATAAAAAAATGATGTCCCTGATGATCAGGAACACGACTCGGATCCCAAATATCAAAATGGAACAACTCGAAAGACTGACTACTGTGACGACTCGAACGACTCGGAAAAGAGGTACGATGATGTTTCCCAAGTTGGCAGGCTTCACAGTCCAAAGCATGGCCTCAAATTTCAGCGAAATTCGGTCGAATATCGATAGCCAGTCGAAATCGAAATTCAACTGAAATGATCGAAATGATCGAAATATGGGGGTCCTACTATAAAAAATGACCGAAATTCCGGTCGAAATTCCACTGAAATTCCACCGAAATTCTGTTTTGGTCGATACCGAAATGGTGTCTGAAACCGTCATTTAAGGCCTTGGTCCAAAGCAGAACGAGTAGATATTTGTGGAAGCACATGAATCATCTTCTGAAGAGGAAGGTGCCTGAAGCGAAGATGCCACAAAAATGGAGACACAAATCCGGAAGGAATAGTGGCCGCTCCAACATACGAAGAAATGGCAAGCTTATACAAGCCTCTCTGCTCACGGCCATGATCAATCACCCTGCCAGTCAGTATGTCCTGAAATACAAGAGAAGAAGGGTCAGAGATGTCACGACAATGTAAATCTTTTGTAATTTGGCTAATAGACAAAAGATTCATCTGAAAACCAGGAGCATGTAAGACATTCGGTAAGTGCATAGAAGGAGCTAACATAATCTCCCCCTGACCAACTATAGGCAACTGGACTCCATTGGCAATTACCACAGATCGTCCAGGAGGGAGAGATCTGTGAGAGCTAAACTGTGCTCGATCTCCGCACATATGATGAGACGCTCCATAGTCCATAATCCATTCTGCCGCATCAGAACTGCTACAACTGGTAAGTGCATAGGACATACCTGATGAACTAGATGATGCTCTGGCGGAAGCTGCTGCATCAGAAGGCCTTGCAGTCGAAGTCGTAGGGGTGGTCATCATCTCACGAAGTTTGGAGACAAAATCATCAAATCGTCCATCTGTAGTAGAAACGAGTGAAGGATCAGTCTGCTCAGCTACACGTGCAGTTGGCGGATATCCATGCTTCTGAAAGCATTTCTCCTCTGAATGATCAGGACGATGGCAATAGGAAGATGGACTATGCTGACTTCCTCCACTTCTGCCATGCGGTCCACGACCCTGAAGATGGGAAAAACGTCCTCATCCACGAGAGGCAACCATTGCAGAGGAAGTCGTGCTGTGTAGTAATAGGCGTGGTAGTGATCCTGCTCAGACGTTTGTAGACCTCCTCCATCGGTGGGATCGTCTCACTCGTCAGAAGTTGAGTACGTACGACATCGTACTCAGGGTCGAGGGGCGATAAAAATACTCCCATCATTGTAGCATTCCGATACTGTTGTTGTTGCTCAATGCTGGTGGTAATAGACATGAAACTATGCAGACGCTCAAACATGCCCCTCAATTGGGAGAAGTGCATGTGGAATGGTCGACCATTTTGTTTGGTCGAAAAAATGTCAAATTACAGTTGGAGAATCTTGCTTTCATTCTTTGCCTGCTCATAGGTGTCTGCTAGTATGTCCCACATCGCCTTGACCGTGGGTTGATTCACTATATCGTTGGCTATCTCAGTGGTAAGTGTCCCTGAGAGCCAGATACGGGCATAAGCATAATCTTGCTTCCATGTCGCATATATCCCCGTCTTATCCGTTGGTTCTGCATCCGTTAGAATATGTTCCTTATTATGACATTGCATAAGTGTACAAAACTGCATGGACCATAACTTGTAGTTGGTCCTATCCATCTTTACGATGGCAGCCGGGCCCTTGAATGCCCCAGAAGAAGAAAACACGTCACTCTTGGCATCGAACATGATAGAAACGATCAGAACCACGGAGAAGCAGGATAGTAGATTGGTTAGATAATGTCTACACAATCATAAGGAGGAATGGTTGTATCGTAGACTCATACAACCATCCTTGTAGCCTTTTTGTGAAGGTTAGAGCCTTGAAACGTGATTTAGATGAGAAATATCACGTGCGTCACCTCAAATCAGGCTTCAAATCATACAGCCTAGGTGCACAACATAGGCTCGGATGTGTGGCTGGTTGCATCGGTCGGAAGTAGTGGCCCACAGCCGGAATAGGGCAACAGGAGGATGCTACGCAGAGGGTTGAGCGCCCTGGACCGTGCGCAACAGGGCCGGGGGGGGGGGGGGGCTATGCGGGCTGCTGCGCAGGGGCAGGGGAGCCCTACAATGGCGGTGCTGGGAGCAGTGGAGGCCGTCAGGGCCCCAGGCGGTGCTGGGAGGCGAGAGGGTTGGGCGGCGTTGGTAAGGCTAGGCGGTGGCAGACGCTGGGGGGGGGGGGGGCGAGATGTGTAGGGTTAGGGTTGGGTACGTGAACCCCGGTCTAGGATCGTAGCTCCGATACCATGTTGGTGGAAAATAAGTTCATGACTATTACTGAGATCCAATGGCTCTCTTATAGGAGAAAATTCCTTGGTAAATTACACAAACGATACATGAAGAAAATGTAAACATAAAAGTACTATGAGATACAACTATCTCAACAACCACAATTCGACATCAATGTAGGACTACTAGAGTGCACTTTTCCAAATCAGGAAAACCAACTCCCACGAGTCTGGCACCCTTACAACTGTTCAGAATATAAAAGCTCCTATTAACCTTGACTAATTATGAATGATGCGAAGCAAATACCAAGAACGATCTTTATAGGGTTAGATCAGGCTTGTAAGATGACCAACATAATTACAAAGAGCTTTGCAGTGAAGCACAACACAAATTGAAGCTTTTTGCATTATCTCACATGTGTACATAGTATAGAAGTATGCAAGTAAATGTGTTTCTCATACTTGGATGTGTTGAAGGAAAGTTTAGGATCCTATTTATAGATTAGTGGTAGATAACTAGATGTTTAAGTACATTAAGTAATGCAGATTAACAATGAATAGAATAAAAATAACCATATTTATGCAAAATTAGTTGACTCAAATAAAGTTGGTCGACTGATCGGAGATATATTCAATTAAAATCATGGCTTTTTATCACTTATGCCCTTAGATTATGCAATATCAATTATGCCCCTCCCTTTTTTGTAAAATCAGTTGTACCCCTATATTCTTATAAAATTCACAGTTCTGTCCTTTTGTAATATCAGTTATGCCCCACTTTACCTTACCATAAGGGTAGAATTGTAAATTTTGTAAGAACATAGGGGCACAATGATATTACAAAAATAGGAAGGGTATAACTTATATTATAGAATCTAATAAGGGCACAAATGATAAAAACCCTAACATCATTGCTTAAAAAGCTTGCCTTGATCGCTACGCTAGATTCATGGCTAATGTCGATTCTTCCTTTGGCTACTTCCTTTGGCTACTGCGCAGAACGAGATTGCTAAAGCGTGATCGCTGCGCTAGATTCATGGCTAATGTCGATTCTACCTGTGTCCTTTGTGATTCGGCTGTGGTAACAATTGATCACTTATTCTTTGGCTACCCCATGGTCCGAGGGATCTGGGATGATCTGGTTTGGGTGAGATCGGATGACCTTTCTGCATTCTGGGATTTATTGGTGCGCAACAGGAGCAAGGCTAGGAGGGACATCTTGGCCCCGATTGCAAGGCTGTGGTGCATTTGGCTGGGAAGGAATGAGGCTCTCTTCTCTGGCCAACGCTTTTACAGGGATAACGTTCTTATTCAGTGTACGCGTCTTCTGGATGACTGGTGTACGGTATAGGCCGCAGTTTGTTTTTTGGGAGTGGTATTATTCTTTGTATTTTCGCCTCTTCGGTCGTGTGCTGTACTATACTTTTTTCTTTCCCTTCTTTGTCTTATTCTTTTTAGTTTTTTAATATATTAGGGCGAACACCGTTGAGTGTCTCCCCCTTTTTTTGGGCCTAAAAAAAAGCTTGCCTTGAGGTTGTCAAGGCGTATGCCTCAAGGCAAGGTGGGGCTTTTTTGGCCCAGAGGTGGAAGCCTCAGGCAGTTCTATCAAGGCATACGCCTCACAGGACTAAGGTAGTGAGGTGAAGGCGAGGCATGTGCCTCGGATGCAATATTTTTTTCTCCTTCCACCTCAAAAAGTTGAGCCACCTTTCCATTACCTTTTCCCTCTTACCGTTTCTTACCAAAAAGAAAGTTGTAGTTATGGCTCCTTGGGAAAAAACTTTGTGCAAATTCCCAACTGAACTGACAAATGAAAACCACCACCACCACAACAACAAAGCCTTTTCCCACAATAAGTAGGAACAACTACATGGATTCTTTGCCTCCATTCTCGAGCTTAGATCCAAACAACTAAGATCCCTTCGGATAGTCTCATTCCAACACTTCTTGGGCCTTCCTTGGCCTCTCTTAGTCGGTTCAACATCTCAAATCTCACATCTTCTAACTAACGCATCAGCCGACCTCCTTTGAAAGTGGCTAAACCATCTTAAGCGGTTTTCTCTCATCTTATCCTTTATTGGAGCCAGTGTTCACTAAATCGGCCGCACGGGCCGCATATGCGGCCGCATATGCCCGTGCGGCATGCAGACCGCACCGATTACTTGAATCAGTGCATTATGCGCCCTCCCCGCATATGCGGCCCGCATATGGCCCGCATATCCCGCATATGCCCCGCATACTGCTCCAGTAGCTCCAACTTTTCAATCTTTTCATTCAGGTCCTTAATTCCGTATCTTTGTCTCTTCATTCAATTGTTAGAATATGACATGCATTTCTATACAATTGCAATGCATTATACCATTATGTATATGCAATGTTTTATGTTTTTCTCATGTATTATTTTCACGAGTATATGCAATGTATCGTCGAATATTTTTTATATATGCCGATTGAGGTGTTGCTCATGTAGTGCATGTATGTGTATTGAAGTTTTGTTATTACAAATCATATAATGTAAAGTTTTTACGGTAAATGTTTTTTTGTGATTAAATATGAGGCAATTAAATAAAAGTATATATGCACACCCATCTAACGTGAACCGTTTTTCTTAGATCTTCTTTAACTCCACTTATATACATAACTTCAGTGGTAATGTTGTTCGTAGATATTTTTTTTATTTTTAAATTAAAAATTAGAAAACCGCTTAGAACCGCATATACCCCGCATATGCCCCCGCATACCGCTTAATCAGTATTCGGTGACTAGTCCGAACGCATATGCATACTGCTTTCCTGAACCTTGATTGGAGCAACACCAATTTTCGTCCTAATCGCATAATTCCAAATCCAATCTTTTCATGCATGACTACACATCCACCTTAGCGTTTTCATTTTTGCTATTGTCATTCTCTGTACATGCCTATAATTCACAGGCCAACATTCAGATCCATGGAGTATAACAAGTCTCACGGCTGCTTTGTAATACTTTCCTTTGATTTTCAAAGGAATTTTCTTATCATAGTCTTCATTTGTTTCAACATGGATTTAACAAATGAAGACCCCTTGTAAAAAAATAGTTTCGAATAACCAAATTATTAGCTTCTGGTAGGTATCAAAAATCAAGGCCTTAAATGTCGGATTTTGGTTCCGTTTCGGTGGCTGACCGAAACGAAATTTCTGCCGAATTTCGATCGAAATTCGACCGAAATTTCAGTCATTTCGATTGATTTTAAAACTAGGCCCCCAAATTTCGGTGAATATAGGCCATTTCGTTCGAATTTCGGTCACATTCGGTCACCTACCGAAACCGAAATTCATCGAAATTCATCCGAATTTCGATCCTATGTAAAAAACGATATACAATATGATATTGGAAGAGATAACCATTGAATATAAATTTTAAGGATTCCACTTAACTACAATATTGACCGTACGTATTTTTTTTAAGAATTTAAGAAAAGCATTGGACATTTTCACATAAAAGGTTTAAATTTCATACAAGCTATATATCCAACCCATTATTCATGTATAAGAATTGTGTTATGATATAGTTTTCTTAATATCATATCTTATTTTTTGGTTAAATTGCAAAATATTTTGGAAGAAAATGAGGTTAACGCCTCGACTGCCTCGAAGCTACGCCTTGCCTCGATTCGTGGAACCCGCCTCATTCTGCTTTTCATTTTTTCAAAGCTCGCTTAACATAATTTTACAGAATGATAAAATCTTTACCAGCTAGTGGATTAGTCCACATAAATTCGGAATTAATAGATTGGAGATTGCATTAGTTGACCAATGAATAAGGGTTAGTTGACTGAAAATGTTCATCGAAATTGGTTAAGCGATTACCAAGTAATTACCACACTCAAAGATTGGATTGAAAAATAGTTGGCTGTTAAAAGAGGTTAATTGAAAGAACTGGATTAATCGTTGTAGATGAAGTACTCGATGACTATAATTAACCATATAGTAAGGTTTAGACTTGAGACTCAAAGTAGTTAACTTAGACTGATGAGTGCAGGTTCCTTGAGGTTGTACACCATATCTACATAAAAAACAAAAACGTGGACTTAAAAAAAACTCTTCAGTAAGGTCTTCCACTTGATCAGTTAGTTGAGATATTTATGTTCTCCGTTTGATCCTTTAGTTGGGATCTCTTTTTCTTCGTCTTGATCTTTGAACATCCCCTGGATCACAGTCTTGATCGATACTTTGAGCTTGTCCATCAATAGAGCTTGTCTTTTTTGAGGAATAGAGCTTGTCCTTCTTGTTCCACAATACAAGCTTATGGGGGCATAACATTGTCATAAAAAGTGAGCTATACATGAGACAATAGTGCACGAGCATCAATCTCTTTGACGGGTTTCACAGAGAAGCATGGTTTTGGAGTTTGGTCAAGAGCTTGTCCTTCTTATTCCACGCTCTAAGTCCTTATTCCACACTCTAAGTACATGCTTAGAAGTTACAAGAACACGCTTGTCATTAAACCATGCATGATATGCATGCCATAATGGTGCATGGGCATCCATGTTTTGATGAGTTTGTCAGAGCAATGCACCTTGGAGTTTGGTCAGTTACTAACATAGCTAGACGTTTGAGAGACTCCTATGGGGGTACATGACTGTTGGACGTGGAGTGAGGAGGTCACGGTTAAGGTGTGCAAGTCATTGATGGTGTAGAGCAGCTTGGGGAATGTGGAATTGGCGAAAGATTGCAGGTTCCTTTGGAAGGCTTGTACCCTGTTGAGGGTGAAGATCTTTGTGGCTTCTTTCTGTTTTTTTGAAAGGCAAATTTTTTTGAAAGGCCTTTATGTGGCTTCTTAGGAGTAAGAGGTTGATGACAAGGGCATTTAGGACACGTTTTATATCGATCTCATGCTCTGTCCACAGGAGGGAGGACATTGGCCATATGTTTTTCTAGTGTGACAAGGCTAGAGAGGTTTGGAGGATGCTGCTGTTGTTTGGCAAGGATCTCTAACACAGAGCACTTTTGGAAGCATGTGGGGCTGCGACATTGCTCAAGAGCCTAGAGGCAAGATTGTTTGTCAGTTTGTGGGCCATTTAGCTTACTAGAAATGCTTTGATTTTTGGGGGGAGAGACATTATTTGAGACTGCTGACGCAGATGTATGCTTTTTAATTGGGTCATGGTTAAAGATCATGTAATGTATTACTTTATAATCGATGGAGTCTCTGGGCGAACACATACCAAGGGTGAATGCCTTTCATTTTCTGGAAAAAAAACAGTGATGACATAGATCAACCAACTACAACAGTTCATTTTGAAAATAGATATATAAATAGCTTAACTCACAAAAAATAAGTTCGATGGATCTATAGATAACGGATTAATATAAGTAATCCTCTATTAATCAAGAGAAATTTTATGAAGGTTAATTTAACCAAGAGTGTTGTACACTGTATCAGTTTGACGGATTCAGACTGTAGGTTGATTTACATCAGTGACAAGTCCAGTTCTTATTTCCTTAAAGTTAATGAATGTGAACTTCACTTTAGATGCTATATAACTAAATAGATATCTATTCTTTAATTGCTTTCTTGCTAATTTCTTTTCTTCTTGTCTTCTTTGTTGTTATCTTGTTTTTTAGCTTCTTCTAATCTTCTGTCCTTGTCTTGCTTTCTTAACAAGCAAAGAATTCAAAATACATATACTTTATCTTATAATAAAAAAATAGAATGCATACTTGTAGAGATATTTACATATTTCTATATTCTATATGTATCTTTTTTTATTTCTATTTCTCTGTTTCCACCTTATGTAATTTACCCACAGGCCTCTCCTCTATATAAGAGAGCCTAGGGTTCTCAGAAATAATAACGTACTCTTTTCTTCCAACATGGTATCAGAGCGGTGATCCTACACCGGAGCTCGTATACCCTAACCCTAATCCCTACCCGCCAGCCCCCCCTCCTCTTCTCTCGGCATCGCCGCCGCTACGCGTAACCCCCCTCACTCTCGATGTCGCCGCCAGCCACCCCTCCTCCTCGAGTACGCCGTCGCCCCCTGTCTCGGCGCCGCCGCCCCCTCCTCGGGTGCGCCGCCTCTCTAGCCTGCTACACCACAGTTTCGGGTCTCTTCGACTCACCGTCGATGCCGCTTAGGCCATCAGCCTCCGTTGTCGTCGGCCCCCGAATCCGCCACCTCTTCTTCTTCGTAAGCCTTCGTTGATGGATTTGATTGCATAAGTATACATATGCAATTAAATCCTCACATGTCATTGTAGACATCTTTCTATTGGTCTACATACCCTGTGATCTTCATACGGCATCATGTCAGACAACAAAGTTGGCGTACTTGCCATAGGTGCCTTCAGAGGTCCGGCACCGATTGTCAAGATGGACGGGACGAACTATGAGCTCTGGGCGATGCTGTTCATGAGCCTTATGAAGTCTAACGGTAAGAAACAAATCCTTACCGATGAAGAGCCAGTGGAGAAAATAGGGATTCACACCTCGTGGGAGGCAGACGACGCGTACGCCAAAGTTTGGCTGTTCGGGACATTGGCGATAGAGATCGCCAATGACGTGCTGCATCAACCCACATCGAAGGCAATGTGGGATATACTTGCAGCGACATATTTGCAGGCACGAAATGAGATTAAAATTCTTCAACTGTAGCATGATATTTTTACAGTCAAGAAGAAAGGATGGTGTCTCCACCCACTATATACATCCTTACGAGTGATGTTCGAGAAGCTCCACAGATTCATGCCTTTGATGGCCACACCTGAGCAGCAGAAGACGTACAAGAATGCTACCATGGTTGGTGTATTCCTTGCTGCATTAGATCCAGAGTATGATGCTGCTCGCTCTCAGATCCTCGCAGATGCTACTATTCCTCCTATGGAGGAAGCTTTCCGACGACTTAGTCGGATCATTGTCCCGAGCTCTACTACTAGCCAGACGCCCTCGGCAATGGCCGTCTCCAGGGCGGTTCATCTACTTTTCGTGGACGTGGACCCTGTGGTCGGGGGGGGGGGGGTCGGATCCGTCAGCCCTGCACTTATTATCATCGACCTGGTCACTCCGAGGATATATTCTAAGCATGGTTTCCTAGCATCGGCACGGGTAGCAGAGCAAGTTGAGTCTCCCGCACCTTCTTCCTTGGATCAGAGATTCAATGATCTCGTAGCCAGACTGAGGAACATCATGCCTCCTGAAACAGCTCCAAGAGGCCATTCAGATGTGGCAGCCTCTGCTTCTGCCAGTATATCCTCTACAACCAGTACCTCGGGTAGTCCTTATGCCCTTACCTTTTGTGATGGGTCTACGATTACAGAATTGATTATGGACTCAGGAGCGACACATCACCTATGTGGAGATAAAGAGCAGCTTACTGCATATAGATGGTGATAGTCGATGGGACCCATTCCCCAATCACAAGAAAAGGGGAAATTAGTTTGTCGCCTTCCATGCGACTGCAGAATGTGTTATATGCTCCTGACTTCTCTATGAATTTATTATCCATTAGTCAGATTACGAAGGATTTGAACTGTCGAGCTATTTTTGACCCATCGTCTCTTGTTTTTCATGACATTCTTACGGACGGGGTGATTGGCTGTGGCTGTGAGCAGGGTGGTCTTTATGGTCTGGTCTGTACTCCTTTTGCAGGTGCACCCCTCCATTCCACTAGACTAGTATCACCATATACCTGGCATCTACGCTTGGCCACCTCCCTCTTCAGAAGATGTATCGTATTTTGCCGCAGATTTCTCTAGGATCGTCATTCCAGTGTAAAGCATGTCAGTTGGGAAAGATCATCTGTCCACTTTTCCTAGTCGTCAGAGTCGGAGCAGTAGCTCCCTTTTTGAGTTAGTTCATATCGATATTTGGGGCTCAAGTCGTGTCCCTGATCACCTGGGACACATGTTTTATTTTGTTGCAGTAGATGATTTTCTCGTTTGTCTTGGGTGTTTCTATTGAAGAATACATTTGAAGCAGGAGATGTGATTCAAACGTTTATCAATGAAGTGCAGAATGTTTTCTCTTCTTCTGTGAAAATTGTTAGGACTGATAATGCTTTGAAATTTTGTACTCGTGCACTTTCATTGTTCTTTTCTTTCCGTGGTATAATTCATCAAACATCGTGTGCTTACACTTCACAACATAATGGTATTGCAGAGAGGAAACATCGTCATCTACTTAATATGACTCGGACCCTACTTATTCAAAGTCGTGCTCCACGTTCGTTTTGGGGTGATGCAGTTCTTTTTTTCTTTGAAAGTCTGCAAGGTAGGGGGAAACACTCGGTGGTGTCCGCCCCATCAAAATTTATTCACAGAAACAAAGAAAACAACAAAAAGACAAAAGGTTACAACACCCTACACGCACCAAAAGAAACACTACAACATCCAGTCATCTAACAACCTCTTTGCAAATATCCCCATGTTCTCTTTATAAAATCTTTGGCCCGAGAACAACAAGTCATTTCTTCCATGCCAGACCGCCCAGAGTATAGCCATGGGGAACAACCGCTCCCTCCTTGGTCTAGCCCTATTCGTGTAGATCGAATTCCAGAAGGCCTGAAAGTCCTCGAAGCGGCACCAAGCAACATCAACCTCCTGCCATATTTGAGATACCACGGGGCACGAAAAAAAAAACGATGTTCCACAGATTCAATCGCATTATCACAAATTAAGCATCTGTCTGCAATGATGCCCAGGAGCCTGACGCACCGATCACGCGTCATCAACCTCTTCCTCCTGAGAAGCCACAGGAAGATCCCAATTCTCTCAGGAAGACTAAGAGCCCAAATATATGCACAATCCTTGTTCAACAGCTTTGAGTTTGCCGGCGACGGCCTGGAGATGGCCCCGTAAGCCCCTTTAACCGAGAACGGTCATTCCTTCCAGCACCAATGATCTTTTCCCCCGCTAGGAGCCCCTACCTCCCTCACGGCGTCAAGCAACTCCAGGAATTCATCAAATCTCTGATCCAAGAAGTTAGCGGAGAAGGTTGGCCACCATGTCCCATCCACCCAGCAGTCCGCCACCGAGCAAAGCTTATCCTCCGCCAGGGCATATAAGCGGGGGAAACGAGAACACAGAGCTCCCGCCCCCGACCAATCAGAAAGAGATGGCCCCGTAAGGGTGATACAGTTCTTACAGCCTGCTATCTGGTAAATCGCATGCCCTCGTCTGTCTTGGGTGAGAAAATTCCTTTCTCTTTAGCATTTCCTGAGAAGGAGTTGTTCTCTCTTATTCCTTGAGTCAGTTGTCTCCTCTGTCTGTCATACCACCACGACCACCACTACTTCCACCACCTCCCTCTACACAGCCGTCGGTTACCGTTGTTCCACCATTACCAAAATTCTATACCCGTCGATCAGCTTCTGCTCATGGACACCACCAGTCATCTAGTACGCCCCAGGTTTGTTCTGATGAAATGGTTTCTAATGATTGGTCTGGAGATGTTTATGTACATGGATCAGTGCAGGATGAGGTTACTGAGGACCTGGACTTACCCATTGCCATTAGGAAGCAAAAACGTACATGTGCATCCTACTCGCTTGCTTTCCAGGTCTCTTTCCATTGCCTGACGGGAGATTTTCAGAAATTTGCAGTTGCTCTATCTGCCGTGGAAATTCCACGGACTTACCAGGAGGCCTTGAAAGATAGTCGCTGGCGTCTAGTTATGGAGGAAGAGATGGCAGCCTTGCAATCACGTAGTACCTGGAGTTTGGTGTCTGCTCCTCCTGACGCATCTATTGTCAGTTGCAAATGGGTGTTCACTGTTAAATATCATGCAAATGGGAGCCTTGATCGTTACACGGGAAGATTGGTGGCTCGTGGTTTTACACAGACATATGGTGTCGATTATATGGACACATTCTCTTCTGTTGCTCGACACTCCACTTTACGTGTTCTTTCAGTTGTTGTGGTACGTGACTGACCCTTATTTCAACTTGACGTTAAAAATGCATTCTTGTATGAAGATCTACAGGAGGAGCTCTACATGCAGCATCCTCCGGGGTTTGCTGCAGAGGAGGAGTGTCAATAGGTTTGTAGACTACATAAGGCAATATATGGCTTTAAACAAAGTCCAAGGGCATGGTTTCAAAAGCTATCAGATTTGATCGAACGACAGGGGTTCAAGAGATCAAATGTAGATCATTCTCCATTCGTGCAAAGAAGACCTAGAGGTACATTTATTATCATGGTCTATGTTGATGACATAGTTGTTACAAGAGATGATGAGCATGGAATCAAGATGGCAAAAGAATTTCTGGGCAATCAGTTTGTGACTAAGGATTTGGGTACCTTAAGGTATTTCTTAGGGTTGGAATTTGCTAGGAATGCGCAAGGTCTTGTGGTGATCCAAAGAAAATATGTTACAGATATGCTTATTGAGACGGGCATGATTGGGTGTCGACCTTCCACGACTCCTATGGATCCTAGTATGAAGTTATATGACGATGATACGGATGAAGTTGATAAGAGGAGATATAGAGAGATGGTGGGAAGCTCCTCTATGTTATTATTACCAGACCGAATATCTCTTTTGCTGTGAATCGAGTGAGCCAGTTCATGGAGCAGCCTCGACAAGTATATATGGATGCTATATACATGATATTGAGATATCTTAAATCTTCTCCAGGCGCAGGATTACTTTTCAAAAAAGGAGACACTCTCTCTGTATCCGCGTGTGCTGATGCAGACTATGCATGGTGTCTTAAGGATAGAAAATCGACTTCGAGCTTTGCAGTGTTTGTTGGCAGCTCTCTTGTTTCGTGGAGAAGCAAGAAACAGACAATTGTGGCGAGACCAAGTGCCAAATCTGAATATAGGGCTATGGCGCAAGCAAGTACAGAGATGATGTGGGTTCGAGCAGTATTAGCGGATTTGCATATTGATGTTTCTCTACCCATGCAGTTACAATGTGATAATCAGTGTGCCCTGTTCATTGCAAACAATCCTGCGTTCCATGAGAGGACAAAACATATTGAGGTAGATTGCCATTACACGAGAGATATGATTCAGAAGGGATTGATTTCTACCTCTCATGTCAGTTCAGGAGAGCAAACAACAAACATCTTTACCAAGCCATTGCTCAGAGGACCATTCCAGAAGTGTTCGTCCAAGCTGAGCATGATTGATATTTATGCTCCATCTTGAGGGGGAGTGTAGAGATATTTATATATTTCTATATTCTATATGTATCTTTTCTTTATTTCCATTCTCTGTTTCCACCTTATGTAATTTACTCATAGGCCTCTCCTCTATATAAGAGAGGCTAAGTTCTCAGAAATAATAATGCACTCATTTCTTCCAACAATACTATTCCATATGTACCTACAATTATGTACTGCTATTGAAGGAGTTCTACTCAGTAGTCAGAGCTTCCCCCACCATTAGACATATCCAGCACTTCACGTTTTTAGAAATAGTTTTTGCAAATAACAATGTCTAATTAAAAAACCAGTTTCAAGAAATTATGTTTGCATGGAGTTATAGAATTATTATTTGATATATGGTAATTCACTGTTTTCTTTGCACTCTGGTGCAACATTTTGTTTTTCTCTTTACATGGAATACTCCTAGAGTAACCATTAGTTGTTCATACGCTTTCTCCAGCGAAGTTACCTTTCCCGTTAACGCCGAGGTTCCGATCCATGTTGCAGAATGGTATCGACTTGAGCACTGTAGATGTTAGCTATGTCAGCAGCCGCTCTTGGTACACCTTTCTTGTGTTTTTGTCCCCTTGTTTTGACAAGTTGATATCGTAGAGCATTTTGGTGGTTACTTGTTTCAACTTGGGTTTCTTTTTGGTATTCAGGTACTTCTTGAACCTTTTTGGCTTGAGAGGTTTGTTTAGTCTGATTCTTGGCGAGGAAAATGGTATGGAAGGAATTTGTTCTGCAGCTTCCAATCCTTTCATGCATCATCTTTTATATTTTTGACATAGTTGTACTTGTTGCAACTCGATTTCTTTTCGTATATTTATCTCTGGGTATCTGTAAGATATTTAATGGACTGATGTATCTTTCGTGATTCAGCAACAGATGATACCCAGAGGATGATGATGATGCAAATGGGTGGGTTTGGTCACGATTCTTCCAAGGTACAATGATTTGGAACCCTGTACTATTATCTTAAATGTGTTTGATGGTTTACCATTAACTCCATAAATTGTAAGGCCAGAATAAAATTGGTATACCATGTGAGAAATTACCAAATCATCACTCCCAATGTTCCCTCTTACCTGGGATGAAATAGTTTAGGCTCATCAATCCAACTCCTATTTTTTTACCTTGCCGCATGTTTTTCCCATCTATGTTTTTGGTAATGCAATTTTCAGTTGTCTATTGTTAAATATATTGCATCTATCAAATGCTCCCATCATGTCTTAGTATTATTTCGTGTGGAATGAAATACTTCGATATATTGTGAAATGCAAACCTCTTTATATAGAGAGATGCTAGGAATATGGTGACATGGAAGATGAGTCAGATGACTAAAAAGCAACAAGGACCCTCGAGGGGATGCGATTGAAACCCTATCATTCCCCCTTAGGCTATAGAATATGTATCTTTTATGCTTAGCTTGTCACCAAAATGCTCGAATAGAGATCTTGGAAGTGTCTTGGTGAAACATGTGTATCATCTGATTTTCAGAAGATATGCCGGATGTCTGGAGAAGACCACTATGGATAAGGTCTTTAACTCATGCTTGGTACGGTCATGAAATCTAGATTGTTTGCTTGATGCATAACTGTTGTGTTGTAGCACCATGGTTCCATCTTTTGCTAGAAAATATTCTAAGATCTACAAGAAGTGCATGGATCCACCATATCTTTGTCGTTGCTTGGGCCATCAACATATATTCCCCCTTTTTTTGAAAGAAAATGACCGTGCTTCCAAGGCGGAACATACCAAGAAGAAGCTTTATTCAAATAATGAAATATGACAATAGGTAGCCTAGCTTATGTATGGGAACTATTGAAACCATACTTTCCAGTATTGTCTTTTTTGCAACTTTTCTTGTTGCTGGAACTGTGAGCAACCACCCCAATCGAATATTTGGTCCTACTCGTTATCCTTCGAGGCAAATCCAAAAAAGAAAAACAGAAGAACAAACACACATTTAAACAAAAGGATGCAATATTAACACCGATTGGGGAATTATCTGTCTGTGCGCACACCAAACACATTGTAGATGCGCACATGTGTCCTTGTGACAACCAAATCGGAACCTCAACGAAAGAGCTCTATTAGCACGTAGACTTTTAGAAATGCACCACACAACATGCAAATTTGATATCAAATGTCATGTAGTGGAAGGATTGAAGCCCTTTACACAATTATAGTAGTTGAAACAAATAAGTCTAATTAAAGGGTATGAAGGCTTAGTTTTTGTGCACAAACCAACAACTGTGGTGTCCATTCTTCCCAAGTGAAGAGCAAATTGATCATCACATCATTCGCAATAAGAGTAATGATCTTGCATGTAACACCACATTATCTGCATAGATTCGATCCTCCGAAATAAATGTCAAAATTTGATCCAAATAGTCCATAGCATGGCTAGTTGTTGAAGACAACCATCTATAAAGATTATATACGCCTAATCATCAACTCCTAAAAGGAATATAAGGAAGAGAAATTCACCCAAGAGAAACCCATAATGCTCCACACTTCGTTCGAAGTAGGATAATCCTAAAATAGGTGCTAAAAAAATTCCACACCAGAGGCACCTCGAGGGCAAGTTGTATCCTTTCCCCCAACAATACGAGCTCTTTGCACCTTACTTGGTACACTTTTTCTAGAAAGCCAAAAAAACCCATACTCGAAGCGGAAGTTTTGGGATTGCTGGCATGGATAGAGTAGAAGATGTTAGAAGGCTGTAGAAACTTTTCACTGAAAACTTCCCAAGGGTCCATCTCCTAAAGTTGCATCCCAAGTGATGGTCATTCTATTTAGATATATAAGCTTGGATCTCTAAATATTCTCTTAAACGGTTGTTAGAAAAACTAGAAGTATACGTAGCTAACATGAAAAGTTGGAAGTAACAGATTCGTCTAAAAAAGAAAAGTCATGATGTGCCATTTCCCAACTATTGCATTAGAAGACGTGAAACTTTTGGCAGCGCGGAACAACCACCCTACTAGAAGATAGAGGGCCCATGAGTGTTTCCTTGCGAAGGCATTCAAACAAACACCAACCTTTAGATTGGTATGATAACTTTGCACATGAGATCATATCCTTTGCCCATATTTGAATAACCCATTTTGTATTAATGCGATGTTCATCTCCCTTGATCTTCAAACCCCAAGGCTACCAAGCTTGGTAGGTTGCGTGATGTATTTCCACACAATCAAGGGGAATCCCCTACTGTTCAAAGTGGTAGTTGTCCAGAAATACTGTTGCATCAACATCTCTAACCCCATGCATGTGCTCATTGGGATCAATCTGGTGCTCATGACAAAAACACGATAGTTGATAGAATGCTTTTAAGTAAGACCAAAGACCCAACCCTGGAAGCAACTTCTCCACCATTGGAAGCTAGTATGAAGGTATTGGCTTATTACATGTCAAAGGCAAACCAAGATACTTTAATGGTAAAGTTGTTGAGGTAGAGGCAATGAACTTGCTAAATGAGTCCACCTCATCACTTGTTTGCATGAATGGCACAAAAGCTGACTTCAAACAGTTTATTCTAAGTCGTGACTCGTGCGACCCACCGAACAAGTCTGAAACAATGCCCAATCTGCGAGCTTCATTAGTGCCCCTTTCAATGAAGAAAATCATGTCACCGCAACCAAAGAATGGATATATCTTCTCGTTTGTAGCCCGAGGAGAATCCTCCCATGACAAACAGACTCACCAATATTGCTTATGTATATGCTGTAATGACAAACACAATATGTGTAAGAAGGCATCCTTGCCTCACACCTTTTTGAGGTTGGGGAGTTGAGCAGTAATTTGACCTTTAGTAAGGAGCTTGTAAGAAGCCATAAATAGACAATGCTTCATTCATGGGATCCATGTATTTGAGAAACCTCTTACTTATAGGAAGATCCACATAAACTGCCAACCCACACTTTCATAGGCCTTCGCGAAGTCGACATTTCACATGAGTCCCTTTATACTTTGTCATTTCCGTCGTAACTTTGAAGCTATCACCGAAAAATCCATTGTAGATCTTCAATGAAAGAAAGATGTTTTATACGTGAAGTTAAAATCCCCAAGAACTTTTCAAAGGTGATTCTCCAAGACCTTCTCTATAATAAGATATAAGGCATTGGAAACTAGAAGCGGCTTGTAGTCCTTAGTACTTGCGACATAATCCTTCTTCAGGATTAGAATGATATATGCCTTATTACTTTATTAAAACTGAAGTTCCCGCCTATTAAGTCCTAGAAATAGGTCATCACATCCTCTTTAAGTAGTACTTAGAATTCCTTATAGAAAAGGATTAGGAAATCGTTAGAGCAGGCGACCATCTGAATTAATACCAAGGATAATGGAGTGAACCCCTCTTCCATAATTGACCGAAGCACAACTTTTTCTTGTTTCTTGCTTCTTTGCGCAATTATGTTACCTTCTAAGTATGTGTAGAAATCAATGGTACTTTCTATCAGTCAGGCATCTAACATAATTGGTATCACAATGTACTAATGTCTAGAGATAACACACAGCGAAGAAAAATCCTTGGCCTGTTTACGTACTAGCTAATTTCATACTAGCTAATTTTTCCTGTTAGGAAAATATCATGCTTTATGATAATGAGGTAGAGAATCTTCCCCAATAGTATGAATTCTGCCCTTCATTAACTAACTTGTCCTCCTTATATAGCTGAGCTGCGGTTTCCATTTGAATTTGGAGTTCTGACAATCTTGATCCCCCGGGCTAGGTATGACCCGAAGCTAGGAGCTTGCTTCTCATTGGTTTGTCAGGATCTTTTATATACTAGTTGGAAATCAGTCCATCACTGAAAGCAAATCTGATCTTGGCTCTCATGATGTGATTTTCTTCAAGGGTATGGGGAAGTATGAGAGTGCTTGCTTTCCCATCCCGTCGAACTGGTGGAACTGAACAACCATCTATTTCTGAAGTCCGTCATCAAGTGGGAAAGAAAGTCATTTTCATGCGATAGATTTTCGAATCGAAATGACTATTCTAACTATTGGTTTGGCCTCTACCATGTTGACATTCTGTATAAACAAATACTTCCTTTAGAGACAGAACATGACTTCTCCCATCATGGGCTACACCCAATCCGAGGACGTACTTCAACGGTATCGGATCCTTGATCGCGGATTAATTTGCTAGCAGCTTTATCATCTCTCTGATACTCATCATCACATATGAGAACAATGTCATCTACATATACCAACATAAACATTTGTGCCTATCTCAAAGAGAGCGATTGAATGACAACTTGGCTGAGAGCTCTCTTCTTGACACCTCTAAGAGCTTCTTTACCGGGGATCATGCTTAAGGGTCATAGATGGCCTTCTTTGATCAATATAAATCGAACATTTTTTAATAGTAGGCCCGGTAATTTCAGGTGTCCGTAACGTCCCCCTTGGGATTTGAAACCGGGTCCTTCAAGGTGTAGGCACACTGCACTACTACCAAACCACTCCTTGGGTTCAATATAAATCGAACATTACCCCCAAAGCTCAAAACTTGGAGCTTGCTTCACATATACCACCTCTTGCAGTTCTCTATATAAAAATGCATTCTCATATATGCCTGAGTGAACTGTCAATCAACCAATATGGTCATGTTCCCAGCAGTTGAATCATATGGATTGTTCTTTGATGTGAAGACCCACTTGGACCCAGACACTCGGCAACCAAGGTTCATGAATGTGGTATGTGTGCGGTGTGTAGGAGTTTTTTTTTGAGAAATCATAGGGTACACACCCTAAGGATGTGGAAGGGTATGGGTGATATAAGAGTTATCACACGACTTCCTAATTTTTAATCTATAATTAAATAAATAAATAATTGGTTAATAATGTTCATGGTTTCTGAACTTATGCAATTGAAGTATAGTTCAAGAAGATCTAAGTATAAAAAATATCACCACATCAGGTATTTGAATAGGTAGCTCTAGTAGTATAACCACAAATACCAAATGCCAACCTATGAACTTCTAAAAGACAAATAATGTTGTTGAATAACTACTCTATACCTACATATATACTAACAATCAGCGTGCATAACACTTTGACATTCCTGATTACAGAGCATATTATGTTATTAAGCAAAATAGTATAGGTAAATCTACTTTTTTAGATTTTCTTGTCGTTTCCTATCACGCTTATTTAAGTTGCGGCTACTGTGACAATTTTCCTTTATTCTGATAGAGCCACTACTGAGTTAACATGCATTTAAAAAACATAAATCTGGTAGGCAGCAGAAAGTACGTCCAGTTGAGGGCTTGAGGCATTGATGGCGAGAAATTGATGGGGATTATGTACCCTTCAATAAAGGCACCCATGGGGAGAGGGCTCGAGGATGTCGGAGGTAGCCTCCACTCTAGCTGAGGCGACAACGAGGATGAGAGTTGTGGATGGTAGAGGCAACAATGGGGAGGAGATTCGATGCCCTTCAGACGCATGTAAGGTGATGGAGAATATATATTGGCAATGGCTGAAGCGACAACTGTAGAGACTTATGTCATGAGTTTATGTACCTTTTCTTATTTCGTACTTATTCTCTGGACTCTTATGTAATTTACCCATAGGCTATTCTCCTATATAAGAGAGCCTAGGGTTCTATGGAATAATAATTCTCTCTTTTCCACCAACATGGTATCAGAGCCAAACCCTAACCCTAACCCTATCAACCCACACGCCGCCCACCCTCTATCTCTCTCCTTACTCTCGGCAGCGCCACCTCCTCTTCATCGGGCCTCCCCAGCCCTCCAGCCCACCGCCGGGACTCCCCATCACTCCAGCCCACCGCCGGGTCATGAGTTTCTACAACAACAATAGGGTGGGATTTGAGGGCATAGGACAAGTTTTGCATGTTCCCCATGTCCATCTTTCATAATTTCAAATGAATACCAAACTTCAAGACATCTCCTATAATAAGGTCATAAAAGAGAAATACATAATCAATGACTTATGTAGACCATGCTCGAATCATGAGAGATGGTGGGGCAACATGGTGCTGTAGAGGTAGCTGTGGTGGCAAAACCACATTGATAGAGTTTTGTAGGCAACAACAATGCCTTTGGCTATGTGGATGGCAGAGCTTTATGGAGGTTAGGGTTTGGTGACTAGGTTCTAGGGGAAGATGTCTGGTGGTCCTTAACACTGGTTTGGGACCATTGCTCCCATACCATGTGGAGCAAAATACTTTATTATATTGAATTTGACCAAGCATTTGCAATCTGCATCCCCTGATCCACAACTAGAATGAACAAGCGAGGGAAGTTCACAAAGAACCCTCTATGATTCAATCATCTAGCCAAAAGCTAAAACCATCACCATCTTCTACATCATTCCTCGGAGAGGATGGGATTTTCAACATAATAGAACAAATGCGTTACTTGATTGTAGAAGGTGAGTCAGAAGTATAGGGCTGTACAAACTCGAATCGCCCTCAGAAAAAGAGTGATTTATTTTTCATAATTCCATGGGACGAGTCTCAATGGAGCCACGAGGTCTTGGGATAAGAGTGGCCCCTAGCCCATGAGGACGATCGGTTTGGGTGGTCAGGGAGAGGCTTGCGAAATCCAAGCAAACATCACCCCAATCCTCCATTCTCGATGTTAAGAGGTTCAGAGAGAGATCACGAGAATTAATTCAAAAGGGATGGTGAAGGCACACGTGCGCAGTCTTTGATGATCGATCTTTGATAAACACACACAATGCAAACACAATACAAACCTTTTATCTTTTGAATTTTATTATTTGTTAGCAAACAATCTTTTCATTCATTACACACGGGTGTAGTCTCCCAAGGTAGTTCGTGTTCAAGCCAATAGAACACACCAACTTGAAGCAAGACTACTTCTAAGGGTTGGAGGCAAGTGCTTGCAACAATAATAGGACTCAAGAGTCAGTCCAAGCATTTTGGGCACAAGTCCAGGGATTTGTGCTCTATCCTTAGCGGCTGCGTCCTCACCTACTCTTGTCTTGAGGTACCCATGTCTAATGATGGGGTTGCTCTCCCGAAATTAATTGTTGATTTTATTTCTTTTTATTTAAGTCTGCCTTGTTTAACGTTCTCAATTTTAAAAAAATGCTATTACCGAAAATCTTTAATGAGTCAAATAATCACATCTACCATCTACACCCAACTTATGTGAGAAAATCAACGTGAGGAATCGAGAAAAGCCAATGTACGTGAAAAACAATGATGGTATGCTCAGTTAAGGAGACGTACAGTGCTTCCTCGCAATCTTCATGTGGGATCCAAAACAGATAATTGAAAAATTCTTCTAAATGAAACGCAAGCTGACAAAAACTGCTCCCAGCAGAAAGTTCTATTAGTCGAGAAGAATTTGACTTGAGTTTGACTAATTTGAACAATCTAAGGTGCATCTTGTTATGCGAAGTATGGTCCTAATACAATATGAACACAAGCAATATAATATTCTAATGAAAAATGCTCTAAAAGTTGCAAGTGCTGGTCTATCCTACGAACCACTCAAGTCGAGCCCTGCCCTCATTGGAGAGTGAATCAGTACACATATGATATCCCAAACAGAATCCACTGGAAATGTGCAATTATCTAAATTATTATAAATTAATTACAAAAATCAAATGATTGCAGAAAATATATCCTAAGGACTCTACACTCTCTCATGACTCGACTCGATCTTAATTTTTATGCAACTCCTTCAGTCGGCTTATTCGCAGAAAAACCGTCCTCCAATGCTCCTGAGATGCTCGACCACCTAAGCGGTCGCTCCATCGCGTCGGATCCCTCGTGCAAAAAATAAGATAATGGTCAGAGAGATACACGAAATAAAAAATAAATAGTAATAAAATAATAGAAAAATAAATAGAGTGATAATTACAAAAAAAGTCAAGGGTCAGACTATCGGGGGATGGAAAATCTAAAACTAAATTATCTAAAAATCAACGTAAACCATGCCTCCTCGGCACGGCAACGACGTCCTTTGACGAACTCGAAATTACCTTCGCTAATTATATGGAATTAAAGATTAAAATATATGTTGTAGGCATTCAATTCGAAGTAATACAAAATCGCTAAAATTAATTATTCAATTAGAGCGAGCTGTCAGTTTATATTTTACTCAGGAAAGCTCAATGTCAAACTCAGGGAGACAATGGTCTCCTTAGGTTGATTAATAGGTGATCTAGAATTTAGGTTTTCAGAGAAGCATTTTTTTATGTAATTAATAAATGAAATGCAAATTCGGGCAAGTCTAGAGGTTAAAATGCAATTTATACTCAGACGATATCCAAAAATTCTAAAACTTGGCCAGAATACGAAGAATGACGAAATTAGTGCTCTATATTTTTTTGAAATTTTCTATTGAAATATGAATTAATTATGAATTAAATATGCATGCAAGGTGATTTTTGTGCAAATTAATTTTAATAAATAGAAAAATCGAATTATTTTTACAGTCTATTGAAAATTAATTACTCTAATCACCAATTGTTTTATTGTGACCTCAATATGCCTGCAAATGTCATAAAATTTGGGTAAAATGTAGAAAACACTAAAATCTAATCACTGTAAATGACCAATTTAATATCAATTTAATAGCACACAATGTGCAACATATGTAATTTTCCACAGAAATGCTTATATTAAATAAACCACAACTCACAAAAAATTAATCAAGCATCCACATGATAAAGAATAAGTTGCTCTATAATGCAATATTTTTGAAGTGATAAAATGATGACAGAATAAAACTCAAATAGGGACACAAACACAAGGTTCTAAATGCAATACATAATAAATTAAAAAAATAAAAGAAAAATACAAATGGATGCAATTATAAGGACCATGGTTTTCTTTATGCAATATTTCCCCGGACTCACGTGCAGACCACGTGATGATGACGTCACAACCCCTTTTGTCACGTGCAGAGCACATGCTTTAGCTGGCGGGGAGCCTTTTGAACTTTGCTAGAAGTGCATGGTGGTCCGTGTAAATTGTCCCCCATGCGCGTACGCGGCACTTGCACAAGAGAGCTTTGAGTGACAAAGCTAAGGGTAGGACACCCGAGGCTCCATGTGGCGGGTAGCTGCTTCTTGGTCCACCAGAGCCAAGAGGTGTGGATGGAGGGTTGGGCAACCTAGGAGGAGGCTCGATGTGTGGTGTGTCAATATCTAGGGCAGCGAGGTTTTGTGCGAAAGCGACCCCCGATCGATACACGATGTGGGGAGGCACTGCTGGCTGTTGGAAGTTGCGATGGGCTGCAAAGTCGAGGGCGAAGGGCAAGCTCAGGCAATGGCGAGTTTCCCGAGGCGGTGCTGGAAGGGCGCGCCCATGCTCGATCGATGAAGCTGGGGCAGGCACGAAGGCCGAGGGAGGCTTTCGGAGGCAATTGATGGCGGCGCGGGCGGAAGTGGCCGACTGGAAGCTGATGGCCATCGATGCGCGGGCCAAGGCGATGCTAGGACAAGCTAGGCCAAGGCAGCTTCTGAGGCGACAATGGAGCTGGAGGCTTGCGGGGAGCGCGATGGTTGTCGGTGAGCGACGCTCGAAGGTGATTTTGGGATTTGATTGGAAGAGTAGGGGTTCGATACAATAGAGAGGAAGAGAGAGGAGATAGAAACAGTAGAAAAAGCTAGGAGAAAGAAGAGGAAAAAGAAGAGGACGAGGAGGAAGAAGGAAGGAGAGAAGGTGATTACCTGTAGGGTCTTTGCCGGGTGGTGGAAGGCGACCAATTCACTTAAGACTCGACGATATGTGGAATGAAGGTTGGAAGAGTACCTGGGGAGCTGAGCATGAAGGAGCTCAATGTTCTTCGCTCGATGCAACGACTATGCGGAGCTCAAGCAACTCGAGTGGGAGCTGCGACAAGGGGTTGGAAGCCCCTTGGATCTCGTCGGGAAAGGAACGATCGTAGCTTGACTTGAGTCGGATCTCTGCTGTCACCAGGAAGGGCTAAGGGAGCTCTCGTCCTCTCATGATAATGACGGATACCGGTGGACGACAATGGTGCAAGGTATTCAATGGGTTGTAGGGGGTTGCGGGTCGTGCGGTGATCGTGGGGTAGAGGGGTCGGTGGTTGCGCTGGTCAGCTGATATGGAAGGGCGCAGATTGGTTGCTGTCGCGAAAGGGGGCAACGGTTGTAGGTCAACGTGGGGAGGAGAGAGGGAGGCAAAGAGAGAAGAGGGTGCGTCGGGCACGTGAGCAGTTGCTGCATGGCGTGAGATGGAAGTGGGAGGTGGATAGCGGTTGCGTTTCACCGTGAAGGGCAAAGGAAGAGGTCGTGCGCGTGGGAGGAAGGAGATGGAGTGCCACGTAGCACCCCAAGGTGCAACCGCGTGGCGGTGAATAAAATTAAAATTTTAAAATAAAATTTTAAAATTAAAATTGAATAATAATAATAGTAATAAATCTAAAATAATTAAAATAAATAAGTAAAATAAAATAGAAATAAAATTAATAATAAAATATAAAAATTAAAAATAAAAAATAAAATAAAACAAACTATAATGAATGAATGAATAAAAGAAAATAAATAAACTAAAAGAAATAAAAGGGGTGGCACGTGGTGGTTCCAATAGCTGCTACGTGTTGGTCCCTGAAAATTTGAAAATTAAATTAAAGGAAAAATAAAAAAGAAGTAACAAAAGGGGTAAACACGAAAGTATCGACGGGATCTACAACTTTCGTGAAGGGCCGAATACCAGTAGAAATCATTTGTACAAAAAGTATTTTCGGTGGCACGTATTTTTTAATTTTGCTTTTTTTTTTGTAATTTTAAATAAAAAAATCAAAATAAAATTAGGAAAAATATAAAATAAATATTTACAACTTAATATAATGTTTGTATTTTTAATATTTAAGAAAATAAAAAGATAAAATAAATAAAATAAAGGGGACACATGTACAATATATAATGAGGGGTCCAAACACACGTTTCACATATGAGCTCCGATTCTTTTGAATCTGGTCATGTTTTGAAGGTAATTGAACTCACATTATTCAAAAGTCAGTAGGGATCCATAGGAGACTATATGAGAAAGATATTCACATTTTAAGATTTTAGTCTCAAAGGATTTTATTGGGCAATTCATTTATTAGTGTTAGTAATATATACACTATAGAGTTGGTTTTATTCAATTCCGAGTTAGTGAAAAAGAGATAAAAATAGGGTAAAATGTGGTATAATACAAGTGATATTTACAAGAGAATTTGGCTTCTTATTTAATGCAAATATGCATGCAAAAATGTATATATTAATTCTAAGTGCATGAATGGTAAAAATACAGATTAAATGATGGAATGCAGCTAATTACTCGGAAACGAAGCTCTATTTCAATTTTTAGAGTGATGAATCTGTAATTCATCACGTAACTAATGCATGAGTCACCTCCTCCTCCCTATTGCGAATTAACCAACACTTGATTCTTGAACTCTGCATGAAGGTTTCCTTTGTAGTCAATCGCTACGTGGCTTGTTCTGGTCACTGCCACTTGCACTGCTGCTTGGATCCATTTCTATCCTCATTCATCATGTACATTGATTTTCGCCGCAAGTATCAATGCCACTACTGAGTTTAATGCTAATCGTCACCTTGAACATTGCCTCCATTGTCGAGTCTAGATACTATGGTAAGCAGCACCACCATCGGCAAACCCAAGCCAATGAGCCCACAATCCCAAATATGTGTCACTTCATCGAGAAACCCTAGTAGCTTTTGAACTTGGAGTTCTAGCAAGGACATTTGGGTTTTGACAACCAAGGGAGAGGTCAGAAAATTTCAATTATGTCCCATTTACTTTTTACAAAAGAAGTAAAAAAGAAAGCAAAATTTTCAGTAAAACTTAAACAAAGATAATAATGGCTAGATTAGCGCCGTTTTTGAAGACATAAATGATTTTTCCCTCTTGAATAAATTGATGTTTATTAAAGACCATCCGTCCCTTTTTTAAAAAAAATTGAATGAGTTAAACAAGTTTTTTGAGTTTCATACGGTATACCCTTCCCATTCTTCTTAGGCATTGCCTTCCGAAGTCTTGAACAACTTTGCATTTGTTTTCAAATTTGCAACCCATTTCTTCTCTCATCTCCCATTAATATCTTCTCCAAGTTTCTGAACCGTCCCTGAATTGTGATGCTATGGTAGATATAAAGATCCAATGATCTGCAATTATGGAGGTAGCATGGCACACAAACACTTTGCACTAAGACTGATGATAGACATGAGAGAAAAAAGTTATGGTGGTCTGTAGTTGGTTTTTGTGACAGACAGTGTTGGGAAGAAGGGAAATGGAAAGAAAGATAGGGGAAAAAACTTGAGAATTTGGGATGATTATGCTCATCTCATTTTCAGAAAGGGTTGCTAAATGCTGAGGTGCTGCAAAATGCCTGATGTGCCTAGAAATTAAGGTGCTATATGTCTGTTATCTAAAACACACAGACCTGTATATGTTTTCGACATTTACAGACAACCAAAATTACAATCTATATTAATCCTAATCTGTATCGTTTGCCCCAATCCAATTTCCATCTTATGCAATTCAAATCTCATCAACCATTCATCTGTAATCACATCTTCCATCTCATGCAATCGAGATTTATTTAGCAACAACCCAAATTAATAGTTACAACATCCTTGCATACACCTTAAGCACTAACAGCTGCAGAGATGTTAGATCTTCTCCATCTCCACCCCTTTCCGAAGACAGGATTTCTGCTAGTCAACGATCTGTTTGTGGGTGGTAGGTGTTGGTGGGTGAGCGGGTGAGCTCGGGGAACAACGTACTCAGAAATCAGAAGTCCAATATCTTCATCTTTGCAACATAATGCATACATACATACATGTGAATGGTAAATTCATGTGTTTGCATGATTACTTCTTTATGCTTGATATCCATAATAGTATGTATATATATGCTTAAAATCATATGGAACCAATATGCATATGCTTAACTCTAGAATTGGAAAATGGATAATTCAAGCAAAAAGTGGTCAAAAAACCGCATCTTATCCTAAGTCGTCCAAGGATATTACCTGGCATCTTGAGTCTGGCCATACCTGGGCAGTGCCTGAGGTAAAATGCCTCGTCTGGGATGAGGCAATGCATTGTACCTCACCTCATCTTGTGTTAGCGCCCAGGGTGGCCTCTTGAGCGCTTCTGATAACGATAATTTCATTTGAAAAACAGCACTCCTGACTAACAGTTGATGTGATGGGAGGATGGTACGGTGTGATTTTTCCAGAGGGCATGATTGCAATTGATGGAAGTTAGTAATTTTCCAGGGGCATGAGTGCAATTTGAAAATTTCACAAGGAGCATACTATATTTGTTCATTAAATTTCTCTCTACCATTCTTTGGAGGAGTTTTCCTCCCAGTATCCAGGTGATCTGCTTGCCTTTTGCTCAACTAACATTACCTGGTACCTTCTGCGAAGTATGCAGCTTTCCATAATGGAGTTGATGGCCAGGGGGTAACAGCCTGCAAACTGTGTAAAAGTAGGTCATGGAAGCAATGAGAATCATGTGTGACTCATTTTGGCTCAAACCATGTATGTCTATATCATCCTATGCCCGTTGTCCTGCCTATCAAACTTATTCTCAAATTTGCATCGCCAGCATGCTGATTTCCATGAGTGTTATGCCAATATGGTCAAATAATCTCATGAAACCATTGGCATGTTTTCTGAGATGCAAGACCTCCCTGCAACAGCTAGCAAAATGTCAATAACACATTGACTCCATGTCTGGCAGCACATGCAACCCTGCTTTCCAGCTAGTCGCACGATTCACTCAACTGCCAGCGAACTTATATTTTCGACTTCCAACTATATATGACAGAGGACTAGAAGATTATAGGTCAGGGGGCATAACTATTGACTTGAAGCAAGAGAATCACATTCTCAAGACTGCTACTAGATATAGGTATCATGCCTGCTTCATCAGGCGGAGGGCAGCTGCTCCAATTGGCAGGGAAAGCATTTTGGAGTTTTTGTCGTGCATTTCACAAGCTCTCAAGAACAAAATCTCTCTAGTAATTTTCCTTCTGACAAAAGTTTCCCTGATGAAAAGCTATTCCGGCTATGGTCATAGGGTAAGTTAGTAGTACATATGCATGTTTAATTGTATGGTATGAAATCGTCAGATTGTAAATGCTGCTGCTGAGGCAGTTTTTGACAGAAAAGACTCTCCGCGCAAGTCAGCTCTCCTGGTATCTTCCTGATAGGCATTACAAGCTACTATCACACTTTGTAGGATTACCAGTTCTGGGAAGGGGTATTGGTCGAGTCAATCTTTTTTAGGACTTCTCGCCAGAGGATGGATTACGCTTGGACGCCTTTTTAGTTGGCCCAAATGTAGACCTTGAACCATGGACTGGGACTTCTTTTCTGGCCATACTTGCAAAATTTCCTTTAGATCCCTAATTTTTTACTGAGCTTAGGATATGTGTAGAAGAGTGTAGGGAAACAAATGCCAATCAAACAATTTGGAAAATCTGGTAACCTTAAATATGACATCGTAGTGAAGCATTCATCGTATTACATACAGGAATGACACGACGATCTCATCCAATGTGTACTAAGCTAATCCATAATATTTGCTTTCTTTCCTCATTTGTCCTTGTATCTATGCACACTAGCAGTAAACTGAGATAGACCTGCCCAATATCAAGGACTTGTGGAATTTTTTTTACTAGTTAAGGGCGGGAGGGGTTGACCATTGAACCTGGTCTTTAGAGTGGGAGCCCATTGCTTCTACCACTTGACCATAATGTGGGTTCCAGATACTTGTAGACTTACCCTTTTTACATCTATTTCTCTTTCAAACTCTTGAACACGCCTATGGGAGAAGTATATCTGATGACAGAAAAATAAATGGCAATCAACATCAACTGTTTTTTATTTAATCGATGTTTTATAGGTCCGGACAGTTTTATGTTGACAAACCTGTAATTTTGATGGGCCAAAAAACAAATCAGGGAGGAAATATAAATAGACATTCTTCTGACATCAATAATTTAGCTGACCTTATTTAATTGTGGGAAAAGTCTTTGTTGTTGTTGCAAGTCTATCTTTTCCCAATTTTTTTCAAAAAAAATTACGGGCATGAAAAATCAAGGAGCATGCTTATTACATGCACAAGAAACAGTCTTTGCACGAATTACATTTTTTTCCTGTTTCTTTGCCGATCTGTAATATTTCTTCCATTAATAGTATTCATTTGATGGATGGTAATAGCAAGAAGCACTGCATGTTGTTTCTCACAGATTCTTAGCTCAGAGAAGGATAGTCTTGACATAATACAGCATGAATGGGTCCTGCCCAAATTTGAGGAACGTGCAGGAGCCGTGTTGAGGGAACTTGTAGGCTGAGGGGAACAAGGAGCTAGGAAGGTGCAATCTTGATGTCAATCTCTTATGTGCGCAATTAAAAGAGCGCTGCATCATTCTTATTTTAATCAATTACTTATCCTAACGTGTTGCTGCTTCTGTTATCATAATTATTTGGCTAGAAGAGCTGATCATTCTGGATGAGGATACGTAGTTGTATGGGTGTCTATTTTTCTTATGTTACAAGGATTCAAGGGAAACATTATCACGAATTTGAGATCGACTTGTTTTTTTGTTATTTAGTTTTTGTCTATGATAGTTGTTACAGATAGAGATGCAAATGGGTTACTACTATAGGCATTCTAGTTTTTAGGTGTGTTTTTATGTACATGTGATATAATACCAAAACTAAGTTTTACTTAGCATTAAAAATTGTGTTCTTATTGTTGCTTGGCTTGTAAATTTTAAAATAACTGATGCAAGTAAGCCTTTTATCCCTCCTGTCAATACTCATTTTGTATTAGTCATGCTTATCCTGCTTCGACATTATTCTTTATGACAATTGGAACTTAGCTCTGCCTACCTTGTAAGAAGTGTTCATTTATGTATTTATTATAGAAACAAGGAATGTTGACACCACGAACGCTAGCAACTTTTGCAAATTACGTTCTTGACCTTTGTAATTATCACCTCATCCTCTAAATGTGCACTTACATGGTATGTTAGAGGTGCACATGGATCGGATTGGTTCAGATTTTAGCTTAATCCGTGTCCAATCCAACCTTAACAGATTTTGTTTTTTCGAATCCAATCAAATCCATCAATTATCTATATCTAGTTCGATCTAATCCATCCGATTACATATTGGTGGGATTGGTTCAGATTTTAGGTTCGGATTTTATACTTATAATTTCTCGCCTAATAGTCTATTTTACACGTCTATAATTTATAACACATCAACCCTTGAACATTAAAATAATATCTTAAAAATCAATCATATAAATAGAAGTAAAGAAAAGAAAAAAAATACATATCAAGTGAAAGCTGAAAAATTCTATTAATCCATTATAAAAAGTTAAAGACCACACACTCAAATTAGAGGATTATATTGAATTAGAAATTAATTTTTCTTTAATAAATATTGCATTAGTTTGTTTTTTTGCAAATGATATGCACCAAATAATTCCAATAAAAACAATACATGTTATTAAATGAGGATACAAAGACAAGTTAGATAATGTGATCGGATATTGATGAAGTCTATGATTAACTTAGAATGTTGAGCTATGTCAAACCCAATTATTCACAAGAACATCCTTCAAGGCTCTACAATATATCATTAAAAAACGAGAATCATAGAACATTCATACTCGATTGAGTATGTAAGATAAAACTAACTTAAATATAGTCCACCAATTAGGCATCATGCCTCTCATTTAAAATGAACTTGAACTGCAATTTATTCGTAAGATTATATATAGTCAAAATATGCAAATTCTATGAAAAATATGAGTAATATATATATATATATCAAATTAAAAATAAAAGGAATTGCTAATGTTTATTTCTTCTTAGATGGATGTGTGTAATTGATTCAATTTTATCACTAAAATAAGGATGCAAGTTAGAGCAAGTAAAAGGTAAGAAGCAAAGAGATTAAAAATATCTAACAAATGTACCGAACAACTATCCCAAATCTATTGTCTTTTAGTGAAGATAAGAAGAGTGGCAACATAAAGAGGCCAAATGATATCGCATGGCAAGGGACTATGTTGTTTGAGACACGCATTAACATCGCAGGGACATGGGTGTGGCAAAATTGTGTTGGGGAGGAATAATATTACGCAAGAGGGGAGGCATCATCGAAATAGACTGAGAGGGAATCGGGAGGAATTTGGGCAGCCAATAGTGATATGCGAGAGAGGGGTCTGGGAGAGAAATAATAGAATATGAATTTATAATTTTACAAGTTATAGTCATACTTTATTTTTTGGAGATTTAACATTTGCCTTTCAAGAGAGAACAAAGTGTAATATGAAGAGGACTTGCATCCAATATTATATGGAAAAAATGACATGCATGACATTGATTATGTCCTTAGAAAGAATTTAAAATAGATGCACATAGATATTATGCATGTACTTATGTATGAATCTACATGCGTGTATATGTATTAACGGATTCACTGATTGGATCGGATCGGATTTTGGTAAAGATCCGATCCAATATGTACTTTAACCGATTTCAAAAATTCCAATCCGATCTATTAGAATAATAAAATCAAAACAATCCGTCCAATAGCATCAGATTGGATCGGATTACGGATTTTAACCGATCAGTGTACACTTCTATGGCATACCTCATGATTAACTCCTATCCATTTGGTTGTTAAGATGAACCGACATTCGTCAAAATGTTAAAATCATCTTTTTTTTATCAAAATTATGAAGAGATTAATGGGGTTGTCCCCTGTACTGCCCCCTTGGCCTATTTCCACAAGTTTTTTTTGTTTTCAAAAAATATCGCCATGTATCTTCACCACTATATCCCTCTATATATGCCATTCCAATTTCGTCAAAAACATAGACTCATATACCCTCAATCTAGAACAAGTAATTTTAATTGTCTTAGAATTGCTGTAATCAATCTGTTTAAGATGGAGGGCATAGGGGTCCTTATTTCTGACGAAATTAGAATGACATATTAGAGGGATACAATGATGAAAATACATGATGATATTTTCCGAAAAACAAAACTTGTAGAAATTGGACGTGGGTAGCTCATTAGCTGCCCCGGGGGGCAACCCCATTAATCACAATTACATATATATTGTCATTCCCTTCTCGCCTCTCCCTGACCCTCCCCTCCACCCATCCTGAACTACCCCAACATCACCTCCTTTCCTATTATCACTTCCCTCTTCAGTGTCATCTTTATCCCCCCCAACTTCTCCCTAGCACCCACGCCCCTCAACACTACCTTGTTTGTTGCTACTTCTCTCTAGCGCCCCATCCAACCATGGTGCCACCCTCACCCTTGCCTCAATGTCACCATGATCGCCACCTCCCCTCCCCAAAACACCCACCATTCTCCAGTGTCACCTTAGTGTCACCACCCTGAAGGGAGGTTTTTAGGTCTCAAACATCATGGAAGCATGTGGAGAGGCTCATATCTGATCAAAGAACAGACTTATACAAGTCGCGATAGCAACCGATTTTTTAAAGAGCTTGATGGAATCACATGGAATGAGAACCATTCTCAATCCTTTCCATCAATATCATATGAGTATAGAATTACCTTTTGAAACGTGAATGCGATCATCTAGTCTATAAAGCAAGAGACTTCTCATTTGAAGTTCGATTCGACAAAGAACACTTGCTGGCGCAGGGGTGAACAACACATTTTCCGCAATCCAACGAGACGATCTGAGACTCCTTGCTCCTAATTTCGTAGTACGAAATCATGCTTTTTCATCGTGATATCGAAGAACCAAATATGAAGAAACTCTACATGAGATCGATCAAATCGAACTCACAACGTAACAACATTAATGGCATTATCCCTACAAGTGGAGACGCTGGGAGTGGGACCAAAATAAATATAATCCCAGTGAGCGATACCCTACAGAGAGAGAGGGAGGGAGGGAGGGCGGCACAGTCTGCCTCTCCTCATATACTTTTTCAGATCACTAAGATTGCAATCCTAATTGATGAATGGATATGTAAGATTAGTTGCTCCTTAACAACTTGAGGATAAATGTTGATAACAAATTATCAACTTATTTTATCAATTAATCATATTCAAAAAGTAGTAACAAAAGAGAATATAGAGATCGGAAAAATAAAAGAGATAATACAATAAAAGAGGGGGATGTCCCATGTTGGGTCCCACCATGAACGTCTCCCCTTTTATTTGTATTTATCCTTTTTATTTTCTTTATCCCAATAAAAATCTTATCTTTCTTGTTAACTAATTTTAGAAATAGAATTATCTAACAAACTTGTAACAAATCGAGAATTAAAAGAAAAAAGAAGAGAAATATATGGATAAGGTGGAGATGTTCATCATGGTTGGTTCCACCATGGAAGCCACTCCTTTATGATTGCATTTCTCTTTTCCTCTTTTCCTTTTATTAGTTGCATTGTTTCATCAACTAACATCTCTCATTTGTTGTATAAATTTGTAAATTAATTATCACCATATAATTCCAAATTATTTGTGACAATTACAAATACGCCATTCAAAATTGTGACTCATATTCATAGGTACAAAATTAAATGTAAATTCAATTTACATTTATCACATAATTAAATTTGTGAATCCTATTCACAATCAAGTCTCAATTGATTGTAGATCTTACCCATACTATCCGTAATTATTGTAGATAGCACTATCTACATTAATATTATCCAAGATAATTAAATTTGATTTAATTATCTCTGTAGATATTCAAAAACAACCTGAATCTTATCCATAGTATTCTTGGACAAATACGGATAACACTATCTAGAATAATGTTATCCAAGATAATTAAATTCAATTTATCATCCTAAATTCTCGTCTTCACTGAATGATTTAAACATCATAGAAAAATCATAATTCTCAGATTTATCTCTTTAGGAACATTCCTTAAACTCCTTTGAGCATAGTGTGTTTTCTCCTCAAATACTTGGAGATAGGGTCAGGGCGACTGTATAGTAATATGTAGTGACTTGGATGATGAGATCTTATCTCATATCTAGATATAGAGGTGTCATCATGTTAGACAAATTACCCAGTCTTCGTATTTTCTTGGAATCCAATTTAGGTCAATATCCAACATTTGGACTAAGACTTGATAACCAGTTCAACGAGCGGAATCATTAAAATCCAAACATGTTTCATCACTTCCTCAGAATAGAAGCATCATGGTATATAATCATTTAATATTACATCACCTTTGAGTATTCTTAATCCCATATATCCTGCATACTGGAAAGAGGGATTAAAACTTGAAGTTCTGATCCCATTTTGGACTATCTCCTTCATGCTTTTGTAGCAAGTTTTTCATTCGATCATTGGGAGTTGATATCTATAATATGCTTTTGAAAAGTATATATCATACCTTCAAATCCTATCCTTTTTAAAAAGACGACCAATATTGAAATTTGATTTATCCCAATATCTCATGAGTGAGCTCATGTCTTTTGGTTCAGTATTGAACCTGTATGATCCCTTTGAGAGATCGTATTACTCTCAAGTCCTTGATGAATTAATTAGTTCATCAACCTAATGGTTTGTCTAATGTACATACTCAGATATATAGTAATATATATATATATATCTCCGGTCATAGGATGCGTGCCTGTACTCTGACATCATACAATATAGTTCTTGGTTATCTCGTCTTGCAATGTCAACTCTTTGACTTAACGTATCCGAGAACTCCAAATATCTATTCATTTGCAAAGGAGATGCATCAAGAGGTTGGTCGGATGTCAATATTTAGAGTAAGAATTGCCATCTCCTTCTCAGACTGGAGATCTTTTCTTGATAGTCCCTTAACAGTGCGGTTGAGTCATCAATCTAACCTTTTAGATATTCAGCCCTACACCAACCTCTATGATCTAAAATTTGGATCAATATCTATACGATGTCAAGATGGTTATGGTACATGACCTTAATTGTATGAAGGGACTGATGAATCCACGATTCATCATCTTAATATCTTGATCTTAGCAAAATCCCCGAGTAAAATCCCAAATAAATGTCCATAAAATAAATAAATTAACAAAATATCTCTTGTAAATAAAACACACTAATTATTGTATATTAGATTGTACAAAATAAATTACACATAAAAAGCCGCAAAAATAAAGGAGTTTTGTACATGTAAATAGCCCAAAACTTCATGTATTTTTAATAATTTCATTTCAACTCCTTTTTGGCTAATTCTTTCTCCAACGTGTTCATATCAATGTATATAAGAATACAAAAATAGAAAATAAATTTTAGCTCAAATAAATACTCCTAGATCCCAAAGAGAAAAAGCCGTAAAGTCCAACTTCCAAGCCAAATTCCCGCTCCGTATGAACTCCAAATTCACCAAACTCACTTTTAAAGTTCAAGTTAGAAAATTATCTATCCAACGGAAGTGGTTTCATTAAAATCGGAGCTCATTTACAAAAGTTGGATTTTGGGACCTGGATGTACATTGTATATTATGTATATATTCATTCTTTCTTCATTTTTTATTTTTTCTAATTACTAAAAATACAAAAATATCATGATTGTGTTGTATTTTTGAATTATATTATTTTATAGTATTTTTTTCATTGTAAATATCTCTTATTAAAAAAATAAAAAAAATACAAATTAGAAAAGTAAACAAAAATTGTACATAGTGTTTTGTCTTCTTTTGTAAATTCTGCACTATTTGTCTTCTCTTTTTTTATATATTTTTTATTGTATTTAAAGTAGCCTACTTTTATTTTCTTTTATTTAATCACATTCTATACAATTACTTCCCTTTCTCCATTAACCTCCAAGTCTTCTTTCAACCTCCATTCCACTCCACCATTCTTTTAACCTCCCATTCAAACTCCACCTTTCCACCATCTCTCTAACTTCCATTATTCATCTCTTTATAATCATCTCCACATCTACATTTTTTCCCCATCCACCATTCTTATAGAATAAGAAGAGAGCTTGGAGTGTTTTGTTGGTGACAGCGGCGAGGGATCTTCCTCAAGCGACGACCTCCTTCAGGTGAGATCCGCGGAGCTCCGCCACGCGTCACGAGCTCCCCATCGAGCTCGCATAGCTTCTCTGATTTTTATTTCACCAATCGGATCGAAGCGACGAAAGGATTTCAGCGTAGCTGCTCCGCCAATCCGGCGAAGATTCAGGTAAGTATCTTCATCATCTCTTGTTATTTTATCTTATATAATATTTTGTTTCTTTGTTGTTTCATTCCACCATTTTTTTACCACCAACTCATCCTTTTTCCCTTTTCTATATAACCACATTTATTTCCTATTTAACAAAACAAAAAAATATAAAAATTAAAACAAAAAAGAAGTTTTTTTAATTACAGCAGCAAAAGAAAAATCAAAAAAAAAAATAAAAAGAAAAAAAACAATCCAGCAGGTTGCCGCCGCCCCCTCCATCCACAGGTAGCGGCGGCGCCGCCGCCCCCTTCGGCTTTCCCACCGCGGCTGTAGCCGCCGTCGTCGCCCCTCCTCTCGCGTGCGCGGCTGCGCGCGCATCTCCGCCGCGCTTCAGCGGAGCTCCGCCCCGCGCTGCCGCCCCTTGTGCATCCACCGACTCTAGCCGCCCCTACCACCGTCGAGCTCCAGGCCGCCCCTCCGCCGCTCCGCCGCCGCCACTTCCCCTCTGGCCCCCGCGCCTCTTCGCCGCTTCGCGCACTGCCGAACGCGGCGCCGCCACCGCCGACGCTTCCCCTATTTTGGGTTCCACCTTCGTGCTTCCCAGGTGATTTTCTCTTTTTTTATTGTAAAAAGTGTGTAAAGTTTATTAATAGTTTCTGTAATTACAAACAGGTCCCTATAAAAAAGTTGTTTGTTTATTTTGCTTTCGGAAGTTGCAAGGATACCCCTGTATTCGCACTTTAATTTGGACCACATTTATGCATCTTTTTATTCAATGAAAAATGGTTTGATATTGAGCAACTAATTCTCTACCTTTTGCATATTTATTTGTATTTTTGTTAGTTTTGGATAATTAATTAAAATTGTTCAACTGAAATATTGCATATTTTACCCAAATTGAGCTCTTAAATTTATATCTAACGCACGGTTGCTCTAAAAATTTTACAAAAATTAAGAATGATGCCTTGATATGTGATTAACTTACTATCCAAATTTCATCCAAAGTAGCGATGTCTTGTACCTGAAATAATTTGTAGAGTGAATTTAGTATTTGATTTTTAATTAAATCCACGTAATTCTTTTTCGAAATTTCAAATCTCCTAGATTCTACATGTAAATATCTATTTTGGATAATTCACACTCTAATTAGTTTGATATTGTGTATTAATTAGGAATTAATTACTCACTATCCCTCTATTTTCACTAAAAAATCTATAAAAAATTCATATTTTATCAAAAAATTCCAAAAATATTACTTTATCTTCCTTGCATCATGTTTTCATTCCAGTACATTTTTCATAATTTTTTCTTACTGTTTGTGTGAAAAATTGCGAAAATACCCATAAAAAGTGTGCATTTTTCATTATTGCATTTTAATCCATAAAATTCCAAAAAATATACCTCGCATTCATCTCTGGATTAGGACTCTAGGAAAAATATATTTTGGCTAAATTGGACTATTTTGACATTAAAATTAATTTGGCCTATTGTATGATTTCTTAGTGTCTTGATTCACTTGCATTTGCATTCTCGTTGCATAAAAAAATATAAAAGAACGCTTGGAAATCTAAAACTTAATTTTCGAATTAACCCCAAAGTTGTTCCTTTACCTCTCTGTGTTCGACCCCGGATTTGCCCGGGATATAAATTAAGGCGAGACACTCTTCACGGACTCTCGGTTCTGATTGAATCGCTAAGTACACGTACTACAACGTGTCCAAATTAAAACACGTATTTAGCGACTCGTCCGGGACCTATTATGTAAATTAGTTATCTTCAGGTCAGATTAAGGAGTAACTTGCAATAACTTTTATTGAATAATGGCTCGACATGGACATCTACGTCCAACAATCTCCCACTAGCCTAAAAACCATTCACGTGCTAATATTTAAACCCAGATTCATGTGCTAATCATAAGACATGTATGTATAAAGCTCGATAAATTGATTAGTCACTCTGTTCCAAGCGACTATACTAAGTCCTTTTACAGACTTGCATATCCCTTGGTAGCACTGTTCGCATCCAATGCGAATGTTGCATCCGATGTAGCCGATACTCAATCTTGTTAATGAAATCACATTGCCTTGCACCATAATTTAGTAGTTAACATAACCAGTAAGGAATTTCCGTTACCTTTATTGGAATTCCCTTAGGTTTGGATATCTCAATATCCTTAGACTAGGACACAATCTTAAGTTATTCAAGGTTTCTGAAAACTTGGAGATCACTATGTCTATAGTCTTAAGTCCTTGAAGGTGTTTTATTACTGTAATCAAGTGTTTTATTACTGTAATCAAGTGTTATATCTTCCTATATCATTATAAGTTATTAGAATTACATCTACATTTACCATGATAAACATATTGTCACTTCCATTAAGCTTCATATGGTTCATCAAAATTCTATCTGAAACCATAACCTTTATGATTTCAGCAAATCTAATGTCCTAATTATAAGAAGCTTGTTTGAGCCCATAGATGGATTTTCTTAACTTTCACACTTTGTGTTCCTCGTATGAAGCCTTGTGTCTACTTTATATGAATATTCTCAATTATATATTCATTAAGGAACACAATCTTGATTTCTAGCTTCTAGATGTTATAGTCAAGTTGTGTAGCTATAATTAGCGAAATCTTGGAGTCTACGTTAGACTTTATTATTAACATCCATTGGTCCATGTCATTATCCTCATGCTTCATCATATGAAACTAGATTATTGTTAGAATCTTCAGACACACGGTATCCATAACTTTTTGGTGGTTTAACCACCTTCGAACTCTTTCGAAGATGTATGAGTGTTTCACCTTCACTTATCTTCCTAATTTCTGATTTAGGAGCCTCATTATCATGTGTATATTCTATGAGTTCGTTTATGATTCTTAAAGAAGTCATCCTCTATATCATATCTTTAGAGATGAAGACTTTAAGAATCCAAGGATCATAGTAGGTATCCAATGTTGTCCTTTATATACCTAATGAAGTATCACTTTTTAGTACGAGATTCTAACATATTTGCGTGGAATCTAGTTTAGGATATATATTGCAATCTTCATTTCATAGAAACTGACCAATAATTGTGCTATGAATAAATATAGATCTAACCATGTCCAACATGATCTTGTTGTATCTCTTTACAATTCTACTATACTTAGGTGTTCCTAGAGGAATCAAATAGAAAAATATTCCTTTATCTATAGGGTATGACTTGAATTCGTTTGACATGTACTCATTACATTGATCAGATCGAATTATATTCATTTTCTTCCAACTTTCATTATCAATCAAAATTGTGAAATCTTTGAACATTTCAATGATATGTAAGGAAGAAATCCTATACCGTGAATGATCATTGATTGATATCACATATCATTAATGTTCATTATGATATGGAGGGTCCACATACATCAATATATATATATGTATATATATATATGTATATATATATATGAGGTTTTGAACACCTCTGTTCTTACACCATTTTCGAAGAAAGGTGCTGAACATCTTTGAATATAATATTCATAAGTAAATAAGTTTTGAACTTTTAGACAATTTAAAGGTCCATATCTCACTAGTCTAATGATCTTATTAATAGACACATGTCCAAGTCTTCATATCAGATCATCATCAAATGATCATTGTCCTCATCTTTATTTTTAAAGCTTTAATTCTAGTATTAAAAATATTAATGGACTATTCATTAATATTCTAATTCCATAGAGTCCCCTAGTTGTTCAATTACATTGAAATGTATTCAACATATCACTTTATGATAGGCCCATCTTAGAGTGTATGTCTATCTCTAACAAGTTTTAGAAATAGACAATGAATCATGTCTAATATCTAGGTCATAAAGGCATTCTCTAAACAAGAACTCTCCCACAGGAATATGCTAGTCTATCTAACCAATGGTGATCACTACAACGATTGCATCAAATCCCACGTGGATGACTATCGACTTTTAGATCAAGTTCAACAATCTTCTAAAACATGTGCAATCAATTGTAGGTGTTAGTAGAAGATCTGATTTTAATTATTCAACTTAATCTTTGTCCAACAAGTAAGTTGGTTTCAATGATAAATTGTGTAGGATATGATGATGTATCATCCGAGTCATTCTCTAAGGATTATAAATATTCTAGATAGTCATACTTCTAATAAATCAGCTTGTTAAAGTATTAGCAATCTTCCAACTATTTGGATGTGGAAGTTCCAAAAATATGGTCAAGTCTTTGACCTTTCTTCATCCTGTAGGTCAGACCCATGCCTCAACTACGCTTTCCTAATCCTTAAACAATCTTTACTTAAGATAAATGATCTCTCTAATTGAACATGTCCTTAAAGGACTTCATTATGAAAGTATTTCAACATTTATACTTGTTTCATCCCTTTCATACAATATGAAATTATGAAGCTTAATGAAGGATTTGAGTGGAAATAGTCGAATGATGACACTCATCATATCCACATCCATCTCGTTGGAGCCACCATTATGCATAATGCAGTGAACCATGTCCTTCATGATCAAATGTTGAGAGCACATATATTGCCAAAAACATCTTAATCATGGATCCTATCTATGATACTGGTTAAGATTGAGTGTGAGTATGTATGTATATATGTATGTATGGGTAAAATGTATATGTTATCAGGGAGCAGCTAACTTGACTACTCTCACCTTTTTTCCTTAATTTTTTGTGATGTTCTTTAGAAACTCCCAGGAGATTTAAATCACATATTGTCATGACATTGTCATTCAAATTTTGTAGAAAATATGTACTCATAACATGTCCATATGGAAGGGGTCAATTTCAGCAATTCCGAGACTATAATTTTTTTTACAGTCTTGATGGATGGTATAGGAATCTCGAAATAGGTCGAAATTTGAATAACAACATGCAATTTAAATCCCTAAGAAGTTTTTAAAAAATAAAATGAAAACAAAAAAATAAAAAATAAAAATGCGTGAGTAGCTAAATTTAGCTACTCCATGGTAGCATATGTATTTTCTCTGTGTTTGTTAATTGAGTGAGTTTAAATTAAAGTTATCTGAAATACGATAACTTCCATAAATATTTACTTTGATTAAGGTTATTATTGTTCATAATCAAATTTATCTTGATTTTATTATTTTGAAAGTTTGTTTCCTTTCCAACTTTCAAAACATGAGGTATGCTAACCAAAATACATCAAGCACGATTTGGGATGTCCTTTACACTTTTATCATACCCCAATAATGAGAAAATGCAACTATGGTGAAGGAAGCGGTAACTCTTTCCACCTTTCTAGATAAACTTGCACTCCTTATTTGTTCTTTGACATTCGACCCCACCATCCCTATGGTGATGTTCATCCGTTGCCAATTGAATCAACAATCAACATGAATTGAACTTGCTATGCACAATCATATACCATCTCAATTATATGGGGAATAGCGTTGGGGTCCTTCGACCTATCTCTTTCAAGAAGAAGAGAGCCCGATCCATGTGTGCTTATATATTAGAGTTATGACTTCACATAGGTGTCTAGCACTACAATCCATGACGAAGATACCCTTCTCCTTGACAGGAGTACATGGATGTTATCATATGCTACTCCTTATCTTGTTCAAATTTGGATTGATTATTTCGAATCACAATCTAACCTTCAAAATGAATTCTAGTCTATTTAATATATTGTAAACTATGAGTAATTAGATCTTTAATTTATTCTATTAAATTATGAATCCAATTCAACCAATAAATAATTCTTGCTTGATATAAATTATTAGAAAATATGTTCCTTAACAAATACATATTAAGTATGCCTTAACCACACATCATGCTATCCTTCCTTGAAACATGTTCGACCAGACACTCAAATTATTCTAGACGAGAGCACTTTCTTGCATTGCAAGGCTCTAATTAAGGACCAAGCTAATATACTCGGTCTAGACACCATCTCCATTCCAACTCGGAACAACACAACAATGTTAGTTTGTACTAGTGATTTTGTCGATTTTTGGACTGTGCATTATACTTATATAATGATTTCTCATTGAAAAATTAGAAGTAAATCTTTTTTAATATCCATAAATTTCCAACATCAAGCAACCACTTGTTTTTACATTCGAATTATCTAGCTATGACAATTGCAGTTCAAATTCGATTTCTATCGTGAAATAATTATTCAAAAGTTGTTAACGATTTACATATTTAAATAAATATTCAATTCAACAATTAATCAGAGGTTTGACTTTTGGGGTCATATTAGACATTTTAAGTATCCCAAAAATACGTATATAACAAGGTCTTATTAAAGCAACATTAGATGTTTTCAAAAACCAATTCAGAACTACATAATCGTGGAAAAAACAATGTTTCCATAATTCGATATCTAAAGCCTTATCTTCCTAGGACTCTGAATCATATCTAAAACCTTCGATCACGATTATGATACCACTTGAAGGGAGATTTTTCGACCTCACATATCACGGAAACATGTGGTCTAGATCATATACAGTCAAAGACATACTTGGCATACAATTCGTGATAACAATGGTATTTGTTTCTAAAAATCTCGACGGAACCATATGGATCAGGAACCATTCCCTATCCATTCCGTCAAATATCATATGAGTATAGAATTACCTCTTGAAGTGTGAATACGATCATCTAGCCTCTAAAGTAAGAGACCTCTTGTCTGAAGTCAGATCTGATGAAGACATCACTTGCGGGCTCAGAGATGAACCACGTACTTCACACAATCTAATGAGATCATTAGGGACTCCTTGCTCATGCTTTCATCATACGAAATCATCATTCTTCATCATCATACCAAAGAATCAAAGACGAAGAAACTCTACATGAGATCGATGGAATCGATCCTACATTGCAATAACTGTGTCAACCACCATCAAGGACATTATCCTTATAAGAAGATGACCTTGAGAGGCAAGAGGGCGACAAACAACATAAAGGACATAATTCTGGTAAGGGGGGAGAGAGTGAGCGAGAGGCTTATTTGTCATTGGAATGAATGAGGAGGACATGTTCTGCCTCTCCTTATATACTTTTTCAGACCGTTAGGATTGCAATCCTATTTGGTGAATAGATGGCCAAGATTAACTGCTCCTCAACAACTTGAGGATAATAGTTGATAACAAAATATCAACTCATTTGATTATTTAATTATCTTCCAAAAATATTAACAAATAGAGAATATAGAGAGGAAAAAAATGAAAAGATAATACAATAGAAGAGGGGGACGTTCCATGGTGGGACCCACTATGGATGTCACCTTGTTTTATTTGTATTTATCCTTTTTATTTTCTTTATCTGAACAACAATCTTCTCTTTATTGTTATCTTGAAAATAGAATTATCTGATAAACTTGCAACACATATATAATTAAAAGAAGGGTTTGATGGGGCTGCCCCTTAGCTGCTCCTACATCATTTTTCTGCCAATTTATTTTATTTTTTTGAAAAATATCACCATATATATCCATCTATATATCCCTTCAATATGTCATGCGGATTTCGTCAGAAACTGAGAATCCTATGCCCTCCATCTCAATTACAACAATGTTTAGACCGTTAAAATTACATGTTCTAGATGGAGGGTATAGGAGTCTCTATTTCTTACGAAATGCGAATGACATATTGGAGGGATATATATATATATATATATATATCTGTGTGTGTGTGTGTGTGTGAATATACATGGTGATATTTTACAAAAAAATAAAAATATGCAGAAAAAGGATGTGGGACGGCCCTGTTTTTTCCTTAAAAGAAAAATAAAAAGAAGACAAATATAGATGGGGGGGGGACGTCCACCATGGTGGTTCCCACCATGGAAGCCCTCTTATGATTGAATTTATCTTTTTCCCCGATTTCTTTTATTAGTTGCATTATTTCAACAACTAATACCTCTCATTTGTTGAATAAGTTTTGTAAATTATTTATTACCAAACAATTCTAAATTATTTGTGATGATTATAAACATGCCATTCAAAATTATGAATGATAACCATATATTAAAACAAAACGACTAACGTTGGAATTTGATTTATCCTAATATCTCTTAAATGAGCTCATGTCTTCCTATTCAGTAATAAACATGTATGATCCCTTTGAAATATCATATTACTCATATGCCCTTGTATGCACTCCAGCATGCCGTTGTAACTTAATGGTTTGTCAAATATACATACTCAGACATATAGTAATACATCTGTCTTTGGTCAGAGAATGCATTCTTGTATCTTTACAACATACGACATAGGTCTTGGTTATCCCAATCTCGCTAACTCTTTGTAACTTATCTGACACCTCTGAATTTGTATTCCTATGTAGAGGATATGCATCAAGAGGCCGGTCTGATGTCAGCTTTTAGAGTAAGAATTGCCACCTCCTTCTCAGGCTGGAGATCCTTTCTTGATAGTAGCTTGATGTGCAGTTGAATCCTCAATTTAATCCTTTAGATATTCAACCCTGCACCAGCCTTTATGATCCAAAATTTAGAACAACAATTGTATGATATCAAGATGGTCAGTACATGAACCTAATTGTATGAATGGACCTATTATGCAAATTAGTTATTCTTCATTTCAGACTAAGGATTGATTTACAATAAATTTTATTGCATGATGGCATGCAATGGGTAAATATGTCCAACACTCCCTCTCAGCATCACTCGCACCCTCTCGTTGCCTAGATTGTTGCCGCCTCTTCCCATCAACCCATCCCACCCCACATCGCTTTGATTGTCATTACGTTTCCCAAGTGTTGCTCCAATCTCTAACGCCTCTTCTCAGCACCACCCTGACTGCTACCTCCCTCCTAAGAGCCTCCACCCCTTCCCAACATTACCCCATCTCCACCCCTTCCCAACATTACCCCATCTCCACCTCCCATTCCTAGCAACAACATCACCCCTCCTGCAAGAATTGTCATTGTGTGCCTCGAGGAGAATCACCTAGAGAAGGTGGGGAGGACGATATGGAAAGAGATAGGGAGGTGGAAGGTCTACTGTCAAATTCTCCTATTGTTAGATTAACTCAAAATTAACTCGATGTATTTACTAAAATCAAATTCCATTTGAAGGCAGGGGTTGTGGTATAAGATAGAACATGTTTGTGGGGAATACGTGATAATTACATAGAATACATGGCCAAGAAGATAATTTGCAAAGTTTTAGGATTCATGATTTAAAATCCATAGAAACAAACAAGGGAAAAATATACACCCCTCAAGGTTAGTGGTGGGGATCACTTCAAATCCGCTGTTTCAAGAGTTCGCCTCACCTTTCATAGAATTACGTTGAGATCAACACCCTTTCTATGCATCGTTCCCTTAATGCTTTGAGCCTATGACATCCCCATCAAGATCCTTAGATAAGTAGAACAGATACAAGAGTTTCTTGGTAAAGTGAAATGTATTCTCTATTCTCTGTGTGGGGACGAGGAAGAAGGTTGCACGGGGGTTTTGAGTAGGAGGGAAGGTGAGTCGACCACTCAATCATTAAACTCCAAATTACATCAAAAACTTTGTTTCAACAAACTTTTGAAAATAATTTTGATATTTAAACTCATATTTAGCACATATGTTATCTTTATTTAATGGTGATTAAACCTCATTGAAACTCTCTCTATACAAGTTATGGTTCACATAAGCAAGACATATTAAAAACTAGGGTTTAAATTTTCTTGGTATATTTGTCAACTATAATTTTGATCATATTTTTGCATTTTCTTTATATTTTATGCGCAAGTTACTACAACGTCCTAATATAGTTATGCATTTAGTAATCGTAAAGTGTAATAATGGGACATAAGTAGTGTGGAATACTACTAAACAACTTGGACTTGAGCATTTTGGGATGTGATCGTCAGGTCCAGTTGGGCCCAAGCACAACAAGCTGTGGAACCAATAATCTTCGATAATGGCTCGACATGAGGCTCATGGCATTACAAATAGTACCGGAACAAGTATTCTCTAATAATAGAAAAGGCTACTGATGAACACATAATCGGCTATGATAATATCTACTCATTGCAATATAGCCAATTACGGGTCTACCAGAGATCGAGCTAGAATCTCCACGAGGAATGACTCGGTCTAATTTTTCCTAGATAAGTCCAAGGTTGAACACAGAGACACTACCGATTAGCTTATCTAATTGGATCCTAAGATATGCGTTCAAGCTAATCTAAGGGGGCTATCTAGGCCAAGTATGCAAAAACAATACAAAATTGATGCATGGTTTTTTATGATTTAATTCATTTATGTATGCTACAAATCATGCAACTAAAGACACAAAAACACATCAACAAGCACATAACCTCAATCAGGCTCCTGAATTCATGATCTAACAGTGATATTTATCAATTATCCCATGATCCAAATATATCATCAACTATCAAATTTATAGGACCGAGTCATCTATGCATCATTTAGTTCAATAACATTTCATTTCAAATTAATCTAATCACTGTAATTCACAAGAAATCAAGAAGGCATCGTCAACAAGGTCTAGCAAAAAGTCCTTGATTATATCATTAAATTACAAACCAAATCAGGGTGTCAAATGATGCATTAGGTCAGTTAATCCTTCACTTGTGAAGCAATTAGTCAAGTTTAAAAATCATAGAATTCTCTGAATTTCACTTCAATTAATATAAGTCACACCGGTGATTTAACTACATCACATTAAAGAGTATGACATCAGCTTTTAAACAGGAACAATTTCATTAAATTTAAAGCTACAGTTTACAAGATATTAAACACTAAAGTCTAGGGTATAAATGAAATAAAAACATATTATTTATAATTTAAAAAAGTTCAAAAGAGGTTTGAAATGAAAATATAAAACATGATAGGGCATATGTGCAAATTAGCCATGTGAATGGGTATAAGTGTAAATATAATAAGTCAACGGGGCTTATCTATAATTTCTCCAATGGCACGTGCACTACATGCATTGGACCTATATGTAAATCTTCAAAACCTCAACCCATGCGTTGCAAATATCCTAGACAAGTGAGGTGGCTCACGTGGGGTAAGGCTCGAATGGCTTGGCTGGCTCAGGCTATGTGGCAAGCTTTGATGCTTTGGTGCTGGTTTGGGATACTCGACCCTCTAATCTGAATCGATTCTTTGGCTTGAGTCTAGGAGTGGATCTTGATTGTTAGATCATATCATGCTAATCTAATCTCCAGTGACATATGTAGGGTGCCCCTCCTCCATGTGTGACGATGCAGCAATGGAGCTCCGATGAGCTACTGGTCCCTCCCTCTCGCTCCAGCGTGTTCGATGAAGGTTTGAGAAGCTGCATGAGACCTTATCGAAGATAGTAGAAGTGCGATCAAGGGCTGATGAGGGATGGAAGCTCTTGACAACGGAGGATCGTCAGAGAAGAGACTCGAGAACGAGGCTTCACCGAAATTCCGATCGAAGTAGAGCTATCTCCTTTAGTGGTTGGCACAGAAAACCGATGCAAGATAAATCTTCTTGTATCTAAATGGGCAAAAAGGAGGCTCTGTGAGGGGAAGGAATCGAAGCCTGATGGGTCACTACCGTTTGCGATGGCAGCGACAGATCGAGGTAGGGGGAGTAATGGAGAAGTGGAGGGAGGAAAAAGATGATGACATGAAGATCATCATAGAATGATGAAGGTTGGGGTATACTCAGATGGTGAGGAATGTGAGTGGGTGTGCTACAAAAAATAGGAGAGAGATGGAGAAAAGAAAGAAGAACATTACCTGGAGAAGAAGGTGGGTGAAGTGATGAATATCTTTATTCATTTATTTTAGCTTAAAATCCCTTATAAAACACCGTATATAATACTAACTCCATATTCTTACTAATTTGCATCTGTGTGTAAATATTGTATATTTGTATATTATTTTAACCTAAAATAAATAAATAAAGAAAGAAAGGAAAAACAAAGAAAAGAAAAAGACTGTATATATGTAATAGATACAAGCTGACCCGAACCTCAAGAGAAGGTCAAGACTTGACCTGATCGATCAGGAATAAAGTAGGGGGAGATAGGGTCCTTAATCAGAAAATCCAAAAAATGTGCTGTAAATGCTTCTCACTTGTTTTGTATATATGTATAAAACTAACATTATTTTATTTTTACATAAATTGACCTCAAAATAAATAATTTTCAAAATAAAAGTTGTAAATAAAAATATTTTTTAAATAATAAAATAATTGCACAATGAAATCATGTACAGAATAAAAGTAACCACATCTGGAAAAAGGCCATTAAGCGATAATTGAAAGATCTATTCCAGCTCCATATGAATTCAAAATGAACCAAACTCACTTCCATTGTATTCTAAATTAAATTATCTTTAAAATGATTGTGATTTCATAATTTTTGATAATTTTTGAAGGTACGATTGAAAAGTCAGTTTTCTGGGGTGGTTTGTGCAATTTTACTATTTATTTGTACATATTGTATTTGTAAATATTTGTAAATTTTTTACTAATTATTTAAATTAAAAATAATAAAATAATAAAAATTTTAAAACAAAAAAAATTAATTTCCTTATTTAACACTGTAAATAATGTACTATATGTATATAGAATATGTATAATTAATTTTCTAAATAACTACCACAAAAAATAAAAAACTAACATTTATTTTTCAAATTAATAAAGTGATGAAAACACAAAAAGAATTAGTTAATTTTTGTAAATATTTTTAAATACTAATTGCTTTTATTTTTATCTCATTTCAAATTTCTTTTCTCTTATCTCTTGTCTTTATTCAAAATTTTAAATATTCAAATTCCATTCTTCTATCTATTAATATGTCTCCTTGTCCCTCTTTTCAACTTGATCAATCTTTGGTAAGAGGAGCTCGATCTCCGAGAGTCTTCTTGTCACAGAAAGGTGCCTAGCCTCTGAGCCGTCTCGTGACAGTGAGTCGACCTTCGTCGAGGCGATCACGGTCCTTTCTGCTCCTAAGGTGAGATCCATTTTTTCTTATTTTTATACTAGGTTAATCGTAGTTTACTTTTTGCATATACATTTCATCATCATTTTTTATCTAGATTTTAGAATCCATCGCAACTTAATTCTTCACCACCGATTTCGATTTTTCACCTCACATCTCGATCTATTCATGTTCTTATTCTACCTCACGCAATCTTCCAACTCCGACCTTGTAAGGTGGCCAGAGACTCAGATCCATTCCTCATTTTTCGCCAGATCCCCGTTCACACATTCCGTTATGATCTTGGGACGGAACCATTGTACTTGCATTCTCATTTGTCTATAAATAATATATATATATATATAAACAAAAAAAAGTTTCTTTTTGTTTCTTTTCTCTCTAACATTTGATTTGCGGGATCATCAAAAAAATAAATAAAAAATAAAAAATAAAAATTATAATGTTCTATTTTCCAAAATAATAATAGAAAACATTTTTATTTTTGTTGTCTTGGGTTTTACAATAATAATAAATAAAAAATAAAAAACAAAAGGGATTTTATCACTTGTGCCCCTCCGAGATCTCGCAATTTCAGTTATGCCCCTATCTTTTTGGTAATATCAGTTATGCCCCTCACTTCTTTCTCCGTCATCAGTTGTGCCCTTCCGTCAGATTGACCGTTAATGAATTGACTTAACCATGGTTTTATCAAACTTTGGTGCAGTTAAGAGGGGTATTATTGTCCAAACTCCTCTTCTTCCTCCTCCAACCTCCTCCTTCCTCTCCGCCCGGAGTTCGTCTCCTGCACCTTGCCCCAAATCCGCTTCAGCTCCTGCACCAACTCCCGCGAATCCGGCCTATCATCCTTATCGCTGGCGAGGCACCTGAATGCAAGCTCGGCCACTGCTTCCACGGTCCCCATTGTCTGCCCCTGCTGCATCAGCACTGGATCGACAATCTCGTACAGCTCCCCCACCTGGATCTTTGACACCACCATATCTGCAAGACCCACTTCCCTCTTCTCCCTCCTAACGTCCATTGTCTTCATCCCTGTAATGAGCTCCAGCAGCACCACCCCAAAGCTATACAGATCGCTCTTTTCCGTTGCGGCGCGGGGCAGGGGCGGCGCGGGTGTGGGGCAAGGGCGGCACGGGGGAGGTGCGGTGCGGGGGAGGGGCGGGCTCGGGGCAGGGGCGGCGCGGGGGAGGGGCGGGCTCGGGGCAGGGGCGACGCGGGGGAGGTGCGGCGCGGGGGAGGGGCGGGCTCGGGGCAGGGGCGGCGCGGCGCGAGGGCAAGGGCGGCGCGGGGGAGGGGCGGGCGTAGGGGAGGGGCGGGTGCGGGCAGGGGCGGCGCGGGGGAGGGCCGGGCTCGGGGCAGGGGCGGTGCAGGGGAGGGGCGGGCTCGGAGCAGGGGCGATGCGGGGGAGGTGCGGCGCGGGGGAGGGGCGGGCATGGGGGAGGGGCGGGCTCGGGGCAGAGGCGACGCGGGGGAGGGGCAGGCGCGGCGGTGCGGAGGTGCCGGGAGCTTGGGGCGGAGCTGGGAGGTTGGGAGGAGTTTCGGGTGGAGAGGGAGGAGGAGGAGGTTAGAGGAGGAGAAAGAGGATGGGAGAAGAGGAGGAAGAAGAAGAGGATGGGGAAGAGGATATAAAATGACTATATAACTCTTTTTTTAAATTTAATACCGCTTATATCCTCAAAGTTAACGTCCGCTTGCACTGTGGATGGACGTTCACTAACCCGAGGGGCACAAGTGATAAAATAGCAAGAAGTGAGGGGCACAACTGATATTACCAAAAAGATAGGGGCATAACTGAAATTACGAGATCTCGGAGGGGCACAAGTGATAAAATCCCAAAACAAAAAGGGCGGCAAGCCCTCCACAGCCGCGAGAGTGCCGACCGCCGCCCCTCTACACGCGCCCGCAGCGCCACGCAGAACGCCTCCTCCGTCCAGCCCTCAGCTCACCGTCGTTTCCATCGGCCGACACCTCCACCATCCAGCCCTGGAGCACCGCGCCAGTCACCGGCGATGCCTCCTTGCTCAAATCGCCGATGGAGCTCAGGCTGCAGGCCCTGTACTGCCCGCGCAGAACGCCACCGCCGCAGTAGCGGCCTCCCTTCGCCGTTCGACGCGCCACCGTGAGCCCGGTCCTCCACTGCAACCCATCCCTCTAGCCGAGAGCAGCACCTTCATCTGAACCACCGCGCCAACCGTCAAACCAGTCGCAACACTTCTCCGAGCTTCGGCCGCGGTTGTGGTCTGCACCGCCATCGTCGAATCTCCGCCTGAACCACTACGAGCTGCACCTCCACCGCCCCTCACTCTGTGTGAAGGCAAGAGGAGGCGCTTCTGTGGCGCTTTTCTTTTGAAGAAACGAAAGAGACAGAACCCTAGGGTTATTATTTTATTCAGGAAAAATTACAACTACCCCCCAAAGTTCTGGAAATTACGCGAACGCCCATGTTAATCAGAGCATCACATGCATAACACGTTTATACTGGGTAAATATCATTTTTAACCAAATTTTATTTATGCTATCTTTTCATACAAAAACTTTAAACTATCTATGTTTCAGTCCATGTGTGTCCATACTATTTATTGGTTCATCTTTTCATTGAAATAAATGAGGTATTTGTTCTGAAAATTCTACAAAAGTTTGTGTATACTCCTGTTATGTGCATGTTCATTGCGTAAATTTTTCATTGCATTTTATCATCATTTGATATTATTAAAAAAATAAAAAGTGTCATTTTCTCTATCTGAAATTTGAAAAATCATAAAAATATGAATATTGCTTTAAAAGTACCAAAAAAGATTAGTTTTATTTTATTGTCTTTTAATTTCTATCTAAATTTCATGCATTACTTATAAAACTAAAAAAATGCAAAATACTAAAAATTTTATAAAAATCATAAAAAAATTCTACGAAAAATCCAAAAATCGTGATTTCAGTTTCTGCTTGTAGATATTTGTTTATATTTTAGAATAAAAATAGTTGCTAAGAGTTTTGGGCATTAAATATTTTTATATTGCAAATTACTCCAGGCTGTGCACTATTTATCATTTTTGCCATTATTTGATTTTTAGAAAAATATAAAAACATCTGAAAATTCTACAAAAATTCTCAAAAATATTTCAAAGTCTTTAAAATCAAAAAATATTTTCTATAGTATTTTTCTGAGCATTTTTTATATAATTGAAAAATACAAAAAGAGTGTGGTGTGCATATTTCTTCCCTTGTGCATATTGTTCCTTGTTTGAAAATAGAAAATTGCAAAATAAAAATCACTAAAAATTTGAAAATAAGAAAATAAAAATAGAAATAAAAAAATAAAAAATAAAAAAGATAAAAATTCCACAAAAACCAATGATAGTTTTCATTTGAGATTCCTTTTTCTTTTAATTGATTTTCTTTCGATCATTGGAATAACCCTCGGGAATTGTAGCCTCTCCGAGTTCGATCCTGTTCGCTATACATGTAAATAAGTAGAAAATTTTTTCTCTTGCTCGCATTACTCTTTGTAATTTTGTAGCTTGAGAAGAAAAAAAATTATTTGTTTGATATGAGATTTTGGGGATAAAGACGACTTCATATCATTAATAACCGATCCTTGAGTTTTCCGTGTCAACATGAAGGAGGATGTACTTTAAGGATTATGGAAAAATCCTCAAGTGCATCACAGAAGCATGAAGATCGCATCGTGAGCGACTAGTCGAACTAGTTGCTCAGTGCAGTGGAATTTTAAAAATTGAAATGATGAAACATCGTGATCCATGAACCATTCATAGATCATTTCTTCTAAACCATATAGTAGGTAAAGGAATACCTTTTGTAGCATGGTTGTAATCGAGTCTCTAAGCAAAGGGACCTCCTATCTCAAATCCGACCTGACGATAGAGATGCTTGAGAGCGCGGAGATGAATCATGTGCTTCTCACAATCTAAATTGTTGATCCGAGCAATAGATCTCTTGATCTCATCTCACGATATCAAATGTCTTCTTCATGAACATAATGTACAGAATGAGATAGAGATAAACGAACGGTCGAGGCGATGGCGTAGCGACGATGTGACGACGAAAGCAACGTTCTTTATAAGGTTTGAGTGGATGACCACTCAAGAGGGAGAGAGAGTTAGCATGTGATATGAGAATGAGAAAGAGAGATAGCAATGGTTGCTCAACAACTTCTTCTTAGAAAGGCAAGGGTGCCTCTTCTTATATAATATTTTGGGAGTCCATGGATCTCAATCCATGGACTACACAAATCCAATGGTTTAAACTGGTTTGCGTTTGTTTCAATGGCCATGATTTTGTTGCAAAAACACAACAACAATTTTAATTTAATTAAAAATCATCAATACAATTTCATTTCAACTAAATCAGTTTTTATGGAGATAATTTATAAGAGATAAATCTTTTTCTTAATGTGACTTGGTGGCCTTCCACCTCCTCCCACTAAGGTGGCTATTTATCTCCAATTAATTTGCAATAACTATTTGTTGCAAATTTATTCACACAAATAATTCATATTTATTCTGTGAATATCACAATTATGCCATTAAAAAAATCCAAAATAAAATGTAAATTACATTTTCAATTAAATGTCCAATGTGAATCCAATTCACATCAACACTTAGCTAACAAATGTAAAATACAATTATCTATCTTTATATATTATAAATCACATTTATAATATATGTGAATAATATGAATAGTAGTATCCGCATTATCCATATTCTTGATAATTAGATCACATTTAATTATCTAATATCTCAATTCTCTTGCACTCAAACAATTTGAAACTTATCCATATTATTTATGATAATTAAATCACATTTAATTATCCATTTATCAATGCTTGGATATATTAACAATGGAATTATTCTTGAACTTTTTAAAGAATAATGCACTTTCTTCGCAGATATTTGGGGATAAGGACAAGGCAATTATACATTCCATGTATAGTGACTTGGATGTTGAGAACATATGTCAAACCCAGATCTTAGGGACCTACCACGATATTTGATTAAATCAAAACCGTAAATCTAATCTCCTTATTGCATCTGAATAATATTCAAATCATTGTCCAACATTTGGACTGATATAAGATTACTTCTCTATTGAGAGCGGTCATTAAAATCCATACCTGCTTTATTAACTCCCTCGATATGGAAGTGTCATGGTTATACAATAGTTTATGATTACATCACTCTCAGGTATTCCTAATACATGTACATACTACATACTAGAAGACCTAGAATAAACCCGAAGTTTTAGATCTCTTTTGGACCGTATATCATACCTACAAATTCTTTTCATGCTTCTTAAGGAAGACAACCATGCATGGAATTTGATCGGTCCCAATACCTCATGAGCGAGCTCATGTCTATATCATAGGTCTTGGTTATCTCGATCCTATATCATGATAGTATACGACATATGTATTGGTTATCTCGATCTCATTAAGTCAATTCTTTGACCCAACTTATGTGACACCTTCGAATCTCTATTCCTATGCAGAGGACTTGCATCAAGAGGTTGGTTAGATATCAACTTTCGGAGAAGAATTGTCATCTTATTCTCAAGTTAGAGATCCTCTCTTAATAATTATTTGATGGTGCTTGATAAGTCCTCAATCTAACCCTTTAGATATTCATCCAAGCACTTGCCTTTATGATTCAACAAATGAATCAATAACTATACGATCATTAAGATGGCCATGGTACATAAACCTAATTGTACTAAGGTATCTTATATTGCATTCATTTAATTAATCTCCGACAAGGAGTGAAATAAAGCAATAACTTTTATTGATACATTAAATCTTAGAATAACTGTAGAAATGGTTTGCCCCGGGCTCACATTGCTAACCATCTCCCACTAGCCCTCAGAATCATTCAGGTACAATCCTCAAAACCATGCTCACATGGTGGTCGAAAACCTTTTGTGTCAAACGTTTGGTAAGGGGATTAACAACATTGTCGACAGAGGCCACCTTGGTGATGATGATGTCATCACACTTTTGAATCTCCCGAATGATGTCGTATTTCCTTTCCACATGCTTTCTCTTTTGATGCAATTCGGGTTCCTTCGCCAGGGCAATGGTTCCCGTGTTATAGTAGAGTAAGGGATGGGAGTATCAGAGGAAATTATGCCAAGCTCAAGGATGAACTTGTGCAACCACACCATCTCCTTTGCTGCATCTCTTGTGGTAATGTATTCGGCTTCTGTTGTTGAATCATCCATATTGTCTTGCTTCTTGCTTCTCCATCTCACAACATCACCGTTCAAAAGGAACACAAACCCTGACGTCGACTTTTGATCATCATTATCAAACCGGAAGTCAGAATATGTTTATCCTAAGACTTGGAGATCACCATTTCCATAGACCAAGATGTAATCTTGCGTTCGTTTTAGATACTTAAAGATGTTCTTCACTACATTCCAGTGTTGCTCTCCATAGCAGGATTGGTAACATCTTACCACTCCCACTGCATGATAGATATCTGACCTTGTACACATTATGGCGTACATTAGGCTTCCCACAACTAATGCGTAGGGGCATCTGGTCATGTCTTTCTTATCCTCAACACTTTGAGAGACATCCCTTTAGATAGGTGAATACCATGTCTTAAGGGAAGGAAGCCTTTCTTGGCATTCTCCATATAGAAACGTTCCAAGTTCTTCTTGATGTAGCCATGTTGTGACAATCCCAATATCCTCTTTTCTCAGTTTCTGAGCAACTTCAAACCCAAGTTGTAAGAGGCTTCCCCAAGATCTTTCATCTTGAAGGTATGTGTTAGCCAAATCTTCACACCGATCATCATCCCTGTATCATTCCCAATGATAAGGATGTCACCTACGTAAAGCACGATGAGCACAATGCTACTCCCACTAAGCTTCTTGTATACACATTGTTCATCAGGATTCTGCACAAAATCATAACTCTTTATGGTTTCGTCAAATCTTATGTTCCAGCTACGAGAAGCTTGTTTGATCCCATTGATGGATTTCTTCATGTTTCATACTTTGCCTTCCTCGGTTATGAATCCCTGGGGTTGCTCCATATACATCTTCTCATCGAGATATCCATTGAGGAAAGTAGTCTTGACGTCCATCTTCCAGATGTCGTAGTCAAGATATGTAGCTATAGCCAGCAATTCCCAGACATATTTAAGCATAGCCACAGGAGAGAATGTCTCATCGTAGTCGATGCCTTCTCTATGTGTGTAGCCCTTGTCCACGAGCCGTGCCTTGAAGGTCTCTACCTTCCTATCATGCCCACTTTTTCTTTTAAAGATCCATTTACACCCAATGGGTTTTATCCCTCTAAGTGGATCCTCTAGGGTCCATACACCATTCCTGTGCATGGAGTCTATCTCAGACTTCATTGCTAGCATCCATCTATCGATGTCTTGATCCGCGAATGCTTCATCAAATGAAACTCGATCATTGTCTATTTCAGCTGACACATGGAATCCATATCTTTCGGACGATGCAACCACCCTCGAACTCTTTCGAAGAGGTATAAGTGTTTCATCTTCATTTACTACTTCAGTTTCTGGTTCAGGAAGCTCGGTATCCTCAGGGGATTCAATGAGTTCCTTTACTTCATTTTTTTCTTGACTCTTCAGGAAGTCATCCTCCAGAAATTTTACATCACTAGGGACAAAGTTCTTTTGGGTCTTTGGACCATAAGGTTGGTATCCAATACCATCTTTGACATACCCAATTAAGTAGCACTCTCGAGTGCGAGATTCTAGCTTACTTGCGTCCACGTTCTTCGCATGGAACAAGCAACCCTAAATCCTTAAGTGTATAACACTAGATTTGGTTCCATACAAAATTCATGAAGAGTTTTAGGTATATACTTGCTAGGAATCTTATTGAGGATATATATTACAGTCTCCACTTCATACCCCCGAAACTAAGAGGCAAATGTGATTTTTTAAGGTATTTCTTAAATTCATCCGAGAGTTACTGATGAATCTGTGATTCATCACTCTCAAAGTTGAAAATAGAGCATTGTTCCCGAGTATTTAGCAGCATATTTCCCTTTATTTTGCATAAATATCATTCATGCATAAATCCACAATACATGCGTTTTAGCATTCATAATTGCATTAAATAAGAAGCCAATTCATTTGTAAAATTCACTTGTAAATTATTCACCTAATTATCTATATTACCCCCTCTAAGGACAATAAAACCTTCCTTATACTGTAAATGTTATTAGTTAATCATATAAGGAAGAAGGCCAAGAATTCTCAGCTTGTAAATTACCCAATAAAAATCCCAAACCCAGGTGGAGACCCCAGACTTTAGAATGATAATATCTACCTCATACAACCTCCGAATTAGGTCTACTCACCTTCAGATTAATATACATCCAGAGACCTTTAAAATGAGACCAATTTCATTCAAATTGGAGCTCGCACGCAAAACTTGGATTTTTGGGCCCCTTTGTGTACTATATGTATGTAGATTTGTACCCTTATATTTTTGTATCTTATTTGACCTCATATCCATTTTGGTCAACATGAAACTTATAGATCTCATTGAGATAAACAACTTTCATGTTTTGAGTTTTTCCAAATTCGGCCTCCTTCTCTCTCTAAATCCACATTCTTTCTCAGCCATCCAGAGCAGGCCATGTGGTGCCCTCTGATTGCGCCACACAGAACGCTCCACTGAGAGCCACGTACGCTCCATCCTCCGCCGTCCGATAACTCTTCTTCTCTCCTGATCTGAGTCATCCATCATCGAAGCACTTCTCAGCCCTTCGATTGGGTCCTGGATTCAATCTAGACCGCTCGCCAGCGCCCGCCCTCCTTGCGCCACGTGGCGACGTCTACGCCCTCCGATCTTTGCCAGAAGCTCCCAATCCTGGCCATTCACCCCGCTTTGGATTTCCACTGTTCGATCAAACCCCAGGGCTTCATCTCTGTCGCATGCTAGCGCCTTGACCCACGCGTTCCACGTGGTGCGCCCTGCGCCCTTGATCTCGCCCTCGCCGATATAATCCTAACCCTCCTCTTCCACCCTTCTTCTGGCCATTGGATCACTCGATCCAAGGGTGAAGACATCGTCTCCTACCTCCCGATTGGCCCGCGCCCCACGTCGCCCACCTCGCACATTACCCCACTCATCCCTCATCCTCGCCTAACCCCTCGAACACCATAACCTCCACCTACCTCGCTCCATGATGTCCACAAACTCCATCGCTTCGCCACCAATGCCATCACCCCCACCTTTAAATACTCCACCGTCTTCAACCTTCATCCCTATCCTCCATCACAGAGAGAATCCTCGAGCTCCGACCTTCATCTTGGTGACATCGATTCGGAGTGCCGCTGAGCGACGATCGAGATCATCTCCGGCGAGATCCACAACCACCCCCCTACCGTCCCGCAGCCTCCTCGTGAGCTGCAAGAGCTCAGGACCATCTACCATTCTTCGAGAGACGACCAGGAGCACGACTTCGAGCTCCAATCCCCAGGTAGACACCTCCATCTCCCTCCCGATCTTATTCTTCTTTTTCGAGCTTTTTCTCCAATTTTATTCACCGTCCACGACTGACTTCACCCTCTATTGACCATCCTCCGAGCTTCGCCTCGGAGCTGGCACCTTCGCGCAAGCCTTCATCTTCTCCAACGACACCCTTCACTTCCCGCCGACACGAGCTCCGCCACTTGGGCAGAGTACCATCACCGGACCACATCACATCACCTCAGGCCTCTCCCCACACTCACGGTCATCCCATGAACACAGTCGCACGCCTCAGCTATTCAATTAACCCACTGCAGGTACCTTCTCCTTAACTGACCGGAACTTCATCGGAGCTCCTTCGAGCTTCTTCGCTGCTGCTCTCCAGCTCATTCCAGCTGCTCCTGAGACCTCCGGTGGATCCCCGACGCCTCTACGATTCTTCCCAGCCACTTGGGAGGCACCAGAGAACTTCATTGACGGCCAGAGGAGGAGGTGGAGCTAGCGCCCCTTCACCGGAGCGTAGCCACCTCCGCCGCAGGAGGCGGCGGACTGGTTGAGGACGAAGAGCAGTAGCCGTCCGATCCCCTTGATCGGATGGTCCGGAGGATGCCATGTCGCCTTGGTTCCGCAGCCGTAGGATCAGGAGGATCCTACGCACCTGATCGCTCCACGTCGCCACTTGCCTCGAGCTTCAGGGGGCTGTTGGATTCATCCTTATCCAACGGCTCTTGATTGTCCACGACTTCATCTGCATCGAGCTCCAGCGACCTTTGGATTGACCTTGATCCAACAGGTTGCAGCGCACCACGTCGCCAGCCATTCACAGCCTTTGGATCATCACTTGATCCACGGTCCATAGCACGACACGAAGCACCACCGAGCCTCTTCCCCGATCATCAGGCTCAGAGCTCCCGAAGCTAGCCGAGCCTCTATCCGAGTCGAGTCCTAGCCGCTTGATTCCCCGAGCCTCAGCCCGAGCCTCTGAAGTCATCCGAGCCTGGGACCCCCACGTGGTTTTCACGTGCGGCCTGGGTACTTTGCAGCGAGGCTCCTGAAGGTTTTGGAAATTGCATTCCAGTCCCTGCCAGGAACCCCACGTGAGGCACACGAGCTCTGTAGGAAATTTACATACATGCCCGCCTCATTAAAGGTAATTGCATATTAGTCCCTGTCAGCATGTTTATCTTTTATCAAATTTATTTCCGGTAATTGCAGTTAGGCCCCTGTCTTTGCACGCATCTTTAGGCGATCAGTTTAATCATTTTTCAAGTTTGAAAATTGCATTGCGTAGCTTAATTTGTCCTCTCTCATATGTGGCACTTTCATATTTTTATAATAGCAGCAGATTTTATTTTTAATTAATTGGTGGAATTTTGTCATATTTTACCCATTTATGCCTTTTAATTTGTACTAAATTCTCTGTTGCTCCAAAAATCCTCAAAAATTCACATTAGACTTAGGACAAATGAGTTTACATTGTATCCAAAAATCTTCTCATTTGCATGCATCTCGGGACCTGAATAAATCATTTTGTGATTTCCTTAATTGATTTTTAATAGGTCCATTTCACATAGAAATTTAGGTTTATAAATTTTCCTGGATTCTTCCCACTTAGATCTATTTAGGATAATTTTTATATCTAAAAATATCGTGTTTTGGTATTTATAAAAATTAATTCAGTCAAAATCATCTTGCATTCATTTTTAATTCACATTAAATTCATATAGTGTCAGAAAATTTTTAAAAAATTGGAGTAGCTTAATTTCATTGCATTTCACCATCTGGCCAAGTTTCATAATTTTTAGAATCAATTTGACCATATTTCTGAATTAACTTGTAAAATGGCCAGAAAATTACATTGTATTTCCCTTAAATTGCATAAAAATTGTTTAAAAAGACCAAAAACAAGCTTCTGAAAATCCAACCTCATAAACTTGCTTAAAATCTACCTGAGGAGACAACTGCCTCCCTGAGTTCGACCTTGGGCTTGCCCAAGTAAAATAAATTACCGCTCGCGATTAACTCATCCTTAATTCAAAGTGATTTTTGATCAGCCCTTATTACCTGGCTACAACGAAGACAATGAATTAATTTGGATCATTAATTTGACTAAATTAACAAGGGTAGTAAGCAGCTCGATCAGTTACTCGCCATATCGATCATATCAAATCCTTTTAATCTTCCTATCGGTTTGATTTTTAATCAAAGCCTTGAACTCTTTGAATTTTATAATCTCGTATCACGAATGATCATCAATAAATGTCAAATAATATTAATTTCCATTTCGGATCGCGACACTGATGGGACCACATGCATCGGTATGTATTAGGTCAAGAATACCTTTGCATCATGTAACCATGTTACGAAAAGGCGCCATGATCATTTTACCTCGAATACTATGTTTGCAGGTAGGCAAAGATTGAGCCTATAGAAAATCTAAGGGTCCATCATTTGTCAATCTATTAATCCTATCAACAGATAAATGACCAATGCTTTGATGCAAAATCACATTTGAAAGATTTCCATCCTCCTTAGTTCTTTTAGGGGTTTTATCAGTGGTAGTAACATTCATGACATTTTCATCAATATACAATTCACATAGTGCACCAGAAGTCAAAACACCATCCACAATATATTTGTGATAACGATTTACGACAAGTTTATTAAAGAAAAGAAACAAATATCCATTTCTAACACACTTAGACATTCTTTAAGTAAAATGACTCTCCCACTGGAAAATGATAGTCTGTAAGTCTCGACGGCGACTGCTACAACAGTTGCATCAGACCCCATCTGGATGACTATCTCCCCCTCATAAAGATTTCTGGTCTCCTGAAATAGATGCAATAAATTACATACATGAAAAGAAGCACTAGAATCTATAATCCAACTTCCTTCTCGTCCAATGAGAAAATTGGTTTCGATGATGAAAGTAGATTTCATACTTGTTGGGGCTTTACCTTTGTTGACCGACTTTAGGTAATCTGGACAGTTAAGCTTCTAGTGCCCCGGCTTCCTGCAGAGATGATAGACATCAGCTTTATTTGATGCTATCAGTATTGAAGCATTAGAGGATGAGCCAACACATTGACTCTTCTTCTTTATCTTCTTGGCTGGGCCCTTCCAAGAACCTTGCTTTCGATCATGCTTTCCTTTGACGTGTACAACCATTGCACTGCCAGAGTGGCCATCTTTCTTCATTACGTCTTCTGCAGACTTTAATGCAGCTATTAACTTAGCATTAGTATAATTCACGTTGTTCATGTGGAATGTGACCAAAAGGCTGTTGAAAGACTTAGGGAGTGATAGCAAAATGAAGTCAGACTAAATATCTGCATCCATGTCAACCCCAAGAGTTTCCGTCTCAGAAAGATACCCAAATATTTTGAGTACATGCTCTCTGACGGAAGTCCCTTTTTGCATGTTGTAATGAATAAGATCTTTCAAGATATTATAATGTTGTGTGCGATTTACGTCACCTAACATCTCTCTCAGATTCAGCATTATCTCTTGGCAAGTGCTCATATCCACATGTTGCTTCTGAAGCACATTAGACAATGAACCTATAACATAACACCTAGCCAATGAATAATTTTCAATGTATTTTTCATTGAATTTTATTTCTTCCGGTGTCTAAGGGTTTGTATACTTGTCCTTTGACAACACATAAGAAATGTAGTAAACAGATAGGACAAGATCGAAATTACAGATCCAATCTGAGTAATTCGGTCTGGTCAACCGGTTTACCTCCGGGAGCCTATTGAGTGGGTTCATGGACTTCATTGTTTGAAATTAAAAATGCACTATATTAAAACATATAAATAATTATATATTCAATATTAAAAACTTTGATTAAGGATTTTAATCAAATTAGTCTTGCATTTTCAATTTTGAAAGTTCATTCCCTTAATTACTTTTAGGGGGTGTTCGTTTGGAGGATAAGAGGGAATGGAATAAGGGGAATAAGCCTCCAACACGCTTCCCTGTGGTACGACTATTCCCCATTGTTTCATCTTATTTCACTCTTATTCCTATCTTTATCCCACCTTACCTACCTTTATTTCACCTTATTCTCCTTATTCTTATCCTCCAGCCGAACAGAGAATAGACCCTTATTCCCCTTATTCCCCATCCTTATTCCTGCTTATTCTCCTACCGAACTGACCCTACTTGCATTCACCATTGTTAGTTTAATTATTATGAAATTAATATATATTTTATATCTATTTTATGTGTAAACTATCCTAAACATATATATTTTAATTAATTTATTAATTATTTATGTTATTATTCATATCCGGTTCGTATTCGTTTTACATTCGTATTCATTTTTAAGGATATGGTAACACATTTTTCACACCCATCAATATTCGTATTCGCAACCGTATTTGTATTTTAAAATAGAAAGTATATGATTATACCTATAATCGTATCTGTATCTGACCATTTTCATCCCTAATGAACATGGAAGAAGTCTCATGAAGTGATCGGTCATCCTCGAGCAATGTATTACGGTGGAGAAAATCGTGAAGAGAGGGGGTCAGCTACATCTGGCATGGCCAGGGTGGAGTCAGAGAAGTTGACCTAGGGTCAACAAACTGATGTCCCCCATTGATTCAATAGGGCCGCAAAGAGACAAAACCATCTGGAAAAATAAAATAAGAAATGAATTAATTAAATAAAAGTGAAAAAATAAAAAATTTTCATTATTTTTATTGTATTTTAATATTATTTTTAATTATTTTTCTATTTAATTTATTATAAGTTACTTTTTACACGTATAAATATAGGTATTTACATGTATAATACGTATTTTATTTTATTTTATTATTTTATTTTTTGTATACATAATTTATATATTTATAACTTATTTAAATACACTTAAATATATTTTTATTTTATTTTTTGAAGTGATTTATATACTTAAATAATTAGATGTATTAATTATATAGGTATATGTATAAGCAATTCATCTATGTATTTTGTACACTTATTTATTTTATTGTATTTTTTATTAGTTTTATTTTATTCTAATTATGTACATGAGTTATAAATAATATTTACAAAATTGTAAAACTATAAAATAAAAAATCAAAAGAATATATAAAATGATTATTTTATTTAGGTATATTATACAGTAGGAGTCCAAAACCTAACTTTTGCATCTTAATTCCAAGTTGAATGAAATCATCTTCATTACATAGCTAATAAAAATTTATATAAAGTTTAAGTGAGTCTGATGAATTTTGAGTTCATATGGAGGAGATACAGGTCTGGGAAGTTTGGATTTTCGATTTTTATTTTGAATGTATAAAGTACAATATATATTATTTTTGCGTGAAATAAAGTTTTGTATTTTTATATATATTGTTATCTATAAATTCCATGTACAAAGTTTATTTATTTGATGTATAAAAATAATTAAATAGAATAGGTCCCAAAACTGTATTATTTAGCCAAATAAATTGGGTTTTATTATTTTTTGGCTATTATCCCCCCTACTTTATTCCTTATCAACTCAGTTATCATGATGCCTAGGTCTCGAGGTTTAGGGTCATTCAATACCTTTGCTATTTCATTTATTCATTTATTCTTTTCTTTATTCTTTATTTTGGCTTCAAATATAGTATTTTATACCCTATCTGTACAATAAACAATAGGTGTTAATTTATGAGAAATATAAAGGCCAAAATGAAAGAATAAAGGTGATGAAGGGGAGATTCATCATCCCCTATACTTCGGTTTGCTAGTCCTTAGCAAACAATTATGTCTATAAGTGCATAAAAGAAAATAAAGAAAAGAAAAAGAAGGAACTTGGATTGATTTTAACTTTCAAACTGTCTTCATAAAAGAAAAGTTTGCAGCTCAGTCAGACCTTTAGAATTTAGGTGTGGTCAGAACCTTATTGGGAAACAGATTTGAAACACAACGGCCTCTAAGACCCACAAGACTCTGCCCAATTCTCCTCAAAATCCTGGTCTATACATGATGATATCATACACAGTACCTTATGACTATGAGTCTACCTTGTATAATGTGTGATATATGGTTCCTCTCGGCTGAAGCGGTAAAAGTCAGTCTTCACCAACATGGTGACCCTTATTCCCCAATCCAACAACTCTTTCCTCGAGAAGCAGAGTATTCCCTTCTAAGTTCAAGTACACATGATCAAGAAGAGGATGCTGAGAGAAGAATGGATGGTAGTCAATGTATCTATCTATCCTTGGATGCTTGGCCAGTGTAGTGAAGTCATCCGATTACAGGCTCACATACATATGACTTTGAACCTCAATATTGCTTATTCACCATATATATACATACTCTGACGAGGATTGATTTTTCTTGGATTTTTACTTGTCTTCTCTTTTGCAGTTTTTGAATATGCTCTTTTTTTACTACTATATACAATAGAATTCACATATTCACTTTTTCCTTTTGATCCCATAGACTATCCCTCTTTTGAAGCATTATTTCAACCCACAACTTCTGTCATTAGACCTCATGGCTACTGGATTGGGTTGGGCTATAATGACCACAAATGTGTGACTTCTAATGTTTCCATTGGCTTGTGTCTCATGCCGGCAAATCCAACCCTTTACCACTTCAACTGAGGTGAGCAAAGTGAAAGGTGGAGGTGTGCAAGATAGACCATTATCAACATGAATCGTTCGTGTGTTCCAAAATATTCTACTTAGCAGTCAAGACGACTTTGAACCAAGTCCCGTGGTCTCAAATAATTAAGTCTAGTAGATATGAAGTATCTCAATTCCAATTCTTATAAGGTTCTTGTGATGAAGTAAATTAAGGTCCAACCAAGCTCCAATCTCCAAATTTTATTTTAACTAGTTCAATTATCAATATCGATCAAAAAAATGTAAATGTTATGCACAATGCAAGGAAAATATTTTTGTGATGCAATTTTCTAATTTCAAACTTTTTTATGGATTTTTGAAAAGGTTTATAATTTTTTATGCAAGTTTTTGAAAACATTATGCAAAATTATATGGACTTTTAGTTTTACAAAATTTTAGTGGTTTTTCAAAAAGAAACATGAGCAGATATCTACACAGGTGTGCATATTTGTTATTTACAAATTTTATTTATATGGTTTATAAAGAATTTGTATAGTCCTCAACATAATTTAAAAAAATTTGACAAACATTTTGAAAATTTTTATTTGACGAATAATTTTTAAAAACATTTACAAAGTTTGAAAATCATTTTACGAAGATTTTTCAAACAATATATAGATTTTTCCAACTATTTTTGCAACCATTTTCCAAACTATTTGCAAATAAATTTTAAAAACTTTTTATTCAAACAAATGAAAGGAAATTTCTATAAATAAATTATTTTTACAAAGGTTAAAACTATTTTACAAAATATTTTTCAAACAGTTTTCAAAAGATTTTCAAAAATATTTTCCAACCATTTTTCAAAATTTTGCAAAACATTTTTAAGTTGATTATTATAAATTTGTTCAAAGAATTAATGTGAGTTTTAATTTTTAATATTAGCCATATTATTTGAAAATATTAAAGTACGAGCTATGGCTAAAGTATATACATCATATATACGACCCCCCTTTACTTAGCTTGAGTTATGTCCTCATAGATCAATGAGAAAAAAGAAAGACATAACTCGTGCTAAGTAGAAAATACTAACTACAAACGACTAAATAATAGGAATGAATGAATGAATGAGAATTCAATCGTCCCCCTATACTTAAGATCAATTAATCTTAAATATAACAGATTGTATTCTACATGCAAGGAGGGTTGAGGGTGGGAATGAACATATCACAACTCCATCTGTCTCCCCCCTATAGTTAGGATAGGATATCTCTAAGTATAGATAAAAATGTCAACAATGAAGGAAACAATTAAGGGGATCAAGAAAAAGAAAATAATAAAAAGGAAAAAAATATACTGGAAGATTGTACACATCACTTCCCTTATACTTAGGGTAAAATATCCCTAAGTATAGGCAACAACAGAAGTGATGGAATAAAATGAAGAAAGAATACTCGGCTCATCCACCTCCCTTATACTCAGGACAATGTACATTCTAAGCAAGACAACCACACAGAACGAGGTGGATGAGCAAAACAGTAAATGGAAGGAAGAAAATGAAAGCGGATATACAAAGTGGATGCTATACAGAGATCAAGAATGTAGAAAATGTACCTTCTTGCGTGACCACGGAGGAATGTATCTAACAAGGTGCAAGTCGATAGCAGGGTCTTCATTAGACTCAAACTCATCAGGATCGACATGGTATAGATCCTTAGTGGTCTCAAAGCAAAACGACATGAACTGGTCAGTGGAAGTAGTGTGGTTAGGTTCAGCCTGAGAAGTCTCAGGGACCTCAAAATGAAAAGGCATGAACTCATCGATGGAAGTAGTCAGGTCAAGTCTATCCTGTAAAGTCTCTCCTAAGTCTACCTTCCCACTAAGGTGTATTTGGTGTAAATACAACAGATATCATCAACACATCACCAGACACAAAAAGAAGGAATTCCAAGGTCTTTGTTATTCGAGTATTCCTCCCTAAAGAGGAATTCTTGGGTCTCAACATCATCCAAAATAAAGCAAACCTCTTTGATATCAACAGATAGGTCATAAACTTCGGGGTCGACTGACACACGTACACTCTCATCAGATTGTTTGTCTCTAGTCCGTGGTGGGTGCAGTGATTAAGACGACACTCTCATCGGCAGAATGAAAGTGTACCTCTCCTGATCCATAATCAACAACGACTCTCGCTGAAGCGAGAAAGGGTCATCCTAGGATGATTGGGGAGATCTCCGCAGAGGTGGAGGTCACCATGGGTAATATAACAAAATCAACAGTGAATATCATGCCCTAGATTTGAATGACGGCATTTTCAAGAATACCCTTCGGCCTCTTTATCGATCCTTTAACGCATTGACAAATCAATATGGTTTTCTTGAGAGGTCCAAGATGAATAGACTATACCAATGAGAAGGGTATTATATTAATCACTATACCACCGTCAAGGAGAGTATGATCATGAAAATGGTAAAAAATGGTACATCTCACAAGGGGTGTACTAGTGTCCCCTTTCCTATAGAGTGGGTGGCGGGTGATGGCATATGCAATGGCCATGGTGAGAAGGTATCGCTCGGATATGCTTCGTCACTTTATTTTCTTCGGTGGGAGTGCAGATAATTGGTTCCTAGCCTTTTGAAGTGGGGCCTCAATAATATCATGAATAACTGTCACCACTTCAGGGTGAGTCAACATTCTTTTAAATATTTCTGTCTCTTCCATACATGGGAAGAGATCATAATCATCGTCTACACAAGGATGACTGAGAGCAGTCTATACAGTGTCATACTAGGGGGTTGAGGTGGGAACTATGGTAAATATATGTGTGGGAAAAGGATATGGAAAGGGTGCCCTCTCCTCACAAACCGACTCGACTAGGTGTCTCTTAGAATCTTTTTGTATTTTTTTAAAATTTCCTCATTTTTTTTGTATTTTGGGTGATTTGCAAGCTCTCATAGGTATCCTTAAGTGAATCCATGGTATACGAAGGTGAAGTGTCAATTGGATCTTATTTATACTAGTGAGGTCATCAATCCTCCGCTTAATTTTCACCACTACCCAGGTCATGTACTCAAGAGTGGTATCCATAAGGGTGACTCCAACAACTCAGTTTCAGGTGGGTGAGATGGTGGGAAATGTGATGTTGGTGGTGGGTAAAAATTCGATGCCAGAAACTGTAGATGAGACGAGTATGTAAAAAACAAAAGTCATGAGCAAAATCCTCCTGATAAAATGGAGGTGGACTGGTTGGTTAGTACGAAGAATCCACAAAGTTTGGATAAAAATAACTCCGATCAGCCATCTCTGAAATAAAAGATGGGGAACGTAAGATCATGATGCTCAAGTGAAAATATGCAAGAAAAAGGCGTAAATGCACAAAGAATATCAAGTATGTACACAAACAAATATAAACATAATGAAACAAACCCTTCGATTCATCAACTCAACATAATGATGACCGTGAAGGTTCAATCTTTTTATCATGTCAAATTTTAGAGTTAGGTGATAAAATAAATATTTACAAGCTCACCGGTGCAGTCACCTAGAGTGGTTGTGTTCTAGTCGGTAGTCCACACCTACTAGAACACTTGGACCACTTCGTCTAACGTCTGAGGCAAGTGCTTCCAGCAATAACAGGGCCCAAGAGACAACCCAAGCACTTAAGGCACAAGTCTAGGGATGGGGGCTCTATTTCTTAGGTGTATGTGCCTCACTCAGTCTGATTTGCAACCTGTGTACTAGGAAGGGTTACTCTCCCCAAAATAATGATTTGTCCTTTACGTTTATTTTAGGGTTGAGTAGAAATTGCAGTCCTAATTTTATTGATTACCATTTTTTTTGATATTTTTAAATTCATGAATCTTAATGAGGGATCATTTCGTTTAGTATCATAGGTGGTCAAAATTAGAGGAAGGGAGTCGAAAAAGCAACACAAGCATAAATCAATGATGTATGCTCAGATAGATGGTGCTCACCTTGCCTCCATCTCTCTTCGTGCAAGATGCTAGACATGAGGTAAAACCTACACTATATGCAATGCAAGTTGATGAAAGCAACTTAGAACAGAAGTTGATATTATCATAAAGAACAAGAGTTGACTATCTAGAAAAGAAACCTAGAGTCTGATCTTGGAGACTCCTCGATGTTCGCCACAACGGCTCTTGAAAGCGTTGTGTGGAGCCTCTCACGTCATGCGATTTTGAATCCAAATACTCAACAATTTAATTTGACCAGATCCAAGAGCGAGACTATAGGCATATGAAAATTTAATTAAGTCTTTGGACCTTAATCTATCGATCTAGCAAATCCTAAACTAGGGCTCAATCACACAAATTAAATAAAGAGAAAAGCAAAAAACTCAAAATATGTGAAACAAAGAAAAAGGAAAGCAATAGAAACATATAAAATAAGATGAAGCCCCTAGGTGAACAAACACCCGAGCACTAAACCTCGTGAAGTGTGAGTGTCCAAGTCCAAAATATTATAATTTAATTTTACAAACAATAAAAAGAAAATACTTTCTCAGTGAACACAAAAAAATGGTACAAGAAACTACTTGGTCCCTTTCTCTCTTTACATCTCTTTCATGCCTTCTCCTAGTGGCTCGGGTGAGTCAACTTCCTAAGAAGTCATTTTTGTTGTCCAGTAACTTGCAAGAAAGATCGCCAAAGAAACAAGTGATCAAAACAGTCAAATAAATAACAAAAATAAATAGCAGAAATAAAAGAGTAATAATGTACAAAAATGCTACACTCCGTTGCTCTCCAGTAATGATGCTATTTGAAAACTTGTCTTTTACAAGGGTCTGATGTTCCTTACAAGGTGGGAACACAATCATCAAAGTGACCTCTTAATGAGTCTCCATTTCATCATCTTTGTTCTTTCATTTACCTTTAAACCCTAGCTAAATGCATGTAAGTATCGTTATTTTGTACAAATTAACATTTATTATTTATTGTATAGTTACTTTATAAAATACATTGTTTAAATCTAAAATAAAAGAATAAATAAAAGAAAATAAAAATAAATAAAATTCCAAAATCACCTTCCCAGAATAAAAAGCCATAACCGAAACTTCCCAAACCTATATCTTCTCCATATGAACTAAAAAGTCACCAAAATCACCTTTAGTACTATATAACTTTTAATAAGCTATTTAATGAAGGTGGTTTCACTTAATTTGGAGTTACGATGTAAAAGTTAGGTTTTGGACCCCTATTATATAGTTTACATGAATAAAATATTCATTTTATTTATTCTTTATAATTTTTGGAATTTTATATTTTTATAATTTTGTAAATATTATTTATATTATATGTACATATTTAGAATAGAATAAAATCATAATGAAAACACTAAAATAAAATAATATACAAAAATACACTAATGAATATACAGTACTTATTCCTATATAATTAGTATACATATTTATTTAAATGTACAAAATACATCAGAAAAACATAATAAAAATATATTTATGTTTATTAAAATATTTATAATTATATACATTATGAAAATAAAATAGTAAAAATATAAAATACAAATAAAAATAAAATACGCAAAACATAGGTCGATTTACCTATAAATACACCCTAAAAAATAACATGTAATAAGCAAACTGATAAAAAATAAATAAAAATCAGATTAAAATACTACATTAAATAATAAACACTTTTTTATATTTTAAGAAAAAAATATAAAAACATTTACTAATTTATAATGAATTAGTTTTAAATTTAAAATATGTTTTGACATATAGTGTCCTTGTTAGACCAATAAGAGCCGTCCAATGGTTGACCCGCAGTTAACTCTCTGACCAAGGAACAACAAATGTCAGACCATAGTTGACCATGTCCTTCTAGGATTTTTTACGCCTAGCCCTTGCATCCACTTGGGATGGTCTCTTATTGATTTTTGATTCTTGATCCTCGCACTTTCATGTCGAAGCTCCCTCTCAATCAATGGGTCTTCACATCAGGCAGAGGCCGTCGTCAAAGTCTCCCTCTATATAACAACACCTCCCATCTTCCTTAATGTCTTGACCCTTCTTCCACCCATAAACCCTACATTTGAGGCGTGAATCCTATTCTTGGTTACGATAGGAGGTTGATCGGCTCCTTAAGAGCCTTGTTGGGTGTCGAATCGAGGTGATCCGGTTTGTCGGAGACCCTCCACCTGAAGCTTGCACAGGCACACCTTCGGTAAACTTTCTTCGTCCTTTTCTTTGTCTTTTGATTCATAGTATTAGCTATAGCATAGATTAGGTTTTTTTATTTCAAGTAATCTCTCCTATTATTCCATGTTCTCCAAATCTTTCGGACAACAGAGCTCCAGCTCCGCTGCCCTGTTCCGATCATCTCAAACCTTATCTGCAACGCCTACCACCTCCATATTATCCCCCCCTTCATGTTCTGATCATCCATCACCCCTTCACTCATCTCGATGTTGCACCGATCGAACAACATCTTCTCCCTCCTCTGCCGAACGTTGGTGAACATCACCCAACCTCTCCTCGCCCCCTTCTGCCATTTCAAGCCATCCTTGGCTTCATCTTTTTGTCATAGACTTAACCCTGCACACAACGGAATGAAAGAGCCCCTCTTATAGGATTTTGAGGCTGAGAAGTAGCTCTAGGCATCCTCGACTTCAAGGTCTCAATTAGTGAGCCCTAGGACCTTGCTAACAATTCCAACAGTGGCAGAGGAGCACCGACTCTGTTTTGTGCCAGCTACGAAGGCTCCACGTGCCTGGAATTACAAGGAGGAGTCGATCGAAGTTCATCGGCCATGAATTCTTCTACAGTTCGTCCAGTTCATCACTCCACTATCCGATCAAGGACAAGCCTCCAAGCGTACAACCACCGTTGGATGTGTCCAACATCAATCGTCAGATCTCGACCCGAGATCTAATCTCAACCGTGCAGTCCAACCGTCATCGCACACTGTGAGTCCGCTACGCATCAAGTGAATAAATTTCAACTATTCACCTACGCATACATTTTATGTAAATTATAGACATATCCCATTCATTTATTTTTCATTTGGTCATGTACTTATTTTATTTAGTTTAAAAATTTCTATGTATTTTGCATTGGAACCCTTGAGTTTTCATCGAATTACATTTGGGTCCAATCCTCATCACCTCACGTTTGATCCCACATGAGGTGGTGATTTCGCATGTAAGACCTTGTGGGTTTTTGTATTTCTGTTTAGCTTGTAAACTTTCAATACTGGTTGTAACTTTTTGGGTAAATTGCACTACAGTCCATGATTTTATTTTTAACTACAAAAATACCCTTGCCAGTTCAACAATTTTTATGTTTATTTTCCATTTATTAAAAATACCATATACGCTATAAAAATTATGCAGAAATAGGTTTAGGCATCTACTAGCATGGACTTCCATGCTACATAATTGTTTTTGCATTTTAAATATTTTCTCTATTTATTAAAAATATAAAATAACATGAAAAGTCCTTGTTTGAAGTAACAAACCTGTAAAAAATATTAAACCCTCTTGAAAAATTAGGATCTATCTAGCTTAACTTATTTTTATCACATATCCAAAAATCAACTAAAATTACAAAAGGAAATCCGTAAAAACTACAAAACCCTAGAAATCTTCTAAAAATCATTAAAAAATTATTGAAAAAAATAAAAATAGTTTTGTTTATTGTTAAAATTTCTATTTCCTGTCTATTTTCATTTAAAAATAGTTTTGGGACTTGTTCGGTGGTTTAATATTTTAAAAATGAAAAACTCCTATTTGTTTAATTTGTCACGATATTGCACTTTTTTAATTTAAAACATAAAATAATTTCAAAAATGTCCAAAAAATCACAAAAATAGTAAAAAAATAAAAATATAAGAACACATTTTATGAGAACTTTCGAGATTATTTATACCTATATTATCTAGTATCTTCTCCACATATATAATATAACTATATATCCCCATATACATATATATTTTATTTTATTTTATTTCCTTTATCTTATTAGCAAAAATTAAAAATACAAATTAAAAATCAAATAAAAATTCAAAAATTTAAAACCCACGAAAAATTCGAAAACCCCTAAAATAACCAAAATCATTCATTTCTTTTGTTGACATCTTTGATTGTCTATCCTCCGTTGTTTCTTGTATTTGACCCCTACTGTACTTGTCCACTATACATATATTTATAGGGTATAATAAATTTTGATTCACACTTGCTTGCTTTGATTTATCTATTCATTGTGTGGGTTAATTGTTGATTGATCTTGGGCTATGCTAGTTGTTGCCTCAACAACAATATATCTTCGCTTTCCATGAGGATACTATTTTATACCCTTACAGAATCTGAGTAATCAAATAGCGTCGTTGTTGAGGAAAGCGTAGGATAGAATTTTGGACATCTTTTAGTTCATTATTTTTTTATTGTTCATTGTGCTAACATAAATCTCTTTTATTTTCTTGCGAGGGACTTCGAGATGACGACAAATTCCTAGGTGGTCGAGGCACCCGGTTCGAGAAGACTTGGTCATTCCACCTATTGATCAAGAGGAGAGAGAGCAAGAGAGAGACTTAGCATAGAAGTTTTGTTTCTTTTGTGAGAGAGATTTATTTTTGCAATTAATTTGTAGTAATACATGTACTTGGATACTGGATACTCGAGCCCAATTTTCAAGTGTTTGTTCTCTTGGGGGCTCATCATGGTTTTTCATGATTTCTACCATCTTTGTTTTTTGCATTTTGAATTTTTCGCCTTTCTTTTATTTGTTTCTGTGATTGAGCCCTCAGATCTCGGTGTGCTTGCTCACTAGCTAGGTCCACTTCCCTAAGCCAATTCATTAATCTATAGATTACTTTATGTTGATCTTAGCTAAAAATTTAATTGTTAAAACTTAGATTGATCATCGAGCGCCGAGAGAGGCACTATACAATGCTTGCAGGAACTATTGTGGTAGGCATCGAGGTGTCTCCAAGACTGGACTTTTGGGTGATCATTCTAGGGTTTAATCATTTTGGTTCTTCACACTAATAGCACTGCATGTTATTAGTATGATATTATCGTTACATGTGCACATCGACTAGATTTTAAAATTTCTGTCTCGTATCCCACATGGAGAGAGATGGGAATCACTTTGAGTCTTCTATCTGAGCATTCATAATTTTTTCTAACTTTCATTTCATTTTTGCTTTCTTCCTTTGATTTTAACAACCTAGGCAAAAAAAATACAAAAACATTAGGCGCTTGTATTGAATCTACTTAAAGAAAATGATAACATAAAAAATTTTAAAAAGGGATTGCTAAAAATATTTGACCTAAATAAAAATGATTAATTGGATTCATTACATTTGGTGAGCAAAGCCCTCAGTTATGTTTTTCAGTACCATTGTGAAAGGTCATCTTCCTGAGTGAGTGAGCACTATCGTAAGGATTAGAGGCAAAAACCCAGTCTGTAACTGCCTTGTGTATCGTCTGGATTTCCAAAGTATTGGTGCTTTTATCATACGTGGATGATTAAGGCATGGCCAACGATGTTGTTCTCGCCTTATGTAGAACATCAACCTTTTTCGAAGTACTGATCTTAGGCCACAACTTCATGGGTGTGTCTATATCATCGTCTCGCATCTGAGTAGGTCCTTGCATGCTCATAGGTGATTGTGTTGCGAGTGAGGTCTGAAGTAGTGGTTTTGGCTATCGACTTACTCTATCTAATTCTTTAGCAGAGTAGGGATCTAGAAGGGGTTATAAGAACCTCAAAAAGTGCACAATATAGGTTACAAAGGAGGAGGACAAGTACAAGATACTTTTCTAACAGTACTCATATAGAATTAGTGCTTAAGGACTCGTGCAAAGATAATTACCTGAAAATCAATCTAAAACTTACAAAGATAATTACCTAACTTTCACAGCTTCATAGGTCGAATTGGTGAATTCATTGTATTGTGGGTTGATTAATTAGTTTTGTTAAGGTCAAGATAAAAACATCGTGCCTTTGCACCATTTTATCACATTTTCTCTTTTGCATATTTCCTATTGATTCGCCACTCGCTTTAAGCCTTATACTGTTTTACACTCATTTTGTTTCTTGTCACCTCCGTATCTTTCAATTATCATCTATCTCCTTTTGACCCTCTCATGATGCCGACACACGGATGGTTTAGTCGGGACTCTACCGACACCCACATCGATTCCCTATTGTCGATATCTCCAATAAGATGGGGCGATCTTCAAGATACCAGTTTGGACTTTGCGAACTTCTCCTTGGACTCCACATTCACTTCTTCTTTCAACACCTGCCTTTCTCCAATAAATCTGTTGTTCAAAATGGACTTGCAGCCTGAACTAGCACTTCATCTTCTAACAAACCAGGATTACTCTTGTCCTAGAACCAACCCCTTGTGGATGGAGACTGATTTCAGTTAATATCCTATTCTCCATTCATAACCATCTAGGATTGATCTTAATCCCAGATTCATCTCATCATTTGGTGTTCAAATAGAGACTGATCATGGTTTGTTCAACCGTGCAGATCAAGTACCTGATCCATAGCCAGAGTTACAAGCAGATTTTGAAATGGATCCTACAGAAAGAGGAAAAGGACACAACCCCAACTAATAGAGCAACCATAACAAGGGGAAGGTCAGTATACAACATGGAATGATGACAACAAGCAGATCCTCACTTGCATTCAATCTATTCAGCAATAGTTGCCAATCAAGGATTGGCCCGGGTCACCTTCCAAGAAAAGCTAAATGATATGAAAAGGAGGACTGATGATAAGGATGCAGACGAGAGGAACAAAGAAGATGAGATGGGCAGGGAGGATGTTGAGGACAACTATTTAGTAGGTGGACCCCGCCATGAACGAGGAGAGGCAAGACCACTGCATCCAAAGCCCACGCTGAAACAAACCAACAACCCTGGGTCTGGCCATGTCACTGAGTGGATTCAGATTCCACCCATCCATGCCCATTTTAAGATGAAGCTGCAATTCTTGTCTTTGCTCTTGTCCTTCCACAGGAACACCATCAAAGATCCATACATCCACTTACAACAATTTGGTTGCATCTGTGCAACAACCAATTACCCCAACATTCCACTAGGGGTGATCAAGATGTCTGCCTTCCCCTTTAGTCTCCATGACAGGGCCCTTTATTGGGTGAACCATCTGAGGAAGCTGGTGATGACATGCGAGGAGCTGAAATATGCATTTCTTTACATGTTCTATCCTCTCAGTCTCTTGAATCAGATGCATGTCCACATCTCTAGCTTTATCTAGCAACCCTGCAAGATGATCCATGAAGCGTGGGAAAGATTCAGATATCTGGAGGAGAAGTGTCCCCACCACGAGATTCTGAAGACTAGTCTGGTTCAACACTTCTTTAATGAGCCGACACTTGAGAGTCAAAGATTGGTTGATGCCACAAGCAGTGGTTCACATTTTAACAAGGATGAGGACGTCGTATGGGAAATCTTAAAGGAGATGGTCGAAGGAGAGACCGTTCAATCCTCATCACAAGACTACATGTAGGTTCCCCCAGCCAACCACAAGCCTGTCAATATAGCATCCCACACAGAGGACAAGGATGAGAGCTCCAACCTAAGCATCATAGGGAGCCACTTGTCCAAGGTAGATATCATCGAGAAGAGGTCGCAAGACCTCTAAAAACTTATCATCATTGGAAAGAGAACCCATCGTTTGACTAGATATCCACACAACCGGAGTTGCTTGTTAGAATCATCAACGTCAGGAACTCGGTGTCCGCTACCACTGATAATCCTGCTGAGTAGAAGGAGCTTTCACCGACACAACCTCCTCAATCATGTCCTCCTCCATCTCTGCACGTCTAGCACATGCACTACGTGTAGGCCCCTAAGAAATACCATAACAGTAGTAGACCCAGATGGTACTGTAACCGCCCGAGCTCCAGCCTATGTATCAGGAGCAATTCTGTTTGCCCCCGCCACTCATCCAAGAGATCAATGGTATGTTGGATAATGAATAGTAGCTGACCTGTCCTTAGGGACAATTATAGATTTAGAATTCAGCCAACCAACCATACCACCAGAAATAACAGGGGGAGGAATTTCCTGCCCTATCAATCCTAGTACCAGCAGCCTCCACAACATGGGAATGATTAGAGGTAGGGATACCAACAGTCCAGCTACCGGGCATCGCAATTTCACCAACAACAGCTGTTTGCTCATTATCAGACTTAATACCCCACTCAACAAAACCAACAGTATTCTTCCCATCCCTCACCTCACTATTCTTCCCAGGGATACTGGAGCAGCCACCTCAGCAATACCAGAGTTAGAGTCCCCATCAAGGAGACTCTTCTGAGGTTGCTTCGATAAACCCGACTCTTGCTTGCTTGTAATAATTGATGAGAAATATGTCTGAAATGAGATAAAAGAAAGACGATCTGACAACTGCCAAGACCGTCATTCCAACTAGGTTGAGGCAAATCCAAATAACTTTCGATGCAAGGTGCATGTAGCTTGCGGTGTTCTACCCAATTTTGACAAAAATAATGTGTTTATATCTAATGTTGTTACTCTTAGGACTGGTAGGACACTCGGCCATCGATGTTCGTGAAGGGAAAGCATCATGCATCTGATGGCAAGTCATCAACCCGACCAACAGCAGGAGCCAAAGGAATTATTGGAAGATCACTCATCTGCAGAAATTCATAAAAATGAAGAAAATACAAAAATCCAAAATGATAGCAACAACAAAAGACCGAGTGGAGACCGGTCAGACTTGGAGATGCCAACACTTAGAACAGATCCAGAGCTAGTCAAGGAAGTTGAGCCTACATTTCTAGGTCCACCACTTGTAGATGCTTTTGATTCTTTCTGCCATCTACAAGTACATAATGATATGGACAAAGTAGTGAATGACAAAGTTCTGATTCTTTACATATTACATTTCCTGAAGCAACGAAAATGACCAAAAAAAAGTGAAAAATTCTGTGTTTGATCCTTAATTATGGAAATAATTCAAAACTTGATCGTGAATATTCCTTTGATGAAAGCCATGGAGTACATGCCTGTAGTAAAGAAAGGAATCAAGGAAGCATGGAAAATAAGGCGCTAGCCTCGGCCCCACAATCCCATAAGCTAGAGTGGAAAGAATGAGAAGCACATCCTCACAATGGCGACCTTCAATGCCATCAGCAGCCTCTCGGACAAGAAGGAGAAGGGAGCGTCACTTATCTGATGCAACATGTTTAATCAAGAGTTCGAGGGAACACTACTGGAGAATGGGTCTTCTATCAACCTTATTCTAGCTTGCTCACAGAATTGAGGTTAGGACTGCTTAAACCTGCAAAGGTGATTCTACAGTTTGAAGACAAGTCAGTTAAGCGGCCTACGGGCATGATGATGTATGTGATCATCACGGTTCAGGGAGCCCAGTTCCCTGTCGATTATGTTGTACTAGACATGGACGTCTTCACACCTCTACTCCACACCCCCATTATTCTTGACCAGCCTTTCCTCCGAACAACCAAGGTAGTAGTGAACTACGACACTGGAGAAATCACATTAAGCTCCAACAGCCTCAAAGTGCAGATAGAGACCATAACTGAGCTGCATGAGAGGCTGCATCTGAGTTAAGTGTGCTAGCACCTAACTGCCAAATACTACAACTTTCTTGCATAAATCTAAGACACAAATTTATTCAGTGATTACATCGAGATCCATGAATTCCTCTTCCAAAAGAAAGGAGTGGAGACAACAATCGAATTTCCCTCTAACAATGATGAAGAGATCTTCGTTGATGTGCTTGACGAATTCTATACGATCCTTTAAGCCTCGAAGAAGATTAAGAACAAATTATTGAGGACTTCTGCAACCACGAGGATATCATTGAGAAATTCTGCAAACCATTAAGTGAAGAAGCGAAACAAACATAGGTGAGTAATGAACCGATGAAAGATCCAACACTTAGTGTGATTGCCGAAGTCACAACTGAAGTAGCTCCCAATCCGCCAGAGCTCAAACCTCTACCTTTCAACATGAAGTATGCCTTCCATGCAGGATAACCAAACATATATTCGATCACTATTAATGCCCATCTGACCGAAGACCGCGAATCTCGTCTAATGGAGGTTCTTGAATGAAACCGTAAGGCAATAGGCTGGAAGATATTGGATCTCTACGGTATCAATCCATCCTTGTGCTCGCATCACATTTACCTCGAAGATGACAATAGGACCTCCTATGAATTAAAGAGGAGACCGAATCCAAACCTCTGGGAGGTTGTCATGAAGGAAATTCAAAATGGTGTGATGCAAGTTCATATATCTCATCTTCGACATCAAATGGGTGAGTCCGTTACATGTTGTGACAAAGAAGTTCGGGATCACCTTTGTTACTAATGACAAAGGAGTGGAGATTCCGACCAGAGTGCCGACCTCGTGGCCACTATGTATGGATTACAGATGTCTAAATCTCTCCACAAAGAAGGATCATTTTCCATTTCCCTTCTTGGACGACTGTCTGTGAAGGAATATTTCTACTTGGTGGATGACTATTTTGGATACAACCAAGTCACCATTGCTCCTGATGACCAAGAGAAGATGGCGTTCACCTGTCCATTTTGGATGTACGCTTTCCGACTTATGTTGTTCGGGTTTTGGAACACCCCTGCAACATTCCAACAATGTATGCTAGTTGTATTTGCCGACATGGTGGTTAGTTTTCTAGAGGTATTCATGGATGATTTCTCGGTCTATGGGTATTACTTTGATCAATGCATAGACTATCTAGACTGAGTATTGCAGTGGTGCTGCAAAGTCAATCTCGTGCTCTCGTAGGAGAAGAGCAACTTCATGGTGGCAGAAGGGATCAAACTGGACCATATTGTATCAAAATGTGGCATGGAAGTTGACCAGCCAAGGTGAAGGTAATGTCTAAATAGAACCACCTATAAACATCAAACAAGTCCGGTCATTCTTAGGTCACGTTGATTTCTACCGACGATTCATCAAAGATTTCAGCAAGCTCGCCTGACTGTTGATCGAATTACTAGTCAAGGAGACTGACTTTATTATCGATGACTGTGTTCTCCAAGCCTTTTCACAATTGAAAGACTTGATTACTTAGGCCTCTATTCTGCAACCATCAAACTGGACACTACCATTTGAAATTATGCCGATGCGTCGGATTATGTCATCGGTGTTGTGTTGGGACATAGAAAGGATAGTGTCCCATTTGCTATTCACTACACTAGCGGAACACTAGGTGAAGCTCAAAAGAATTACACTGTTACCGAGAAAGAGCTGCTAGTAGTAGTTTTTGCCTTGGAAAAGTTCATATCCCATCTCCTTGGATCCAAAGTTATAGTTTACACAGATCATTCTGCCATCCATACTTGCAATAGAATAAGGATACAAAATCACGCATGGTAAGATGGATTCTTCTACTACAATAGTTTGATCTCAAGATCCGAGACACACCTAGAATAAAAACTGTGGTGGCAGATCATCTCTCAACACTACTTCAGCCCGAATCCCCTGATCTTAATTTGAGCACATCATCAAGACTTTTCTAGATGAAGCCATACTGTTAATCACCTCGTTCCCCTGGTATGCTAATGTTGTGAATTATCTTGTGCCCAAGAGAAATCCAAAAGATTATCTGAAACTGAAAGTAGACAAATTCTTGTCTGATATCCATTTCTACCAGTGGGATGTCCCTTATCTATTTCATTAGGGGGCATATTGTATCTGGAGAAGGTACATTCCTCTGGAGGAGATTGCAAGCATCCTTGCACATTGCCATGATAGAGAATCAAGAGGATACCATTCATGTAGACGAATGGCAGCATAAGTACTCTAATGAGGTATTTGGTGGCCAAATGTGTTCAAAGATGCCGTAAACTATGTGAAATATTGCACTGACTGCCAGAAAATGGGTGGAATAATCGGAATGAGAGACACAATGGCCTTGAATTTTATTCATATTTCAGACATGTTTGATGCATGGGGCATTGACTTCATGGTACCATTTCTGAACACCTAGAGATTCGAATACATTCTACCCATTGTCGATTATGTAAGTCATTGGGTGGAGGCTATCCCAACCCAAGATGTTGACTGTCGTACCGTCTGTCATTTTCTTAAAGATCATATCATCTCAAGGTTCATATACCTAAGATTCTCATATCTAGTGGTGGTATCCACTTCATCAATAAAGAGGTTAAGAAGCTAACTCAAGAATTTTGTATTGAACATCGTGTAGCTTCTACCTACCCCACATAATCCAATGGTTTGATAGAATACTCCAACAGGGAGATCAAGACAATTCTTCAGAAGCTTGTACGTCCGGATTGCAAGAACTGGTCTCAGTTGCTTGATTTAGTTCTTTGGGCTTACAGATCAATGTACAAGTCACCTTTGAGAATGTCTCCCTACCACCTGGTATACGACAAGCCATGCCATCTGCTCATGGAACTCATTCATAAATCCTTGTGGGTGATTAATGTTTGCAATTTGAATTCCAAGAAGGCCAGGAAGAATAGAAAATTGGATTTGAACAGACTATTTAAACTCCGAGACTATGCATATGATAACAACCTGATGTACAAGGAAAAGGTCAATAAGTGACATGATAAGCACATCCACTGAAAGATTTTTGAGCCAGGTCAGAAGGTTTGCTTGTTTGATGCGAAATCAAAGATTTTTATAGGAATGTTAAAAAGCAAATGGACTGGGCCATTTACAGGGGAGCATGTGCATGACAACGACAACATAATGATATCAGAATTATTGGCTAACCCACAATCTTTCATGGTCAACGGACAACTACTAAAGCCATACCTAGAGCATGACACCTTCTTGTTCATTATAGATTCGATTCAATTGTATATGAAGATGAACTGAACTCCACCACATCCGGTGCATTAGACAAAGCAGATAAAAATATTTTTGAATGATCTTTCTTTTTCTTCTTTTCATTTTTATTTTCTTTTTCTTTTGAAAAGGTGGCACCGCTTTCATCTTTGCTATACTTAGGACACATTTTATCCTAAGTACAGGGGGTGTGATCACCTTGAGTTGTTCGTTCTTTGATCCCTCACCTTCCCCCTCAACTTTTGACACTCTTCCTATACTTAGGGGTATTTTACCATAAGTATAAGGGGGACATGCCAAGTCGATGATTTGGTACATTCCCACCCTTAGCGCTCCCTGCCTTGTGTATAACTAGCTATACTTAGGATTATTTCATCCTAAGTATGGGAGACGATCAACTTCTTATTCGTTCATTCTGTAGTCGTTGTCGTATTGACTGTCATATACTTAGTACGAGTTATATCTTCTATTCTATGATGATCTATGAGGACATAGCTCAAGCTAAGTATAGGGGGTCATATATACTTCACATGTACTTTATCCATAAATCGTACTTTCGTATTTTCCATAAGTGTGGCTAAAGTATAATTAAATAAGTGTAAAGAACATATTGGTATAAAATTCATTAAAATTCTTCGTATACACAAATTAAAAAAGCATAACAAAGATGTTTTGCAAAATGTTTGAAAAATGGTTTGAAAATCTCTTTGAAAGATATTTTAAAAACTGTTTAGAAAATGCCAAATGCTTTGTAAAATGTTTTCAACCTTTTGTAAAAATGTTTTTTTTGTAAAAATTTATTTCTTTGTTTGTATTTGCAAATGTTTGGAAAATGACTGCAAAAATAGTTTGAAAAATCTATATACTGTTTGTAATTAAAAAATGATTTTCAAATTTTATAAATGTTTGTAAAAATTATTTGTCAAATTAGTTTGCAAAATAAGTTTTCAACATATTTGTGAAAATATTTTCAAATTATTTTGAGAACTATGTACATAATTTAAACAAATAAAGATCCTTTACAAACTTTGTTTATACAAACCTATAAATTCCTAGAAAACTATGTACATAATTTAAACAAATAAAGATCCTTCACAAACCCTTGTATACACAAACGTGTAAATTCCTAGAACCCAACTCTTGTAAATAATAAGACATACTCCCATGTAAATATTTCTACGTACCTCTTTTCCCGAAAAAAAATGTTTTGAAAAAAATCCATAACAATTGCAAAATTAAAAATCCTAAAAACATTTGTAAAATCTTTTTCAAAATTACATAAAAAGTTGAAAAACCAAACATTTTAAAAAATCCATAAAAAGTTTAAAATCAGAAAATTTCATTACAAAAATATTTTCGTTGCATTGTGCATAACATCCACATTTTTCAGAGTAACCTAGGTAATTGAACAACTCCAAATAAAGTCTGAAGATTGGAGCTTGGAATAGACCTTAATACACTTAATTTTAGAGGAACCCATTGAGGGCTGGAAGTAGAGATATTTTAGGTCACCTTGACTTAATTCTTTAGGTTCCAAATGACTATATCATGAGTCAATTCAATATGCCTAAATAGAACACTTCATATCATCCATAAGACTCTTGTGACGGTGACTTGACTGGACACCTCGCACCTAGCAATTAGCTCAATTTAGATGGACTGTTAAGAAAAATTGGAGTCTAAGCTGGGACAATGCGAGGCCGCTTCATCAAGTAAGGCTCAAAAATCACTCTTGGGGATTGTCGACACCAGTACTCTAACCCGCTTCTTTTAGTAACAATGATATCTAAAGATTGGAGATGGATCGAGACAATGCTTCAGATGAGGATTGGTCTACTGGGGCAACTTTTTCAAAGACCCCAAAAAATGTATGGAACAAAAGATGCTATATCCACCGAGTCATAAGCAAGAATGCAGAACCTGTACAAAGTCAAAGAACATATCCAAAAAAGCCTACAACAAAAAATCCCATAAAAATTGAGCTTCAGAAAAAGTATGCTTCTTGTTGGAGAATTGGTTACACTGACCGACTTCACAAGGGATTGAAGACTACACTGTTCCGTTCCTACTTCTTTTCACATTCTTCTATCTTCTTCCCCATTCAGTAGTAAAAACCGGAGCACCTGACCTTAGAAGGAAATATCTGTCTCCATGAGGACGAGTTACTAGAATAGAAAATGCCTTCATATTTTAACGATTTTGCCTTGGGAGAGATGAACAATTTCACAAACATGATACTATCATTTCAAAGTAGCTAGACTATGCGATTGAGAAGATGGTTCATACCTAGCTGTGAATTGTATTGGATGATAAGAGTATGGAACCTAAGGGCTATTGTGCCATACCTCCTTGCTTCCATGTTGTTTCGAACACACCATTAATCCAAAAACCTTATGAGTTCCAAACTTTGATTTTATTAAGACTAGTTTAAAAGTCGATAATTATTGCAAGTTCTTTCTTTTTCTTTTCTTTTTTCTGCACTTATTGCATGAGTGTGTTAGGAACTAACAAAGGCAAGTATAGGGGGTGATGAATATCCATTTCATCACCTTTATTCTTTCATTTTGGCCTTTACACCCGAGCTAAATGCATGTAAATATCATTATTTTGTACAAATTAACATTTTATTATTTATTGTATAAATAATGTATCAAATACATTGTTTAAAGCCAAGATAAAAGAATAAAGAAAAGAAAAAGAAATAAAATGCCAAAGGTATTTTATGACCCTAAACCCCGAGGGCTAAGCCTCTCGATGCTGGGTCGATAAGGAATACAATAGGGGATGATAAGGGTCAAGTATACAATAAAAACCCTAATTTTGACCTCCAATATTGTCTTTTTGGGACCCATTTTAATATTAATTATTTATACCTCAAATAAAGAAACTTTGTACATGAAAGTTGTAGATTAAAATACATAGAAAATATAAAATTGATTTCACATAAAAATAATACACTTTGCATATTTTATACTCTGAATAAAAAATAAAAACCCAAACTTCCCAAACCCATATCTTCACCAGATTAACTCAATAAGTACCAAAATCACCTTTAGTTGTCTATAACTTTTAATAAGCTATTTAATGAAGGTGGTTTCACCTAATTTCGAGTTAACATGTAAAAGTTAGGTTTTGAACTCCTACTGTATAGTTTAATTGAATAAAATATTCATTTTATTTATCCTTTATAATATTTATAATTTAACATATAATTTTGTAAATATTATTTATAGTATATTTACATAATTATAGTACAATAAAACCATAAAGAAAACCCTAAAAAAATAATAGAGAAATACACAGATGAATATACAACACTTATATCTATATAATATGTATACATCTTTTTTTAAGTATACAAAATACACCAGAAAATATAATAAAATGTATTTATGTGTATAAAAATAACCTATAATTATATAAAATTATGAAAGAAAATAATAAAATATAAAATACAAAATAAAAATAAAATATGCAAAACATAGGTCAATATACCTATAAATTCACCCTAAAAATTAACATGTAATAAGTAAACTCATAACAATAAATAAAAATCTGATTGAAATACTACATTAAATAATAAACATTTTTTTTATATTTTAACCAAAAATTTATAAAACCATTTACTAATTTATCTTGAATTAGTTTTGAATTTTAAATTTATTTTGACAAGTAGTGTCCCAACTGGACCAATAAGAGCCATCCAATGGTTAACCCGCGGTCAAATCTCTGACCAAGGCACAACCGATGTCGGACCTTAGTTGACCCTATCCTTGTCGGATTTTTTGTTCCTAGCCCTTGCATCCATTTGGGGAGGTCTCTCCTTGACTTTAATGATTGATCCTCGCATTTTCACGCTGAATCTCCCTCTCGACCAATGGGTCATCACCTCGAGCAGAGGCCATCATCAAAGTGTCCCTGTATATTACACACCTCCCATATTCCTTGATCTCTTGATCTTTCTTCTGCCCACAAACCCTAGGTTTGAGTCGGAATCACATTCCTGGTGGCAACAGAAGGGTGATCGGCTCCTTAGGAGTCTTGTTGGGTGTTAAATCGAGGCGATTAAGTTCGTTGGAGGCCCTCTGCCTGAAGCTTGCTCATGCATGCTTCCGATGAGCATTCTCTTCCTTTTCTTTGTCTTTAAATTCATAGTATTACGTATAGTATGGATTATTTTTTTATTTCAAGTAATCTCGCATATTATTTCGTGTTCTCTAAGTTTTTCAGACAATGGAGTCTAGCACCCTTCACTCACCTTGATCTTTCATGGATCGAGTAATCCGTTCTCTCTCCTCCTCTGCGTGTTAGAGAACACCATTCGACATAGCCACACCTCCCTTTGCCATTTGGAGCCATCATTGGCTTAGTCTTTTTGTTATAGACTTAACCTTGCAGACAATGGAGCAAAAGAGCCTCTCCCAAAGGATTTCGAGGCTGAGAAGAAGCTCCAAGGATCCTCGACTTCCGGGGCTCAATCAGTGAGCCCCGGATCTTGCTGACTGTTCCAATAGTTGTAGAGGAGCACCAACTACATTTTGTGTCAGTTGCAAATGTCCCAGGTGCCCGGAAGTACGAGGAGGAGTCGATCAATGTTCATCAGCCCTGAGTTCTTTATCAGTTCGTCCAGTTCACCACTCCACCGTCTGATCAAGAACAAGCCCCCAAGCGTGTAGCCACTGTTGGATGCACCCAGCCTCAGTCGTTAGACCTTGATCTGAGATCTAATCTCAACCATGCATTCCAACCATTATCGTGTACTGTGAGACCACTATGCGTCAAGTGAATCAATCTCGACCATTCACACGCGCACACGTTTAGGGGTAAATTGCAAACATATCCCCTACTTTTCGTACTTTTCATTTGGTCATGTAACTATTTTACTTAGTTTAAAACTTTCAGTGTATTTTGCATTGTAACCACTAAGCTCTCATCGAATTACACTTGGGTCCAGTCAACCTCACATACGGTCCCAAGTGAGGTGGCGATTTTGCACTTAAGCCGTTGCGGGTTTTGTATTTTTTTAGTTTTTAAACTTCTAATATTACTTGAATCTTTTTAGGTAAATTTCACTACAATCCTTGTTTTATTTTTAATCATAATAATACCTTTGCCACTTCAACAATTTTTATGTCTGTTTTCTATTTATTGAAAATACCATCCATGCTCCAAAAAGTATGCAAAAATATGGTTATATGCTTGCTAGCATGTACTTTCACGCTACATAAATATTTTAGCAAGGCCTTTTTGTCTATTTATTAAAATAACATGAAAAACCCTGTAATAAATCCATAAAAGATATGAAAATCTCTTGAAAATGTTTAAAAATAAGTTCTATCTAGTTTGACTTCTTTTACTGCATAGCCAAAAATCAATTAAAAATATAAAAGGAAATCCATAAAACTATACAACCCTAAAAATATTCCAAAAATCAACAAAAATTCTTGAAAAACCCAAAAAACTTTCATTCATTGTCAAAATTTCTATTTCTTGTCTATTTTTATTTAAAAATAATTTTAGGGATTTATTTAAGTGATTTGATATTTTTAAAATAAAAAGACTCTTGTTTGTTTAATTTCTCACTGTTTTGCATTTTTTCAATTTAAAATACATAATAATTTTCAAAAATATCGAAAAAACAAAAAAAAGTAGAAAAATATAAAAAATAAAAAACATATTTTTCTAGAAATTTTGGTCTTACTTATACACATATTATCTAGTATCCACTCCTTGTATATACTATAGATATATATCCCTATATACATGCATATATATATATATTCTATTTTATTTTTTGTTTTTTCTTATTTGCAAAAATTAATAATAAAAAATATTGGCATAATTAAAAATAAAATAAAAATTCAAAAACTAAAACCCATAATAATTTCAAAAACCCCTAAAATATGCAAAATCATTTATTTCTTTTTCTTAGCCATATTTGATTGTTATCCTCAGTTGCTTCCTGTGTTCGACCCCTATTGTACTTGTCTACTGTACATATATTTGTAGGGTCTAATAAATTTTTATTCACACTTGCTTGCTTTGCTTGATCTATATATTATGTGGGTTAATTGTCGATTAATCTTGGGCTTTGCTAGTGGTCACGTCAATGACAATATATCTTCTCTTTCCGTGAGGATATTATTTCAAACCCTTGCAAAATCCGAGTCATCAATGGTGCCGTTGCCAGGGAGATATACGCAGGTAGAATTTTGGGTCATCTTTTTGTTTCATTATTTTTTATTTATTTTACTTACATTTGATATTATTGTTCATTGCGCTAACATCAATCTCTTTTATTTTCTTACATGACTTCGAGAAGACGACAACTGCCTAGGTGTTCGAGGCACCCGGTTTGATAAGACTTGGTCATTCCACCTATTGATCAAGAGGAGAGAGAAAGAGAGAGAGAGAGACTTAGAATAGAATTTTTATTTCTTTTGTGAGAGAGCAATTTAGTTTTGCAATAAATTTGTAAAAATACATGTACTTGGACACTAGACATTCGGGCTCAATTTTCAAGTGCTTGTTTACTTGGAGGCTCATTGTGTTTTTTCATGATTTCTACCGCCTTTGTTTTCTTTGTTTTCCGCATTTGAAGTTTTTCACCTTTTCTTTATTTTCTGTGATTGAGCCCTTAGATCTAGGTGTGCTTGCTCGGTAGCTAGGTCCACTCTCCCAAGACAATTCATGTACCTATAGATTACATTGTGATTGGACTTATCTCAAAATTTAATTGTTAAAACTTTTTCCAGACTGCTCAACGAGCACCAAGATAGACACCATACAATGCTTGCAGGACCCATTCTGGCGGGCACCGAAGTGTCTCCAAGATCGGACTTTTAGGTGATCATTCTAGGGTTTAATCATTTAAGTTCTTCATACTAATAACACTGCTTGTCCTTAGGATGATTTCATTAATGCATTTGCATATAGACTAGGTTTAAAAATTTCTGCCTCGCATTTTGCATGGAGAGAGCTGGAATCATTGTAAGTCTTCTACCTGAGCAATCATCACTATTTTTCAACTTGCATTGTATTTCCACCTTCTCCCTATGATTTTTACAACCTAGGCAAAAAGAAAATCTATAAAAAATATTGGGCGCTTATATTGAATCTACTCAAAGCAAGTGATAACACAAAAAAATAAAAAAAGGGATTGCTAAAAATACTTGACCTAAATAAATTTGATTAATTGGATTCATTGCATTGAGTAAGCAAAGCCCTCAGTTAATTCCAGCTACCATTGCGGAAGGTCTCCTTCTTGAGTGAGTGATAAAAACGGAAATGATCATCGACCGTGCATTCCACACAAGGTGGGAACACAATCACTGTCATGATCGACGAAAACCTCAGGTTCAGTCAACATTTAACCCATAATATGAATAAAGTAATGAATAGAAAAAATGTGGAATTAAAATTTATTATAACTCTACATGAAAATGTGTATAGGTGTAAGCACAAGTAGAGGTCGAACACTAGGAGCAAACGGGAGAAGGAGGCAACATAGATGCACAAAAATTATGTCTTTTAGATCTTGTTCATTTTACTGTTTTTGTGGGTTTTTAATTATATATATTTTATTTTTTTTTGTTTTTGTAATTTTGTAATTTCTTTTTATATTTTTCATTTTTATATTTTATTTTTATTTAAATAATAGATTATGTATATGTGTATATGTACATATGTAAATTCAATATAAGTTATATATAGATACTATATACATGTAAAAATAGATAAAATAGAGTAAAAATAATGTTTTTATGATTTAATATTTTCCTAATTTTTTGTTATTTTTCTAGTATTTTTGCTAATTTTTATGTATTTTTAGAGTCAAAAATATTTCAAATATGGGATTAATAATTAATCCAAAATTAATTTGGGTTTTAAAATATAAAATAAGTCCCAAAATTAATTAGTTTTAATAAATAATAATAGTATATAGATAAATATAAAAAAACATATTTTTGGTATTTTTGTTGAATTTTTATATATTTTTGGATTTTGGAGCGTTATGATTTTTTTGATTTCCTTTTTCTATTTTTAGGGGTTTTTATTTTCTGGACTCACTAAATACTAACATATACCATATGTATTTTTTTGGAATTTTTCAAAAAGTTTTTATAACTTTTTTTGGAATTTTCATATGTAAACATGGATAATTTAGGTTCATTTGTAATTTTAATAAATAGTTAAAATAAAAAAAATGCGAAGTTAACACGTGGGCGTATAAGTACAATGCATGAAACACCTAATCCTATTTTTGTGGATTTTTCGAAGTAAGATAGGTATTTATAATAATTAGATAAAACGCACAAAAATACATGTCCTGGTAGGGCATTTTTGCAAATAAAATAAAGTACAGAGGGATATGTGCAAAAACACCAAAAATTTACAACATTTATTGAATTTTTAATGACTAAATTACAATTTTAAAAACCGCCAGGGCATATGTGCAATTTTACCAACATGTGGGACTGTACATGACGCCTAAAAGTAGGGACCAAAATGCAAATACATGAAAGTTCATGGATCTGCTTGCAATTTTTACAAAAATTTATAACGTGAAATGAACTTTATTGGACTAAACATGAATTTATAAAACTGGTAGGTGTATCCCTGTAATTTTTGCCACCTCACCTGGGACGCCACCTCACAAGTACGTATTATTTTAACTTTTAATACTTAGAGTACAACTTGACTTATCATATTATTTTTTCCTTAAAATGGATCCGGTCAGATACTCGAGTATATGATGGGAGGGAGCACGTCCTTGACATGTAAGGAGCTAATTAGCTAACCAAGCCAGCATAATCCGGTCTATACATAACCATTATTCCATTGAGAATTATACAAAATAATATTAATGTACTTGCGGTTTTATATCAACTTTGATGATGGGCATTATACTATGTAGTGATGACTCATAAATACTAGGCATCTTAAAACACTTTTGAGATCCTAAATTTCTAAGCATACGAATCAAACATGTTCATGGTTTTGCATGTAAAAGTTATCCTACAACTATTATTGGATAAACTAGGATTTTTGTCATGAAACTCTCATTCAGTGGTTGTTGATGTTAAATCATTGACGTTGAATCCAAAGGTTCCACCACTGGATAAATCCCTTTGGCTGCTAATCCTCTTGATAGTACGGTAGTAGCATCTAAATGTGCAAATGTCATGGCAGGAGCAGGGTCGGTTAAATCGTCTGCAGGTACATAAACAACTTGAATAGATGTTATAGATCCTTCTTTGATAGACATAATTCTTTCTTGCAAAGATCCCATTTCCGTACTAAGGGTAGGTTGATAACCCACCGCAGAAGGCATTCTCCCTAATAAGGCAGATACCTCCGCTTAAACGATTCGAAAGATATTATCAATGAATAGAAGTACGTCTTGCTCATTAACATCCCAGAAATATTCCGCTATGGTTAGGGCAGTCAAACCAATTCTCATACGAGCGCCTGGCGACTCATTCATCTGATCGTAGACTAAAGCCACTTTGGATTCCGCAATATTTTGTTCATTAATCACTCCGGATTCTTTCATTTCAATGTAAAGATCATTTCCTTCACGAGTATGTTCGCCTACTCCACTAAATACGAATACGCTTCCATGAGCTTTAGATATGTTGTTGATCAATTCCATGATGAGTACCGTTTTATCTACTCCATCTTCTCTGAACAATCTGATCTTTCCTCCACAACGACAAGGAGCTAAAACATCCACCACTTTAATCCCTATTTCAAAGATTGATAATTTCGTATCTTACTGTATAAAAGCGGGGGCAGATCTATGAATAGGGGATGTTGTCCGGGTATCTACAAGACCTAAATTATCAACAGGTTCCCCAAGAACGTTGAAAATTCGTCCGAGAGTAGCCCCATCAACTGGAACACTTAGAGGAGCTCCCGTGTCAATCACTTCCAATTTGTAGCACTCATAGTTATGACTCTAACTCGATTATTTCCTAATAATTGTTGTACCTCACAAGTCACATCAATTTGCTGACCAAGAGTATCTCGGCCCTTAACTACCAAAGCGTTATAAATATTAGGCATCTTTCCCGGAGGAAAAGCAACATCCAGTACTGGGCCAATAATTTGAGCGATCCGCCCTAGGTTTTTTTCTTCAAATGTGGAAACCGCATGACTAGAAGTAGTAGGATTCATTTTTATAATTATGATAAAGTGAAATACGTCGAATTTTATTGGGAATATTTCCGAATCGAAAATGTCCGATAACAAGTTGATCGATTAATTCAACAAGGAAGAAATGGAATCAATAAGGAAGTTAATACTCGATTTAGTTAGTATTGTCCAACAGAATCCAATTCAATTGTTTCCTCATTGAAATATCATCATAAATATTAAATATCAACTAATATGGTCAAATTCACAATTTCCTTTATTTTTATTGAATGATAAACACATTTAAAAAGTAAGTTCGAAGATCTCATCATCATCCGACCCATCTCCACTAAATAAAGAATATCTAGGGAAAATAGAGTCAGAATAGAATGCAATAAAATCATGTGGTTTATAGTTCAATTATCTACTTATAAAGTGTTTATTTCAGTTTTCATGACAAGAAACATTAACCAAAAATAATTTTCTTACACATCAGTGATTACATGCAAAATAATGTTACTGTGAGTGTTCTTTGAAATTTGATTTATGCACATTTGGAGGCAACACTTGGATATTTTTTGGGTACATATTTAGACATTACAAATACATTTTATAATACAAAAACTCTTCTAAACAATTCATAAACAAGAGCTTTTTATTTTTAACAAAATACGATCCGGAACTTACATCTTATGAAAAAAACATGAGTTCCAGCACGTTGATATACAAAAACTTGTTCCCTAAGTGATTGGATCACATACAAGAGTTTTGATCGTGGCTCTGATACCACTTGAATACTATGTGTTAGGCCTTAGAGAATCACAAAAGCATGAAGGTCACATCTAATACGACCGAGGGCAACTATTCATACTAGTTGCAAGGGGTAGCGGAATTTTAAAAAAATAAATTAGGAAACCACATGATTCGATAACACTTCTCAAATTGTTTCATCAAGATCACATGAGATTAAGCTTATCTCTTGAAGCATGGTTGTGATCCTGGTAGCTTCTAAAGGAAGAAGCCTCTAGACTCAAGTCCGATCTAATGAGAGTGCACTTGCGAGCGTGATGATCAGTCGTGTGCTTCTCCAAATCTTGAGCAATGATCCAAGAAAGGAACCTCCTGATTTTGTCACACAAAATTCGTTGTCTTCTTCACGAACATGTGGCACCAAAGAAAATCGAGTTCCTTGAGTGATTAGTCCGATACAACGATGGCAACACGACGATGATCATGATCTCCACAAAGGTTGTCGAGAGAGAGAGAGAGAGAGAGAGAGAGAGAGAGTGGATGTGTGTAAAGAGTGAAAGAGAGAGCAAGAGAGAGAGAGAGAGTTTTGTTAATGCAACCATTGCATTCAACTGGTATAAAGAGGTGTAGGGTTGGCCTCTCTTTTTATAGCATTTTGGAAGTCCATGGACCCCAATTTATGTGCTCACACTAATCAAGGTTTAGAATTGTTTGTATTTCTTTCTATGGATCTCAATCCATGTGGTCTCACTAATCAATAGTTAAGATTGACATGTGTTTCCTTTTAGTTTACAATAAATAAAAAAGAAAATACAAAGAAATAATTTAAAAACAATTTCCTAATTATCTCAATTAAAATAATTAATCACTAATTGGAAGATAATTAAGAGATAACATCTATATATTAAAAATAGGGTGGGCGTCCACCATGGTTGAAACAACCCATGGACATCCACTCTAAGGTGGAATGAATCAAAAAATTGATTATCCAATATATTAATTAATTAATTAATTGAATAATAATTGAATTATTAAAATATCACCAAATAATTCCAAACTATTTGCGATAATTTCAGTTATAGCATTGATAATTAAGAATTAATTTCTTAAATATAATATTTAGTGTAAATTATATTTACATTAGATTATGTAATGTGAATCCAATTCATATCACCATGTAATTTGTGAATCTCTTACATAATTAACTCTCTCTAGGATATTGTGGATCTTATCTACATTATTCATGATTATTGTGTATAGTGTTATCCATATTAATCCTATCCATGATAATTAAATACAATTTAACTATCCTAGATATCTTTATCCATACATTAATTATGATAATTAGATACTATTTAATTATCCAATTTTTTATTGCTTAGATAAAATTATTCATGGAACAATTCTCTAACTCTTTCAAGAACTGTGTGACTTCTCCTCAGATACATGGAGATAAGATTAGGATGATTGTATATTCTATGTATAGTGACTTGGATATTGAGATCATATCTGAAATCCAAATCTTGGGAACCTCTCAAATATGCTTGATTATATCAACATCGTGAATCTAATATTTTCATTGCATCTGAATCATATTCAGATCAATGCCCAACATTTGGATTAAAATAAGATTACTTATCTAATGAGAGGAGTCACTATACTCCAAACATGTTTCATCACTCCAACGGAATGGAAGTGTCACGGTCATACAATCTTTTATGATCACATCACCCTCGAGTATTCCTAATACCCATACATCCTGCATAGTAGAAGACCTAGAATAAACCCAAAGTTTTAGATCATATTCGAAATGACTTCTTCAGGGTTTTATCATTAAGTTTCTCATTTGATCATTGGGAGTTGATGTCAATCATTTACTTTCAAAAAGCATATATCATACCTATAAATACTGTCATGCTTCTAAATCAAGATGACCATACATGAAATCTAATTTCAATATCTCATTAGTGAACTCATGCCTTCCAGTTAGTAGAGAACCTATATCATCCATTTGAGAGATCACATGACTCATATGCCCTCTTGTGGACACTAGCTCGCCAATGTATAGGCATTGGTTAGGTCATCAACCTAATGATTCTACCTAATGTACACACTCAGACATATAGTAATACATATATCTCCAGCTAAAGGATGCGTGTCTATATTGTGATAGTATACGAGAGAGGTCTTTGGTTATCTCGATCTCATTAAGTCAACTCTTTGACCTAACTTGTTTGACACCTCCGAATATCTAATCCTATGCAGGGGACCTACATCAATAGGTCGGTCAGATATCAACATTTAGAGAAGAATTGCCATCTCATTCCTTTCTTAACAATCACATGATTGTGCTTTATGAGTCCTCAATCAAACTCCTTGGATATAATATAAGCACTAGCCTCTATGATTCAACATTTAATTCAATAGTTGTATGATTATTAAGATGGACATGTTACCTAACCTTATTGTACAAAGGGACCTATTAGGCAAATTAATTATTCTTTGTTTCAAATTAGGGAATGATGTAAAATAACATTTATTGCATAATGTCTTGTCATGGTATCGCTTGTCCAATAGTAGCTCCTCTCAGTTAAAGTTGTAAAGTGACAGTATTTTCCTACATAGTGACCCTAATTCCCTAATCCAGCAACTCTATCCTTGAGGAGCGGGGTATTCCCTTATGAGTTCAAGTGCAACCGGCTCAAGAAGAGGAGGTGGAGAAGAGAATGGATGGTAGCTGGTGTAACTACCTATACTATGATGCTTGGCCAGTGTTGCAAAGTCATCTAGTTATAGTCTCACTTGTATCTTTGACTTTAAAGAACAAGATTTTTTATTGAATACATATCTAAGACATGAATTGATTTTTCTTTGATTATTTCTTGTCCATTTTTTTGGAGTTTTTCATTTTTGCATTTATTGAATATTATTTACTACAACATTCACATAATTTTTCCTCTTAAGCCAATAGATTATCCTCTTTTGAAACTTTATTACAACCTATGTCACCTTGTCTTTGGACCTTGTTGCTACTGGATCAGATTGGGGTATAATGGCCATAGATTGTGACTTAGCATGTTTCAATTCGCTTGTGTCTCATGCCGGTAAATCCATCCCTCTACCACTTCAACTGAGTTGAGTTAAGTGTAAGGTGCAAGTGTCCAAGTTAGGTCACTATCGACAAGAGTTATGCATGTGTTTCAAAATATTCTATTTAGGTAGTCAAGGCGACATATGAACATAGTCTCGTGATCTTAAAGAATTAAGTCAAATAGACCTGAAGCACCTTAACTCCAGTTCTTATAAGGTTTCTGTATTTACGTGGGTTAAGGTCCAACCAAGCTCCAATCTTCATATTTTATTTCACACCAGTTCATTGTTATTATAATATCCGAAAACAACAAACGCAATGCAGTGAAAATATTTTTGTGAAACTGTTTTCTGATTTTGATTTTTGTGTGGATTTTTGAAAAAGTTCTACAAATTTTTGTGCAATTTTGAAAACATTTTGTAAATTTTTATAAAATTTTGAAAAATTTGAAATTTTTGGATTTTTTTGATAAAGGTTAGTGAAAGGGTATATTCACAAATATTTACAGGGGATTGTGTGCATATTTACAAGAATTGGATGTGGAATTTGCATCAGGAATTTATACATAAGTTATTTATTCTTTACAGAGTATATAGACATTTGTTTTATAAAGAATTTTATTAATCATTATTATATACAAGGTTCTCAAAATAATTTGAAATCATTTTTTGAAATATTTTGAAAGCTTATTTTTATAAATAATTTTGACAAATAATTTACAAACATTTACAGAATTTGAAAAATCATTTTCCATAGTTTTTTAAAGGTATGGATAGATTTTTCAGAATATTTTTACAACCACTTTTCCAAATCATATGTAAACTGGATTTTCAAAACATTTTATTCAGACAAATAAATCAATTTTTTCATACATTTACAAAGATTTTTACAAAGGTTTGAAAATATTTTACAAAAGTTTTCCAAGCATTTTTCAAAAGACTTTTCTAGACATTTTCCAACCATTTTTCAAATCATGTTGCAAAATTTTTCTAAATCGATTTATTAATCATATTTACAAAGAATTTTGAATTTGTTATAGATATTATAATATATTTTATATTTGATTTGTTGTATACCCTTACCCTATATAATATTTTAGCCATATTGTTCAAAATACGAAAGTATGAGTTATGGCTTAAGTATATACAACGTATATATGACCCCCCTATACTTAGCGCGAACTATGTCCTCAAAGTGGTCCAAGAGAAAAAGAAAGATACAACTTGTGCTAAGTATAGGAAAAATCTATATTACAATGATCGAATAAAGAATATGAAGTTGATCGTCCTCCTATACTTAGGATGGGCTAATCATAAGTAGAGAAGATTGTATACGAATGGGGATGATCGAGGGTCAGGATGAACAAATCAACAGCTTAGTATTTCTCCCACTATACTTAGGGTAAGATAGCCCTAAGAGTAGAATAAAAATCAAAGTGAGGAGACAAGTGAGGGTACCGAAAGAAATGAAAAATAAATAACGAAAATAACGATGAAATAATGATCAACACTACTCCCCCTATACTCAGGGAAACATATCCCTAAGCATAAGCAATGATAGGAATGATGAAATGAAACAAATAAAGAATATACGACTCGCCACCTCCCTATACTTAGGATAAATCACATCCTAATCAAGAGAAATACATGGATGAAGTTGGATGAGTGAAACAATACATGAATGGAAAGAAATGAAAGCGAGTATGTACAAGGTGAGGAATATACAATGATTAAAAAGGCAAAAATCTTACCTTCTTGCAGAACCACTGAGGAATGGATCTAACAAAGTGCAAAACGATATTGGAATCAACATCTAACAAAGCTCGATCGGGATCGACGTTAAGGAGATACTCAATGGATTCAAAGTGACAAGGCATGAACTCATCAGTGGAAGAAGTAAGGTCAGTCCTGGCTTTGGAAGTCTTACCTTTTTCTTCCCTATGCGGTATCTATAGTGTAAATCCGACGGATCTCATCAACACATCACCATACACAAGAAGAGGGAACACAAAGGTCTAAGCCTTCCGAGTCTTCCCCTTGGAAGAGGAACTCTCGGGTCTTAGTATAATCCATGTTATAGCAAACATCTATGATCTCAGCAACAAGGTCATAGTCCTATGATTTGATTGAGACTTTTATACTCTCATCAGGGGGGTTTCTGACTGACAGCGGGTGCAATGATCATCTCAACCAGAACGCTCTCGTTATGGGGAACAAAAACATATCTCTCCAGTCCCATAATCAATACCACCCTTCATCGTAGCAAGGAAAGGATGACTTGGGATGATTGAATTGCGATCCACAAAGGTGGATGTCTCCATGGGTTACATGAAAAAAATCTACAGTATAACTCAAGCCCTAGATCTAAATGTCACTATTTTCAAGAATACACTTCGTCCTCTTTATTGACCGATCAACGAATTGACAAGTCATATTGGTTTTCTTGACAGGCCTCAGATTTAGTATCTCAACAAGTGAGAAGGTTATTTTATTATTCGATGCACTGTTGTCAAGGAAAGTGTGATTAAAGTGATGATAAAAAATGACGCATCCAATGAATGGTGTACCAGGGTCTCTTTTTTTGTTAGGAAGATGATGAGTTATGACATGAATAGTGTCCATGGTCAGGATGTGGCATTCAGTTCTGCGACATCTCTTCCTTTTCCTGGGCATATGTACAAGAAAAAGGTTCATGGCCTTTGTAAGTGGGACATCAAAAACCTAAATAACCGCCACCACTTTAGGGTTGGTCAAAATTTTCTTAAAAAATTATTTCTTCCTCGTTAAGGGAAGAAGTCAGAATCAACTTGCATACAAGAATGGCTATAACTAGTCTGCATAGTGTTATTCTTGGATGGTAAGGTGTTGGGAACTATGTTGTGTGTATGTTTGGTCAAGGTGGATGGCACAAGTGCCCTCTCCTCACACTCTTTCTTGGCTATGTGTCTCTTAATATTGTATTTTTGGGTTTTTATATTTTATCATTTTTTGTATTTTTGGTGACTGCGATCTCCCAACGGTAGCCTATCGTGACTCCATCACACTAGAAGGTGAAGCGACAATGTCGCTCTTATTCGTATCAACGAGATCCTCTATCTGCTGCTCTACTAACTAGGTCACATAATAAAGAGTGGGTTCTAAGGGGGGATAATCCAACACTACATCATCGGGTGGGGGTGGAGGTGGGAAATATGACTGTGGTGATGGTTGTGGATAATCAAAGTCTGATGGCTGCACTATGGGTGAGTGGGCTGGCCTGGTTGGTATGGTAGGTCAAAGCATAAAGGCTGCCTATAGGGCCATTCAAGAGGAGGGTCAATCTCAAAAGGAGGGTTTATTGGCAGATATGTACCAAAAGGAAAATCCTGAAAATACTCCTTCTGACAAAATGAAGGTGCACTGATTGAAGAAGAGTGAGAGAAGTTCATGAAGTCTAGAAAAATTGCTCCAGTCAACCATCTCGATACTCAAGAGATTGAGATCAGGGAGAGAATGATAATAGAGTCAAAATATGAACAAAAAATGTGCAAATGCATAGAGTGATAAAAAAACACACAAAACAGACACAAATCAAAGCCCATCAATTCACCAACTCAACACCATGAAGACCATGGAGGCTCAATCTTTTATCTTTTTTGTTTTAGAGTTAAATGACAATTCAGTTATTTACAAGCTCAGTTGCAAATTGTTTGCAACAAAATCTAAACCACTAATTTGAATTAGGAGTGCATCTCCACCATCCAATTTTGTATAAAAGAAAGGGTAGACCTAGCCTTTTCTTTTACACAAAGAAACAAAAAGAGACAACATCCATATGCTCTCTCTCTACATGCCAACTCTCTCTCTCTCTCTCTCTCATTATGGACGTCCACCATGGATCCCTAGAGCAAGTCACCATCGCCGCAGCATCACCCTTATGATGTCGAATTGTTTCTTCGTGAACCTCTGTCTCCTTCAGTACGCCTCGCTCGTGAAGAAGACTTTGGATCTCATGTGATGAGATCAGTAGATTCGCCTCTTGGATCATCAACATGTATTGCGAGAAGCACAAATTTCATCAACATTCGCAAGCATCTCCTCTGTCGGATCGAACTTGAGATAGGAGGTCTCTTCATTTAGAGATTCGATGACGACCACGCTTCAAGAGGTAAACCTAATACTTGTTTGTGGTTTAGAGATGAACCGATCCCGAAAGTGTTCTTGGATCATGTGGTTTCATTGCATTAAAAATATTAAATTCTGCTGCCTTGAGCAACTAATGAAACTAGTGATGAAACTCAGTTTCATTGTATTAATCCACATATATTAACCCCTTTGCTTAAATTAATGTCAACAAAAATCAAATAAAACATTGTATATATTTAAGCCTTCGAATAAATTAAAAATAAAAAATAACAAACTAAAAATCGTAGTGTTTTTATACCCTTAAAAATGCTCACAAAAATATTTCTCCTTTCATTTCATATCATTTTTGTTTTTGGTCAACACGAAACTTGTAGTCTCATCGAGATCTACAACTTTCATGTTTTGAGTTTTCCCAAATTCGGCCTTTTTCTCCTCCTACTTTATGCATCTTTTTCAGAATAACCTGATTGAGCCACGTGGTTCCTTCTGGCTGAGCCATGTGGCTCGATCACCGTGTGCCACCTGCCCTCCATTTTCTGTCGTCCGATCACCTTCATATCCTTCAGATCTGCACCGTCTACTCACGCATCCTTTCTCAATCCTTTGATCGCCCTCAAATCGTATTACAGCCGTCCATCACCACCCATTCCTCTTCTTGCCACGTGACTTCTCCATAGCCGCCCGATCTTCTCCAAATTTTGAATCCCAGCCACTTACCTCCTATTTCGCTTCCCACCATCTGATCAAGACCCAGAGTTCATCTCAATCGTTCGCTTCTGCCTACATTTCCTCACGACATGTGGCGTTCTCCACGGCCCTCGATTGTTCCTCCATTGATCTGATCAGGACCATTCGTTAGCACCTACCTCTTAACCGTTGGATCACGAGATCCAATAGCCAAGAGATCGTCCCGTACCTCCGGTTCCCCCTCTCTTCCACGTCTTCCATCTTTCTTCCACCTTGCCCCCTTCCCATTATCACCATCTTCTCGACACTCCCCCTTCTTGATATTCGCCCCCTGGCCAAGACTTATCATCCCTCACCCTCGCGTGCCCCTTAACTCACCACATTCCCCTCTCCTTCGCTCCACATCTCCCATGTAAAACATATCGGCCATCACATGAACTGTCAAATCCCTCCTTCAAATACCCCCTCGCCAGCCACCGTCGACCGAGTCCACCTTTACGAGGGGCTCCGCCCAACACCACTCCTCCTCCTTGTGATCGGGGAGGATAGATCGATGGAGCCAAGATGACGACACCCCTGGTATCGACCCCTAGCCATTGTAGGCCAGACCCTTGATGCTCCGACGTCAACGAGCTGCCACCATTTGCCATGGGGGTCCAGTGACGACCATGGCCTCTTCTATAAGCTCGCGCATAGGCCCGACGATCGCCCAACTCCTCCAGGTAAGCTCTTGATACTTATTTACTTTTTCGTTGAGTTTCTCTGAATTTGTCAAGCTGCTCCTCGCATCGTCCTCCTCCATTCATCATCATCTCTGTTCTGCCTCACATCGTTGATCCTCGCACACCCCTCTAATAGACTTCTCTCCCTTCTCCTTAGCCAGATCATTTCCAACCCACCTCTTCTCCTGCCTCGCCGGAGACAAAGCTCTATCCCCTATTCCTCCGTTCGCTAGGGATCCATCCCACTCACGTCACTTTCCCCAATACACACACTTCGGCTTGGAAACTAATATATGCAGGTCACCTTCATCAATGTCTGGAGCCTTCACTGGAGAAAACTTCGCGAGCTCTATCTCCGGCATACAAGCATCGGTAACATCCTCCCGGGATATTATCAGATATTCCAGAAGTACCCCCAAGGCTGAATCGAGATTAAGTGATGGTGGCAGAGCTCTAAGAATCTCGTCGGAGCTCCAATATCGTTGCCATCCCTACGACGAAGGAAGGAGCGCCAGAGAGTACAACGATCGTCTGATTGGCAAGATCGGACGACCCACAGTGAGCCGCGTTGCCTTCGCTGGAGTGTACAACCACCATCCGATCTTTATGATCTGGTAGTCCACAACAACCCACGTGTCAGACTCGAGTGATAACATAAGCCAACTGGTTCGGAGCAGCCAAGCCTCACCCGAACCTCCTGAGCCACACTCTGAGTATGAACTGGTGCCCAAGCCACCTCCGAGCGTGCATCGCCATCGAACCTCACCGCACGTGATCACCTCATGTGCGCTCTAAGTAATTTGCAAGGAGACCTCAAAGATTTCTTTAAATTATATTCAGGTCCTATTTCACGTGGAAACCAAGCACTTTTGGGGTAAATTGCACCCAACCCCTTCCATTCTTAATAATTGTAATTCTACCCCTATACGTGTGGGTAAATTTTAGGGAAGGTCTCGCGGTTAATTTTATTATCATTTTATCCCTTCTAAGGACTTGTTTGTAGTAGTTTCCTTATTTATTTTGCATGTTTTCTTGTGTTTAGGCCCCTAAGTTCTTTAGTGAATATCTTGAGCATCTGAGCTCCGTTTGAGTTGATTTTGGTCTTATTTTGAAGCTAACTTCATTATCTTTCTAATGGCATGAATTATTTTTTATTTTGACACCCTCAAATTTGATGCTTCATTTTAAATAATTAAGTGTTCCTCATGTATTGCTTTTCATGCCTTGCATTACTTCATTAATGGATCTTGCTTCATGATTTGAACCTGAAATTGGCTACTGTTTAAATGGCTCAAATATTTTTTTCTTATTAGGGCATCTTTGCATCATTGTAAACTTGCATTTTGTTGCATGTTAAAAATAAAAAAAGTGTTTGCTTCATGTTTCTCTATGCACGTGTCTGCATTGTTTGCATACCTGTGTGCATTGAACTTTGAATTTGTAAATTTAACACTTAATCTAAATAATAAGAGTCTAGATTCATACTCAAGAGGCTTGTGTCCCTAAGTTTGACCTTGTGCTTGCCCAAGTAAAATAAAATAGATAGCTTTAATTTAGTTGATAAATTCTTAAGCGGTTTTTGATAAAAATACAAGTTTGCCCGACTGCAACGAATACATTTATTTTAATTGTATATTTGGTTAAAGTAAGAGGGAAAATATCAGGTTTGTCAAATAGCACCCTTACCGGGGACAAGGCTTGTCTTTTATTTATTTAGATTTTTAGTATTTAATTGAGTGTAATTTTCTAACTCATAAGTCTTTTTGTTGTTTTACTTGCATTATTAATATTTCTTTGATTGATATCTAACACATACTTTTTGTGATAGGGTCCCTTGGTGATCAAGGAGGCGAGGAGCAGGTGTTCCTCGCTGTGAGGAGCCACAGAAGCACACTATGGAAAAAACTTGAAGAAAGGAAAAAATTTTGTATTGCAATTTTTCATTTATGCATTCCATTGTAATAATCATCTTTACAGTAGGAAGACTCTTGTGTGTAAATGAATGATAGTATTCGTGGTTTTGTGGGGATCACCCCACTTGAGTGTTGATCTAGGATCGGGCACGCTGCTCTTCGAGCTATTTTCACATTTTTTATTATATGTATTTGATCGTAGGTAGGACACACATTTAATTTAAGATGCATATAAACATCGCTTCACTTAGCCTAAAATTAAATATGTTCTTCCCTGCTAATAGAAGCATGTTAGGTGCAGTTTTCATTGACTTGCATACATTCTATTTTTTATTTTAATTCAGTTCTATTTTCACGAATTTTGCTCAAGGCACTGCGAGTTTTATCTTACCCTAAATCATGATTTTATCCACTGCATTGGCTTTTTCTCGACCTCCCTTACTGATTTGATCACCTAGGATTAATGGAAATTGGAAATGAGCGGTAGATGATGATTAATCTATTTATGTTCACATTTAGACATTGATAACCTTAAGCTAATAATTGGGATTGATAATACAAGTTGACCATAAAATAACTAAAAAACATGTTTTGGGAGAGCAACACCCTTGTTTACTGATTTGATCCTTGTGTAAATTAGATTGTTTTTATCACCGACAAAAATGAAAAGATAATTAACCAACATTTGTTGGTTTCACATGTGAGTTGTTGAATCAAAGGGTATTGCATGGTTGACTGAGCCTTGATTATTTCGTCACCCTTCTAGCGAACCTAGGAACTCCATTTATCTCCGTAGATTCATTCGCTCATTTTATAAATTCATCCTAACCTCTTCGTTCCCCTTAGGTCTCCCATCATCATCTATCCATCTCTTTACTTAGGTTATCCTCAGCCTAAGTATAAGGGGGACCTGAGTCCCCGAAAAATTCTTTACTCATTTATCCTTCTTCCTGATACTTAGGTTATTTCTAAACTAAGTATAGGGGGCGTCCTCCTCAATTCCTGTGTATTTTTCTATAACTTAAATTAAGCTATGGATTTTGTGTCACTTATTGCTATGAGGACATAGAAAAAATAAAGTATAGGGGGGTATACTGTGTATACAATATATATTTACTTTAGCCATATCTCTATATTTTGAAAATTTTTGAAAAATTTAAAACTTTTTGGGATAAAGTATATTATTATGAACTAAGTTGGATAAAATGTTTTCAAAAGCTTTCAAAATTTTTCTATACTATATTACCTTATTTTTGATAAAAATATTTTGAAAAATGGGTTTTACTTGTTTTAAAAAATTGTTTGAAAAATGTTTGTAAAAATATCTATATATGTGACATGGTTTGGAAAATATTTTCAAAAACTTGATTTCAGTAAGGGAAAATGAGTTTCACTCGTGTTCTAACTTTAATAAAAAATCTATAAAAATGAGAAAAATAAAAAATACTTTAAAAGTTAAATTGACTACTAAAGTCAAATAAGTAGCCGCTTTCAGTGAGGGTCTCCCTTAGCAGAGTAGGTGATTTAGAGGACATCGCCTAAGGCTTCGTCTTCAAGTAACGGGTACCGTTCTACGGCTCGTACTTACACCTATACTGGCTGAAAGTAGATGCAACTACTCATTTGACTTTAGGAAGTCAATAGGCCTTTTAAAGTATTCATAAAAATTTGAAAAAAATTGGATGAAGGAATTGGACTTAATCCCTGGCATTTTCACTTTCAGAGGGTTAGTGATGTTCAAGAACACTTGGTTTAAGTGGTCTTAAGATTTTAGGTTAACCAGCCTTAGCCATTAGGGTATTCGACTTAATTATCCACATTTCCCTGGTTTGATATATTTACGTGCTATATTACATGCTTAGTCTTTACCTTAAGAATATTATCATCACTTCACATGCACGACTGCGGTTATGATGAGATGAGTTGGAATTTCACTTGAGGGACCGGGATGAGGGATTCAAGTCTGGACTTGATTTAATGATGCTCGAGGATGGGATCAAATCATTGAAGGCTTCATGAAACTTAAGTGTCAACATCATTAACCAGTATGAGAACTTTGTTCTTGTACTAACCTCTTGACCCCTACCTAAGTGCCAGGGTGTGATAAAATAAAAAAATATTGATCAGTGTACGCGAACTCCTGGTAAAAGCAGTGGAGCTAGCCAAAAATAATACAAATAAATATCAAATGTTGAAGAAAAAACTCTCATTCCACAAAGTCAATTATCAAAGAGCTTCCAACAAAGGCGAGTGCTCCCAACCGTTTTCAAAGTGTCCACTTGGACCACCGCTACTAGGACCAGGAGTCGGGCTTGCACAAGAAAAGGGCTATGCATCGTAAATGCTACAAGTCTGAGTGTAGAAGATATGATAGATACTCAAAAAGAGGTACACCCCGGTGTATTCCCAGAAAAACAAGTGCATACGACTCCAACTTCTCTTGACAGACGCACTGGTCAACACCAAAAAATATGCGTTGAGTAATAACACACTCAAGTGGTTCCTCGTTCCAATGAGAAGGAGAGAAGAAATGACACAATCCTAAACCCTTCATGAACTAGCCTGCCACCTACACTTCTAAGTCTAACAACTAAAGAGATGGTGGATTGGATGCAATATTTGATTTATTCTATAGAATTGAGGATTGGGTCCTTAGGAGAATTTCTTAGACCGGGACCTTGGGTGACGTTGTGACTCTACTCTCATGATCGCGGTCAACACTTAATGTCATACACACACACAAGAGAGAGAGAGAGAGAGAGAGAGAGTCTGGAGAACTAGAGAAATTGGATACCTCTTGATTAAGGCTATGTTGAGCTCTGAGATTTTGGGATCTCTAAAATTTGGAGTTCTTGAACGGATCAGATCATGTACGCGCATGCACAATTGGGGGTTAATCCAGCTCATTCATTTTTTGAGAAACTCGGGACGAGCATAATTTAAGTATATGGGGGTGATGAAACTCAGTTTCATTGTATTAATTGACATATATTAACCCCCTATCTTAAATTAATGTCAATAAAAACTAGATAAAACATTGTATATATCCGAGCCTTAGAATAAATTAAAAATCAAAAAATAACAAAACTAAAAATCGTAGTGTTTTTATATCCTTAAAAATGCTCACAAAAATATTTCTCCTTTCGTTTGACATTGTTTTCGTTTTTTGGTCAACACAAAACTTGTAGATGTCATCGAGATCTACAACTTTTATGTTTTGAAATTTTCCAAATTCGACATTTTCTCCTCCTACTTCATGCATCTTTGTCTGAAAAACCTGATTGAGCCATGTGGCTCCTTCTGGTTGAGCCACGTGGCCCGCTTATCGTGTGCCACCCACCCTCCATTTTCTATCATCCGATCGACTTCGTCTCCTTCATATCCACGCCGTCCACACACACATCCTTTCTCAGCCCTTCAATCAACCTCAAATCGTATCACAGTCGTCTGTCACCGCCCACTCCTCTTCTCGCCATGTGTCTATCTTCGTAGCCACTCGATCTTCTCTAAAATTTCCAATCCCGACCGCTTACCTTTGCCTTCGTTTCCCACCATCCGATTAAGACCCAGACTTCATTTCAGCTGTTTGCTTCTACCAAGATCTCCTCATGACACGTGGTGCTCTCCATGGCCCTCGATTATTCCTCCATAGATCTGATCAAGACCATTCATTAGCGCCTACCTCTTAGCCGTTGGATCGCGAGATCCAACGTCCAAGAGATCATCCCCTACCTTCGCCCCCCTCTCTCCTACGCCTTTCATCTCACTTCCACCTCACCCCCTTCCCATTATCACCACCTTCTCGAGACTCCCCTCGTCACGCTAACCGCCCCCTGACCAAGACCCATCATCCCTCACCCTTTGCCTGTGCCTTAACTCGCCACAATCCCATATCCTTCGCTCCACATCTCCCATGTAAAAACATGTTGGACACCACATGAACCGTCAAACCCCTCCTTCAAATATCCCCTCGCCAGCTACCGTCGACTGAGTCCACATTTACGAGGGGTTCTGCCCAGCACCACTCCTCCTTCCCGTGATAGGGGAATGGTTGATCGATGGCGCCAAAACGACATCTCCCCGGTGTTGACCCCTGGCCATGGTAGGCCAGGACCTCGGCGCTCAAATGTCGATGAGTACCCCCATTCGCTGCAGGGGTCCAATGACGACCATGCCTCTTCTAGAAGCCCGCACATAGGCCCGGCGATCACCCAACTCCTCCAGGTAAGCTCTTGATCCTTCTTTACTTTTTCGTTGAGTTTCTCTGAATTTTTCAGGCTGCTCCTCGCATCGTCCTCCTCCATTCATCATCGCCTCTATTCCGCCTGACATCGTTGATCCTCATGCACCCCTCTGATAGACTTCTCTCCCTTCTCTATAGCCAAATCATCACTGACTCACCTCTTCTCCTGCCTCGCTGGAGACAGAGCTCTGTCCTCTATTCCTCCGTTCATCAGGGATCCATCCCACTGACATCACTCCCCCCCCATGCACGCTTCGGCTTGGAAACTAATATATGAAGGTCACATTCATCAATGGCCGGAGCCTTCACCGGAGCAAACTTCGTGACCTCCATCTCCATCATACAAGCATCGGTAGCATCGTCCCGGTGGTTCAACATCTTGGTCCTGCTTCAGGGATGGCGTCAGACCTTCGAGGAATATCCCCATGGCTGAATCAAGATTAAGAGACGATTAAAGAGCTCCGAGCATCTCGTCGGAGCTCCAATATCGTCGATATCTCCGCAGCAGAGGAAGGAGTACTAGAGAGTACAACGACCATCCGATTGGCAAGATCGGACGACCCACAGTGAGTCGCGTCGTCTCCCTTGGAGTGTACAGAGCCGATCTAATCTTTATGATCGGGTGGTCCACAATGACCCACATATTAGATCCGAGTGATAATAACACAAGATTACTGGTTTGGAGCAGCCGTCCCTCACCCGAACCTCCTGAAACATGCTCCGAGTCCGAACCATCACCCGAGCCACCTCCGAGCCTGCATCGCCACCGAGCCTCACCACACGTGATCACCTCACGTGCACTTTGGGTAATTTGCAAGAAGGCCCCAGAGATTTCTTCAAATTACATTCATGTCCTGATTCACGTGGAAACCATGCGTCCTTGGGATAAATTGCATCCAACCCCCTCTAAGCCTTAATAATTGTAATTCTACCCCCAAGCGTGTAGGTAATTTATAAGAAAGGCCTCGCAGTTAATTTTGTTTTCATTTTAGTCCTTTCAGGGACCTATTTGTAGTAGTTTCCCTATTTATTTTGCTTGTTTTCTTGCATTTATGCCCCTAAGTTCTTTTATGAATATCTTGAGCATCTGAGCTCCGTTTGAGTTGATTTTTGTCTCGTTTTGAAGCTAACTTCATATCTTTCTGATGGCATGAATTGTTTTCTATTTTGACACCCTTAAATTTGAAGCTTCATTTTAAATAATTAAGTGTTCCTCATGTATTGCTTTTCATGCCTTGCATTACTTCATTAATGGAACTTGCTTCATGATTTGAACCTGAAATTGGCTACTGTTTAAATGGCTCAAATATTTTATCTTTTTAGGGCATCTTTGCATCATTGTAAACTTGCATTTTTTGCATGTTAAAATTAAACAGAAAGTGTTTGCTCCATGTTTTTCTATGCATGTGCCTGCATTGTTTGCATACCTGTGTGCATTGACCGATGAATTTGTAAATTTAACACTTAATCTAAATAATAAGAGTCTAGATTCATACTTAAGAGGCTCGTGTCCCTGAGTTCGCCCTTGGACTTGCTCAAGTAAAATAAAATAGACTGCTTTAGTTTAATTGAGCAATTCTTAAGCGATTTTTGATAAAACCCAAGTTTTCCTGACTGCGACGAACACATTTATTTTGATCATTAATTTGGTTAAATTAAGAGGGAGGATATCGAGTTTGTCAACTAGTTGCTCCCGATCGCATATGAGTGATCCTCAAGCTTTCATGATGCGCTTAAAGATGTTCCCATATCCTTCAATTGCCTATAATTAGGGCTATTTTACCCTAAGTAGAAGGGGAGTGATGTGTGCATTCTTCCAATGTATTTTTTCCTTTTTATCTGTTTCCTTTTCTTGATCCCCTTAATTGTCTCCTTCACTATTGATATTTCTTTCTATACTTAGAGATAACCTACCCTAGGTATAGGGAGAGACTGATCGAGTTGTGATCTTTTCATTCCCACCCTTAACCCCTCCTGCATGTAGAATACAATCCGTTTTACTTAAGATTAATTGATCCTAAGTATAGGGAAGATGATTGAATTCTCATCCATTCATTTCTTATTCTTTTGTCATTGTAGTATAGTATTTTCTATACTCAGTACGAGTTATGTCTTTCTTTTTCTCTATGATCTATGAGGAAATAACTTAACCTAAGTATAGGGGTTGTATATATGCTCTATATACTTTAGCCAGAACTCATACTTTTGTATTTTCAAGTAATTTGGCTAATTAATAAAAAATAAAACCCACATTAATTCTTTGAACACACTTATAATAATAAATCACCTTAAAAATGTTTTGCAAAATGTTTGAAAATGGTTGGAAAATCTTTTTAAAAAATCTTTTGAAAACTATTAGAAAAATGTTTTATAAAATGTTTTCAACCTTTGTAAAAATATTTTGTTTCTAGAAATATCCTTCATTTGTTTGAATAAAATATTTTGAAAATCTATTTGCAAATGGTTCGGTAATGGTTGCAAAAATAGATTGAAAAATCTATACATACAATTTGAAAAAATCTTTGCAAAATGATTTTCGAACTTTATAAATGCTTTTTAAAATTATTTATCAAATAAAATTTTTATAAACCCTATAAATAAAACTTGTAAATAACTTGTAAATGACCAATATGAATTCTTGTATAAATATCTGCATATATTTCTTCTTGAAAACCCACTAAAAATTTTTAAAAATAAAATCCATAAAAAATTGCATAATGTTTCCAAAAACTTGCATAATAATTTGCAAATATTTCCAAAATCCATAAAAAGTTCAAATTAGAAAATTGCATCACAAAAATATTTTTCTTGCATTGTGCATAACATTTGCATTTTTCGAATTAATATTGATAAATGAAATAGTCTAAATAAAATCCAGAGTTGGAGTAGGTTGGACCTTAATCTACTTCATCACAGGAACCTTATAGGAACTCAAATTGAGATGCTTCAGATCTGCTAGACTTAATTCTTCGAGACCATGAGACTTGGTTCAGTGTCGTCTTGATTGTTAACAAGAATATTTTGGAACACATGCACGACTCTTATTGATAATGGCCTAACTTGCACACCTGCACCTTTCACTTTTCTCACCTCAATTGAAGTGGTAGAAGGCTGGATTTGCCGACATATGGGGCACAAGCCAATGGAAACATCAGAATTCACACATTTTTTGCCATTGTACCCCAACCTGATCCGGTAACCATGAGGTCTAATGATAGAAGTTTTAGGTTGTCAATAATGCTTCAAAAGAGGGATAGTCTACGGGTTCAAGAGGAAAAAGTTGATATGTAAATGCGTTGTATATAATATTAAAAAAAGAGCATATTCAAAAACTGCAAAAAGAGAAGATGGGTAAAAATCCAAGAAAAATCGATCCCTATCGGAGTATGTATATATATGGTCAATAAGCAAACTTGAGGTTCAAAGTCATATGTATGTAAGCCTGCAGCCGGATGACTTGGCTACACTGGCCAAGTGTCTAAGGATAGGTAGCTACACTGACTACCATCCATTCTTCTCCCAACATCCTCTTCTTGATCATGTTGTACTTGAACTTAAAAGGGAATACCTGCTTCTCGAGGAAAGAGTTGTTGGATTGGGGAATTAGGGTCACCATGTTGGAGAAGACTGACTTTTATTGTTTCAACGAGGAACCATATATCGCACACACTATACAAGGTACTCTCATAGTCACAAAGTACTAAGTATGACATCGCGTGTTTTGACCTGTGTTTTGAGGAGACTTAGGCAAAGTCTTATGGGTCTTAGAGGCTGTTGTGTTTTAAATCCATTTCCCAGTAAAGTTCTGACCGCACCTAAATTCCAATGGTCTGACCGAGCTGCAAACTTTGTTTTTATGAAGACAAGTTCGAAAGTTAAAATTAATCAAAGTTTTGTATTTTTCTTTTCTTTATTTTCTTTTCAGTACTTATAGGTATAAATGTTTTCTATGGACTAGCAAACACAAGTATAAGGGGTGATGAATCTCCCTTTCATTACCTTTATTCTCTCATTTTGGCCTTTATATTTCACATAAATTAACATATATTATTTATTGTATAGATATGGTATAAAATACTATATTTAAAGCCAAAATAAAAGAATAAAAAAAGAAAAGAAAAGAAGAAATGAAATGTAAAAAGGTATTAAATGACCCTAAACCCCGAGACCCAGGCATTATGATGACTGAGTTGACAAGTAATAAAGTAGGGGGAGATAATGACCAAAAATATAATAAAAACGCCAATTTATTTGGCCAAATAATACAATTTTGGGACCTATTGTATGTAATTATTTTCATACATCAAATAAGTAAACTTTGTACATGGAATTTATAGATAAATACATACGAAAAATATAAAATTTTATTTCACATAAAATAATATATATTATAGTTTCTACATTCAAAATAAAAATCCAAAATCCAATCTTTTTAGACCTGGATCTCATCCATATGAACTCAAAATTCATAAAACTCACATTAATTTTATATAAATTTTTATTAGCTATTCAATGAATGTAGTTTCATTCAATTTGGAATTAAGATGCAAAAGTTAGGTTTCGAACCCCTATTGTACAATATGCCTGAATAATATCGTTTTATTTATTCTTTATATTTTTATTTTATAGTTTTACCTTTTTTAATATTATTTATAACTCATGTAAAAAATTAAAATAAAATAAGACCATTAAAAATAAAATAAATAAGTGTACAAAATACATAGATGAATTGCTTATACATATACCTACATAATAAATACAATTATTTATTTAAGTGTATAAATCACTTCATAAAAATAAAACGGAAATATATTTAAGTGTAGTTAAATAAATTATAAATATATAAATTTTTCATATAAAATAATAAAATAAAAATAAAATAAAAATAAAATACATATATACATGTAAACATCTATATTTATATGTGTAAAATGTAACTCATAATAAATTAACTCGAAAAACAATTAAAAATCATATTGAAATACTATAAAAAAATAATGAACATTTTTATGTTTTCACTTTTATTTATTTAATTAATTTAATATTTTATTTTATTTATTTATATTTTTCTAGTCAATTTTTTCTTTTGCAGCCCTGTTGAACTAATGGGGGATGTCCATTTGTTGACCCATGTCAACTTCTCTGACCCAGCACGGACCATGTCAGATGTAGCCGACCGCATCTCTTCTCGATTTTCTCCCCTGTGATACATTGCTCGAGGATGAAAAATCACTTCATGAGATGTCTTCCATATTCATTGTTCATCCTTGATCCTCGTTGGTGCTTCTCCTAGGACTGAGCATCATCGATAAACCTCCAATCCCTAGATGAAGACAACCCCGTTCTTCACTATATGTATCCTTCCTTCACTGTCTTTGAGTTGGTTCCCCCTTTTTCTATGTCGTAACCCCTCAAGTTTTGCCTTTAGGCTTGAGCCTGGTGATAGGAGGCTCGCCCAGTCGATTTGCACCGAGGAGGGCAGCGTAGGAGGTGGTTCCCAGCATCTCCAGTGAGCTCCACCATGGGGTCCATCTCCTTGGCTCCGACCAAGTCGAGGAAAATTCCTGTCCTTTCTATGTAGATTTTAGTTTTAGTTTTCATTTTGCAATTTTATTCTAGGATCTAATCAGTAGGGTTAACCAAATCATTAGGATTTAACCTTACAGGAGCTCAAGAGCTCCTGTCTATGTTCTTCGTCGTCACTCACTATTTAGCCCCTTCATTTCTCCATCTAAATATCTTCACCAGCCTCCCAAATCCCTTCAGATCTGGACCACTAAGGTCCTCTTCCACCCCACTCACTAGACCTCCTTTATACATCACCATTCACCCTCCTACCATCACCAATAATAGCCAGGACCTTTAACTTTGGCTCGTCGTTCTTTTCATCTTCTTTGCAAGTTCTGAAGAGCCCTTCTATGGGCTAGTAGCATCAAGAACCAGCTCCCATGTCCTCCTCCAGACCATCAAGCTCCATGGCATGATCATTGGGTCTTGGACCCATCTGAGGCCCCTGGGAGGTATGGTAAGGCTGCAGAAGCAAATACCATTGACGGTGCTCCAGGTTGCTGGAGATGAGAGCTACATCGATTATAAGCTTGCCAGCAGTGAGTTCTTCATTGGTTCTTCCAGCTTCTTCACGAGCTGTCCGATCAAGATCCTGTCACCCATATTAAGCAGTAGCCGTCGGATATGGAGGAGCCATGACTGAGCCCAGATCCGTGAAGCATCATCGCACGAGGGGAGGATGACACGTGCCCAAGTGAAGCATCCCATGACGTCTGATCACGCCCTTTTAGGGGTAAATTGCATATCTGACCCCGCCTTTCGTTGTATTTTTATTTAGTCATGTAAATAATTAAAATCACTATATATTTTCTGTAAAATTTACTCTGACCTTAGTGCATATCTGACCTTAGTACATATTACATCTAGGTCCTTACTTGCTCAACTCACGTGGCTCCCTATGTGAGATGGAAATTTTACGCATTTACCCTTGCAAGTTCTTGTAGTTATATTTTAATATTAAAATATTTAATTTAATTTATAAACTTTTAGGTAATTTGCATTGTTTTTCATATCTTTCATTTTATTTGCAAAAATATCATGTTAGGCAATTAACCTTTTTGCATGTTTTCTATTTCCTAAAAATATCATCCTTCGATTAAATTTATGGAAAAATAGGACAAGATGCCTGATGCATTATGCTTCTATGCTATAATTGTTTCTGCAGTTTTAGCATTTTTCCTATTTACTAAAAATCAAAAGCTGCACGTTTATTCCTTGTTACCTTGAAAAATCCATAAATAAATCATATTTAAAAAGTTCAAAGAAACCAGTATTTACTTATTATTGTATTTTGTACCCTCGAACTAAAAATCCTTGAAAATAGAAAAATAAAATAATCAAACATTAAAAACTCCAAAATCTTTATAAAAATTGTAAAAATTTCCCTAAAATTCCAAAAATTATAGTTTTTATTTGAGATTTTTATACATATATATTATTAATTATTAAAATTAATTTTGATAAATTTTAACTTGATTTAGTATTTTTAAATCTTAAAACAATATGAGCTATTTAAAAGTCCCTGATTTTGTATTTTTTAGCTTTAAAAATACCTAAGAATTAACAAAATTCCTTGAAAAATCATAAAAATATTATAAATTATTAAAACACAAAAATATTAAATTTTTATGATTTATATCTCTATTTATAAATATATAGTATAAATGATATTATATAACTATATATAGTGATATATATGTATTATTATTAATTACTATAAATACTTTATAAATATTTTTAAATCCTTAAAAAAGGACCGGTTTATTTATATTTTCTGATTTTTTATATCTATTATATATTTTATCTTATATACTCGTTTTATTATACATATTACATAAATAATTATATATGTTATATAAAAAAATTAGAAAACTCTAAAAAGAAAATAAAAATTATAAAATTATAAAAAAGGAAAAAATAAAAAATAAAAATGGAAATAAAACTTCAAAATAAAAATAAAAAACCCACAAAAATACTAAGTAATTGATTAATTGGTAGAATATTGTACAAATACACCTATATTAATTATTCATTATTTATTTATAATTAATATACTTGCTACACTGACTTGTCTTCCTATGTTCGATATCCAAACTACTTGTCCACTATACACATTATATCTGAATTATAATAAATTTCTATCAACATCATTTGCTTTTATTGCTTTATATTTATATTGTGGGTTGATTGTTGAATTACTCTCGCTTTCGTGAGAGGTCACTTCGACAATTGTGTTCCCACCGAGGAACATCATATCCTTGCAAAATCCAAGTTTTCACCATGGTAAATTATAATTGTACAATAAACCTATTAATGCAAGATTAATTATACTTTGTTCTAGATAAATGAGTGGCTCATAATAACTTTGTTACATAATGACTCGTCATGGGCTCACTTGTCCAACTAATTACTCTCAATTAAGTTACAAAATATGTCTTGAGCTCGGTTGCTTTGGTATGATTTAGATGGATAACCTGGGTAGCATGCTAGTGTGAAAGAGGAGGGGGATGCGGATTATGAAGGTCAAAATAGTGGGAAGAGGAAGGAGGAGGTGAATAGGGGGAGGGGGAGATTGGGTACCTGCAGGGTAGTCTAGAGATGGATAATGATGACATTAAGGGCTCGTTTGGTTGCAGGGTTGGGCAGGATTGGCTTGGCCTAACCCGGGTTGGCCCTGCAACCAAACAGGGTTCTCCTCCTCACAGTTTACTATTCACAGGAGTACTCCTGTCCAACCCAACCCTGTCCAACCCTGCAACCAAACAGACCCTAAGGGAAAAGGCAATCGAAGAAATATATTTGATAATTCTATCAGGAGTAGTGATGGTTCTCCAAGCCATCATTAGTGCCCAACACCGTTGGAATGACTTGAGTTGGAGTCACTCCAATATTATATAATCAACATCGACATTTTCGATAATACATGCATTAATAATGGTTCATATACATTATTGTCAAAGATCTTAGTTAAATATCATTTTTAGTTTATTATTCTTCAATTCTGATGATGATGGAGAGGTTGGGAAAAGAGATAGAATATGTCGTCTACGTTCTTGAGCATGCCAGGATTCTTCTTAAGGAATATAAGAAATGTATGCATCAACTTTCAAGAAGAGACAACTCCAATGAAATCGTTGCAACAAATTGAAGAAACAAATGTCGTTAGCTAGAAGCAAATATGTAGAAAAAAGGAACACGATACATCATCGAAAAGTAAGAGTGATGCCATTGTCCAGTCCTACGCAAGTGGATCATGCAATGCGAACAACTATAAAATATAACTTATGATGTAATTTTCCTTCTCTATTTAAAGGGCTATAATGTAATGAACTATATATCTGCTATGCTAATTGACTTCAAAAAGGATGCCCCAACATCTTGTTAATTAATAATGTAAAAAATAAAAATATAATTACATCCAAAAATATGTAAAAAATGCAAGAACTATAAATCTTTCAAAAATAACAATAAAAGGGACTAAACACTCATTATGTACATCTTATTCTCGAGTTAAAATTTATTTTTTGTCAAAGGAAAAAGGTAAACATTATATGTTGACACAATTTCTAGCCTACCGATTTTACCTAATAAAAAATGAGTTAATACAATGGCAAAAAAATCACGAAAAAATCAACACAATTTCCAAAATAACCTGAGGCTCAAATGGTTTATGCGCCCTCGGTAAAGTTTACCGTTTTGCTTAAAAACTAAATTTTTTTTTGAAACTATTTAAGTATATTAGGTGATAATTTTCAAAGGATTCATTGGATTCTCAACTTTCCCTCCTTCAAAAACCTATTATTGTCTTTCCAATGGTTGTTAACAAAATCAGGTCGCCTACATACCAAGTCCGTAATTAGCCACATTTTGACTGTGTCATGTTGATTAATATTAATCCCATTATCTTACCATGTAGCCATCTCACGCACCTCTTCTCGTGCCACCCTTTTCCTGTGGGTCCCGCGGTAACGTCCGCATCCCACGCAAAAACTCAAAGCACCGGAGGCGGTAACACCACCGATTGGTGTTGAAACTAACATATGGGAAATATAATAAAGGCGGGGACAGAGGACAATGACGAGGACCACCAAACACACTTGACACGCACAACTCACAACAGCCCACTCCTAAATCCTGATTCCATATACGTAAAGTGACAATTTAAGTCCGTGACACCATCAACTTGGCCACCGCCTCTTGCATCTGGACGCACAATGGAAAGGGATACTCTTTCGCAAGCGCTTATGACCTCGTTCGGAGGAGGGCGGAGACTGTTGAATGGGCCCCCGTGGTTTGGGCCAAGGCTACCCCCCCTAAGTTCTCATTAACAACTTACAGATTGGCCCGATTGCGCTTGCCCACCACCGATAGGCTTGCCAAGCATAGAATATGCGATCCCACGCCATGCTATCTTTGCAATAGTGAGCTGGAGACCAATGGACACATCTTCTTTCAGTGCCCCTTTGCAATTGATATTTGGAAGACCTCCAGCCGTCACTTAGGCCTCCCCTCTCCGGTACATACCACTGCGCTTGACACTATGCTATGGATTGCTCACTGGCCGGATGCAGGGGACCGACAGAAAATGGCCACTGCACTTGCTACTACTGTTCACTGCACTTGGGACGAGAGGAATCGCAGATGGGCCAAGCATACATCACAGCCTGCTGAAAATATTGTCAACACCATCATACAATACTGTCGAGCCCTGCTGTAACGAGGTGTTTGAGTTTTTGTTTTATCTCAAACACTCTACACACTAATTGCAATACGCTACACTTAGTATTGTCTACTCCTCCCTTTTTTGAGACCTGTAATCGAGGCTGAATGCCCACAATTTGTAAAGTTCTACAGTTACAGGAATTAAATTTTACTTACTTACCAAAAAAAGTGACAATTTAAGGCAATCGTAGGTTTATTTTCAGATTTTCTCCTTCAATATCAAGCAGTACTAGATTAGTCCACCACCAATTGAGATTGTGACATATGCACTGACAGTATCTCATCCTCTCTGTAAAATATTGCCTTTAGGAGTGCGATTATTTGCCGTTTCTCGCTAACGCTGAGAAACGACTTCAGATCAACACAATCTCCTCGTGTATAAGAAAGGTAAACCTTCCCATGCACAAGGAAAAATAAAAAAACAATAGGAAAAATTATTACTTTTCTTCCTATTTGGAGGAGTAAATGAATAAAAAAATTAGGACATAAGGGGAATCACACCAACAGAAAAGAGGAGTTCTGGTAAAGGGAAGAAAGGAAAGTTCTCCCTGTTGTATATAAACCAACACAGACTCCATCTTTGTCCGCGGTACCCCTACACCAACGAGAGCAAATAGCAATCTGCCTGTCAGCCATGGCGGCGTTGCCGAGGCCGCCGCTTGTGAAGTCCAAGTCCTGGTCGCCGGATATCCTCCGCGAGGAGTCCTGGCAGCGCCGTCGCGACCTCCATCGCGAGCGTCGGCGCTCCGGGGCTCCCTGCCGGAGCGTCACCGCCGAGGACCTAGACGAGCTCCGCGGCTGCATCGATCTTGGATTCTGCTTCAGCTTGGAAGAGGAGCAGTGCCGTTCCGAGTCGGCGAAGCTCTTTGAGACGCTCCCGGCGCTCGATCTCTACTACGCCGTGAACCGCCGCGCCGAACGCGCGCCGGAGTCGGACTCCGACGTATCCTCGGCCGGGACGAGCCCGCTCAGCTTTTACGCCCCAGGTATGCTCTGAACATAGTTATTTAGCTGCGTCGTTCCTTTTCCCGTAAATATTTCAAAAACAAAGTTGATTGTTCTTGTTAATCACCCCTTTCAATTACATATTCTTTGAAAAATTATAATGGGATAAATTGCCACGCATTTCTCTACTCGTTGTCAAGCAACTGAGAATATGACAGCGTATTTGCAGCCTTTGGAGATTTTTCAAACTTTACTTGAAAACGATTTTCTCGCTACACTAGGACAACATTTGAACGATGTTTGAATTACGGTGAACCCAAAACATACAAGTTTGGTGTTGAAGACAATACTACTATTTCGCATGATGGTTGTGCAGAATTATGGGTAATATTTTGAGATTTCTCGTTAGATATTCTTTTGAAGAGTCAAATTAAAGCATATCAGTTTGTTTGTGGAAGTTAGGAAGAAAATCGTTTTTGTTCATATACTACTGTAAATTTTCCACATCTAAAATTGAAGTGTCAATTGAATGGAAAGTTGCATGCAATTCATTTATCCAACCATTGACTCCAGTTTAGGCGTTTCCTCTGCGATGAGAGGTCAGTACTTATGGATGGGGATATCGAATAAGTTGGATCTTTTTAGTGGAGACATTATTAGGGGGCACCTGATGGAGCAGATTAGTTGGAATATCGGCGTCGGGCATTGTTGGATGCGACGGTTGAGTTGAGCCGGGCCATCTTGTCGGCAGTGGTTTAATCTTGTCTTGTTGGCTGTTTGTATTAACCATCTAAAGCTAGTGGATGACCATAATCTTAATAAATTTCCAGCAGGCTATGGTTAAGAGCAGGTGATTGCATAGAGCAACTAAGAGGGGAGAGCGCCTTCAACCTTGAACAACTGGTAGTTATTGGAAGGAGAAGGAAGAGAAAGAGGTGTGAAATCCTGTGGTGATTCAGAGCAAAGGGTCCCACTCCGCAACATGTTGATCTTGATCAGTTTTTTTAATAATAGGCCCGATAATTTTGGAGGTCCAGAGCATCTTACTGGAATTTGAACCCGAAAGTGGTGACATACTGTTCTACCTCTACACCACTCCTCAAATTCTTGATCTTGACTGATGTGTCATCTATGATTTGACCAAAATTGATATTATTGGGCCTGATGACAGAGAAATGGGAGTGTCACCTTTGATGCTGTATGTCCTCGTCTTCTCTACATGTCATTCGTTGCATTCTAAACAGTGAAATTAGATAAAATATCTCTATAACACGTATTCAACATTTCCATCTTCTTATATTCAAGTATGGATTATATGCAGTAGCATGGGATCTAATCAGAAAGTTCATGAAAAATGGTGTAGACCAGATATTTTATTCGTTTCATATATAATCTGGAAATATATATTTTTCGATAAAATTAGAGGGACCTTCACAGTATCCGCATGCTGACATCACGACTTATTCAGATCATCAGACTAAAACTTCGATCTTTTCTATCAAAATCAGGTGTTAAAATTGATTGAACTACATCCACATGGGCAGACTAGATGCTTTCGACCCAAGTTGCATTGGTCAAATTATGATTAGTTGGATTTAAAATCACGATAGCTTTGGACTGAGCCATAAGAGCTACACGACTAGTTTTTAAACTTTGTGGGCAATGAAAGTTTCGTTCTAAAATATCATATCAATGTCCTCATGTTTTTTCGTTGATTTGATGTGCTCAGGAGATAACCCGCAGAAGGTGAAGGAGAGATTGAAGCAATGGGCCCAGATCGTCGCTTGTTCAGTGCGCCAACAATATTGATGTCCAAATGCCTAATTATTCATATGAGGAAAGGTTCGATGAATGAGGATATACCGCGTAGAGGCATCTATTCTTTTCCATATAGACACCCATTCCTTACCTAGAAGGACATGATGCTTGATAATGATATCATTCTTCCTCTTTTGTCAGATGTACCAAACATAGCTACAGAGGTGATATTGATCATTTTGCTAATCTAACTTTTATTTGGTTGAGTATTTGGTTTCCGTGATGCAATTGCCGACTATAATTCCATGAAATTATGTTATTTCTGCTTGAAGCTAAATAGTGGGGATCATTGAGAGCAGATAACTTACATGGAATAGGTGGTGGGTTGCTTCTTCTTGCTTCATCAATACAGAGTTATAATATTTAAAGAAAGAAGGAACATTGAGTCCTTCATTTTACTAGGTTCTATGTTACACTTGAGAAAAAAATTAGGTAAACACCAATGATGAAGTATGTCTATACACGAGCATTCGTAAATAACAAAGGATTATAAATAATCTGAGGGATTTTTGCATCATGATTCTATATACTTTCATTATTACATACATAACACTAAATAATCGTGAATTACATCGAAAATCCTTAATCGTTGCCATGTCTTACAAACAAGACCCTCCATTAAGTTTACCCACTTACCTAACTAAACCCTTAAGTTAATGTAACAAACATAAATCCAACAGTAGACATTTATCACGCAATTATTTTATTTTGCACAACCAACAACTCCGCCAACGTGCAAAGTCCTCCATCAGCTGCCCCCTCCTTCACCTCTCATCCTCTCGCACAAGCGTCAACTTCAACAGCTCTGCCATCGGGTGTAGCCCTCTCTCTATCGCATCCTCCTTTGCCTCCCCTCTTCCCGTATAAGCAACAACATGGTGGAGCCATCCCTTCATAGCCCCTCCTCCGCCTCCCCTCCTCTCGCATAAGCAGCAACAACTCTGCCTTTAGAGTTGACATACACATTGGATTTACTTGCATTTGTGTATTGTTTTGCAAAAACTCATGCTCAATATTTGAAGTGAAGTTCCTCAGAAGTCTTATTTATTTTAGCTTGTTATTATATGTTGATCAATTTTAAGTTTTCGTAGTTATTGTTTAAACATCAATAAAATACACGTGCCAAAGAATTGTATCCCTCTACTATCACAATAGAGTTGTTGTTTTCCTCTCAAGAAGTCAACTGCAAGAATGAAGTGAACTTCAAGTTTTAGGTTGATCAATCGTGATACTCTTGTTGACCGATTAAGTATGATTATTCAATGTTAATTGCAAGAATCACATTTTGAACGTTTCCTTTTTTGGAATGTTATGATATGCTAATCGCAAAGTCATATTTTGTAATCTCTCAATCTTTGAATTTTGAATTTTGTAATTATCAGAATTGATTGATCATTATTTTGAAATGATTGATCAATCATGTCCGACTAATCATACTTTCTTTCTCTCCATTATTCTTAAGTATTTTTCATTCAAGTTAAAGAAGTGTTTTAGCAATTGTGGGAAAAGGCTTTGTTGTTGTTGTTGTTAAAGAAGTGTTTTAGCAATTGGCTAGAAAGATAGTCTTGATCCATAGTCATCTCTCCAAGTTCTCTCTTAATAGCCAGAGATATCTTTTGAGATATTGAAAATTAGTGATAATTTTCTATAGATTTATTTTTTGTAAAATAGAGATTTATATGTTTGAATATGTATTGTGATCATTGTTGCAATATTTAGTTGATTATTCTTATTCTGTGGGACAACCGAATAGAATATTCGGTCTAACCCGAGTATTTCCGAATATCCGAATCGCATATTCAGGAGTCGATCTAATATTCAACTGACTATTGCAACAAGTTGCTGATTTTCTTATTTTTGATTTTTTAAAAGTTCTCGTCTATCCCGATATCACCATAAATGTTAAAGCTCCATATATAAAATTTTATTCTGGTAATTACGATTAAAGGTTCATATTATAATGAGTACTATTTGTTGTAAAATTACTTTTATTTTGGTAATTTAGAACAAATATAATCTTTGTTGCCAATGGTTCTTATAAATAGGATTATTCATCCATCTTTTTTGTTAAAATCTGAAATAGTTGATAATCTAGCGATGATTAGAAGAACAAGTATCGAGAGTTATCGGATAATCATTAGTACATGAACAAGTAAATATAAGTTTTCAATGCATAAGATTCTTTTATAAGATATATCAATGAATCACTGAATTATGTATGTATAGCTCCATATTGTTGAAAAAAGACCTCCACAATTAATGTTAGTTACACTTTAACTCTTAACAACAATTATATGTTATGCTTGTAACTCTTCCCAGATATTAGTAAAATAATGTTTTATTAAATTTAAATATCATATCTAATTTTATTTTATTTCGATATTGGAGAGCACTAATATGCATTAGTTCTAAAAAAAGTTACCATTTTTTTACATACTTTTCATTTTTAAGATATAAAATAATGGGTCCGATTTTTCATATAATAAAATATCTACAAGTAATATTTTTAGCATGGGATAACCACCCACCTCACCAAATCGGAGCAGTCAATAGTAGGATTTGAAACCCATCTGACGATAATGTGTGTGCTAAGTCCCATGAGCAAAGCAAGAATGCAAGAGTCATTTGCACGCAAAGTCTTCTATGGCTGCAATCGCTATTATTAAATTAGCAGAGGTGCTCGATGCTCATGTACAAAAGATGTATATGGATTGGATTGGATTTGATCTTCATCCATGTTTAATCCAACCTTAACGGAATTGAACTTTTTTCCAATCCAATCCAATTCATCAAACATTTGAATCCGAACCAATCCAATCCATTGGATTGCGGATTGGATCGGATTTTTTATACCTGCATGTTTTTGCTCTGTAGTCTATCATGTAATGTTCGTATTTTATAGCACACTAGCCTTCGACATTTGAATTATGGCTCCAAATTTGATAATATGGATAAATATGATGAAAAGAATATATGAAGAGCGTACAATCAAAGGACTCCGTTAATCCAATATAAAAATTTGAAGACTACACGATCAAACTAAAGGAAAATATTGAATTTGGTATCTAAGTTTCTTGTTATTAGTGGTACATTAGTATGTTTTTCTGTAAATGATTTCCGACATATATTTCAAATAAGAGCAATGCAAGTTACCAAATATGGATGCAAAAACAAATATGATAACAAAAAATGTGATCTATTTGGATGGATATTGATGAAATTTGTGACAAAGTTAGAATGTTAAGTTATGTCAAAATCAAATCACTTAAGAATACCTTTCAAGGCAATATTGCATATCATTCATCTACAAGAATCATAAAATATTCATATTCGATTGAGTATCCAGGACAAAATCAATTCAAATATAGCGCATCAAGTAGGCATCATGTCTCTCATTTAAAATATGCAAATTTTTCTAAAAATATGAATCAAATTTGTATATCAATTTAAAAAGAAAAAGAATTCAAGTGATGGGATATTCCAATTTATAACCATATTTTACTATTTTTGAGATTTAGCATTTGACTTTCAAGAGGAAGAAATAGGGGTGAATACTTTTATTTGATATTTATTAAAATTAATTTACTCTGGATCACTTTGTTTGCATTCATAAACTTGTTAAATATTCATTTTTAATTAGAAAATCCAAAAAACTACAATAGCTTAATTGTGCATGCATTCACATTCAGGGTAAATTTCAGAGCTTTTGGACTTAATGTGACTGAAAAATTATGAGTTGGCCCATATACTTAGATGGATTGCATTTCATATTTCAATACATATAAAATACCAAAAATGCTCCTTTTAAAACATAATTGCTAAACAATCTAGAAATCAACCTAAGGAAAAGTTGCCTCTCTTTATTCGATCATGGGCTTGTCGAAGTAAAACATAAATTGATCGCTTTGTATTAAATATTAATTAATTAATTTAACCATTTTTTATTGATCCTTAATTGTCTTACTACAACAACATAACAATAATAACTAAGGACATTTCAGATTTTTCATCCATCTTTTCTTAGAGATAAGGACAAGACGACTATATATGCCATCTATAGTGACTTGGATAATGAAATCTAATGCCACATCCAATTTTAGAAGGCCTTTCAGAGATGTCTAATCATAACAGATTTTATATCAAAACTTCTCATTATCTCTTAATCTTATTTAGATCAATATCCAACATTTGGATTAAGATTAGATAGCTGGTCTATTTAGTGGAGTCATTAAAATACAAACATGTTTAATCACTCCCTCATAATAGAAGTGTCATGATATACAATCGATTAAGATTACATCACCCTTGAGTATTCCCAATATACGTACATCCTACATAATGGAAGATTGTATATTAAACTTGAAGTTTAGATCCCATTATGGGTTGTCTCCTTCATGATTTTATCAATAAGTTTCTCATTTGATCATTAGATGTTGGTACTATCATATGCTTTCAAAAAGCATATATAATACCTTCAAATCATGTCTCAATGAAAAGATACGACTGCCAAAGTTGAAAGTTGGTTTATCCTAATATCTCATGAGTAAGCTCATGTCTTTCAATTTAGTAGTGAACTTGTATTATCCCTTTGAGATATTGTATTCTTCATATCTCCTCATATGCACACTAGCACATCGGTGTATATACCTTGATTAGATCATCTACCTACGAGTCTGACAAATGTAAATACTCATACATACAGTAATATATCTACATATGGCCAGATGATGTATGCATGTATTGTGATATTAAAGGATATAGGTCTTAGTTATCTCGATCTCGCTAGATCAACTCTTTGACCTAACTCAGCTGACACCTCTGAATCTCTATTCTCATGTAGAGGTCCTGCATCAAGACATCGGTCAGATGTTAGCCTTTGGAGTAAGATTGTCATCTTCTTCTCAAAAACTTGGGATCCTTTCTTTATAATCACTTGACGATGCGGATATGTATATGATGGTTTACCGCATAATCGATTTCCATGGATGCATATGTCCAATAGTATTAACTAAGTCGTATTCTAGGTATCTAAGTCTTAGATTGTGATGGTTGTGAATATCTTATGCATAGAGGATCTCTAGCTCTAATACCATTTGTAATAGAACGAACTGTGTGAATCAACGGAAGCATGCAACATTAAGTTACATGTCTGATTCCTTATTAATTCGTGCATCGTAATCAATGAGCATTCTGGAAAAAACACCAATCTTGAAAAGATCCATAGTTTCCTTAAAACTAAGAGTTTCATTATAGCATTACCAATAAGGGTATAGTCACAAAAGATAATTAATCAATATAATAGCATGTCCTTGGATCTCAGTGGGCATACAGATTGAAGGAATTAAATAAAAGTTATTTACTTCGCATCACAAAAATGTGGAATATTAGCAAACAACTTGCCAAAACAATGTTAGGTCATCGTATGAACTAGAGAATGTAACACAAAGATTTGTGCACCTAGAAAGCAAATTATAAAATAAACAATTTCCATTATGATTTCTATTATTCATGATGAATATCAGAGGTAGATCATGGTTACTTTGAAGTGTTAGTTTCTATGAAAGAAACCTCCCGAATCAAGTTTGACTTGCAAACTTGTCTCTCGTGGGTGCGGAGATGAGTTGTGTTGTTTCCCACAAACCCGGATGTCGACTAGGGCAACAAGAAGAGAGTTATAAGAGTTGAAGACTCTCAAGATTTTTTTCTCTCTCAAGGGGCACTAAATTTAGAGGAGTACTTGCTCTTCAAATTGTTGTGTAAAAGGAGAAGGCCTTGCCCTCCTTTTATACTAGCACACGTCCAACGTGTACCTTGGTAGCTCTTGGATTTTAAATCAAGGGCTAAGATAAAGTATTGATTCAATAAGGATTATCTCATTATCTCCAATCAATATTAATTAAAATAAACTAATCAACAACTTTGGAGTCCTAGTTCAATTAATACTCAACCATGTGGGAGGCATGTGTACATCATATGTACACGCCACATCACTTTCCATATATGGAAATTGTTGTTGTAAATTTAAATTAATTAATTAATTTTATAATTATTTTATCAATATTAGATAAATTATGAAATTAATCCTTCAAATTTATGAATCATATTCATGAGCTTCAAATTAAATGTAAATTCAATTTACATCTACAAAATTAATGTAAATCAAATTCACAAAATCTCAAGCCTTGGAAAAATTATGTAAATCATATTTACGAAAATATTTATATGAATCACATCCATATAATGATTAATTATTGTAAATCACTATTCACATTAATTAATAAGTTAGGCTTGTGAATCATATTCACAAAATTATCCTTATCAATAATATTTAATAATCATAATTATTACAATATTGCCATTAACATGTATGAGCCCTCATCCAATTAGGATTCATGAGATGGGAATGCAGATACCTGGAAATAATGTCGAGAAGATCATACTATACATGTATAGCGACTTGAAATGTGTATAACTATACAATTTCATGGTTTATACTATTTTTGTAAAAATCTATCATCAATGAATGTTGAGCTTGAGATGTAACATTTTACACTCTCAATGAGCTCAACAAAACGCATCACACTATCCATGAGCTAGACAAAGTGCAAGTGAGTTGAATCTAGCTTCGTTGATCATTTCTAATCATAGTCTAAATCATTTGGAGCTATGAAATGAGCTCGAAAAGCTTGTATATTTTCATTTCCTTGACCATTTCTGTTTTCAACATTTGGACATTGAAATTGGAGTTTGAATTGAAAATTGGATTCAAATGAATTATGATTTAATCTAATTAAATCAGAGATCATATAGCTAAATGAAGCCCCTAAAATCTGTCATGTTTCATCACTTCTTGTAGGTGACCCACTACAACAACAAAAGTAACCTTGAGTACTCCAAATACTCATCCATCCTTAGCACTAGAAGACTTTTATAAATCTGAAGTTCAAACCCTGCTTTGAGTATCTTCTTCGGAATGTATCAATATATTTCTCATTTGTTAATTGAGAAACAATATTAATCATATACTTTTCGAAATCATATATTAATATATCGAATTTGTGTCTTATTTTATAAACAAGATGACCATGCATGGAATTCATTTGGACCTCAAAATATCTCATGAGTGAGCTCTGTCTCTTGGTTCATCAACTATGAATCTGTATGATTCCTTCGAGAGATCATACATCTCATACGACTTCATATGAACACCAACGCGTTGGTATATGGACCTTGGCTAGGTCATTAAGCTATTGGTATGCCAAATGTGCATACTTGAATATATTGATGCATATCTATCTCATGTCAAAGGATATGATCCTGATCGTGATAGTTACAATTCATGTCTTAGTTTATCTTGACCTCATCAAGCGAACTCTTTGAGTTGATTATTCCAACATGCATCAAGATGTCGGTTGGAAATCAGTCTTTAGAGAAAGATTGCCATTTCTTTCTCAGATTGGATATCTTTATTGAATATCACATGTTAGAAGTCCGTTGTGTCCTCCTAGCTACATGGTATTCAACATGGCCATGTTACATACTCCTAATTATACAAAGGGACATTAACAATAAAGTGCATTCATTCAATTATTCATTCATTTTATATGGACATGATAAAAAAGCAATAACTTTTATGAATTTAGTTGGTCGTCGAGGGCTTACAAGTTCAACACAGATATCCTTCATATTCATGCAATAAAACTTACCACACTAAATATCTTGATGAAACTATCACATGATCAACCTTGTCATGCACATGAAAATGGCAAACATAATTTACAAATAGTTTCAGACCCAAGTTGTAAGATGCTTCCCTGAGATCTTTCATCTCAAAATGTGTGGTGATGAATATGTGATTCATCATTTTATTTATCATTCATATGTATATAATTAACTCACATTAACTTCTAACCACGTGCAATTAACTAACCCTAATTTATTGTATTTTGTTATATATTTTTCCTCTTTTATTGTATATATTTGTTTCTTGTTTAAAACTAAATTAAAAAATATAAAAATAAAAGAATTCAAAATTAAGTGTTTTTTAAATGCTTCCAAAAATTTTCTCACTTTGTTTGATTTATTTTGGGTTTTTGATCAACCTGAAACTTGTAAATCTCATTGAGATCTAAAACTTTTATGTTTTGAGTTTTTTCTTAATTTTACTTGTATTTATTTATTTTGTATTTTTATTTCATTTAGTTATTTTCTTTCATTTAACTCAGTCATGGCTGGTCCCAAGCCCGGGTAAATGAGGGTTGCGTTAGGTAGCCGACAGCCAGCGTAAAACAGTCAGAGACAACTTCCTAAATAGTACTTTTTTTCTAAAAAAATACTATTTAAGAAGTTGCCTTATGACAGTCGGATCTTTTCAACATGGATTTAAGCAAACATACAGATTTCGTTTGGGCGTTCCCTACTTGCGATGCGTTGCACGCCTGAATGCAATGAAAAATTGGCAAGGGCCGCTACATCGCAGCCTGGATGTAGTTCAAAATTTGCAAGGGTTCTCGCATGAGGAACGCATGGGGGTAATTAAGCTAGTTCCGCTGCATCACCGCCCGGATACAGTCCAAAATTTACAAGGGTTCTCGCATAATGGATGCATGCGAGTAAAGAAGTTAGTCCAAAAGAGATTACAACGGAAGTTGCGGATTGGTAGTTGGAATATTGTCACTTTAACTGGAAAGTTGATGGAGATAGTGGATACGATGGAAAGAAGGAAGATTCATATACTATGTCTTCAAGAGACTAAATGGGTTGGAGAGAAAGTAAGGGAGATTGAGAAGACATGCTTTGAACTTTGGTATTCAGGTAAAGATAAGGGTAGAAACGATGTTGGAGTGATTGTTCATAAGGATTTGAAGTATTTTGTGGTTGAGGTGAAAGGATTCGAGGATCGAATTATTTTGCTAAAATTGATGATTGAAGAAGAAATTCTGAATATCATCTCAATTTATGGACCGGAAATTGGTTTGGGTGAAAGGACTAAACAAGCTTTTTGGGAGGATTTGGATAAGAGTCTACAAGGAATCCCACAAAGAGAGATGATTTGCATCGGTGGGGATCTTAATGGACATGTGGGAAAAGATGCTTCAGGGTATGCTAGTGTTCATGGAGGATATGGTTTTGGGGATAGAAATGAAGAGGGAAAAGCCATCTTGGATTTTGCAATGGCATATGATCTTTTCATAGCAAACACTCTCTTCAAGAAGAGGGAGGAACATTTAATTACTTATAAGAGTGGGCCAACTAGAACACAAATAGATTACTTTGCGTTGAGGAGAAGAGATAGGCCGTGTTGTAAAGACTGCAAAGTAATCCTAGGAGAGAGTTTGACAACCCAACATCGTTTGTTAGTCTTGGATGTACAAACGAAAGGGTTGGTAAAGAAAAGGAGGGTTTCTAAGATAACTATAACTAGATGGTGGAATCTTCACTGAAGAAAGTGAGCTTCAGGGAGAAGGTTTTAGAAGACTTATCTTGAGATTGTAGCGATAGTGCAAACGAGATGTGGAAGGCAGTAGCATCTTGTATCCGAAAGGTAGCCAAAGAGATGCTAGGCGAGTCAAAGGGAGGACCTCCATGTCAGAAGGAGGCTTGGTGGTGGAGTGAAGGGGTGCAAGAGAATCTAAAAATAAAAGGAGCTTGCTTTAAAGCTATGTCTAAGGTAGAACAGAGGAAACTGTCACAAACTAGAAAATAGCGAAGAAGGAAGCAAAGAAGGCCATAAGCGAAGCTAAGTCAAAAGCTTATGAAGTTTTGTATAAAAATCTCGACTCTAAGGAGGGACAGAAGGATATATTCAGGTTGGCCAAAGCAAGAGAAAGAAAAATCAAAGACCTTACTCAAGTGAGATGCATTAATGACGAGGAAGGTCATGTGCTTGTTACTCAGAAGGATATAAAGACTAGATGGGAGCAGTACTTCCATAAACTTTTCATTGGGGAAGGAAATAGAGATATCACTTTGGGTGATCTAGCTTGTAGTGAAAGTTACTTGAATCGTGCATGTTATAGACGGATACAAAGAAAGGAAGTAGAGGAGGCTTTGAAGGTTATGAGACCTGAAAAAGGTGTAGGACCGGATGACATCCCTATAGAAGTATGGAAAGTTTTAGGTGAGAGTGGTTTGACTTGGCTTACGAATCTATTCAATGTTATTTGGCGAAGCAAGAAAATACCTGAAGATTGGAGGAGGAGTATCGTGGTACCTCTTTATAAGAATAAAGGAGACATTCAAAATTGTTCAAATTATAGAGGTATCAAGCTGATGTGTCACACTATGAAAATTTGGGAATGTGTGATCGAAAGAAGGTTGAGGCAAATTTCCAATGTAAAAGAAAATCAATTCGGATTCATGCCAGGTCGCTCAACGACTGAAGCCATCCATTTGCTAAGGAGAACAATGGAGATTTATAGAGCTAAAAGAAAGAACCTCCACATGATCTTTATTGATTTGGAGAAGGCTTATGGTCCTGTCCCACGAGAGATATTGTGTAGAGTGTTGGAGAAGAGACAAGTACCTGTCCTATACATTAACCTCATAAAGGACATGTATGATAGGGCTTTATCTTGTGTAAGGACCCCGTCTGGGAAGACTGGATATTTTGACATTAACATTGGTTTACATCAAGGTTCTGCTTTGAGTCCATTTCTTTTTACTTTGATTATGGACGAGTTGACCAGTCACATTCAGGATGAGTTAGCTTGGTGTATGTTATTTGCTTTGATATTGTGTTAATTGACGAGACTAGAGATGGAGTACATGAGAAGCTTGAGGTCTGGAGACATGAGTTGGAGACTAAAGGATTTCGTATAAGTAGGTCTAAGATGGAATATATGGAGTGCACATTTGATGGAAGCAATGGTGAAGGAATCGAGGTGAAAATTGGTGATGATAACATTTAGAAGAGAGATTCCTTAAGATATCTGGGATCTATTCTGCAACGTGATGGGGAACTTGATGGAGATGTTACTAATAGAATACATGCAGGATGGCTAAAGTGGAGAGGAGCCTCTGTTGTTCTCTGTGATAAGAAAATTCCTTTAAAGATTAAAGGAAAGTTTTACAAAGCAGCCGTGAGACCAACTATGCTTTATGGATCTGAATGTTGGCCTGTGAACCATAGACATGTGCAGAGAATGAATGTAGCAAAAATGAAAATGCTAAGGTGGATGTGTGGACACACACGTAAAGATCGGAATTGGAATGATGCAATCAGAAAGAAAGTGGGTGTAGCTCCGATCGAGGGTAAGATGCGAGAAAACTGCTGATGGTTTGGACATTTGCAAAGAAGATCAGTTGATGCACCAGTTAGGAGATGCGAGTGTTGGGATGTTGAGCCAGCTAAGAAAGGGCGAGGATGACCCAAGAAGTATTGGAAAGAGACCATACGAAGGGATCTTAGTTTTGTGGATATAAGCCCGGGATTGGCCCAAGATAGATCTAAATGGAGGCGAAGAATCCATGTAGCCGACCCTACTTAATTGTGGGAAAAGGCTTTGTTGTTGTTGTTGTTGCTTATTTTATTTTATTTCATTGGGCCATGTGGCGCTCCTTGGAGCCACCGCGTAGCCTGCCCCTTTATGCGCCACATACCATCCCTCCTAACCGTCCGTCCTTTCTGCCTTGATCTCGTCTTAACCCCACATTCCCTCTCCTCTTTCAGCCACTTGATCGAGGCTCTAGATATAATATGGAGCCCGTTCCCATGCCCATCTGGATTGTTGGATCGTGGGATCCAATGGTCAGAACCTCATCTCCTACCTCTCGCCCCACAATCTTCGTCATTGTGCATCATCACCCTTTCCATTTTCCCCATGATTATGATAACCTCCTCACATGCCTGACCTCGTTGAGTCACAACCAAACTTCCATTGTCTTCACCTTACATCTATCCCTTCCTCTCTCTCTCTCTCTCTCCTCTCCCTCAGTTATCCATGAGCCCACGAACACACGTCTCTACTACTTGCACATCATCTTCTTCTCCTTCAAATACTTCACCTCCACCTCACTTCTCGCATATCCACCTTTACGTGAGGTACCTTTGAGCCACTACCTCCCAATTGGTGACATGAATTGAGAGAGACGACGATCCACGATCGAGAATTTCCTCCGGCGAGATCCTCGTCATTGCAGGCGAGTTGCAGCTACACCAACTGCTCGAACTTTGAGCTACCAGCCTCCAGCTCGTCAAGCAAGGACCGTAGTACTCGACTCCACCTTCCAAGCATGTTCTCCCCTTCTCTAGTTCATCCTCATCATCATCTTCTACCTCATGTAAAATCTTCCTATCTTTGTTTCTATTGCGTTTCTATCATTTTCCTTCATGCATATAGACAACTTTACTTCCCTTCAACCATCGTACTATCTTCGTCGTTGATCCATCACTCTCGCTCTGCCTTCATTTATCCTTCTCTAGTTCTCCACAACCTTGTACGTTGCACTTCAGCTCAAGCCTCACATAGGATGGATCTCACTTTTGGTTCAATTCCCCCACAGTCGACAAGCCCTCGAAACGCCCTCACGACATCCCCATCCGATTCCCCTTGGTGTCGGCTACAAGCTAACACTTGCAGGTATTAATTTTCTTTGAATGGTCGGAATTTGGAGCCCCTTTCTGACCTCAAGCTTCACAGCAACGATATCTTCCCCGATGTATAGCTTTAGACCGTCTCCGAGCTTCTATATCGTTGCAGCACCCTCGTGGAAGCTCCAGCTATCTTCTCCGATCTTCACTGCCTTCAGATTCATTAGGAGGAGCAAGAGAACCTTCATCGGAATCCTCCCAATTGCCACCACATGCGGTAGAGAGGGAGGAACATCAGCTACAAGTGTTGTTGGATCTGATCTCCCTGATCTGATCTAACAACCGGGATTGCTCTCGTGCCTCTCTCCGAAGCGACAGCTCATCCCTCAACATCAGGTATCGAGCCAGCATCTAAGTCCACATGAAGCCACCATGTGCACACCAAGCTGAGCACCGAGCCTCCATCCATCATGTGTTTTCTAGTTGTGACATGGGAAATATGCACTGGGACCACTAGAAGTCTTCGATATTACTATTAAGTCCCTGACTACGCATGTGCATAGCACATGCAGTGTGACAAATTACAAGATAAGCCCGTATTTTATTTTATTACATTATAGTCCTTCCGTATATTGTTAAAATTGCATGTAGCCCTCTACGACTTTTATTAATTTCATTTAAGTCCCTATTTGGACCTTTTTTAAGGTAAAAAATTCATGTTTTCTTTAGTTTAGGTCCATGGATTGAACTGTGAATAAAGTGAGCACCCTTTATTCAAATTACATGAAAGTGGTCTTGTTTTAACATTATTTTAATTCTCTTTTATGTGGATTAAATGGATTCAGCTTGTAATCTATTATGAGTGAATGAAAATTTAGAGAACTTGGGTTATTAGTTGAGCTTATTTGGTCTCCTTAATTGGCTTGATAAGTGGATTAAGTGCACTACTTTGCTCCCTGATTTAGTTGACCACTAATTAAATTTCTAGGAATTGAATGTGAAATTTATTTAACTTTTGATTCCTGAATTAATGCGACTTTTAGAGCTTAATTGGTCATTCATTAAAGCTTCCTTAAAGTGTGATGCATATTAAACCTAGGCCCTTTATTGAGCTTAATTCGTGATAAAATTTGGATTAAGGAACTATCTACATACTTAATTGAGAATTTTCAGGAGCTTAATTTAATCAAAATATCTTGTCACTTAGGCCCATTTTGTGTGTTTTCTTTCATGTGAATGTTGTAACAGCTTTTTAAATTACATAAAATTTTGCCATGGCCCAATATAGATAGACCCTTCTCTCAATTTTATATAATTCACTGAGTGTCGTGCTACAATGAGTACAAAATAATGTATGCATTCAACGAGTTATCAGATGGTGTCGCTGCTAAGGACACTGCTTGATTAGTATTTTTTATTACGATTGATTTTAATGATTTAGTGAATTTTGAGCTATTAAAATTGAGTCTGGTTTGTTTGAGTGTTTTTGTTATTTTTGACGTAATTAATTTTTTATATTTTTGGATATATATATATATCTTGAGCTATCTGTCAATATTTGATTTGACCAAAGCCCGTGGAGCGACTCACGAGGGGCTACGCGGAGGTTCGAGCTTGGAGCCCGTGATGAAGAGGGTCAAGTCAACCATTTGGATAGAAGACTTAGAAAATTATATAATTACTTAATTGATTGCATTAGTAACATTATTTTTGTAATTATTTTTAATAATTGGGTAATAGCTTATTTCTAACAGCTCTTGTTTGAGAGCTCGTGTTTGTAAAAGAGATTGGACATTATTTTTCTTTGTGGTGTGGTTGTGTCGAGAGTGGTTCTCGACTTGAGTGGCAAAATTAGGAAAAACACACGTTAGAATAAATTCAAATTTGTTGTGCCTTTAATAATTTAGGGCAAACATCTTAGACGATTCACTATCTAATAAGATTCATCATGAGATGCACATAAACTCGTACTCCTTAGTCAAATTGAATTCTTTTTCTTCCTGCTAATAGTATACTGTTTAGGAATGGTTTCTTGATCTGCATGCATTAATTGTAAATATAAAATTCAGTTTTGTATAACACATGGAGAGTAATAGGAGTTGTTGTAAGTATACCTTCTTCTGAGCATGCGTAATCATTTCTCATTTGCATTCTTATTTTTTATTCCTCACTTGTTTTATAGCTTAGAATGAAAAAGGAAATTGGGATTGAATGGTAGATGTGCATTTATGGTGTTCATATTAAATTTCAAGTGAAAACCAAACTCTAAAATTGGGACTAAATTCAACAGATTGATCAAACAGAAATTGGAATAAAAAAATCTTAATTTACGGGAGCATAATGCACCTCATTTGGATCACATGTCTTACCTCCAGACAAGAGTAGGTAAGGATGTAGCCCCTAAGGATTAGAGCTAAAATCTCTGGTCTTGTTCCCTATGTGCTTGGACTTGCTCTTAGGGTCATGTTATTGCTGTAAGCACTTGCATCCGACCATTAAAGAAGTAGTCTTGCTTTAAGTTGGTGTGCTTCGCCATCTTGAACACGAACTACCTTAGGAGATTACACATGCGAGCAATGGAATAAAGATCATTTTACCACCAACTAAAGCCGACGAGATAATTCGCCAGATCCTTTATGTCCCTCACATGTGAAGTTGGTGAATGTTCCAAAGGGTTTTGCATTGTGTTTGTATGTGTAAGTTTGCTCTGCACATTCAAGTGCACCGTAGAACTAATGCCTCATTGAACTTCGTGCTCTAACCAAATCTTTTTGACGTGAAAATGGCTAATTGGGGGGTATTTAATTCAACTTTGTGAATCTCTCGTTGAACCCTCCAAAGAATATGTATTCAAAGGTCTACTCACGACCTGGACCAACCTAGACTCATGACCCTCTTGAGTTCAGGGTCACTCACTCTCAGGATGGTCACTCACCAACCATTCGCTTTCTATCCTCCCACCTCACTGAGGAAGACCTTTGCCTCGGTGAGACTGTCTTGATTTAGAATCCTCTTCTAATCAAGATCGCATTGTTGATGAAGGTCTCAAAGAAGATTTAAGTAAGATGCCTGAAAAAAGAATGATGAAGTGGAAGAACACCCCAAGGACCCCGTGATGATGGTACTAGCTAGATTACCTGCAACACTCCTTACTCCGAGCTTTATCAAGATAGCTCAATGTTGGGGTCAAACCACCAATGTATGCAGTGTACAACCCTGGACAATACAAAATTCAGAATTATTTGAGTCCGATCGAACCTGAAGTTGATTTGATTTGAAGCCGCGGTTTCTTAACTTGCTGCCACATTTTGATGGGAATTCTACTGAGGAGCCATACACATTCCTATGGGACTTTGAGCCCATCTACGCTAGCCTTAGACATCCTAGGGTTAGCCAAGATTATATCAGGCTCATAGCCCTTCCATTTACCTTGGGTGGTAAAGCCGATTATTGGTTAAAGAGCCTTGGAGTTAGAGTCACAACATATTCCCAGTTTAAGGATCATTTTCTGAAGAAGTTCTACCCCCCAAGTAGGACTAACATGATGAGGACACACATCACTAGGTTTTCCAAGCTATCCCATGAAGCCTTCTGTGACACCTGGGAAAGGTATGAGGACATCCTGCAGAAATATCCTTGTCATGATTTAGATGAAAACATCTTGGTCTAGTCAATCTTTACCATTCTCAACCCTGAGATGCAGGGTTTAGTAATCGTTACATGTCGAGGCAGCTATACATCACGTGGAGCGAATACCGTTTGGAAGGCATTCGAACAGATGGCTGAGACCAGCCCTCACAGACTGCCAGTAAGTCATACACAGAGTCCCCTAGTTCACTCTCATCTAGAAGGAGAAAGTCGTAGTCTACCTCTCTTATGACGTGATCCTCAACATGGGGCTCCTTGCGGACAAGATTGTAGTGGTCGAGAGGATTGACCGAACGATTGATGAGTTAGTCAAGAGTGTCTCGAAGGTACAAAGACAGATGGTGGAACTGACTAAGAAGGTATCTAAGATAAAGATACCTACCATGACTTCACCCACTTCTCTCGTATACCGAGTTCACCATGTTCAAGATCAGCTGGTGTCGGGGCAACCCCAACCGTGGGTGCAAGACCAGTCCCATGCCCATTCTTTCCAGCAGACCTCTCCATAAGAAGATACAGTTCAGGAAGAGGCTCCACTTGTTTGGCAGGTGAATGGAGTGTGGTATACTCAAGGCCCTGCTAGGTAGGGAATTATAGGGGAGTGTCATGCTTACCAGCATCCCTCGATCTTTCACAACACTACATTCACCTCCACGCCACCTCCTTCAGAGCAAGCCCTGGATTTCATCCACCCTAGCAGCAGGGGCAGCAGTACCCACAGTATCTTCGACAAGACCAATAACATGCTGGCCAACAAGGCCTACAATTTCAGTAGTTACCCCAGCACCAGCAGCAACAGAGGCTCTACCCTAGCCAGTAGGGCCAATCCTCCCATTCTTCTACCCAATCTTATCCACTTCCTTATTTTCCTGGTTATGTGGATTTACATCAACAGATACTTGACGAGATCCATTCTAACAAGAACAAAATTTATAACTTAAAGGTAGATGTCAACCGCCAGTTAAGATGAAGCGAAGAGCATTCTGCACCCTGTACCTCAATCCCAGCCCAAGTTCACGCTAACTCTAATAGCCTAAACCAATCTGATTCTCCGCGACACTTTGGTCAGGTATACTATTAAACATCTCCTAGATCTAAACATGTGATTCTTTCATGTGACGAGGCTAAACATGTGTCACTCAGGAGTGGAAGGATCATGACTGTACCTGACCAGGCAAGGGACACGAGGAGGGGCCTCTTTGGAGCTCTACGTAAAGAGTATTCAGAGGACCATGAGGAGAAGCATCATATTCAGGAGCCCATTAGCACCACTCGAGGATCTTTTCTCCAGGAGCTGGGAAGAGAAGGATATCATGATTGTAGCATCAAAAGCATGAAGATACTCTAGATTCTTTGGAGGACCTTGCACCTCCGGTTGTGACGGATACCATTGAATCTTCTATTCCACAAATTGTAGTAGATAGTTTTGATTTTGATCCCATATTGCATCAAAAGGATTCATGTATGAAGAACTCTCTTTTCGTTAATTCTAAGAACAATATTTCAGTTCATTATTCAGATTCTTCACCCTTTGTTTCTCTTGGTTCAATCCCTTTCCCATGTGCTCTTACGGTAGGAAAGTGTACTCAGAAGATTCAGAATGATTATCCTGACATGGCATGTTTTTGTAAAGAAAATATTACATTTGATGAGTATGTGGATAAGCATCCTACATCCTAAAAATTCCTTAAGGTGAGATGAACACCTACTAGGGTTAGCAGGAAGAAATCAAATGAATATCTGAAGACTCATGTCTTATCAGTAGCTGCAACCTACTATATTAAGAATGAGCAATTACCAAGGAAAATGAGATACATGGGTGATCACTACATGGAGAGTCATATTGATGACATTGCATTTGCACGCACACTCTTTGATATTTTTTCTTCTATCAATATTCTTCATTAGCATTATATCATAAATTGGAGTTGGGACCAATTCGCAGATTTAGAGCTTTACTCCAATTCGCAGATTTAGAGCTTTACTCCAATTCGCAGATTGCTCAACGAAGAAACCTAAGGGAGAAGTGAAGAATGTCATCATCTCAATTGAGGGGCAGAACTATCAGGCTGACGTCACAGTCTTAGACATGGAGACCCCCAATCATAGATCATTCTCAAGTGGCCTTTTCTTGGGACCATGTACATCATAGATCATTCTCAAGTGGCCCTTTCTTGGGACCATGTGCAACTTTGATTATGGTACAAGGCTAATGAAATTATGTTCTCTAGGTGGAGAAATGAACTTTGAGATGAAGCAAACCAAGTGTCAACGACCTGATTCAGAGAGTAACACAGAGTACTCATCTTCAGAGGCAAATTGCAGAATGATTAGCACCGTTGGGATTTGGAGAGAGGTTCCTTCATGATAGATTCAGACCTTTCATTCACAAAGGACACAGTGCATGATTGAGTTTGCCATTTGTTGTCTGATCTTGTGAGAGATGCATCATCATATTCCCATGATGACGTAGAGATCCATTTGGATCTGTCAGTTCCATCCTCTTCGGAACAATCATGGTACATAGATGACTAGTCGGACGTGGCATTTACCGATTGCTTGGATATCTTTGATTATCTGACTTCTGATATTACTGAGTTGATGGAGAGTAGCCACACAATTGAGCCCACCTTTGTGCACCACACAGCCAGATTCATATTTAGTTCATCTAGATTTTCTTGATGACACCGCATTGCCAGAACTGAAATCACTACCTCCTACACTAAAGTGCACCTTTCTTGCAGGACTCAAAGAGAGATATCATGTTATCATTATCTCGGACTTGACTTTAGGAAAGTAGTCTAGGTTGCTAGAGGTATTAAGAGGGACCCGCATAGAATTCGTCAAGCACATCAACAAAGATCTCATCATCATTGACAGAGGGTAATTCAACTTCTTTCTCCACTCCTTACCCATGGAAAAGGAATTCATGGATCTCAATACCGTCCATGAATAGATTTGTATTTCGAATCTTCGCGAGAAATTCACAGTCTTCATGGTTGTTAGGTGCAAGCATACTCGTCATAGATGCAATCTCTGTTAGTTTTGGCTCAGGTATGGTCTCTATCTACACTTTAGTGTTGCTAGAGCTAAATGTAATCTTTCCAGTACCATAGTTCACTACTGCCTCGACTATTAGGAGGAACAAACAGTCAAGGATGATGGGAGTGTGAAGCAGAGGTGTTGAGACATCCATGTCTATTATAATAAAATCAATAGAGAACTGGATTCTCTAAACTGTGACGACCATGTCCTCCAACATGCCCCTAGGCCACTTGATAGATTTGTATGCAAATTGCATAATCATTTTGGTGGGATTAAGCGGTCCTATCCCAAATTTCGTGAGTAGAAAAGCTGGCATGAGATTGACAGATGACCCACTGTTGAGCAATGTTTGCTTGAAATCCTGATTGAGCATGCTACACCTAATAAGTGGCACTCCATTGTCTTTCTTCTTATCCGGAAGATTGTTGATGGCTTTGATGTTAGCAATGGTGAGGGTATATTTTTCATTCTTTCCACTCTGGCTTCTGGAGTTGTGGGGCTGAGGTCGGCGCCTTATCATGCATGCTTCTTTATGTCCTTTCTTTACTCCAGGCTTTCATCAGTGTCATATTCAAGTCTAAGTTTTGAATGACTTACACAATTGAGGGATCAAGCAAAAGATTTTTTATTTTTTAATATTTTTGATCTTTTTCATTACTTCAGGAAATAGAATATGTATAGAATCAGAAACTTTTCATTCAAAATCTTGTCTATATCATTGTATACAAGTAGATGGTAAAATATTGCAAAATCATCTACAAGTGATGGACCAAAAAATGTAGGCCCGGCTTTACTAGTTCGCTTTGGATCTGTTGCGTGTGTGGTGTCTCCAATGTTGGCTGCTCTTCATTGGGTCTTGCATTGTTGCTATCTTTTTGTGTTTTGTATTTATTTATTGTTCTTTTTGTGTAGATGGTGCTCCTCCAAAAATTTCGTTGGCTCCTGTTGTTGGCCGAGCTGATGACTCGCCTTCAAATGCAATGTGCTTTCCTTCATGGTCGTCAACGACCAAAGTGTCCTACCGCTCCAAAGAGTAATAGTGCTAGATATAAAGAATTTATTTTCATCTGAATCAGGTAGAACACCACGAGCTACATGCTCCTTGCGTCGGAAATTATTGGATTGGCCTTGTCCAGGGCTGGAATGATGTTTTGGAAGTTGTGAGGTCGTCACCTTTTGGCTCATTCCAGCCATGTTTTTCATTAATTGCATGAAACAAGCAAGACTCGAGTTTACCGGTGCAACCTCAGAAGATTCGCTGTGATGGAGCCTCTGATTCTGGTAGGGCTGAGGGGACTGCTACCGATATCCCTGAGAATATTGATGAGGATGGGGATGAGAAGAGTATTGTTGGTTCTATTGAGAGGATTAGGGCAGTCGTCTACTTCTGGTGATACTGTGATTGTCGGTAGCCTGGCTACCGGTATCCTAGCCTCCAATTGGTGTTGTGTTGTGGATGTTGTTGGTATTGAAATTGATAGGGTTGGAAGTTCCTCCCCTGCTGCTGATGGTGGTATGGCCTGTTGGTCGAGTTCAAACCCCCAAATTGCCCTAGTTAGTAGTGTCTAATTGTAATAGTCGAGCAATAAACAAATTAATTAAATGACCACTACTTAATTAATTTTTCGATTAATGCGAGCGGCTAATTTGTATTTTTACTTGGGCAAGCCAAGGTCAAACTCAGGGAGGCCACTGTCTCCTTAGGTCAATTTCTAGATGATTCAGAAGTTAGGTTCTCGGATGAATATTTTTTTGGTTTTTATGCAATTAATAATTGCAATACAATTTTGGTAAAGTTCGAAGACTAAAATGTAATTTTAATTTAAATGATGTCCAAAAATTATGAAACTTAGCCAGAATATAAAAATTATGAAATTAAAGCTCACTATTTTTTTGGATTTTTATGATAGTATATGATTTTTTATGAATTTTTAAGTGAAATAGAGTGACTGTGACTAATTAATTTTCAATAAATTTACAAAATCAACTTATCAGGAATCCAATTTATCTTAAATAGATAATTCAACGAGGAATCCAAAAGACTTAAAATTTCACAAAGATATTGTGTGGATTTAACTAAAAATCAAGTACATAAATGACTATAATTTATTTTAGGCACATGACACATCCTTTTGCAATGAAGTTTGAGCATAAATTAAAACACTATAGATGCATCATTTCTAATGTTTTCACAATTTTTAGCACCAGTTAATTAATATGAATTTCAGACCATAAATTAAGTAAATAATGCAATTTTTCACCAAAAATGGTTAAGTAATCACTACTCACAAAATCAAATGATCATCCACATTGATAGAGAATAAATGGTTCTACACAATGTTATTTTTGGAATTAAAAATTGGTGCAAAATGAGTGCTTAACTGAACATGCAAACACAGGGTTCTAGACGCAAATAAAGGAAACATGAAACGAAATAAAAAGTGCAAGTGTAGTTACCAGGTCCTTGGTGGGTCTTATGCAGTTTTCCTAAGAGGTCATGAGCGCCTCACGCGCCTCCTAGAAAGTTGGATCGGGTGGTGAATGTTGCGGAGGAGTGGTTGGGGGAAGGGCGCATGTGTAATTTGGGGAATCGTCGGAGGTTGATGAATGTGTGATTCATCGCTCTAAAAGTAAAAAACAGAGCTTTGTTTCTGAGTAATTAGATGCATATTTCCATCTATTGTGCATTATTAGCATTTATGCATGCGTAAGTCATATATGCATTTTATCATTCATATTTGCATTAAATAAGAAGCCAAATTCATGTCTATATATTCACATGTATATTGGCCAGATTCTCCTATCTGTATATATTTTATACTAACTCCAAATCTAATAAACTCAACTCTATAATGTAGATATTACTAACGCTAATAAAAATAAAATATAAAAAATTAATAACTTGTAAAATTATGCAATAAAACCCAAATCTAAGTTTGAGACCAAGAACTTTAAAATGAGATTATATATCTCTCTCTCTCTTACAGTGTCTGATTAAGGTCTACTCACTTTTAAAGTTATATATAAAAACATTCAAAACAAGACTAATTTCATAAAAATCGGAGATCGTATGTGAAACTTGGGTTTTGGGCCCTTATTGTTATTTTATGTATTGACCAAAATGCCCTTCATTTTATCTATTTATTTTTGTAATTATAAAAAATACAAAAAATAGATTAAGTTGTAAATAGTTCTTTCATATTTTCTCTACATTTTTATTTTTCTCTAATTTAAAAATGATAAAATTTTTTGTAAAAGATAAAATGCGGTATTTTATATCTATAAGGTACTCCCAAGAATACTTTTTGTACAAATGACTTATTTTGATTTTTAGCCCTTCACAAAAGTTGTAGATCTCGCCGATATGAGAAACTTTTGTGCTGACTACTTTTTGATTTGACACTTTTTTATTTCTTTTTTATTTTCTTTACTTTTAATTTTTGATTTTTCTGAGATCGACACGTGGCCGCTCCTGGAGCTGCCACCTGCCATCCCATTATTATTATTCTAGGATTTTATTATTTTCGTGATTTATTCATTTATTTATTTATTATTTTAATTAATAATTTATTTGCATTTATTTACATGTATTTTTTAATATTTTTTCTACTTTTATTTCCTTTTCTCTTCATTACTTTTAGTAGCCTACTTATTTTTTATTTATTTAATTTTCTCTTGTCCTTTTAGTTCTTCTCTACACTAACTTCTCACCCAAGCCACTAACTCACCATTCTCCCTTCATCTTCCATCGTTCCTCCAACTTCCACCACACTTCCTTTCCAAATTCCACTTCATATTTATTCCCCACACGCTCTTCATTCATCTACATTCGTCATTTCTTTAATTAAGGAGGAGAGACCACCAGCCCCTGAGTGTTGTCGGTGACAGCTTCAACACCCTCCAGTTGACCAATGATGGTCGCAATATAGAGGTAGAGGAATTTGTCGAACGAAAGGTGTGATCCACGAGGGCTCCTCCTCGTGTCGTTGTGCATCTCTTCATGTCACAACCGAGCTTCTTCGATTTTTCATCGAATCGGATCGAGGCGATGCCAAGAGTTAAGCATAGCTGCTCCACAATCTGAAGAATCACACAGGTAAATCTTTTTATCTTCATCTACCCCTTTTATTTTATCTAATGATTTTTCCCTTGTTGTTCATCACTAAAATAATTTCATAAACACCACCACCATCACAATCATCATTCGCCACCACCATTCATCATCATTATTTTATTTCATCATCACAATCAACACCATCACCACCACCATTTTGTTCCTACATTTCTATTCCTTGTTTTACAAGAATAAAAAAAGGAAAAAAAACAGAAAAAATATAGCATTCTCTGTCGTCTCCCCTTCCCTCCCGCTGCAGGAGCCCGCGGCCTCCCCCTCTCCTACGCGGCAGTCACCTGCGGTCGTTCTTGCCCCTAAGCCGTAGGCATCTCTAGTCCACATCGCTGTAGCCCCACTCGCCACCTGCGTCGTTCACCGCGAGCAGCCGTAGCGCCCACATCTCACCTGCTGCAGCGTGTCCATGCACAACTGCCCGTTGCGCGCTGCTCCACCCAGCAGTAACCACCACGCGTAACCAGGTCCACCAACCCACTGCGCACACCTGAGTCCCAGCGCCCGCTGCCCCCACGCACGCATCTCCTGATGCAGTTGTGCTGCCCCTCGCTGCATGTGCTCGCACCTCCGCCACGCACGCACGCGCTTCTCCCTGGTCGTGTGCCCTCCGCGCCGAGCCCCGCCTTCCAACCGCGTACATCATGTGCCCCTGAGTGCGTCTCCGCTCGTCGTAGGTGCTTGCCCCTCCAGCCCATCCGTACCCTTATACACAATATAGTTCATTCATTTCTATTTCTGTACTGTAAGGTCACCCTTATGTTTATGCTTGAATTTGGACATTAATATTGCATATTAATGGACAATAGTATCTTTTGTAGAGAATTTAATTCTTTATCTCTTGATTATTATTTATAATTTTGTGAGCAGTCATTAGTTAACTAAAATTGTTTTAACCAAAATTTGTATATTTTTACCCATATTAAGGTGAAATTCTTATTTAATTAAATATTTTTCTACAATTTGTGAAAAATTAGACATGCATATGAGTGTGATTTAATTACCTTATAAATTTCATATTAATTGGAGGTGTCTTCTACCTAAAATAAATTGATAAGTTATTTCAGTAAATGATTTTTAATTAAATCCACAAATACAGTTTTTGCAAAATTTCAACTTTCATGGATTGCCTATCAAAATATCTTTTAGAGATAAATCGCTCCCTTGATAATTTGATTTCATGGATTTATTGAAAATTAAATACTCACAATTTAAATAAATAATTCACAAAAAATCATATATTGTCAGAAAATTTCAAAAAAAATCAATGTAGCTTCATTTCATCATATTTCACTTCCAATAAAAATTTTATAATTTTTGCATTCTATTTGCATAAAAATTACATAAAAGCCCCTAAAAAGTTTGTATTTTTCATTGGTGCATTATTAATCCAAAAATTCCAAAAAATACTTTTTGCATTCATCATTGGATATAGTTTTTAGGAAAAAATATAACTTGGCTTATTAGAATTAATTTCATACTAAAAATAACTTATCTAAGTTAATTGATTCCTTGATAACCTAATTCGTCTACATTTGTGCGTTGGCAATTTTCTTGCCTTCAAAAATAAAAAAAATCCACTTGGAAAAGCGTGAGCTATTTTGTCTAACTTGATCCAAAGTTGTTCCTTTGCCTCCTTGAGTCGACCTCGGAACTTGCCCAGGTTAAAAATACATAAAACTGCACATTAATTAATTTGTTGATTATTCGATTCGTGTGGTTAAATTTTGATCGATCCCAATTGCCTGATTATGACAAATATACACATTTTAAATAGGGTGATTTTTGGATAAATCTGTGGTGCGGGCACAATTTCCTCATGCCCACATGGCTTGCATGTGAGTGTGGACCATGACATGAATCTGGGAAGATGTGGGGCCTTCAACGCAATTTCACTCAACCTCCGTACTCCTCATGTGGGGGAAGAAAGTCAAGACATTGTTGAGTTATTCCCCAAATGCCAAGCTGCAACAATGGATGAAGAGCGTGCTTGGCCGGAGAAGATCTTGCGGACGTGCGGCAGAATGCAAGGTCGGTGCGACCACACACACAAAGGTGTTGGAGGCAAGGGAGGCTGAAGACGGCAAGGTCCTTTAGTGAGAAATAGGGTTCTATGATATGCGAGGTCGAGGTTACCGCTCCAGGCGATGAAGAGTCGTCATGGGTTGTGCGAAGTAGAGCAGAGGCGCTGGTGACTGCAGAGGATGCCAATCAAAGCAGTCGCACAAGGCGACCCTGAGCATGGAGGTGTATGGCAAGCTGCGGTCAAGAGGTGGTGATGGTGGAGCCGCTGCAATGCTTCAATCGAGGTCAACGAGCAGCAGAGGTGTTGGGCTGACGAGGCGGGGGGGGGGGGGTGATGTGGGGCCGATCGAAGCGGTGGCGAATGAAGGTTGATGAATATCATATTCATCACTCTAAAAGATAATAATTAAGCTCAGATCGCCAAAATTCACCTACAATTCTTCATCTATATTGCATTTAGCATTCATGCATAAGTAAATAATAATGGAATTTTATCATGCATAATTGTATAAAATCAGAAGCAAAAAATCCCAACTCATTTGATCTGTAAAATAACTAACTTATCTGATTTTTAACTAATTCATGCTAACTCCAAATTACTTGAAACCACCTCCATTGTGTACAAATTACTAACAAGAATAAATGAAAAATACAAAAAAATCATTAACATATATAAGTGGACCAGAAACTCAAACCTAATTCTAGAATTTCCGGACTAAAACACTGATATCATCCTCATACAGTATCTGATTTAATCCTACCCACTTTTGAACTAATGTACATTCAAATACCTTCAAGTGAATCGGAGCTCATTGTGAAAGTTGGGTTTTGGGTCTCTTTGTACATTGTGTATTTTAGTGATTTTTGACCTATTATTTTATGTAAATATTTAACTCTTTTTATTTTTTTCATTTATTTTCTTTGATGAATGTTTTATTAAAATTCGTAAAAATCCAAATCTAAAATAAGACCAAAATCAATGAAACTAATTGAGTCTGAGTCTTCACTGAGCTTGTACAAAAGTCCTCTATCTCGTATTTTATTTTATTTCCATTTTTATAATTAATAAAAATAAAAAATTGAGTAATGTGTAAATATTTATATTTTATTTTATCATAATTTTTCCTAATTTTTTTTGTCTTATATGAAAATGACAAAAAATTATAAAACCCAAAATTCATGGTGTTCTATGTACAAAGAGTACCCAAAAAAACATTTTATACAAATGATCAATTTTGGTTTTAGTATATTCATGAGAGTTGTAGCTCTTGTTGAGACGAGCAATGTTTGTGAAGAAACTGTTTTGATTTGAGGTCATTTGCTATTCTTTTTTATTTTTCTTTCCTTTTTATTTTTGAATTTTCTGACGCTGACACGTGGTAGCTCCAGGAGCCGCCACGTATCACTCAATTTTGGCCTTTATTTTTTGTTTATTTTATTTAAAAATTAATTAAAATTATTTAATTAAAAATAAATAATAATAAATAAATAAATTATGTGATACGCTATCAGCCGTCTGATCTTTACCGATGAGATGACCGATAGCCCATCTCCTTCCTCCCCCCACTTTGTCAAATCATCGCCACCCTTCCTATTCTGCTCCGCCACTAATCACGACCGATCATCACCCCCTCTTCTCCCTTTCCAAATCCAGTGGACGCCTCTGCCTCCCCATGCCATCAACGACCCTTCCTCTCCGTTTGAGATCGTCGACGCAATATTCTCCGATCTGGAACCAAATCCAATCTCTGATCCCCCTTTCCTGATTAGAGTCACCTTATCCCAATCAAATCAAGCAGACCATCGTGTATCTCAAGCCCGTATAATATCCCCACCTTCTCACGCTTCCTCCATCCATGGTCGCCACCCTCTGCTATAAAAAAACATCGTCCTGCTCCTCTCCAACCATTCGTCGATAGTACCTCAATTCAACGTGTCCTGGTGGTGATAGCCCGAGCCTTCAACCGCAGTGAGATTCGAGAAATTCAATCCTCGTTGCAACGTCGATCCTCCATTATGCATCTGTTCTTGCTCTGGATCTCCTCCACCAAGCTGCAACTTCCTTCTCATCTTCTCCACCATATTTACATCATCCGTCGATAGCACCTAGATTAACACCCAATGGTGATAGCCTGTGGTCCTTATCCTTGACGAGATCGGAGACATCTCGTCCTTGTCGCAACCCGTATCTCCGTCACGGTTGCATGTGCTCCGAACCCTGTTGTTGAGCCTACCACATTATCACCTTCGACCCACCTCTTCCAGCACGTCTTCAACACGCAACCGTCTTCGCCACGACACCTTTGAGCATAGGAGTTGCGCCCAACCACTCTCTCTCTCCAGCCAGATGCCATCACCTCTCGTATAGAAGCTAACTTAGCTCGGCCTTGCTCCTCTGTCCTTGACTACGTCGCTCCTCCACATTCGAAGATGCTTCATTGACATCGCCTCGACACCAGCCTCGAGGAGCATCGCCAGCCATTCTGCCCAAGATCCGCCCACCGCTGCTCGCAACCAAAGGTAGAGCTCACGGTCCAAGCACCTCCCCACGTGGTAGCACGTATATGGAGTGGACTTTACAAGACTACCCCTGAAATCCCACACTACATAAAACAGCCTCGCGCACGTGGGAGGCATGTGCGTTGTGTGGGAATTTTGCATAGCAGCACCTGGGAGAATGCCATATCACATTTCTATCCTTTCAGCTCTTGGGGCACGTGCCTCATGGAAATTTTGCAAAAAGTCTCCGGTGGGGTTTTGGTAATTACAATTAAGTCCCTTCTTCTGCAGTTTTGTTTATTTACTTTATTTATATTTGCAGTTAAATTCCTGACTTCTACCTATAATTTGTAGCTCTACATTGTATTATTTTATTATTACAAAAATAGAATCTTGCTCTACAATTAATTCTCTTCATTATGGTATCTCATGATATTTTTATTGTTTATGGTCAAATAATAATTTATACTTATGTGAAAAATTGCAGATTTTTCACAATCTACGATTAGAAATTCATAATTAATTTACCATAGTAGGCATGACGGTGCTACATTTGAATCATCCATGTCTACATAGGATTACATCTGAGTCAGTTCCAATTGAGGATTGGTAAAGTTTCAATCAAGTTGATTGGGTTATAATGAATATGGGTTAAGAGATAAAATCAATGATAATTTGAGTTAGTTAGAAGTTACAATAATTAAATTGAATCTGGAACCGCTATAATTTAGTGGATGTGTTGTGAACTTAGTTAAGATACATTATACAACACTGCATGCCTACGGAGTCACCCCAACCCTAAGGCATTATTCACGCGTTAGAGTCATAGTGTGAGGTTATATAAAAAGCAAGACCACAGACTATCCACTAGACTTAAAGATAGATAGAATTGAAAACCTCGTTACATAACTTGACCTCAATAATAAGTAAACAACACATTTTGCTTTATAAAAATTAGTTTGTGTATTTCAATAATTAATTTTTAATATGTATTAAATTCAACACTTTTTGGATTTAGGATTTTTTGAGAAAGTTCACCAAGTGATATATTTTAAATAATTTTATTTCCATAAAATAAGTAGATTTAATCTTTATTATAATTAATTATTAAAATATCATGTTTTGCATTCATTAATTCATAAAATATTCATATCGCATCCAAGAATTCAAGCAATTTACAGCGTGTCCTTAAAATTGGCCTGCATTTCCATTTGCATCCAAAAATTGCATTAAAAATACTAAAAATATTTCACCTCAAAAACCATGCATGAAATTTAATAGACGTAATTCTAGATTGTTCCTTTACCTCCTTGAGTTCGACCTTTGCACTTGCCCAAGTAAAACAAATATAAAATCACTCGAATTAATTGAATTAAACATTTAAGTGATTATTTCTTGATTGATTCCGATTATACGCCTACAAAGAAATGACAAACACATCATTATTTTCACACACTTAATTACTCACTAAAATAACCCGAGGGTTTTTTGGACTTGTCAGATGTCACCATTGCCGGGGAGGCAAACAACTTAGGTTTTTTTTTCTAGAAAATTAGTTTTAAGGTTTCCACTTATTTGGTATTCTTATCCTTGAACCTCATCACTATAAATTTTCCATATTTTCCCTACATTTTTATTTTATTTTCAACATTTATTTTCTATCTTTTATTTTTGGTTAATTTTTGTGTCACTCTCTTACACTCTTTCTCTCTTATTTTTCGTGCGAGGTATCGAACGTACGTGGAGGGTTTCATTCAAAATCGATGCATCTTCACCGACCGCCAATCCGCCACTAAAATTAAGATCGAGTCGTGTCATGCAGGAGCATAGAGTCTAGGATTTTAATTTCGATAATTTTAATGTTTATAATTAATTTCTCATATTCAACGATGCTTGTTTGGACTCTCGTATATGTAACAAGACCTACACAATTTTTCCGGGGTGTATTGTGGCATGATACACTCTCCGATGAGGGTGGGGCCCGACTTAAGTGGCTCGTAGGGTAGACCTACACATATGACTATTACAGCTTTTAGGATTTTTTTATTGTGCTTGTAGAACTTAGAACCACACTGCACATTAATTGAGATGTACATTAGATCGTTCAACTTAGTTAAAATCTTAACTCAAATATTCACAGCTAATAAAACTTTTTTATAGGTACAATTTTTATCGGTTTGCATTCATATGGAATAATTTTCAATTCTTGTATTACATCCCATATGGAGATTGTGAGGAATCACTACAAGTCTTCTATCTTAACATACATCATAGTTTTTCATGTGCATTGGCTTTTCCCGAATATCTCCCTTGTCACTCAAAATACAAAGGAAATTGAGACTGTACGGTAGATGTGAATTTTTACTCACCTATTTTTTCAGTGATAACCTAATTAAATACCGGGACTGTTAAACAAGGCAGACTAAATTAAACCATAAAATCAAGTATTTTTGCGGGAGAGAAACCCCATCATTGGATTCATTTTTATCTGTCTGAGTGAGAAAAAGACTACACCTAAGGATAGATCCCAATTCTGGAATCTTCATTCAGACTATTGATTCTATAAAAATGATTAGCTACTCAACGAGGAAATATATGTAGCCAATAAAAGGTTCAGATTTCCTTACCAGAGTGTGTGGTTTAAAGGACACTGTGTAAGGATTCATCCTTAAGTAATGGGTAGTCATTTTACGCTTCGTACTTACACCCGTACTGGCTGAAAGTAGGCATAAATAATCGTAAGAATTTGGGCCAGTCTTTAAGAAAATTTCTGTAACCTAATAATTTGCTAATTCTTTTCCACGATTGATTTTTTCACCAATTAAAACTAACAAGATAAATGGTCAAACTCTTGCCTCCATCATTGTGTAAGTTGGTGAAACTAGGGTTTGAATTGTATTTGCATTGATGTGCGTAAACCAAGCTCGATTATCAAAAACTGCACATGTGCCATCCCTCTCCTTGGTTTATAAATTAGGGTTTCTTATATTGAGTATCCCATGCACTTTAACATTTTCAATCAAGATCCATTATGTCATCACATCAACCTTATTTGAAGATGTCGGGACATTGCTCCGAGTATGCATCAGATCTGTACTTTGAAAATGAATTCTTCTTGGTCAAAAACCCAAATCCTCAAAACCCCTTCCAACAATCGAGGGAGACTCTCACCCTCAGATGAATCTAGCCCACTCGATGAATTCTAATCCATTCTACTCGGATCATCTGATCGAATTCAACAAAACTTCATATTACCTACCTCCACCACCTGTGACTACACATGATCAACTTCCATCCTGGACTGAACCATCTTATTTCCGATTTCTCACTAAAACTCATGAGCCATTTAAATATCAAATCACTTTTGAGATACATGACTAGTCGAGACACTAAGCTCGACTGACTTCATTCTTTCCTCACGATCATGTTGGAACATGTCAACAATTCACAGAAACACATCCAGACTGGACCTTGGGAAATAATACGATGACCCCATCAAACAACAAGGAGAGGTCCGCACCTAATGATCAACCATACTATGTTGACCAAATCTCTATTGACCAACCAATATACCACTCCTTCGGTCAACCTACACATTTAAAAGATCGGACCAAGAATTCGACACACATGAACCATGTATGATTCCATTGTTTGAGGATACAACTAGGGATGAGCATGGGCCTGGCTGGGCCGGGCTTTGAAGGGCCCAGGCCCAAGCCCGCTTAAAAAATTCGGGCCTTGGGCCGGGCTTAGGCCCGCAAAATTTTTGTGTTCGGCCCAAGCCCAGGCCCGGCCGGCCCATCTCCCAATTAGATATTATTCACTTTGACTCTTTTATTTCAAGTTAATCTCAACTCAAGTTACACAAGCCAAAATTGATTAAAACATGTACCACAATACTTGTGAAACAACTAAAATTCAATTCTACCAAATCCGAATTTAAACATGGCACTCAATGCTAGATACCATGAATGTCCTTTATTTATAGATATTGAAAGAGTAAACCAAATTTATCCAGTTAACAATAACAGGTGCACCAGATCCTACATTTTTAAAAATGGGATAAGACCCATATTGGATAAATGTACAATAATAGAAAATGTTTTGATTGAAAAAAATAAATACTAACAAATTCAAGAATAACCAAAAGAATCTAAACCAAATACTAATTGAGGAAAATTAATTCTTAATTAAAATACATTGATCACCAACTCATGTCACATGCTTGACTTTCTTGATTTATAACTATTGTATGAAGACATGATACAAGAAGAGAGTGCACATGAAATAGGTGAGAGTTTTAATTCATGTAGGATGTGAGAAAGGATTTGGGCCCTCTTCGGGTCGGGCCCTTGGGCCGGGTCGGGCTGGGCCGAGCCAAGCCCGAGCCCGGCCCAAAAAAGTTTTGGGCCTAAATATTAGGTCCAAGCCCGGCCCAATATTCCTTTGGGCCTGGATCGGGCCAGGCTTTTTGTGCTGGGCTTCGGGCTGGGCCGGGCCGGTCGAGCCCAATGCTCATCCCTAGATACAACCAATCATGACCATGGGAGTGGACTCTACTCAACCCAGCATTGCATGCCTGAGTCACGGTATGTTGGGTATAAAACATATAAATTCCTGCCAACTAAGAAGACTCCTTCCATGATTTTTCAGGAGAAAATTTCAGAAGATAACAAATCAAGACATATTCTAGATATTTCAAAATGTTCTTCTACTAGTGCATATATGAAAATGGAATATCAAATTATTATCTCAAGTTGAAAATGAGAGAACACTCAAGAACCCACATAGATTTCTCACATGATTGATCATTGAAAGTTGTTGAGGATGGCGTTTCGAGGATAATTGAGATATATGAATTAATTGAGGATAAATTGAGAAATTTCACTAACTGGCTAATTTCATTTTATGGTAGCTTGGTATGGAAATGGAAGTTAAAATGAATGGATCTCAAGTTTAAAACCCTGAGAATACTCAGAAACACACAAACTCTACATACCCTACGGATGACTTTGATAGTGATACTTCTGCACACAATTCTCTTAGGGATGACTCTAACCTCGCATATCTAAACTCCTCATCTACTTCGAAAAACAACTTGTCTACACACCACACCAAAACGACCAAAAAATAAAAAATTCAAAAATACCCAAAAAATTGAAAAAAAAACAAAAAAACCCATAAAATTGAAATTGGAGGAGATTTGAATAGTTTGGATCCTACTTTGAGGGAAGCATTGGAAAAAGATCAATTTTTGAACTTCTCTTAAATCAGTCCATTGAACACCTCCCGGACTTGGAAAGATATATAAAGAGTAAATTAATGCTAAAAAATTTATGCAGGAAGAAAACAAAGATCAAAAGACATATATTTTTAATGACCACCTCTTTGATGATGAGAAGAAAGACCAAGAGCTGCGTTACCTTGATTTGACTGTGGAATCAAAGATACAACATTCACCCCATGCCCGAATCAATGATAACTCACCAATCAATATCCTCCCGACCTCTGTATTTGACAAACTCAACCTCGGACCTATCAGGAATATAAGAGAGATCATTCAATTGGCTAATCGATCTATAAAACGACTGGGAGGAACAATTTCAGTTGTCATGACATTCCAAGGTGCTCCGCTCAAGGTGGACTTCACAATCATTAATATTGAGTATCAAGAAGAATTCACCCAATCTTCAATAATTCCTGGAAAACCATTCTTAGCCTTGGCTAAAGCAACTATTGAATGTGAGACTCAGGAAATCAATTTCACGGTATTGGGAGCAATTCAAGTTCAACTAGTATTTATGGAAACACGATATAAGGTAATCCACAAAGCCGACAACAACCGTACCATCAAGCGTAGACGAGCCCTACCCTGTTGTTACAACTAAGATAATGGTTGTTGAGCAGACCATTAGATCAGAGACTCATATCATCGTTCCATTCCCTGCTACTTTCACCTCTACCACTACCATGACAAATTCTACAGAAGATCACTGCATACAAGACTTTTTATATGGTGATGAGAAAACTCGAGCATGGGCATACAATGAGTCAGACATGATCTTCTCTGACCACCTTGACCAACTCAATCCAACATAGGAACTCACCAATGACATACCAACTGATAACACATACACATGATGTCTACTGACCAGGAAAGGATACTACAAATGGTTATTCATCTATTGAGGACCCGATTGTCAATGCATCACAGATAGTAATTCATCATCAGGTCCGAATAAGGTGATCATCATGAGTTAACTCAATTCGGCAGCTCTAAATCCCTATCTAAGCAAGCAACAACATATTGACCCGTGTTGGACTATTCCTTCTCCTCACTATTATTCGTCCAGAGTCAATTCTCATGCTCTCATTAGATATACCTGAATTATTTCTTACGAGTAGACTGAGACTGGTGCTTCAAAGCATGCATCATCCAAGGACGAATCTCTTGATCCCAAGACTGAGCAAATTCTGAGAAAACTACTTAATAATAAAGATATTTGGAGTGCCTCCACCTGCCAATACTATTCCTCTGAGGATAACTCTGATGATGGTTGGGTATCATCTGATTCATATGCTTCATCTACCCTCCAACATGATTTTTTTGAGGATAATACTGATGATAGCTGGGACTCATCTACTTCACCTTCTTTCAATCATTACGATCTCCCACCATAGGATAACAGAAAGATATGTCGAAAACCTCCTTAATCATCAGCAACCCTCCCTCCCAACCCCATCAGTTCCCTTGTACATCTTCTTCCTCTACTTAGGCCAAGGCCTAAGCATGGGGGGGGGACCAATGCCATATGTATATAGTATTGGGGGACCCATTTCTACCCTTCTACTATACTTATGTTGACGAGATCCTAAGTATTCGGGGACCTAATGCCAACTGTATATACTCTCTTCATCCACTTCTACCATTATCTGCTTCCTCTTCGCTTTTCTTCTATACTTAGTTTTTTCACAACCTAAGTATAGGGGGCAGTTCTAATTCTATTTTTCATGATTCTTTTTCACTCTCTTACTCTTAACTCGAGACATTTCTTTGCTCTTCTTGTGCTATGAGGACATATCACTCGCTAAGTATCGGGGGTATGTATATATACTATGTATATGTTTTAACCATAGCTCGTACTTTTGCATAAGTCTATAAGTATTTATGGGGTGGGTAACCTGATAAAAAATCAAAAAATTGAGTTTTGTAACTAACACTAATTGTGCCCAATTGTGTGCAACCATTTTTTTTAAAATGACATCTTATTCATTTTTTGTAAAAAAATAAAAAAATAAAAAATGATCTTGCATAAAAAAATCAAACAAAAAAGGAAAAAATTCTGCATTCCATACATTTACACTTCATCCAGCATCACATGCATATGCATCTATGAAAAGCACTTGGGTTCTTAACTAAGTTATGAGCATAAACCAAGAGTGGTCTGGACTTGACCTTAATCCACTTAATTTTCAGAGGAACTTCACCGAGAAAGAGGATTTTAGAAGCATCAGGTCTTTGAATTAATTTATAGAGTTCTACATGATAATGTGCAACATTTGACTCTTTGTGTCTAACATGATTCACATCATTCTGGGTACGACTCTTGAATAAGGAATTAATTTGTACTCTCGCACAATGCACTTAGCTCAACTCAGACGGGGTGTTGGAAGATTGTGTGAGCTTCTTTTCTAGTAGCATGGACATCTAAAGACCAGAGTACCGGTTGAAATAAAGTAAGAAAATGGATGGACGATTGGGCATAGTTTTTTCTAAAACCCCAAAACATATACAGAAAAAGGATTTCATATCTGTAGGGGCACAACAAGATCCATGCAAAGCTACCAAAAATCCAAACACAAAAGAAGCCAACTACTAAATAAATATTTGATCAAAAAGGTTTAAGCTTCAAGAAAACCTGCAAATCTTGGTGGAGACTTGGCTAAACAGGCTGAATTCACAAGGAGAGGTGACTATAATGGTCACCCTCCAGTTCTTTCCCCTTCTTCTAATTTCTCCTTCTTTTCGATTGTGAACACATCACGACGGACCATAGAAGGAAATATATAACTCCCCGAGGATGAGTTATTGGAGGAGAGGTTTGTGTGGTAGTCCGACATTATGGATGGGGAGAGCTAAAACTTTTCACACATGAGTCAGTTGTTTAATGTCCATGGGGTATGTTGTGACAATGATGTGTAGAATTTGGAGGTTGTTGATTTCTAAAACGCTAATTCTCATAAAAGTTTTGCCAAACTAATAATCCAAAGGTCGGGTCTACCCCAATTTTCACCTTCTGCTCATGGTCTTGGTATGGAACCCAATTTAAATTCATCTCATCACATTTCTTTAGATGCTCTGGGACAAGCATAGTTTAATTATAGGGGGATGATAAATCTCAGTTTGACATTTTATCATGCATAATTGCACAAAAAAGCCAAAAATCCCAACCCATTTGATATGTAAAACAGTTCACTTCCCTGATTTTTAACTAATTCATGCTAACTCCAAATCACCTGAAATCACCTCCATTGTGTGCATATTACTAACAAGAATAATTGAAAAATACAAAATAATCATCAACATAAATAAGTGGACCAGAAACTCAAACCCTAATTCTACAATTTTCGGACTGAAACATTGATATCTTCCTCATACAGTGTCTGATTTGATTCTACTCACTTTCGAACTAATGTACATTCATCTACCTTCAAAATAAGACCAAGTTTAAGTAAATGGATCTCATATGCGAATGTTGGGTTTTCGGCCTCTTTTGTACATTGTGTATTTTAGCGATTTTTGACTTATTATTTTATGTAAATATTTAATTTTTTTATTTTCCTTATTTTTAATTTATTTTATTTTATGAAATTTTTTATTAAAATATGTAAAAATATAAATCTAAAAGAAGACTGAAATCAAAGACACTAACTGAGTACGTGTCTTCACTGAATGTTTGTATGAAAGTTCCATTTCTCGTATTTTATATTCATTTCCTAATTAACAAAAATCCAAAAAATGGAGTAATGTGTAAGTATTTATTTTTGATTTTATCTTAATTTTTTAATCATATTTAAAAATGATAGAAAAAATATAAAACCCAAAATTCAAGGTGTTATATGTACATGGAGTATCCTAAAAAAATCACTTTGTGCAATGATCGATTTCGATTTTGGTCTCTTCACGAAAGCTATAGATCTCGTAGGGAGGAGCAACTTTTGTAAAGATATTTTTTATCCGAGGTCCTTTGCCGTTTCTTTTTTATTTTTCTTTCCTTTTTATTTTCGAATTTTTTGGAGTTGACACGTGGTAGCTCCTGGAGCTGCCATGTGTCACTCAATTTTTGCCTTTATTTTGTTATTTATTTTATATAAAATTAAAAAACTTAATTAATTAAAAATTTAAAAAATAATAAAAATAATAAATGATGCGGCACGTTATAAACCATATAACCGTCTGATCTTGGTCAATCAGACCGCTAATAACCCATCTCCTTCCTCCCCCCACTCTCCCAAATTGCCACCTCCCTGCCTATTCTGCTCCACAATCACCGCCCCCTTCTTCTCCCTTTCCAAATCCAACTAATGTCGCCACCTCCCCTTGCCATCAATGACCCTTCCTTTCCATCTGAGATTTCCACCTCAATCTTCCCCTATCTGTAACCCAATCCAATCTCCGCTCCCCCTTTCTCGATTTGAGTCATCATATCCCAATCAAATCAGGCTAAACCACGTCGTATCTCCAGCCAATATCGGATCCCCACCTTCTCACGCTTCCTTCATCTGTGGCCACCACCCTCTGCTATAAAAAAACCTCGTCGCGCTCCTCTCCAACCATCCGCTGATAGTACATCAATTCAACGCATCCCAGTGGTGACAACCCAAGCCTTCAACTATGGCGATATCTGAGGAATTCAATCCTTGTTGCAACACCGCACCTCCATGTGTGTCTACTCCTGCTACGGATCTCCTCCGTCGAGCTACGACTTCTATCTCATCTTCTTTACCATATTTCCATCATCTGCCGATAACATATGAAATAAGCACCTAGTGGTGATAGTCCCTATTCCTTATCCTCGGTGAGATCCACGGTATCTCGTCCTCATCTCAATCGGCATCTCCATAACGGTTGTCTATGCTCCGGCCTCTACCATTGAGCCAACGACTTCATCACCTTCGACCCATCCCTTCCAGCATGTCTTCAACTCGCAACCATCTTCACCACGATGCCTTTAAGAGCGGGAATCATGCACAACCACTCTCGCTCTCCAGCCATATGCCACCACCTCTCACACAGAGGCCGGCTTAGCTCGGCTCTGCTCCTCCATCCTCGACTATGACGCTTCTCCGCCTTCAAAACTGCTTCACTGACATTGCCTCGACGCTACCCTCTAGAAGCATCGCCAATCATTATGCGGACCAAAGAACAGGTTCAAAGCCCGAGACCCTCCCAGCATGCACAGCACATATGTGGAGGGGACTTTACAAGACCGACCCTAAAATTCTGCAAAACTCAAAACACCCCCGCATACGTAGGAGGCATGTGCATTGGGTGGGAATTCTGCACAGTAGCACCTAGAATAACACCATATCACATCTCTGTCCTACCACCTCTGGTGCACGTGCATACATGTACCTCATGGAAATTTTGCAGAAAGTTTCCAGTGGGGTTTTGTTATATATATACAACTAAATCCCATCTTCTGAAGTTTTGTTTATTTGCTTTATTTATATTTACAGTTAAATGGAACCTCTAAAGTACATCATTTTACTGTTACCAAAATAGCATTTTGTTCTACAATTAATTCTCTACATTGGAATATCATCATATTTTTATTATATGTGTTTAATTAATAATTAATACTTGTATGGAAAATTGCATATTTTGCCCAATCTACGATCAGAAATTCATAATTATTTACCCATAGCTCGATAAATTATCGAAAATTTAAGGATAATAAAATTAATTGTGACTTTCATTATACCCAAAAAGAATTGCATTTGCATGTTTGCTCTATAAAAATCATTTTATGTATTTCAATAGCTAATTTTTAATATAAATAAATTCAACATTTTTAGGGATTAGGATTTTTCTGATATAGATCACCTGGTGATATATCTTTGATAATTTTATCTCCTAAAAATAAGTAAATTTAATATTTTTTATAATTGATAATTGAAAATCTCATGTTCTGCATTCATTAATTCATAAAATATTCATATTGCATCCAAAAACTCTAAAAAATTACAATGTGTTCATCTCATCATTATTTACATCTCAATCATGTTTCGTATTTTTGGACCGCATTTGATAGATATCAATTTTTTTAATACACAAAATTGGCTTGCATTTCATTTGCATATAAAAAATTCATTAAAAATACCAAAAATATTCTACCTCAAAAACTATTTATGAAAGTCAATAGAGATAATTCTAGGTTGTTCCTTTGCTTCCTTGAGATCGACTTTGGGACTTGCTCAAATAAAACAAAGATAAAATCACTCAAATTAATTGAATTAAACATTTAAATGATTATTTCTTGATTGATTCCGATTACCCGCCTACAATGAAATGACAAACATGTCATTATTTTCACACGCTTAATTATTTACAAAAATTAACCGAGGGTTTTTTGGACTCGTCAAAGATGTGACAGTGATTATGATCGATTTGATCATACAATTGACAAAGAAGAATAAACGAAAATGAGAATCATAGGAAGAAATAAGGTTCGCCAAAAATGTTGTTGGAGCAAATATCAACTCGGGGTTGTTTCCTCAAGAGCAACGGTGAAGATGCAGCTCGAAGCTTTGCAATGGAGCTCAAAGCCTGCTGAAGGGTTGAGGTCACGGATGAAGATCAGGGACGATCATGTGAGGTGGTTACATGGATATTGGGTAGCACGTAAGAGGGGAGAAGGAGAAAGAAGAGAAGAGTGGTTGCAGGCGGTTAGATGGAGAAAGGGGGATCGAGTTGTGGGGTCGTGCGACGTGGACGGGTTGTTGCAGGTGGGAGGCAAGGAAGTGGGCCAAGTGATTGGCATGTTGTTGTGGTAAGGAGGACCGAGTCATGGGGAAGAGAAAAGTGTAGGCGGAGTCGAGGTTGCGTGCCATCGTAGGAGGCGGGGCGTGCAGCGCAAGGGCCGTAGGAGCACGTGGAAGGAGCAGGCGCCACGTGGCGCGTAGGGAGGTAGACACGTGGTGGGAAAATTAAATCAAAAAATAAAATAAAATAAAATAATTATATTAGAAGTTTAAATTAAAACATATAATAAATAAACTGAGAAAGAAAATAAACAAATAAATAAAAAGAAAATAATATGATAATAAAAAGTAAAATAACTAAATAAAAATAATTAAAAAGAGTATAAAGATAAATAAAATAAAAAGTATGAAAAAAATAAAATTAAATATGAAAATAAAATAAAATGGGGAGACATGTGACACCACTAGGAGCGGTCACATGTTGCGGCCAGAAAAATCACAAATTAGATGTAAAGAAAAATCAAAATGAAAAAAAATAAAGGTGTCAAATTTAAAAGTGATCGACCCGAAAGTTGCTCATCTCAACGAGATCTATAATTTTTATGAAGGATCGATTGACAAAATAAATCATCTGTATAAAAAGTATTTTTGCAGTATTCTATAGTCATAAAATATTGCATTTTTGTTTTGTAATTTTTTTGTCATTTTTAAAAAGATAAAAAACAAAACAAAATCAAGAAAATTATAGAATAAATATTTACAACTTAATCTATTTTTTTGGATTTTTAATAATAAATAATATAAAATGATAAAATATAGGAGATATATGTACAATATACAATAGGAGTCCAAAATCCAAGTTTCACATATGAACTTCGATTCTTTTTAATTTGATCTTGTTTTGAAGGTAATTAAACATACATTAATTCAAAATCGAGTAGGTCCATATGACACTATATGAGAGACATATTCACGTTTTAAGGCTCTTTGTCTCAAACTAGTGTTAGGGTTTTATTGGTCAATGTTACAAGTTAGTATTTTTTGATATTTTTCTTTATTAGTATTAGTAATAGATACACTATAGAGTTAATTTTATTCAATCGCGAGTTAGTGAAAAATAAATAAAAATATGGAAAAATGGTGAATATACATGTGATGTTTACAAGGGAATTTAGCTTCTTATTTTAATGCGATTTGATTGCTAAAATGTAGATTTTAATTTTAAATGCATGAATGAGAATAATGTAAAATAAAAGGAGAAATGCATCTAATTACTCCAGAACGAAGATCTATTTTCAACTTTTAAAGTGATAAATCATATATTCATCAATGGGCCAATTGTTGTTCATTGTCCCACATACCATTTATTTCTTAGATTAATGGCAGGGGCGGATAGAACTTCTCCAGGTACACTGGCTAGGGTTCCGGCTGGTACAATACCATCTGGTTCTGCATCTGGGATGTCTACTTCTCGAGGGCATACACGTAATATACATGTTGGATGGGTTGATATGGTAGAGGACACGGTTGAGGAGGTTGTGTTGGTGTGTGCTCTTTCTGCTCAGAAGGAGTTTCGATTGTAAACCACACTGAGTTGCAAGAATTGATGGTCCTTCAGCCGAGTTGCAATATTATCAAGCATGCCCAAACCCTGGGTTCTTTTGTCAATCACGACAAATTTTTCGAGGTCTGATGATTAGTAAAATACCCTTGTTGATTCTCGTGAATTATATGTATCGATTCATTACAATCAGGCAATTAGAGATCAATCAAAAAAATAACAACACAATTTGATGAATTGATTGATTAAGCACAATGTGGTTTTATTTTATTTAACTTACAAATCCCGGAGTCAACTCAAGGAGGTAAAGGAACAAACTAGATTAAGCCTATCAAATTTAGGAAACGATCTTCACAGAAAAGAAGATGGATATTTTCTATCTTTTATCTTTTTTAGATTTTTTATCAATTTTTATTTAAAAGAGATGTAAATAAATGACAAAAGAAATATGATGCATGAATTTTGAAAATATTTTGATGTAGGAAAATAATCCCATGCTATGAGGTGAACAATAACATATTTGTAAATTTCTTATGGTTTTTAAATGAAAATGATGCAAAAAGGTGAATGTGGAGCTACAAGTGATGATAAAGGAGCAGTCAAAGCAAATCATGCCACCTGGTTATTAGCACAGAGCCTAATTATCAAAGTAATTAATTGTCTAATTAAGCACTGATTAATTTCTCGAAAAATAAATCCCCCAATTCAATACACAATTTACTGAGCGATAGAAACTCAATGATCAAGAATAAAGGTGCTTAAAATTATAAAATCAACTCCTCCTTAATTGATTTTCAGATAAATTTCAAAAAAATATCTTAGTACTCTATTTGATAGATAAGAAATCGGGGATCAAACAGATCTGAGAACATCAAATTCTGATAAATATTGTTCAATATGATATCAAAAGAAGTTCAAGGACCATATTGTAAGATAAATAAATAAAATTCTTGCATTATACCCTTTTAGTGGACTATTTTATAGTTTCCAAAAGGTGCATGGGCTTCTTTACAATTTACCCCTAGCAGGGGTAGATCTGGAGTTTTGAAAACCTATAGAGGCTTCTATGCAATTTACCTAGGGTCACGTGTGCAGCCGCATGACCTGGATCTTCTGGTTATTCTGGAGAAGTTAGGGGGCACGATCACAATTTTACCCAATCCTCATGTTCAGTGTACGTGAGGGAGGGGGCTGGCTCGATGGATGGTTTGATGGATTGAGCTCCACGTGTCTTCTTCTGGAGGCTTCACTCTCCCCAAGGCATGACATTTAGAGGGGAGGCTCAAGAGAGAGCTAAACCGTTCGTGCTCTTCTGATCGGATGGCTCTTGGTCGGGCACATGGATTGTTGTAGTGCGTCTGATGGATTTTATCGATGATCATCTTTTGGGAGTATCCCAAGGGATTAGATCTCATGATTTCTTGATTTGAGGATGCTTGGAGGTCGAGGCTTGAATTGGCAGAAGTCTTGCTTCTCTATGGTAAAGGCGAAAGTGACAATTGGAGCCTGGGGGCGAAGGTTGCACTGACAGCTGACACACAACCAGGGGTCGTCGGTGGCGTGGTTGTGTGAAGGTGGTCATCGACAAGTAGTGGTCGATGGATGTGAAGTTGGAGGCAAAGGAGCAGTTGGCGGTTAAGTGGTGATGAATGATTGATGGCTACTGGCCGAGGAGGTGAAGGTGTGAATGAGTGAGAGGAATGGAGCAGAGCATGAATAACGAACGAAGGGATTGGAGGAGATGAATGGAAGCGAGTCGGGGAGGGGTGTGTAGTGGAGGAAGAGTGATCACAGAGGGGGAAATAAAGAAGGAAAAGGTGATTTACCTAGGAAAAGCTCGGCAGTCTAGTGCCGAAGCGGACTAACAGCTAGAGCCGGCTGCAAAGAGGCCAAGGCACCTCGGATCTCTTCGTGAGGGATAGAAGGATTTGTCAAGAACAATCAATCACATATGAAAATGTCATCGTCGTAGTAGGGCAGAGGGCTCTTGATCTTTTGTTGGTGATGGAGGATGATCGCGTGATGGGGCGGAGGCAAGGTCTATATGGGAAGGATGGCTAGGGTCTGTGGAGGTTTCAGGGAATATCGGGGATCTGCAACATCGGTTGAGAATGGAATAAGGCACGAGATCAGGGGATATCATAGCTCAACGGAGATCGTGGAGATAGTGCAGCAGGCCCATGGGCAAAGAAGGATGGTCGTTCGATCAACCGAGATCGAACGAACGTTATGGAGACATGCAGTGGGCATTGAAAAGGGGGCGGCCCAAGCTGTTGTATGGGTGACCTTCATACAGCGGCTGGAAAAAGAGGGAGTAAGTGAGGGAGGAGGTGGTGACCCATGGCAGCACCAGGAGATGCCATGCGTCACACCTAGAAAAATCCGAGAATAAATATAAAGAAAAATCAATAAAAATCGGTAAATGATGTCAAACCAAAAAGTGGTCAACACAAAAGTTGTTCTCTCAATGAGATCTACTACTTTTGTGAAGTGATTAAAGCCAAAATCTATTATTTGTATAATGATGAAATCCACTCTCTTTAGTTGTCAGTCTTAACAGTGTAGATGGAAGGCCTGCTGATGGAAGGTAGGATTGTGTAATTTCTTCTCTCCCTTTCATTGGAACAAAGATCCACTCGAGTTCCTTATTAACTCAACGTATGTGTTTTAGCTTGTTGACTAGTGTGCCCATCAAGAGAGTTCGGAGTCAGCTGCACTCGTTTTCCTGGGAATACATTGGGATGTGTCTTTTTTTAGTACCTATCGTACCTTCGACACCATACTTGTATCACTATATGATGCAAAGCCCTTTTTAGGCACTAGCCTGACTCCTGGTTAGAACAGCATTGGTCCAAGTGGACACTCTGAAAAGGTTGGGAGCGCTCGCCTTTGGTGGAAGCTCTTTGAATTTGTAATTGTAGTAAGAGAGCTTTTCTTTCTATTTGAAGAAGAGAACTTCTCTCAAATTTTATTTCATTGATGGTTGGCTAGCTCCATTACTTCTACCAAGTTAGCACACACTGATCAACAATTTATTTAAATCTATTACACCCTGGCACATAGGTTTATATCAAGAGATTAGCACAAGAACCTTGTTCTCATACTGGTTGAAGGAGCTGACTCTCAGATTTCATGAAGCCTTCATCGATTCTATCCCATCTTCGAGCATCATAAAATCAGGTCCAAACTCAAATCCCTTATCCCAATTCCTCAAGTGAAATCCTAACTCATATCATCATAATTGCAGTTATGCAAGTGAGGTTCTTATCATATTATTGAAGGTAGAGACTAAGTATACGATATATCACATACATCTTTTGAACTCAGGAAGTGTGAATAATTAAGTCACACACCCTAATGACTAAGACTGGTTAACACTGAATCTTAGAACCTCATAAACCAGGTGTCATTGAACTTCACAAGTCTTCTGTGAAAGTGTAAGTGTCAGGAATACATCCAATTAAAGAATGCATGGATGTTGATGAATGGAATGCAAAATCACAAAATATTTTTATGCAAAAATGAATAAGCAGCCAGTTTTCAAAAACTTTTATAACACACAATTTTACAAAAATCGTGTTAGTACAAAAATTTTAAATTTTCCCGATTTTATAGATTTTTACAAGTTAGTTACCCATCCCGTAAATAAGATATAGACTTATGCGAAAGTACGAGCTATGGTACAAAGTATACACACCTCCTATACTTAGCGAGTGCTATGTCCTCAGAGCACAAGAAGCACAGAGAAGCCATAGCCCGTACTAAGCGTAAGAGAGTGAAAAAGGAAAGAAATTAGATGTCGACTCCCCCCCCTATACGTAGGCTAAAGAAAATAGATGTCGTCTCACCCCCTATACTTATGCTATGAATAGTCTAAGTATAGAAGAGGAGCGAGAATATGGCAGAAAAGAGAAGAATTGGATGAGAAGGATATATAAAGAGGGAATCGGGTCCCCCTATACTTAGGCTCTGGTCAGCCTAAGTATTGGAAGTATGGACGAGGGTCCGATGAGATTTGGTGAGTGTACAAGTGAAAGTGTAAAGAATTAAGATGAATCTGCACAACTAGAGTCTGGCTACTTCTCTTTACGAAGAGTTTTCTAATGTGTCTCCATTGTGCTTGCTCTTTAAGATGTTTATGACCTCGTCTTGGACTAACTGCTCTTTAGAATTGACGTAATGCTTCACCTTAGATTTGAGTTTGTCATAAAACTTCTTCAACTTGGCGTTAAACAACCATACCTTCTGTCCATGGACAAAGGTCTTATGCTTTATGCGTCGATCATGCCATTACTTGGCCTTGTCCTTATAGATCACACTGTTTCTATACACCTGGTTTCAAATTTCCACTAGCTCATTCAGATTCAAGTCACGATAGAGCTTCCCTAGGTGACAACTCCAATTAATCTTCTTGATCGTCCATTTTAGAAATTAACTATGCAGGAAAATGGCATGTTGCGCCATATTTCATCCTAAAAGGTGAAGTACCGAGTGGAATCTAGTAGCCTATCCTATAGGCCTACAGAACTTGGTCTAATAGCTAAGATCGGTTCTTCCTATTGGGATGAACCAACTTCTGAATAATATTCTTCACCTCTCTGTTAGAAACCTATGGCATTCCATTAGATTGTGGGTGGTAAGGATTGGCTACTCTATGCTCGAATTTATAGTCCTTAGTCAATGATCTCATTTCTCTATTCACAAAATGGCTGCCCCCATCAGAAATCAACACCTTTGGAACCTCAAACCTCATAATGATATAATCTTTGATAAAATTGTAGACACACTTGTTGTTTTCAGTTCAGTTCAGGATAGCCTCCACCCACCTTGACAAGTAATCAACCGCCAATAAGATATACTCATGTCCATTTTTGTTGGGAAAGGGACCCATAAAATCAATTCTCCATGAATCAAAAACATCACAAAAATTCATCGGTTGCATGGGCATCTCAACTCTATATCCAACAGTCCCTCCCATTATCTGACAAATCGGACATGACTGTATAAAATCAATAGCATCTCTAAACAAGGTTGGCCACTAAAATCCACATTGGAGTACCTTGTGCGCGATTCTCTTTCCTGAATTGTGTCCTCCAACCTCAAGTGTACGACAATATGTGAGGACACTCTGGTATTCCTCCTGAGGAATGCACCTTAACCAAACGTAATCCGACCCTTCAAAGAAAAGGAACTAATCATCCTAGTGGTATCCCTTCGAATCTGACTTCAGTCGGTCAATACTGTACCTAGTCCAACCCTAGGGAACATGCTTGGAGACAAGGTAGTTCTCCATGTTGGCATGTCACAGGAATGAGTCAACAGCGCAAACTAACTCATCTGGGAAAGTTTCTCGAATTTGTTCACTATCATGATTATCTTTCTGCTCGATTCGGTAAAGGTGATCAGCCATAACATTCCTTACTCCAGAATTATCCTTAATTTTCAAATCAAATTTATGGACTAGCAAGATCCACATAAGAATATGTGCCTTTGTGTCCGTCTTTTCCATTAAGTACTTGATTGTTATGTGATCAGTGAAAATCACCAACTTGGAGACCAAATATATGATATGAACTTCTGTAGGGCCCAGAATACTCTGAGCATTTCCTTCTTAGTCACTGTGTAATTTTTTTATGCAGGATCCAAAACTTTGCTCGCATAGTGAATCGCATAACGGAATATTGTCTCTTCTCTATCCTAACAAAGCTCCGACAATAAAAAATGATGCATCAATTATCATCTCAAAGGGAAGAGACTAGTCAGGAGTTTGTAAGATAAGGAGATTCAGAAATCTTTCTTTTTAGAAGCTCAAAGACCTCTAGACACTTGTGATTGACAATGAACTCAGTGTTTTTTCCTAATAGCTCAGTTAATGGGAGGTCAATCTTTTGAAAAATCATAAATAAATCTTCAATAAAATCCAACATGTCCTAAGAAAGACCTCATTGACTTGGTGTTGGTTGGTGACTCAAGTTTCTTGATCACATCTACCTTAGCAGTGTTAACCTCCATTCCTTTTTGGGATGTCGTGCCCCAATTGGATACCCTCTCTTACCATGAAATGGCTTTTATCCTAAGAGAGCACCAGATTGACCTCCCAACACCTCTTGAGGACTCGATCCAAGTACACTAAACATGTATCAAAAGAATCTCCATGGACTGAGAAGCCAACTATGAAGACCTCCAGGAAATCTCCCACCATCTTAGCAAATAACCCGATCATGCACCACGAAATGTGCTTAGGGCATTGCAGAGCCCAAATGGCATGGCTGAACGCATAAATGGACATGTAAATATAGTCTTTTCCTGGTCCTCAAGAGTGATGGCTACCAGATTGTAGCACGAATACTCATCAAGAAAATAGAAGAATGCTTTCCCTACAAGTCTCTCAAAAATTTAATCAATGAATGGCAAGGGAAACTGATATTTCTTAGACATAGCATTCAAGTGACTATAATTGACACAGACGTGCCATGACATGGGTACTCGTGTCGTGATCTCTAACCCCTCCTCATTGGTCACCATCTGAATTCCCAACTTCTTCGGGATAACAAGAAGTGGGGCCACCTACTTGGAGTAAGAAATAGCGTTTATGAATCATGATTTACACCATTTCTCGATCTCTTTCTTCATGACTTCCCATAGAATTGGATTCAGTATTCTCTAGAACTCACGGGATGGTCTCACATCATCCTCAACAAATATATGGTGCAAGCAGACGGTGGGTTTAATCCCCATGAGAATAGATATTGTCCATCCTATATCCTTGTGGTTCCTCTCAAGAACTTTTAGCAACCGGACTCATTCTCTGTAGATAACTTTGAGCTAATGATCATGAGAAATCTGTATCACTGATTAAGTCCAGCTGAGTGACATCTAAGTTCGGCTCTGTGTAGGAGGAGGATGGATCAAACAGTGATGTGGTGGCCACCAATTCTAATGAATGGTGAGTCGAAATATTAAGGAAATGTGGTAATTCGGCCAAAGTAGTGTCAGAATCATCCTCTATGTCCCTTGATTGTTTTGGAAGAGGGTGAACCGACAGATCCAAAGGAATCTCTAGGTCATCAAGGACATAGGTATATATGTTTCTCACAGATTCAGGAAACACCTAGCAAACTGCATTGTGCACTAATTTCTCTCCAGATGAGAGGGTCTCGCTTTGTTATGTTAGAATTTGTCTCCAAATACCAACTGTGTTAATCATCTTGCACTCTGCCTCTGATGATGGGTACTCTATACTAGTATCTAAGTTGGGTTGCCACCACTTTGTTTGCTTCATCTCTAAGTTCACTTCTCCGCATAGAGAATGGAACTTCATCATTCATGTCTCATAATCGAATGTTGCTCTGACAGTCCTAAAAAATGGCTGCACAAGAATGATCTAGATTTTCTCCAATGATTGGGGGTCTCCATATCAAGGACAGTGAAGTCCACTTTGTACTCTTGCCCCTCAATCAAGATAACGACATCTTCACTTCTCCCTTAGGTCTCTTCATTGATCGATCTACAAATTGGAGTAAAGTTGATGATTTTCTGAGTGGGACTAACTCCAATTTATAATATAGTACTAAGGGAGGAAGGTTGGTTGAAGAACCATTACCTAGAAGAATGTGTACAAATGCAATGTCATCGATACGACCCTCCACATAGTGAGCACCCAAGTATCTATTTTTCCTCAGTAGTTGCTGATTCTTAATACAGTAAGTAGCCTCTACTGATAAGAAGTGAGTCTTCACATACTAGTCCATTTTCTTCCTACGAGTCCTTGTAGACGTGCATCTCATTTTCAAGTATTTCTGAAATGAAGGATTGTTAGACGCATACTATTCGAATGGGACCTTAACTATGATGTTCTCTTGACAAAATCGTGCCATTTCTATATCATATTGATGGGTTTTCTTATATTTGTGCTTTACCTCCCATTAGAGTACGTGGGAAATGAATAGAAGCAATCAAGACATGGGATAAAAAATCCAAATCATAACCATAAACATCATGCTTAGATTTTAATGAAGTGGAGTCCTTATTACATAAGTCTTTATTCTTCAATTGAAAGTTAAAATCTAGATTGTCTACAAAAGGTTGTGGAATTGATGACGAAGGTAAATCAACCACAACTGGAGGTACAAGGTCCTCAGTAAACTCCATGGTATCCCCATGCTAATGTTGCACTCATGCCCTCTTCTCTTTCCCTCAAGTATGGATTCTTGGTCTTTGTTGATGTGGCGGTGAAACATGATGTCACTCCTCTTAGTTCTCTGAAGTCTCATCAGATCATGCTTTAGAGACAACCCTCTCCGCTCCCTTTGCCCGTTTAGGTACGGTCACAGTCCTTCCGCTCCAGAGTGACATACGTTAGCATTGTTAAACAAAAGGATCTCATGTTCAGATATAAGAGATACCGAATAATGTACAAGACCAAACTACTGAGATCGATATTTATTCAAGCTATTGGGGTTAGCTAGAACTTGGACTCCGAGGGAGGTAGATGGGGCAGACTGTTTGTCTCTCCAACCTGATATGTGATTGACATCCACCCATAAATCCTGAATTTCATTCCGATAGGAATAAAGCTCCTCGAGAATCTTTTTTTGAATATTTATAGGTCCTATCAAAGAGGTGTAATGATGAGAGGAAGACAAATGCGAAGATTGACACTAGTGGCCTTGGTACTGTTGTTGTTGTCTCTAATGTTGGGGTAACTGCTGAGATTGCAAGCCCTGTTGCCTCGTGTGGTATTGGCCCTGACAGCAATACTGTTATTTCTGCCTCTGTTGATGGAAGGGATATGAATATGGGTTGTGCAGTGCTAGATAAGGTGAGGAGGTAAATGTCATGTTGTACAAGGTCAAGGGACATTGGTATCATTGATGTTCCCCCGTTTTTCCCTACCGAGCAGGGTCCTGTGTATACCAAACATCATTCACTTTCCACACATGGGGAGGTTCCTCCTGGACTGTCTCAGCTGGTGGTATCTGTTGCTGGAAAGATTGGGCAGAGGGCTGATCTTGAACCCAAGGCTGGGGTTGCCATGACATCAGTTGCTCCTGAATATGGTGTACGCAAAAAATAGGAGCAACATAAGATGCAATCATGGCAAGTATCTTAATCTAGGACACCTTCTTAGTCAACTCCTCCATCTGCTTCAGAATCTTGGATATTCTATTTTCAAGTTCATCTACTCTCTTTTTGATCTGCTCCACAACTACTAATTTATCTGTAATGATGCCCCATTAGGAGGAATCAACACATCATGTCCCCCCTAGAAAGGAGTGTAACGGGGGAAACAGTGTATGCCCTACTGGCGATATGTGAGCGCCTTGTCTTAGCCATCTACCCAAATACCTTCCATACGGATTTGCTCCTCGTAATGTGTAATTGCCTCCACAAGAAATGCTCACCAAAACCATGCACCTCAAGGTTGAGACTGACATAAAAAGACTAGACCAATATGTTGTCATCCATACCATGACATGGATACTTGTGTAAGAGATCCTTGAATCTATCTCATGTGTCACAGAAAGACTCACGGGGAAGCTGAGAAAAGCTGGTAGTGAGTGCCGTCATCTGATTAATTCTAGTCAGAGGGTAAAACTTACTTCTTTAAGAATAGGTCCTCGAACTAGGCATATGTAGTGACAGTCACTCCAAAGTTATTCACCCAATAATATGCTTTACCTCCCATGGCAAAAGAAAGGGTTGTGGGCCTGATATAATCCTGCCTTACTGTAGGGTGTTTAAGGTAAGCGCAGACGAGCTCAAAGTCCCTTAGGAATGCGTAGGGTTCATCAATGGCATTCCCATTCTAGTGTGAAAATAAGTTCAAAAATTATGGCATCAATTAATATTCGATTTCTGGTTCAGAGGGATTCAAATAATTTCTCACTCTATACTATGTTGAATTGTATGTTGCCTCCATTGGTGTGTAAGCCCCAACATTCAATTGTCCTAACTGAGCTCAAAGTAAAGCTTGTTACTGCTCAGATGCTACTAATCTTGCAAGTACCATCTCCATTAGATCCTCACATGATTCCTCTTCATCATTATGATTCTTGGGCGACACTTTCATTGAATCTTGTACAAAACCATTATCAATAAATTGGTTTGAATTAGATGGAGCTATTGAGTTTAAATCAACCGCATTGAGGCGAATATCTTTCTCGATGAGTAGGGAAGAGAGGAAGGGGTTGGTTGTTGTGTGACAATCCCCAAAGTGAATGATCCAAAATTCAAGAGACTCATGAGTCCAGGGTGGTCCAGGAAGTGAATGAACTTTGGAAAACATACTCTTTGGAGGGTTCAAAGATAGGTTCAGAAAATTCAAACAAAAATCCCCTAACTAGTCATCTTCGATGTCAAAAAATCGATGTTTGAGTCTGATGCCAAGCAAGGGTGATAGGCAAGGCACTTAGAGTACAGTCTTTGAACACACATCCTAAAATACAAACGCAAAGCAAACCCCAAATTCACCAACTAAATGTTGTAAGGGCTGCAAAAGTTCGGCAGATTATCTTTTCAATTTTAAAATTGATGATAATCCAATCGTGTAACGAGTCCTTAGAGGCTAGACCTATAGAAGTGTGAGTACTGTCAAAAGGTATCTCGTACTTGTCCACCACCTTTATAACATGTAACCTACACTTTTTGAGGTCCTTTTATCAAATATGGAACCACTACTCAGCCAAAGAAGTAGAGAAAGGAAGCTGATAGTGGCGAATCAGGTACTTCAGACCACACTCAAGATGGAATCACAAATGATTGTGCTAGGCTCTACTAGGATGCGAGACAATGAAATAGACACCCTCATGAGGGTGTGGCCTAAGCTCAATACTTTAGAATGGTTGGTCCTCTACACAAAACGAGAACACCTTCGTTGACCGGACCCAACTCATTCGCGTATGATAGAAGCGTCGTTACTTCATGAATCTAGGTGATAAACAAGGTAGTATTCAGGCTAGGATTCGAACTCTATTCCTTATGGGTCGTGCCTCGCTCTATCAAGATGGTGTCCTAACCCTGAAATGTACTTGAATCCAAGGACGGGGTTGCTCTCCCGCAAAAATTCTTGAGTTTATGGGTTTAATAATTAAGTCAGCCTTGTTTAGCAGTCCCAATTTTAATTGGCGATCACTACAGTTTTAGTGAGCAAAAAATACACGTCTACCATCCGGTCCCATTTCCTTTAAATTTTATGTGACAAACCCAGAGGGGAAATCGAGAAAATCCAATGCAACATGAAAAACGATGATGTATGCTCAGTTAAAAGACTTATAGTGCTTCCTCGCAATCTCCATGTGGGATGCAATACAAGAATTGAACTTTAGTCCATATGAAGTGCAAGATGAGAAAACCACACCTAACAAAAAGATATATTATCTAGGAGGAAATGGTTTTGAATTTTGATTAACTTGAAAAGGAAATAAATGTTTGAAAATAAATGGAATATGTATAGTGGCAAGGTTCCGAGGTTAGAATACCCGAATATGTGGAAAACATGATATTAAATTTTCTGGAAAAAAAACCTAAGTTCTTTGCCACCCCAGCAACGATGTCGTTTGATGATCCATAAAAAACCCTTGTTAATTCTAGCAAATTAGATGTATCAATTCCTTGAGTGGGGCAATAAGAGATCAATCAAAAAATAACCACACAATTCGATGAATCGATCAATTAAGCACAATGTGGTTCAACCAAATGAAGTTTATCAAATTTGATGCTTTGATGTTTATTTAACCAAATGAAGTCCTCGGGTTGACTCATGGAAGCAAAGAAACAACCTAGATTAAGTCTATCAAAGTTAGCGAATGATTTTCATAGAAAAAAAGATGAATATTTTTTGTATTTTTATCTTTTTCATATTTTTATCGATTTTTATTTAAAAGAAATCTAAAAAATGAGAAAGAATTGTGATGCATAAATTTTGAAAATATTTTGATGCATAAAAAATAATGCTATGCTGTGAGGTGAGAAATAAAATATCTACAAATTTTTTATGGTTTTTAAATTAAATAGATGCAAAATGGTGAATGTGGAGTAGCAAATGATGACAAAGGAGTGGTCAAACCAAGTCAAGCCACCAAATGATTAGCACAGACCCCAATGATCATAGAAATTAATTATCCAATTAAGGACTGATTAATTTCTCGAAAAATAAATACTCTAATTCAATGCATAATTTATTTAACAATATAAAATCAATGATCAAGAATAAAGGTGCTCGAAATTATCAAATCAAATCCTCCAATTATTTAATGTTTAGATAAATCTCAAAAATTATATCTCAATATTCTATATGATATATAGGAAATTGAGGACAAACAGGCACCAAGAATAACAAATTTCGATAAATATTGTTCAATACGAGATCAAATGATGTTCGGGAACTATATTGTAACAGAAATAAATAAAATTCTTGCATTTATACCCTTCCTATGGATTATTTTGTAGTTCCCAAAAGGTTCCTGTGCTTCATTGCAATTTACCCCTAGCAGGAGTAGATCATGAGTTCTGTAAACATGTGGAAGCTTCTATGCAATTTACCCAGGGTTACGTATGCAGCGCGCATGACCTGGATCTTCTGGGTATCTGGAGGAGTCAGGGGGCATAGCTGTAATTTTACCCGAGCCTCACGGTTAGTGCACTTGGAGGAGGAGAGCTGGCTAGGTGAATGTTTTGGTGGATTAAGGTCCAAGTGTCTTCTTCGAGAGTCTTTTATCTCCTAGAGACACGACGTTCGGTGGGAGACTTGGGAGAGTTCTAGATCGTCAGTGCTCTCCTGATCGGATGGCTATTAGTTGGCCACGTCGACTGCTGAAGTGCATCAGATGGAATTTGATCGATTATCAAATTTTAAGTGTATCCCAATGGCTGAGATCTTGTGAGTTCTTGATCTGAGGGCACCAAGAGGTTGAGGCTTGAACTGGTAGAGGTCCTGCTGCTCGAAGTCAAAGACGAAAGTGACAGCTGGAGCATGGGGGCAAAGGTTGCATCGATGATCGATACTTGGCCAGGGTTCATCGGTGGTGTGGATGGATGAAGGTGGTAGTCAACGAGTAGTTATCACTGGGCGTGAAGTTGGAGTCAGAGGAGCAGTTGGCGGTGAAGTGGTGATGAATGTTGATGGATGCTGGTCGAGGAGGCAAAGGTATGAACGAGCGAGGGGAATGGAGTGGAACGCGAAAGACGAGCGGAGGGTACGGAGATATGAATCGAAGCGAGTCAGAGACGGATGTGCAGTGGAGGATGAGTAATCAGAGAGGGGGAAATGAAGAAGGATGATGTGGTTTATGAGGGAAAAGATCGACGGTCTATTACCAGAGTGGAGCAACGGCTGGATCTGGCTTCAACGAGGTGGAGGCATCTCAAATCTCCTCACGAGAGAGAGGAGGAGATATTGAGTACGATCACCCGCGCACGGCATTGTCACTGTGAGAGTGGGGTGAAGGGCTCCTAATGTTTCGCTGGTGATTGCAGATGATCATGTGATGGGGTGGAGGTGAGGTCTATATGGGGCGGACAGCTAGGGTTCATGGAGGTTGTGGTGGATATTGGGGATCTGTAATGTTGGTTGAAAATGGAAGTAGGAGCGAGATCGAGAGAGATCACGACTCGGTGGAGATCATAGAGCTGGAACAACTAACCCGAGATGGGTGAAGAAAGATGACCGTTCAATCGTCCGAGATCGACAACTGTGATGGAGAAACCTAACAAGCATTCAAAAGGGGGTGGCCCCAGCCATTGGATAGGGAACCCTTCATCCGACAACTGGAAAAAAGGGAGTAAATAAGGGAGGAGGCAGCGACACATGGCAGCTCCGGAAGCTACCATGTGTCGCGCCCAAAAAATTTTGAGAATAAATTTAAAGAAAAATCAATAAAAAAAAGTAAACAATGTCAAATCAAAAGTAGTCAACACAAAAGTTGTTCATCTCAATGAGATTTAGAACTTTTGTGAAGGGACAAAATGAAAATCGATCATCTACGATTTTCAGTGGTACTTTATACCTATAAAATACCGTATTTTTGTATTATTTTTTTATTTTTAAATAATACAAAAATAACAAAATAAAATCAGGGAAAATATAGAATAAATATTTACAACTTAATATTATTTTTTTGGATTTTTGATAATCTAGAAAATAAAAAGATAAAATAAAGAGGACATATGCACAATATACAATAGAGGCCCAAAACCCAAGTTTCACATATGAAGTCCGTTTCTTTTGAATTTGATCTTGTTTTGAAGGCAATTAAATGCGCATTAATTCAAAAGTTAGTAGGAGTTCATAGGAGACTGTATGAGAGAGAGATATCCATGTTTTAAGGTTTTTAATCTCAAACTAGAGCTTGGGTTTTATTGGTCGATTTTACAAGTTAATTTTTTTAGGATTTAAGGAACTGATATTAATTATCCTCTTTTAAAGTGATGAATCATCAATTTATCAAGGTCGTGCCATCTCTTCTTGATGATGTCCGCTTTGGACAAGTGGTCCCTATAATGCTCAGGTTGGAGCTCTTATCCTTGTCCTCTGCATGAGCCTCCATATTAACAGGTTTTTGGCTGGCTGAGGCACCTTCATGTAAGTGTGTGATGAGGACTTGGTGGCCTCTCCTTCAGCCATCTCCTCAGATATTTCCCAAACATCCCTATCTTTTTTAAACTAGGAGCCACTACATGTGGCATCAACTAATCTATGGCTTTCAAGTGTCAGTCCATCGAAAAATGCTGGACCAGACTGATCTTCGAGATTTCATAGTGGGGGCACTTCTCCTATAGATCTCTGGATCTTACCCACACATCATGAATTTTCATGTGGGGCTACTAAATGAAACTGGAGTTGCAGACACGCATCTGATTCAAACGATCGAGAGGGTAGAACTTATGAAGAAGTGTAGATTTCGACTCCTACCATGTCGTCACTACCTTCCCCAGATGATTTACCCAATAAAGGGACTTATCGTGGAGACTGAATAGGAAGGCAGTCATCTTCACCATCCCTAGAGGAATGTTGGGGTAATGAGTTGTTTCATAGATGCGTCCAAATTGTTGTATGTAGATGTGCAGTTCTTCTATTGTATTCCCGTGGAATGATGGGAGTAGAGACAAGAACTGTGTCTTCATCTCAAAATGGGCATGGTGGGTGGAATCAGAATCCACTCGGTGACATGGCCTCCCTAGGGTTGTAAGTTTGCTTAAGTGTGGGATTTGGCGATGGTTGTTTTACTTCTCCTTCCATGAAAAGGTCCACCTACTGATAAGTTATCTTCGACACCCTCCATGTTCATCTCATCTTCTCTACGAAATTCATTTTCTCTCCTGTCATCTCTCTTGTTGATCCTCCTCAGATCATTAAGTATTTCTTGGAAGGTGACCTGGGCCAATCATTGGTCTGTCAACTACTGCTGAATTGCTTGAATCAAAGTGATGAGCTGAATGTTGACATCATTTTGCGTGGTGTACTGTGCTTACCCATGTTTTAGCTACTATGTTTCTTGGGGATGTGGTCCATTTCCTCTTCTTATAGGAGACATTTCAAAATCTGCATGTAATCCTGGCTCTTGATCAGGTTCTTGATTTGCAAGGTTGAATAAATTATGATCAGTCTTTGTCTGAGCACCAAATGCTGAGATGAGTCAAGGATAAAGGTCAATCCTAGATGGTTTGTGAATGGAGCACATGATATTGACAGAAATCGAACTCCATCCACAAGGGGTTGAATCGGGGACAAGAGTAATCCCGATCATAATCTATTGAGAATCAATGCAAGAAGTGTGAATCAAAATTTAGTATACCCTACAATAGATTGTATAGTCAACAAGTATAGTAGAGATCGAATACAAGGAACGACGGACGATAGACAATCAAAATTTGGTTAAAAGGAGACAATGAATGATTTTTGGTATTTCAGGGAATTTTTACTTTTGGTGGGTTTTAAATATGTAATTTTTTGGAGTTTTTGTTTTTACAAATTTTTTAGAATTATTAATTTTATTTATTTTTCATTTTATATTGTTTGATTTAAATTTCTTTTTCTTTTAAATATATAAAATAAGAGTATATATAACTATAAAGATAGTATAGATTTATATAATTATAAATACAATAAAAAATAACCAAAAATTACAAATAAAATATTTTTTGTACTTTTATATTTTTCTATTATTTTTGAGATCGTTGTAAAAAATTTGCTAATTTTATGCATTTTAAAGTCTAAAATATCCCAAAATATGGGTTAAATAAATAAGCAGAATTATTTGAAAATTAAAAATATTAAATACAATCAAAATTTTCCAAAAATATTTTAATTAAAAATATGAATAGAAAGAAAATTCATGGATAGATTAAATATTTTTGGATTCTCAAAAGATTTTTTATAATTTTTATAAGGATTTTGGATCTTTTAATTTTTAGTGATTTTATTTTTCTATTTTTAGGGATTTTTGGTCCAGAGATATAAAATACAACAACAAAAACATATAATTTTTTTTGAATTATGCAAAAAGGTTTTATATTTTTTGGTCATTTTAATTCAAATAAGGATACAATTGTGTATTTTGATTTTTAATAAATAGGAAAAATACCTAAAATGCAAGACTAAAAATATAGCGTGGAAGAGTATGCTAGCAGGCACTTAACCCTATTTTTTCATGAATTTGGAGCACGGATGATATTTATAAAAAATAAAGAACCATCAAAAAAATTATCGAACTAACAAGGGTATATTTACAATTAAAACAAAAATTAAGGGTATACAGAAAATTACCTTTAATATTACAACTAAATTTAAACGTTAAATATTGAACTAAAATACAGAACCCTACAATGGTACGTGCACAAAATGCCCATCTCATATGGGATCGCACGTGGGGTGAGCTAGCAAGGACTCAAAGGCAATAAGTGATAAGAATAAGGGGTTCCTTAAAACTTTAACAAAAAAAATTACATTACATAATAAACTACATGATGGAATCAAAACAAATGGGGCAGGTGCTCCATCGTGCGGTTGTAGGTAATCCACTTGACACACGTCGGCATGAGATGTTGCGATGATGGTTCAGTTGGAGCAGCTAGGATTAGATCTCAGATCGAGATATGATAGTGGTGTCTTCGTGCCTCCAACGTTGACTACTACGTCTGGAAGCAGCAACTTGATGGGACGATGCTCGATGGTGGTGGAAGAGCTGGAGATGAACTCATCGTAGGCGAGTTTGGATCTGATATAGTACGCTCCTCCGACCTCCTAGGAGTCCTCTGATGACCTCTACTCATTCATGTAGTTGTTGCGCAACACTTCGAGCTTCCAAGTAGGTCCAGAGCTCACGGATTGAGCCTTGGAGGTCAATGTCTCCAGCGAAGATCCTAGGGTTGTTCTTAACAAAACCGATCCTCGAATAAGGCTCCTTAGATTCCACGACCTGTGCGGTTAGCTCAAGCACAAAAAGGCGAAAGGTCTTGGAGGCTAATCAGCCAAAATGGACAGAAAATGTTGACGGGGAGTATTCCTCCAACTAATGACAGAGAGGGAGAAACAGATCTCTAGACCTGTGTAAGATCTAGGTAGATGAAGATGCGTGAGGCATAAGACTGAGGATAGGGGAGATAACGGAGATGATCGAAGTGGTGAAGGATGGCATATGTGGTAGGAAATAAGGGCAAAGCCGGAGATCCAGCAAGAAGAATCTTTTTGGATTTTATGAAAAATAAAGCTAAAATCAAATGAAATAAAGGCTACCCTTCACTATTGTTGGCGCCAAGGAATAGAAATAATGAAGAAAGAAGAAGCTTGACGTACCTGGACCACCTAGAGCAGAACTTCGGGCAGAGAAGGCAACGGAGCTTCAGATCATTCTTGATTTGACACTAACCAGTCCCCAGAAGTTCCTGCGAGAAGCTTGCTGCCACTAGGGTTCTCGATGAGGGATTAGTTTAGGGTTTTGTGGTGGAAGAGGGATCTAATATCAAGGGAGCTCGGTTGGGAGGATATGTACAGGCTTGGGTTCATCGAGGAATGGTGTTTGACTTAAGAAATCCATCAATTGAAAAATCAAATGTGCGTGAAAGTGCATTGATCGAGGTGCAAAGTCAAAGAGAAGTCGAGAAAAAATAGTGCAAGGATTGGTGGAAGAAATCAAGGAACATTTGTTAAAATGGAATATGATGCATCTAGTGCCTCGATCAAAGAGCTGGCCAAGGTTTGTGGACGATGGGCCCTGATTGGGCCATATTATCTGCAAGAGGACAAAAACAAAAATAAAAGGATAAATATATGTAAATAAAATAGTAAACGATTTATTTATTTATTGTGTAAAAACATGAAGAATAGTTATTATTTTATGTAGTATTTTATTGTGATTTTTATTTATTTGTACAACTTAATTTCTTATAGGTTACTTTTTAAAGGTGTATTTATAGGTTTATTTACCTATATATTAGGTATTTTATTTTGTATTTTATATTTTGCATTTTCTTATTTTATATACATCATTTCTATTTATAAATTATTTTAATACACATAAATTTATTTTTTTATTTTTATGATGTAATATGTACACTTAATTAATTATAGGTGAAAATTACATAGGTATAAGTATAGTATATTCATCTATGTATTTTTGTATATTGTTTTATTTTATCGTTTTCTTTATGGTTTTATTGTATTCTAAATATTTATATATATTATGAGAATATTTACAAAATTATAATATAAAATTATGAAAAAAATATAAGAATAAGTAAAAATGAATATTTTATTCAGGTATATTGTATAACAAGGGTCCAAAACCTAACTTTTACATCTTAACTCCAAATTAAGTAAAATTATCTATATTAAATAGCTAATAATAAGTTATATACAATTAAAATGATTTTGATGCATTTTGATTTTATATGGAAAAGATATGGATTTGGAAAGTTTGAGTTTTAGAATTATTCTGAGCTTAGAATAACAATTTGTATTATTTTTATGTGAAGTAAATTTTATATTTTTCTATGCATTTTTTCTACAATTTCCATATACAAAGTTTCTTTATTTTATTTATAAATAATAAATAATAAAATGGTTCCCAAAAATGGATTATTGGTGAAATAAAATTAGGGATTTATTATGTCGTTGACCGTTATCTCCCCTCACTTTATTCTTTGTTGACCCAGTCATCATGATGCCAAGATCTTGGGGTTTATGATCATAAAATATCTTTGGAATTTATTTATTTTTCTTTTCTTTTCTTTATTGTCCTATTTTGACTTTAAATAATGTATTTTATACAATATTTATACAGTAAATAATGAATGTTAATTCATGCAAAATAATTCTGTATATGTTTATTTAGTTAAGATTTAAGGCCAAAATGAAAGAATAAAGGTGATGAAATGGTCATTCATCAATATAGAGGATCATATAAATGAAATCCATGGTCTCCCATCAAGGCAAAGGATTCTGTCGTCATGGATTATATACAGGAGACACCTACCTGAAGTGATAGCTCCTACATAAAAGTACACATTGATCATGTTATTTCCTTCTTGAAAGAATAAGGACGTATGCATACTAACCCCAATATTGCTCCTCATACAATTGAGACATCATTAGATTGAGCATACCGATTCTATTCTTGTTGAAGGCTAATTCAGTTAACAATGGGTAGACATCACCTTAGGATTGGGGGGCCGAATGTTAAAGAATGAATTGGAAATGCAAGTTGGGCTTGCAAGGTGGAATGAGTTCCCGCTTCTTTTTATCCAAGATGCATTTTATCATATTATTGGGATGTAACAAAGATAAAAAGGAGATCACAAATCATGCTAGAGATATAGTTGTAAGTATATCTCTTACTTTGAAAGTTTATAAAGGAATGGACTTTCAAAGTTTAAAAGATAAAAATAATTTGATTAAAAATCCTTAATCATATATTTTAAATTTAAATATATAGATATTTATATTTTCTAATGTAGTACGTTCTTAATTTTAGACATGAAATACATGAACCCCTCAGCAGGCTTCTGGAGGTCAACTAGTTGACCGGATCAAATTATTCAGATTGGATCCCTAATTTGGAACATGCTCTTTCTGCAGAGCGTATTGGCTATATGCTCGCTAAGAACAAGCATAAAAATACTATAACATTGGAAGAACTTAAATTCAATGAAAAATATGATGAAAATCAATCATTGCCTAGGCGCTACATTCTGGGATCTTTGTCCAATGTGCATTAAAATCAAATGTGGACATGGACACGACCCAAGACATATGCTAATTTTGAAATAGATGTTCCGTGATGAGAACCACACTCTGTGTTATAATATCATGAAAGAACTTATTCGTTGCAAGATGATGCAGGAAGAACCTTAATGTGAGAGCACGTAACAAAAAATGTTGGGTATCTCTCGGAACTAGATACTATAGGGGCTCAGATGGATGCAGACATGCAATTCGACTCCAGTCTACTATCTCGACCCAAGTATTTCAATAATTTTATGGTATCGTACCACATGAACAAGTTAACCTTAACTAATGTCGAGTTAATGGCTTCGTTAAAGTCTATATAATATGTAATGAAGAAATAAAATCCCACTTGCAGTACTATGATTGCACAAATCAAAGGGAAGCACAGTTAGAGGCATGGGGCTTGAATAGGTCCACTCCATAAGAAAAATAAGAAGAGTCAATATATTGACTCATCTTTTCAGGCTTCTACAGTGATAGCATTGAAGAAGATTGATAATTATCATCACTACAAGAATTCGGGGCACTGGAAGTGTAACTGCCCATAATACCAAAAAAACCACCAAGAAAGGAAAAGCCTTAGCAGGTATAAAATCTAATTCATCATTGAAATCAATTTTCTCATAGGACGAGAAGGTAGTTGGATCATTACTTCTGATGCTTCTGTTCATGTATGTAATTTGTTGCATTTGTTCAGGAAACTAAGAATCTTGATGAAGGGGAGACAGTCATATAGATGGGATTTGATGTAACAGCTACTGTAGTCATCGTCAGAACCTGCAAATGATCATTATCTAGTGGGAGAGTCCTAGTACTTAAAGAGTATCTTTATATTCCAGATGTTAGAAGGAACCTTATATTTGTATCTAAGCTAGATAGAAATAGATATTTATCCTTATTCCATTATAAAATTTTCATAACTCATTATGATAAATATATTAAGGATGGAATTGTGACGTCCGGTGGACTCAATGAAATGTGCATCGATGAATGTGGCATGTAAAACCCACTAATAAAAATCCTAAAAGAACCAGAGAGGATGGAAATCATTGGAACATGAATTCGCATCAAAGGCTTGGTCATTTATCCGTTGATTGGATCAATAGATTGATAAGACAAGCATTTTGACTAAGAGCAGTCGTAGGTCCAAACTTTGCATGCCTTTGAACATTGTATTCGAGGTAAAATGACCAAGATGCATTTTCATAATAAGGTTACACGATGCAAGGGTATTCTTAACCTAATAAATATCAGTGTATGTGGTCCCTTCGGTACCACGATCTGAATGGATGTCGATATTATTTGACATTTATTGATGACTATTCGTGATATGGGTTTATCTTCCTATTACGTTATAAATCTAAAACCTTTGAGAAGTTCAAAGTTCATGGCTTTGGTTAAGAACCAAATCGATAGGAAGATTAAATGAATTTAATTTGATTAAGGTGGCTAGTACCACTTAGATGAATTTAAGGAATACTTAAAAGAGAGAAAAATTGTATTCAATCTCACTACTCCTGAAACTCCCTAATTAAATGGTGTTGTTGAAAGATGTAACAAGGCCATCATGGACATGGTCCGTTCAATTATGAGTAAAGCACCTTTGGCTCTTAGTTTCTCGGGATATGTAGTATAGACTACAATATATATCCTAAACAAGATTCCTAGCAAATCTGTACTCAAACCCCTCAAGAGCTTTGATTTCGAACCAAGCCATTGTTAGACACTTGAGGATTTGGGATTGCTTAGTCCATTCGTAGAATGTGGATGCAAGTAAGCTAGAATCTTGCACTTGAGAGTGCTACTTCATTGGGTATGTAAAGAATGGTATTGGATACCAACTTTATGACCTTAGACTCAAAAGATTTTCGTATCTAGAGATGTAAGATTTCTGGAGGATGACTTCCTTAAGAGTCAAGAAAAAAATGAAGTAAAGGAACACATTAAATCTTATGATGATATTGAGCTTCGTGAACTAGAAACTAAAGATGAAAATAAAGATGAAATATATGTACCTCTTTAAAGGAATTCGAGGGTAGTTGCACCACCTGAAGGTACGAATTTCATTTATCGGGTAAAACTGACAATGATCTAAATTCATTTGATGAAGCACCTGTGTATCATGACATGGATAGAAGGATGCTACTAATGAAGTCTGAAATAGATTCCATGTACAAGAATGGCGTATGTGATGAATCTCCATTTCATCACCTTTATTCTATCATTTTGGCCTTAAAAACCCCAGCAAATGCATGTAAATAGCATTAATTTGTATAAAATAGCGTTCATTATTTATTGTATTTACTGTACATAGAATAAGGTTTTTAATGCCAAAATTATAGAATAAAGAGAAGAAAAGAAAAAGGAATAAAATATTGCAAATATTTTATGACCCTAACCCCGAGACCAAGGCCAGCATGGAATTGGTCGACAAGGAATAAAGTAGGGGGAGATAAGGGCCAATTATACAATAAATATCTCATTTATTAATTCATTCATTTATGCATTTTTGGCACCTATTTTGTACATAATTATTTATTCATCAAATAAAGAAACTTTGTTCATAAAAGTTGTAGATAATAATATAAATAAAAATACAAAATTGAGTTTGTGTAAAAATAATACACAGTGTACATTGAATACACAAAATAAAAAGCAAAAATCTCAACTTCACAGACCCATATCTTGCAAATAAAAACTCCAAATCACCCAAACTCACCTTTAATTGTATATAGCATTCCATGAACTATTTTATAAAATTGGTTTCATAATTTTTGGAGTCCACATGTGGAAGTTAGGTTTTTGGCTTATCTTGTACATAGTACCTGATTAAAATATTCATTTTATTCAATGAGTATTATTTTTACAAAATTATATTTTTAGAATCCTGTAAATAATGTATATAATACTTGTGCATATTAAAACTCAAAGAAAACTAAAAAAAAATTTTGTGAAATAAAATAAGTCTATGTATCACATAGACAAAATACCTATGTTAAGAATGTATATAAATAAAAGGGATTTTTATTCTCTGATTCTTTATTCAATTATATTTTTATAATAATGTACATATAATATATTATTTATTAAAAATACAAATCCAAAATAAAAATAAATAAAATTCATTAAATAAATAAAGTATATATAATATATAGGTAAAATACCTATAAGTATACTTACATATACATACATATATTTAGTTTAAAATGTAAATAAACTCATAAAAATAAAATAAAAAAATATATTTATATTCATAAAAATAAATTATAAATTTATAAAATAAGAAAATAAAATAATAAAATAAATCAAATAAATTAAAAATAAAACACCCAAAAATACATGTAAATACATACATATACACATTATTTTAATAAAACCATAATAAAATAATTCATAAAAATAAATAAAAATCATAAATAAATACTACATTAGTTTATGAACATTTTTTATTTTATAAGTAAATTCCAAATAATTCATTTAACACGTTAAATAAAGGAGTCAAGATAAGCCTGACGTGGACCAATCAGGGGCCAGGGAAAGTTGACCTCCGGTCAACTCCCCCTGCGCCTCTGACTGACCCGTCAGACCTGTCTTGTCCCCTCTTTTCTTCCCTTTTTCCCGCATGGCTCAGTGATCCATCGCCAACAGTCACTTCAGGAGATTTGTTCTCCTTTCACCCTGATCCCCGCCGAGCATCTAGATCTCATGTACATAGTGTGCATCGCCGGCCATGGCCTGGTCAATAAGGGTGCTCCACCTGTCTATAAATAAAGAACCACCGCCTCCCTCGCCAAATTTGGTCAGCTTTCCAGCCAATCCCTTCCCAGAATTCGGTCCCGGCGATGCTCCTGGTGACAGGAGGAGCTCGCCCGCACTTTGAATCGTTCGGAGAGGCGGAGGTTGCACCCATGGTGGCGCTCCGGCAGCCACCCTGCTCCCTGGAGTTCCTCCAGGTATAAGAGCTGCGCATTTATCTTTTTAGGTAGATTTTTATATCAGCATTTCATTTCAGTCATTTATTTTGCATGTCGATTCATAGGTTAGCGTAATTTAGGTTATTCGTAGTTCGCCGGAGCTTCGCTCCGGCGAGCTTTTCACCGTGTTCCCGACCAGTCCCCGACTCGCTTTCGCCCTCATTTCACTCCCCACCACTTTCTCCATCTTCCAGCCACCTTGTCCAACCGGATTCGCTTCTGAATCCGCGAATCAAAGCTCATCCATCACCCATCACCGGAGCTTCTTCGCCCACCTTCATCCCAGTGCTTTCAGCTTCAAACCCCGGGTCGAGGGAGACGCCCTCGAGCCCCTCTTTCTTTCTGTGCAGGATAGGTGCGTAATAAAGCACCAGGAGTCGAGTTTCAAGCGGGCGGAGGTACCTGGAGCCCCATTTCTTCACCGAGCTCGTGGTGGCGCTCCGGGGTATCTCCGGCCGATCCAACACCTCCAGCAGTCAGAGCACCCTGCCAGGAAGCTTTGTGGACCTTCAGGAGCAGCGATGGTCAGCCGGAGAGCGAGATCGAGGAGGAGGAAGCTCGCCCCGGCGAGGCTTCTTCCCTGTTCTTCCATGCCAGCTCTTCGCCGTTGGATGGAGATGAAGGCCCCAGTTTTGATCACAGCCGTCCGATGGAGCGAAGCAGCGACCGTCAGATCTCACGCGAGATCTAATCTCAAGCGCCCATCGACGAAGCGGTACCAGCCGTTGGATGAGCGACACGTGGCAAGTGAAGAAATCTTAACCGTTCGCCAGCGCGCACTTTTGGGGGTAATTTTCACATCTGACCCCCACCTTTTTGTATTTTATTTTTAGTCCTGTAACTAAAGTTTAACGTTGTAAATAAAGTGGAATTTTTGCATGGAACCCCCGGTACTGCTTTGATATTACTTTTGGGTCCATTCCACGTCACCTCACGTGTCGTCCCACGTGAGGTGGGTATTTTGCATAAGACCCCCTGTATGTTTGTAAATATAATTTTAGTCCATGAAATAAAATTTCCAGTGTTATATTTTTATGAAGAATTACAACCAGGACCCTTAACTTTTCTGTAATTACATTTTGGTCCCTGTGGGTGCGGACCACGTGCAGTCCCACGTGGTGGGTAAATTTCAAGGGGGCCCTGGCGGGTTTGCATATTTAATTTTAATCCATAAAATCGCAGAAAACGTTATAACTTTCTGGTATTTTTGCACCTGTGTCCCTGTAACTTATTTTATTTGCAAAAATACCCCTGCCAGGCTGTTTCATTTTTGTCTCTTTATCTATTTATTAAAAATACCTAGATGGCTTCTAAAAATCCACAAAAATTAGGATAGGTGCTCTATGCCCTGCTTGTTCACGTTCATATTTTATTTTGCATTTTTTGCATTTTTCCTAATTATTAAAAATGAAAAATAAGCCATGTTTGTACTGTTTAAATTATAAAATACAAAAATTAGAAAATGATTTTGAAAAATTCAAAAAAATATATATGGTATAATTATATATATATTGAGTCCAGAAAATGAAAAACAAAATAAAAATTACAAAAACAAAAATATATAAAAAAATTATAAACACCAAAACCCACTAAAACAATAATTGGACATGATCATTGGATTGAATAATTACACAACATTGCATACAGCCATTCGCCTCCCAGTGTTCGACCTCTACCTGTACTTACACCTATACACATTTGCATGTAGAGTTATAATAAATTTTAACTCCACATTTTTGGATATTTATTGCATATATTTATTGTGGGTTAACTGTTGATCGATTCGGGTTTCGTGTGCGGTCGCTCAGCGACACTGTAGTCCCGCCTTGTGTGGACTATTTTGACCCTCGCAAAACCCGAGTTATCAAATGGCGCCGTTGCCGGGGAGGCAACGGATTTTGTATGATTTTGTGTGGTTATTTGTTCATTTATTTGATCCTTTGTCCATGTCCTTCATTTATTTATTTGAGTGAATTTTATTTGATATTATTCATGGACTACTCTGACCATCTCTTTCTTTTTGTCTTTAATGCGAGGGACCGCCAAGCGACGGAGGACCTCCTAGGAGGACCTATGCACCCCAGCAAGGCGGAGTTGGCTCTTCTATGCCCAGCCAACAGGAGAGAGCATCTATGACAGGAGACGGAGAACTTTTGCAGACAGTCTCTATTTTATGCATTTTATATTATTTCATTTTATTAGGTATATTTATGTGAGAGAGTGACCCTTAGAATTTTGTAATAATACAGGACTCTCACAGGTACACTCCGACTCCCGAGGTCCATTGCCCGAGGGATTGTTCCCTTGGGGGCCTCGACGGTTTTGACACTTTTTCGTTTTTATTTTATTTTTATTATTTTGTGTGAATGAGCCCTAGCTTAGGAATTGCTTGCCGATAGATTAAGGCCCAAACACCCTAATATATTTGCATGTACCTATAGTGCGTTTTGGACCTAGTCAAATCTAAACAGTCGGTTCATTTATCTCTTAACCCCTGTGCCGTGAGCGAGCCCCATCAAGCGCTACTCCTGAACTCGAGCGTGTCGAGAAGAGGAGGGGTGAGCCAAGACCGGACCCTTAGGTTAGGGATAAGTGACCGACTTGTGGTGCTTCACGATAATAGCAGTTACTATCCTAGGGCGATTTCTTCGGCTTGCATTTGCATATAGCATAGGTTTCAATTCTGTTATGCATCCCGCATGGAGAGAGCTGGGAAGCACTGTAAGTCTTCTTACTTAGCATGCATCATCGATTTCCGACTTGCATGGCTTTTCCGACTTCTCCCTATGTTTTTGACCACTTAGGATGCTTAATGGAAATTGGAACCGCGATAGGCACGTGCATTGAAAATACCCAAAAAAAAAGTGATAACTTAAATAAAATCGGGACTGCTAACTCTATTGGACTTAAAATAAAACATAATGGATTTCCTTGTTTTGGGGAGAGCAACCCCCTCATTGTATGCGTTTTAAATTGCTTACGTACACACTAAGGAGTAGAGCCCAAATCCTATCAAGCCTCCTACGTGATTGTACAATTTTTGTGATTCTCACCTAACTCTAAAAATGAAAAGATAAATGACCGTCACCTGATGGTCTTCACTGTGTTGAGTAGGTGAATTGGGGGTGTTGCCTTGTGTATTGATTGTGACTTGGAGTTCATTGTGTTTTCCATTCATTATTAGAGTAGACGGTCCCGTCCGTGTGAGTCATGCATTTTTCATCTTTGAGTCTCTCTATCTCTCTTATACATATATCTCTTCATCATGCATCGAGTCGTGATATTGGCGCTTGAGCTCAATCATTCTTCGCCAAGTCCTTTGTTTCCCGCTTCTTCATCATCTTCTATGTATCCATCGTACCATCTTCTCTGGTTTGAGGAGAGACCGCTCTTCGGACCGCAATTTTGACGGTGTTCCCGCCTTGTGTGGAACACCCAATTTTGTCTATGTCCCAATTTTCTCGCCCGCCCTCCTCGTACCCTCTGTATCATCTCTCTCTTTATCCGGGAATGTTGTGCATATTGATGAGGCCCGCATCGAGGATTATTTATACAGATTATTTGTGTAAGTCGGGCATGATATTGCGGATGCTGAGATTGATTTGGTGGATTTGACTTTTGATGCATGCATATGTGCTTATTGAGGATTTTTGTGATGCATGATAATTAGGTGTGATTCTTTATTGAAGATTTAGATCTTGCACACCGGATTGAGGATGTAATGAGCTTCAGTGATTTGAGGATGATATCAGGATGTTTCTATTGTTTTATCCATTTCGAGGTTCCTACCATCTGTGATTTCTGGGCTGAATAGACTATCTTGATATATGCTTCATGATGACGATGATTGGAACCCACATGATTTCTCTTCTACATGAGTGACCCATCCTCGATCTCCTGACTTCATTATCCACCCCTGGCACTTAGAGGATTCCTGACTATTTTTCGTGCCATCTCAGTTGACTGGATTGACCCAAGGGATGCTTGGTGAATGACATGATTATTCGCTCCCTGACATGATCTTATGCCCTCCGAATAATTGAATGATTTATTGCTTTTGAGGACCTGAGATGACTTGCCAGCATTCCCATGACCTTCATTGCTATAGTTCGTAGCTCCCCGAGGACTATCTGCGGGAGAATGCGACAATTTCTAGGACTGCGGTTTCATTCACTGCTTGGGTCGCCATTGTGATGGGACCCGAAACCGAATCGTACGATATGTTTGATTGGCCTCCCCCTGTGATTGTGTACTTGACCTGTTGGTACACGAGGCCAATGTATTTGACTCATCTGAGTCCTCTCTCCTTGACGGTCCTCGCAAGGCAGAGCTCCACTTTTCTGATTATTCCATGCCTGGTTCACAGCTCTCCGAGGGTTATCTGCGAGAGGCTATGACACATTATTGCTATAATGGTCTCTTCTACTGGTAGACGGTCGGCCGTCTATCGAGACTATATTTCTGTGGATCCGTCTGATGGGTCCGGCTCCTTCGAGCCCTTCTCTCTCCTTGACGACCCTCGCAAGGACGAGATGTACTCTGATTATTCACTGCATAGCTCACATCGCTTCCCGAGGACTATCTGCGGACGGATATGACACTTTCTTTACGATCGGCTTCACTCATTTCCTGTGCTGCCACCTTGTTGGGGCACGGAGCTGACTCATCTGATTTGTGCACTCGGTCTCCATTTCTGATTATGCGCCTAATCTGTTGGGGCATGAGACCGACTTGTTTAGACTCCTTTGAGTCCGCTCTCCTTGACGGTCCTCGCAAGGATGAGCTCTTATTATTCATTTGATTAGTTCGTAGCTCCCCGAGGGTTATCTGCGGGAGACTACGTCATATTTCAGATCTGATTGGTCTCTTCTGTTGGTAGTCGCCTTGTCGACTACTGAGACCACTATGTGGATCCGTCTGATGGATCCGGCTCCTTTGAGCCCGCTCTCCTTGACGACCCTCGCAAGGTAGAGGCACTTTCTGACTATTCCCTGCCTAGATCGCAGTACTCTCCGAGGATTATCTGCGGGAGGCTGCGACACTCTATTTACGCTCGGTTCCCACCTTCTGATTGTGTCTCCTCTCTGTTGGAGCACGGAGCCGGGTCGTCTGATATGCAATACTTTTGGTCCCATCCTGAGTTGCCTATCCGATCTGCGGATCATGGGACCCATCTGATTAGACTCCTTTGAGTCTGCTCGCCTTGACGGTCCTCGCAGGGTTGAGTTTTTGATATCTGCTATTCCCATGACTAGTTGGCAGCCCGCTCCCCGAGGGTTATTTGCGGGACGCTGCCACACTTTCTCAATTTTTCGGTCTCTTCTGCTGGTAGCCGATCTGTCGCCTATCGAGACCGTCTCTGTGATCCGTCTGATGGATCAGGCTCCTTTGAGCCCGCTCTCCTTGACGACCCTCGCCAGGGTGAGCTTCTGTTCTGATTATTCATTGCTTAGCATGTACCACTCTCCGAGGGTTATCTGCGGGAGGGTACATCATTTTCTAGGTACGCGGCTTCATTTCTGGTGTCTCCCCGTTGGTGGAGCACGAAGCCGGACCTTCTGACTTATGTACTCGGTTTCCTCCCTGGTTGTGTCTCCTGTCTGTTGGAGCACGGAGCCGAGTACTCTAATTATTCTCTGATTTTGCTCACCTTGAGGACCCTCGCAGGAGTGAGCCACATATTGTGTTGTTCGGTGTATTCTTGTGACTTTCAGATTATATCACCACCGTGCAGCACACAGTCTCATATGCCTTATTTCTGATCTATCTGAGACCATGATTGACTAGGAGGAGTCTGTACTGCTCTTTCTTCCTCTCGGTTTTACGGTATTGGCTCTGTTCCCTCATGTTGACCATATGAGCCGATTGACTGCTTCATGCTACCGGACCCGATATCTATCCTTTCGATCTGTTGACCCCGGTAGCTGACACCCACTTGATTGCATATTCGGGTGTATTTTCACCTTCTGACCGCGTCCTCGTTCTCACAGGGAGACGACGACGAGAGCACGGTAGTCGCTTGTCAGATACCGTCCTGTACTTCACCAATCTCTTCACCGCTTGTATATATGTGTATTCTGTTCATTCTTTCTCCCGCATGTTATGTGTGTCCTAGATCTATCGCCATATCTTTGTGACTACACTTAGGACGTACTTTGTCCTAAGTATAGGGGGACACACAACGCGTTGTCCTTTTGTTGTTCAGTTTCGTCACTCCTGTTGTTGCCTATACTTAGGGATATCTCACCCTAAGTATAGGGGGAGTGATGCGTATATTCTCCATGATCTTTTCGTCTATCTGTGTACATCTCTCTTTTCTTCTGTTCTTCTTTTCCTTGTCTCTTCTCTTTATCTATCAAAAAGGTGTCGCCCCTTGTAGGCAGTTTTCTATACTTAGGACGTCCTTTGTCCTAACTATAGCGGGGTTGGCACCCCGAGTATTTCCATTCTTTGATTTGTTCATTCCCCACCCATGGCCCTCCCTGCCCTGTGTACAGTCTGGTATACTTAGGATTATTTGATCCTAAGTATAGGGGGGACGGTCATCTTCTTATTTATTTATCTCGTTATTCTTTCATTATTTTAGTCGTTGTAGTATAGACTTTTCTATACTCAGTACGAGTTATGTCTTCTCTTTCTCTTTTCCGATCTATGAGGACATAGCTCAAGCTAAGTATAGGGGGGTCGTATATACTCTGTATATACTATATCCATAACTCGTACTTTCGTGTATTTTATTAATAAATATGGCTAAAAATAAGATATAATAATGCTTCTTACTCCTCAGATTCTTTTTGTATATATACTGATTAATAAATCAGGTTAAAAATACTTTTGCAAAATGATTTGAAAAATGGTGTAAACTGTTTGGAAAACTTTTTGTGAAACATTTTTCAACCTTTGTAAAAATATTTTGATTGCAAAATTTTCTATTTGTGTGAAATAAAGGATTTGAAAACCTATTTGCAAATAATTGTAAAAATATTTTTGTAAAAATATTGTGAAAATGTATAGTGTTTGAAAAATCTTTGCAAAATGGATTTCAAATGTTTGTAAATATTTGCAAAAGATATTTTGTACTATAGTTTTCAAAATGATTTTCAAATAAATCTGAGGAATAAAAGCATTATAATAAATAAAATAAAATAAAATATGATATAAATATATACATAAAATTCTTTATCAATTGTATATACACCTAAATAAAAACACTGTGTAAAAACACTTTGTTAAAATCTGTAAATTATTTAAGTCTTGTAAAATAAAACGGCACGCCCGTGTAAATAGTTGTACATATTTTCTACTGTGAGTGCCAAAATTGTTTTATTTTGCAAAAATTCTTTCTCTGTGTAAAAATCTTTCGAATTCTGTGAAAAATTCCATTATTCTTTGCATATTTGAAATAGCATTTGCATAGCATTCATATTTGTTGATTGAGCTTGATGATTGAACTAGTCCAATAAAGTCGAAGATTGGAGCTTGGTTGGACCTTACTGCACCTAATTGCACTGGAACCTTATGGGAACTAGGTTTAAGGTACTTCAGGTCTATTCAGACTTAATTCTTTGAGAAATCAGGGCTAGGTTCAAGTCACCTCAGTGGACTAACTAGAACTTTTCGAAACACACGTATGACTCTTGTCGGTTGTGACCTAACTTGGACACTTGCACCTTTCACTTGGCTCAACTCAGTTGGAGTGGTGAGGGGGTTGGATTTGCCAGTCTGAGACGCACACGAGTGGAAACATTCGTCCTCGTCTAGGGAGGGAAGTGCACCCCAACCTGGTCCAGTTTCAATGAAGTCGAATGACAGGAGAGTGTGGGTTGCAATAAAGCTTCAAAAGAGGGATAGTCTTCTGGCTCAAGAGGAAAAAGTCCTTATGTAAATGCTGCTGTACATAGTATGTTGAAAAAAAAAAGTTGAAAAAAAAATCCAAAAAAGTGGACAGGCTTGTAAATAAAAATAAAAGTGCCTGCAAGAGAATGTATATTTGTTGTATAGAAAATAAGCAAGCTTGAGCATCAAAGTTACACCATGTGAGCCTGCAGCTGGATGACTCGACTACACTGGTCTTGCATCCCCAGGATTGGTAGCTACACTGGCTACTGTCCATTTTTCTTTTCTTCACCCCCTCCTCTTGAGTTGGATGCCACTTGAACTTAGAAGGGAATACCCCGCTCCTTGACGGTAGAGGGCTGGATTGGGGAATCATTGGGTTGTCATTCTGGAGAAGTCAGTCTCCTTTGTCATTTCAGTTGGGGAGAGCCACTATCACTTACACCGTACAAGTCAGCTTCATAGTCATAAGGGTTTGCGTATGATGTAGGCTAGTTCTGACCTGGCTATTGAGGTGATTTGAACCAAGTTCTGTGACTATCGAAGGCTGTTGTGTTTTAAATTTGGTTTCCGACTAGGTTCCACACACATGCTCACACCAAGGTCTAACCTGAGATCCAAACCTTGATTTTGTACAGATGAGTTTAATAATCATGACCAATTCAATTTATTCTTTAAATTCTTTATTTTTACTTTTTCTTTTCTTCTTATTCTTTGTTCTTTTTGTACTTATTGCATAAGTATTCGCTAGGGACTAGCAAAGGCAAGTATAGGGGGGTGATGAATCTCCATTTCATCACCTTTATTCTATCATTTTGGCCTTAAAAACCCCAGCAAATGCATGTAAATAGCATTAATTTGTATAAAATAGCGTTCATTATTTATTGTATTTACTGTACATAGAATAAGGTTTTTAATGCCAAAATTATAGAATAAAGAGAAGAAAAGAAAAAGGAATAAAATATTGCAAATATTTTATGACCCTAACCCCGAGACCAAGGCCAGCATGGAATTGGTCGACAAGGAATAAAGTAGGGGGAGATAAGGGCCAATTATACAATAAATATCTCATTTATTAATTCATTCATTTATGCATTTTTGGCACCTATTTTGTACATAATTATTTATTCATCAAATAAAGAAACTTTGTTCATAAAAGTTGTAGAAAATAATATAAATAAAAATACAAAATTGAGTTTGTGTAAAAATAATACACAGTGTACATTGAATACACAAAATAAAAAGCAAAAATCTCAACTTCACAGACCCATATCTTGCAAATAAAAACTCCAAATCACCCAAACTCACCTTTAATTGTATATAGCATTCCATGAACTATTTTATAAAATTGGTTTCATAATTTTTGGAGTCCACATGTGGAAGTTAGGTTTTTGGCTTATCTTGTACATAGTACCTGATTAAAATATTCATTTTATTCAATGAGTATTATTTTTACAAAATTATATTTTTAGAATCCTGTAAATAATGTATATAATACTTGTGCATATTAAAACTCAAAGAAAACTAAAAAAAATTTTTGTGAAATAAAATAAGTCTATGTATCACATAGACAAAATACCTATGTTAAGAATGTATATAAATAAAAGGGATTTTTATTCTCTGATTCTTTATTCAATTATATTTTTATAATAATGTACATATAATATATTATTTATTAAAAATACAAATCCAAAATAAAAATAAATAAAATTCATTAAATAAATAAAGTATATATAATATATAGGTAAAATACCTATAAGTATACTTACATATACATACATATATTTAGTTTAAAATGTAAATAAACTCATAAAAATAAAATAAAAAAATATATTTATATTCATAAAAATAAATTATAAATTTATAAAATAAGAAAATAAAATAATAAAATAAATCAAATAAATTAAAAATAAAACACCCAAAAATACATGTAAATACATACATATACACATTATTTTAATAAAACCATAATAAAATAATTCATAAAAATAAATAAAAATCATAAATAAATACTACATTAGTTTATGAACATTTTTTATTTTATAAGTAAATTCCAAATAATTCATTTAACACGTTAAATAAAGGAGTCAAGATAAGCCTGACGTGGACCAATCAGGGGCCAGGGAAAGTTGACCTCCGGTCAACTCCCCCTGCGCCTCTGACTGACCCGTCAGACCTGTCTTGTCCCCTCTTTTCTTCCCTTTTTCCCGCATGGCTCAGTGATCCATCGCCAACAGTCACTTCAGGAGATTTGTTCTCCTTTCACCCTGATCCCCGCCGAGCATCTAGATCTCATGTACATAGTGTGCATCGCCGGCCATGGCCTGGTCAATAAGGGTGCTCCACCTGTCTATAAATAAAGAACCACCGCCTCCCTCGCCAAATTTGGTCAGCTTTCCAGCCAATCCCTTCCCAGAATTCGGTCCCGGCGATGCTCCTGGTGACAGGAGGAGCTCGCCCGCACTTTGAATCGTTCGGAGAGGCGGAGGTTGCACCCATGGTGGCGCTCCGGCAGCCACCCTGCTCCCTGGAGTTCCTCCAGGTATAAGAGCTGCGCATTTATCTTTTTAGGTAGATTTTTATATCAGCATTTCATTTCAGTCATTTATTTTGCATGTCGATTCATAGGTTAGCGTAATTTAGGTTATTCGTAGTTCGCCGGAGCTTCGCTCCGGCGAGCTTTTCACCGTGTTCCCGACCATTCCCCGACTCGCTTTCGCCCTCATTTCACTCCCCACCACTTTCTCCATCTTCCAGCCACCTTGTCCAACCGGATTCGCTTCTGAATCCGCGAATCAAAGCTCATCCATCACCCATCACCGGAGCTTCTTCGCCCACCTTCATCCCAGTGCTTTCAGCTTCAAACCCCGGGTCGAGGGAGACGCCCTCGAGCCCCTCTTTCTTTCTGTGCAGGATAGGTGCGTAATAAAGCACCAGGAGTCGAGTTTCAAGCGGGCGGAGGTACCTGGAGCCCCATTTCTTCACCGAGCTCGTGGTGGCGCTCCGGGGTATCTCCGGCCGATCCAACACCTCCAGCAGTCAGAGCACCCTGCCAGGAAGCTTTGTGGACCTTCAGGAGCAGCGATGGTCGGCCGGAGAGCGAGATCGAGGAGGAGGAAGCTCGCCCCGGCGAGGCTTCTTCCCTGTTCTTCCATGCCAGCTCTTCGCCGTTGGATGGAGATGAAGGCCCCAGTTTTGATCACAGCCGTCCGATGGAGCGAAGCAGCGACCGTCAGATCTCACGCGAGATCTAATCTCAAGCGCCCATCGACGAAGCGGTACCAGCCGTTGGATGAGCGACACGTGGCAAGTGAAGAAATCTTAACCGTTCGCCAGCGCGCACTTTTGGGGGTAATTTTCACATCTGACCCCCACCTTTTTGTATTTTATTTTTAGTCCTGTAACTAAAGTTTAACGTTGTAAATAAAGTGGAATTTTTGCATGGAACCCCCGGTACTGCTTTGATATTACTTTTGGGTCCATTCCACGTCACCTCACGTGTCGTCCCACGTGAGGTGGGTATTTTGCATAAGACCCCCTGTATGTTTGTAAATATAATTTTAGTCCATGAAATAAAATTTCCAGTGTTATATTTTTATGAAGAATTACAACCAGGACCCTTAACTTTTCTGTAATTACATTTTGGTCCCTGTGGGTGCGGACCACGTGCAGTCCCACGTGGTGGGTAAATTTCAAGGGGGCCCTGGCGGGTTTGCATATTTAATTTTAATCCATAAAATCGCAGAAAACGTTATAACTTTCTGGTATTTTTGCACCTGTGTCCCTGTAACTTATTTTATTTGCAAAAATACCCCTGCCAGGCTGTTTCATTTTTGTCTCTTTATCTATTTATTAAAAATACCTAGATGGCTTCTAAAAATCCACAAAAATTAGGATAGGTGCTCTATGCCCTGCTTGTTCACGTTCATATTTTATTTTGCATTTTTTGCATTTTTCCTAATTATTAAAAATGAAAAATAAGCCATGTTTGTACTGTTTAAATTATAAAATACAAAAATTAGAAAATGATTTTGAAAAATTCAAAAAAATATATATGGTATAATTATATATATATTGAGTCCAGAAAATGAAAAACAAAATAAAAATTACAAAAACAAAAATATATAAAAAAATTATAAACACCAAAACCCACTAAAACAATAATTGGACATGATCATTGGATTGAATAATTACACAACATTGCATACAGCCATTCGCCTCCCAGTGTTCGACCTCTACCTGTACTTACACCTATACACATTTGCATGTAGAGTTATAATAAATTTAACTCCACATTTTTGGATATTTATTGCATATATTTATTGTGGGTTAACTGTTGATCGATTCGGGTTTCGTGTGCGGTCGCTCAGCGACACTGTAGTCCCGCCTTGTGTGGACTATTTTGACCCTCGCAAAACCCGAGTTATCAGTATGGACCCTAGAGGATCCACCTCGAGGGATAAACTCCATTCGGCGTAAATAGTTCTTCAAGAGAAAGAGGGGACCTGATAGGAAGGTAGAGACCTTAAAGGAACAGCTAGTAGCCAAGGGCTACACAAAGAGAAGGCATCGACTACGATGAGATATTCTCTCATGTGACTAGGCTTAAATCCATTAGGGCACTACTAACTATTGTTGCATATCTTGACTACGACATCCGGCAGATGGACATCAAGACGACATTCCTCAATGGATACCTTGGGGAATACATATATATAGGAGTGATCATGTGAGAAAAAAGGGTTGTGAGCATGAGATGAGTGATTCTGAAGCACAAGATTCAACCAGGAGAGAGAAGACCAGGAGAGAGAAAATAAAATCTAGTGGTCCAGAATCACCCCTCTCTGCCCTCATAACTTTTTACTCTCCTATATACATATATGTATATATATATAGATATGAAGTAGCCCCAAGGCTTCATTATTGAGGAAGGCAAAGTGTGCAAGCTGAAGAAATCTATTTATGGGATCAAACAAGCTTCTCGTAGTTGGAATATCAGATTTTATGAAACCATAAAGAGTTATGATTTTATTCAGAATCATATGAACCATGTGTATACAAGAATCTTAGTAGGAGCGGCATTTTGTTCATCGTGCTTTATGTAGATGGCATCCTTATCATTGGGAATGATTCGTGGATGATGACTAGTACTAAGATCTCTAATCTCATACCTTATAAATGAAAGATCTTAGAGAAGCATCTTATATCTCGAGTCTGAAGCTGTTCAAAAACAGAGAAGTGGATTTTAGGTTTGTTACAACATGGGTACATTAAGAAGATCTTGGAATGTTTCCATATAGAGAATTCCAAGAAAGGCTCCCAACCCTTAAGACATGACATACATCTATTTAAAGGGATGGCTCCTCAAAGTGTTGAAGACAAGAAAGCCATAGCTAGATGCCCTTACGCGTCAGTTGTGGGAAGCCTAATGTATGCTATGATGTGCACAAGGTTAGATGTGTGCCATGTAATGGGAGTGGTAATCTATTAACAATCATGCTATGGATAACGACACTAGAATGCATTGAAAAACATCTTTAGGTATCTAAGATGGATGCAATATACATCTTAGTCTATGGAGATTGTGATCTCCAAGCATTAGGGTACACATATTCAGACTTTCAATCTGATACAGATGACCGCAAGTCAACTTTAGGGTTTATGTTCTTGTTGAACGGTGGTGATATGAGCAGAAGAAGCAAGAAACATGATGCTATAGTTTATTTAATGACAAAAGTTGAATACATTGTTGCATCAGATGTTCTAAAGGAGGTTGTGTGGTTATGAAATTTCATCCTAGAAATCGACGTAGTTTCCTCTGATACTCCCATCTCACTACTCTATGATAACATGGGTGCCATAGCACAGGCGAAAGAACCCATATGGCATTAGAAGATCAAGCATGTGTAAAGGAAATACAACATCAATTGGGAAATTCAAAATTATAGTGGCATCGTCATCACCAATATGGCCTTTCTCAAAAACATTGTTGATACCATTACAAAACCTTTGACACAAAAGATTTTTGACTAGCATGTAATGAACATGGTTAAAATATCATAAATGAATGATTTTGAGGACTAGTGGGAAACTGCTAGCCATGTGAGATCAAGCTCAACCATGTCTATTGTAATGTTTTTAACATTAATAAATCTTATTTGTTATTTTACTCCCTCTTTGAGATAAAATAATGAATGCACTTATAAGGTCCCTTAGTACAATTAAGGTTAAGAACCATGAACATCTTAATAATCATACAACTATTGATTCAATGGTTGAATCATAGATGATGGTGCTTTTACGATATCTAAAGACTTGAATTGAGGACTCATCAAGCACCCTCAAATGATTGTAAAGAGATGATCTCTAGTTTGAAAAGGAGATGGTAATACTTCTCTAAAGTCTGATATCTGACTGACCTTTTGATGCACTTCCTCTATATAGAAATAGAGATTCATAGGTGTCAGATAAGTTAGGTTAAAGATTTGACTTAACAAGATCGAGATAACCAAGATCTATGTTGTATGTTTTCATGACATAGGCATGCATCCTCTGATTGTGGACATATGTATTATTGTATGTCTGAGTATGTACATTAGACAGACTATTAAGTTTATGACCTAATCAAGGTCTATACACCAGCAAGTTGGGGTGCATACAAGGGCATATGAGTAGCACGATCTCTCAAAAGGAATAATACAAGTTCACTACTATATTGGAAGACATGTGCTCATTCATGAGGTATTGGGACCGATCAAATGTCATGCATGGTCATCTTGCTTTGGAAGCATGACAAGAATTTGTAGGCATGATATATGTTTTTTGAAAAGAATATGATCAATCGTAACTCCCAATGACTGAATGAGAAACATTATGATAAAATCCTAAAGAAGACATCCTGATTGTGATATAAAACTTCAAGTTTACTCTAGGTCTTCCAATATGTAGGATGTATGGGTATTAGGAGTACTCAACAGTGACGTGATTATAAACGATTGTATAAATGTGGCACTTCCATTCCAAGGGAGTGATGAAATAGGTTTGGATTTAGTGACTCCTTTCAGAAGATCATCAATATAATCTTAGTCCAAATATTGGACATTGATCTGAATGTGATTCGCATGCAATGAGAAGATTAGATTCATAGTTTGATTTAACTAAACATTTTTGAGAGGTCCCTGAGATCTAGATTTGAGATATGATCTCAATCCAAGTTACTATACATAGAATGTACAATCTCCTTGTCCTTATCTCCAAGTATCCTCAGAGAAAGTACAATATTTTTAAAAGAGTTCAAGAATAATTCCATTGTTGATAATATATTTGAGCATTGGGAAATTGATGATTACTTGTGATTTAATTTTCATAAATAATATGGATAAGGTTTTTATTATTTAACATAAGAATAGATATCCAAGATATTTGAACATGATTTAATGATTAAGGATATGATTAATGTGGATATCATTATATATAATAATCATAAATATTATAAATGTGATTTGTAATACGTTAAAAATACTTAATTTTAAATATTATTTACAAATTTAATGTTAACGTAAATGGGATTCATATTGAATAATTAATTGTAAATGCAATTTCCATTTTATATTGGATGTATGATTCATAATTGTCAATGGCATGATTGAAATTATCAATTAAATTATATTTATTTTTGTGAATAATTTTGCAACAAAAGTTGTTGCACATGTCGAATACATGTTAAGATATGAGATTCAACATATTTCGAATGAATGAGCCTCCTTTCCAAACAAGAGGAGACAACCACCATTAGCTTTTCAACTTGGTGGTCGTCCATCCTATGTATTGGAAGGAGGCTTGCTTCCTTCTAAAATTATTATATGTTTGTTACTTGGAGTTAAATTTAATTATATTGATGGATCTTCAATATATCTATTTTCTTAAAGAAACTATTTGTTGTTTGGAAATTATGTAATATAATCATGGACATTGATTGAAAGCACAATATCATCTACACCACTGATTTTGTGTGCATATAGATTGGGATCCATGGACATCCAATATGCTATAAAAAGGGTAACCCTAGGTATTTCTTCTATAGCAAAATTGCAAGAGAAATCTCTCTCTGTGTTCTCTATATGTCCCATCTCTCTCAAAATTTTGGTCATCCGCATATTGACCTAGAGAGCCTCGTCATCGCCTTCACGTCGTTGTGCTGCCGGATCGACTGCTCGTGGATCTCCATCCTCTTCGGTGTTCCTTGCTTGTGAAGAATATATAGTATTTTGTGAGATGAAATCAGGAGATTCATTGCTCTCATCTCCCACTTGGATTGTGAGAAGCATGTGTATCATCCACATGCTCACAAGTGCCTCCTTTGTCAGATCGGACTTGAGACAGGAGGTCTCTTACTTTAGAGATAAGGGATCACAATCACATATCAAGAGGTATTCATATAACTCTTTTGTGATCTTGATGGAATGATTTGAGAAGTATTCTCGGATCATGTGGTTTCATCTATTTAAAAAAATTAAAAATTTAATTTCAGTTGCTCTATGCAACTAGTATGACTAGTTACCCTAGCTCGTATGTAATGCAACCTACATGCTTCCGTGATGTGCTAAGTCTCAAATCCCAACCTTCACCAACATGGTTATGTTACATCACTCTAGAATGTTGTTGAGTTGAGGAGTATCCGGAGGAGTCACATTGTAAACTATTACTCTCTCTCTCTTTAAGGAATTTTTCAGCTGAGAGGTATTCGTACCCTTGGTCAGATCGAATTCATTTGATTTTCCTTCTAGTTTGATTCTCAACCAAAGTCATGAATTCTTTGAATTTTTAAAAGTTTCAGATTTCTTTCATAATAAGAAGACAAATCGTAATGCAATTGGTCATCAATGAATGCCACGTAATATTGTTGTCTATTAAGACTTGTAGTACTAAATGGACCACATACATCGGTATGTATTAGGTCAAATTTACCTTTCCATCTTACACTTTTCATGGAAAGGATACAATGGATATTTTATCCCAATACGATGCTTGCAGGTGGTCAATCTTGTACTTTAAGAAAATGTAAAGGTCTATCTTTTACCAATCTATTGATTATATCATCAACCACATGTTTAAGTCTTTGATGCAAAACCATTATCAAATGATATCCCTCTTCGCTTGATCTTTTAAATATATTATTATTACTATTAGTGGTATAAACATTCATGACTACTTTATTTGGTCATATTCATAAAGTCCTCCGGCTACTAGAAAATCCTTTGTTATAAATTTACCGTAATGATTTATGATAAGTTTATTACATAATAATACAAAATATTCTTATCTAGCTATCTTAGATAGATATAATAAGTTGCTTATAACATTTGAAAAACAAATACATTCTCTAATAAATAGAAATCCTCCACTAGATAATGACAGTCTACATGTTCTGATAGGAACCCTTGAAATAGTTGCACCAGATCCCATTAATATGACTATTTACCCTTTATCAAGTTTTTTGGCTTCCTAAGACATACGCAACATATTACAACATGAACAAAAGCATCAGAATCAACAATCCAACTTCCCTTTCGTATGACGAGTACTTGTTTAAATGATAAAATTGGATGTTTTTACCTATTAGAGTTATTCTTTTACCCGTTTACAAAGTCTTAAGTTTGAATAATTACACTTTCAGTGCCTCGGATTATTGCAATAATGGCAGACATCTGTTTTCTTGGACATCCAATGTGTTGAAGTTTTAGAAGATTGTCCAATGGCTTGATCTTTCTTATTCTTCTTTTGGACCAGACCCTTCCATGATCCATGCTTCTTATTGCACTTTTTGTTAATTTGTTCAACCATTGAACTATCACAAGGGTTTTCTTTCTTCATAATACCTTTGTGAACTTTAATACAGAAAGTGTGTGGTTCACATATCCATATATTTCGTTTAAATTCAGGAGGATCTCCTGAGTGGATGCAATGTCTATATATTATTTCTAAAGTACATTAGACAATGATCCAAGAATGTAGCAACGTGCGAGCGAATAATCCTCATCCCACTTCTTATTAAAAATCTCAAGCATCTTCGATCTGAGGGTTGTCGTACTTCACGGTCAAGAGTGCATATATTATGCACTCTTTCGCAAATACAAGATCCAAATTGCTCAAAAAATCCAAGTATTTTGGTCAAACTGATTGACTTCAAGTTGCTTGTTGAGTGGGTTAAGGGATTTCATCTGAAGGTAAATGTTGTACTTTTATTTTATCTTGATTAAGGTGAATTATTTTAAATCAATAATTTTTGCATTTTCATACTTTGAAAGTCTTTCCATTCTCAACTTTTCAAAGCATGAGATATGCTTCGAAAAATACCTCAAGATAAATTTAGGTCTCTTTTCCACTTTCATTGCACCATAATAATATAAAAAAATAGAACTATAACGAAAGAAACAAGAACTCTTTTTGTCTTGCAAGTCCAACTTGCACTCCCAGTTCCATTTTTAACACGCATACCCTCCACATAGGTGATGTTGACATATCATAAATTAAACCAACTGTTAATGAGCATAAATGATACATTATGAGAAATCCAATATGCCTCAATAACATAGGAACACTAATTGTAACATTCAGGAATGAGAAAATATTTTATTTATAATGAACTTAAGGCTTAAGGATGTCGATGGTCGGATACAAGCATATACCTACCATATTTATTCTAGAATATGCATATAAATATGGAATGACATAAGTACATATCTGTATGGATAAAACTTTAGAGATCAAAGTATACCTGATGGATAAGGGAACGGATTGAATATTGATTTGGGAGTTATCGAGATTGTGACTGTGAATGGTTACTCTAATGGTGATACATTTAGATGATTGTATATGGATAGATGTAAATATAGTTGTTGACGGACATGAACAACATGTCGCGAGACTCATTCTTAAAGTGGATACGGAGTCAAATGATGTAATTAATATAATATAATACAATAATGTATGAGATGCGTATACATATTCTATTTCATCTATAATACTATTTTGTAATAAGTTAATCATTAATTAGAATATGTATTAATATATGGTTATGTAAATATGATTAATCTAAGGTTATTATCATACACAGGAAGTGACGTAGAAATAAATGGACATAAGTGGGACTCGGATAAAGTGACGTAGAAATAAATGGACATAAGTGGGACTCGGATAAAGGAAGAGGGTGGAATATGAAAAGTTCGAGCATAAACCTATATTCACAAACATTGCATGTTGTCTAATTCAGGAGATATACATCGATGGTCCTTTACACGCGTAAGATAGTGGGGACGAATGATATGCTTCTAGATAGTACAATGATAAGGTTAAATAGAATGGTAGAGTTTGTGAGGGCGGTTACTATCTTTAGTCGAGATATTACTTTGGCAAACAGATAAGAGAGAGAGAGCCGAAGAAGGTCTACTCTCGCTGGATCTTAATCGCCTGCAGATGAGACTCTTTTCATTTCCTGTTGATTTTTTTCTACATTCGAGACCAACATGCCAGTAGTGTATATCTAAATATAAGGTCTAGAATGCAAGACATAGGTATGAGAAGTTTCTCGGTAGAAGAAATAGTCATCCAATTCCCCATTAATACAGCGTAGAAAGTCTGTTCAAGGTACATCTCCGTAAGTCAATAATATCGATATTCTATTTGCATCTGTATTATTAGGATTGGACCTATATATATATATATATATATATAGGCAATTTCCTACTCAACTCATTCCATCTCAACGGTGGAGTATTTATATCATCTCTCATTTTTTCTGCCAAGTCTGACAGCAGCTGTTTAAGTATTGGTGTTATTAAGAATTTTGGTGAATAGCATCCACGGTCCTAAACACCCATTGAATAGCAGGTTTAGGTATTATGATATCAAGGGCATCGCTTATATCACTGACACACAATGAGACTGATAGACCATATTTAGAAAACTCGTTGAACTACTTAAACAACCGAAAACCCCTCCACAAAACATTCTTAATGAATGTTAGGCACCGAGGTATATAATTCTTTTTCCAATATTTGTAGGAAAACTTTAAGCCCAAGTAGTTACAAGAAGAGGTCTCAACGGACTTTAGTCAAACTCCAAAGACAGGTGAGTGGTCTCAAGCCTATCTTAAGATATAACTCCTATTTTCACAGATACATTGCAATATTAAAGTTTCAGATGCCTTTTAATTATGCTATTGTACATGTATAGTCTAATTTGTTCATCAGATAAGTTTGTTTTTGTCCACAATGATGGCAGCTTAGTAAGGTCAATTTTGTATGCTAGATTAATGTATGGTGAGAAATCTTAGTTCATGTTTCAATATTTGATTATGCTATTTTAATACTACAGAATTTTTTAGATAAATACAGATGAGTTCAGTATGATGATATGATTCGGATATTATAAATTTCTTAGTTTACAGTTATATTATTATGGATCAGAAAATATGTCAGAAACAGTGACCACCACAGTAGCTCTCAGACATGGTCATGAACTAGCCATCAGATATGGTGATGTCATCAGATATGACCCTGAAACATGCCATCAGATATGACAACCATTAGATATGATTCAGAGGACTTTGGGTCCGCAGTCTGTATACCCATAGGCTTTGGGCCGTATGGAGAGTGTTCTTTCGCCTTTGGGGTTGTCTACGCGTATGACTTAGTTTGTTTCAGTGTTCATGGACATAGTATGTTTGCCACAGTGGTGTTGTTATAACAGTTGGAAAACAGACATTTTCATTCTGCAAGATTTTAGGCAGCCAGATAGTATATTAATTTCAGTTTGTCGGTTTGATATTTCAAATTTCTGTACAATATCATTATTTAGCAAAGCTTCATTTTTTTATGAAATTGCCCTATTATAGCATTACATTTTATTTCAACTAGCCAGCAAAGTTATTTTCTAAATAGACAATATATTTTCTTATTAAGTACTTGAGACCCACTCGTTGGGTCTAAGCTCATTTTGAGTTCAGACTCAACCCTCTATTATTAAATATTATTTACGGACACATCTGGGAAGGAGCCATAGGAGCAGTGAGGGAACAAACTAAGCTTTTTGCAGATAGTCTTGGGACATTCACTCCATTTCTGTTATATTGTGGCTTATTTTTGTGTACTTCAGGTAAATAGTTAACATCCTAGAAAACTTAATGTTTTGTTAAGTTAAAGGAGTTGTATCCGAGCTTGCGATAGTAGCTGACAGTTGTATATAAGGAACTATGGAGATATTTTTGATATTACAGATACAGGTAATGACTTGAATGGTAGTGTTAGTAAATGGTGTGGATTTGTTTATGAAAAGTTTTATATAAATTTGTTTCAGGTACAGGATAGCGTTTAGGAGTCCATAAAATAAAGGAATTGCTGTCGGATTTTTTTAACATGCTAATTATGATAAAGATGATCGGATTGTTTTAAATATCGCGCTCATCTTGGCTAGCGGGGCGGGTCGTGACATTCTGGTGGCATCAGGGCAAAGGTTTATGGAATTTGATTATAACTGATGTTTGATGTTGATCTATGATTCTATTGGAAGTTTTGATTTCGATATTGGACATCGATACGAAATGAACGTGATATTGGAATAATGATATTCTCGATATTGAGGATTTATCTATATTTTGCCATGAGATTTGAGGATTTATAATTTTGGAAGAACTAATTAAGAAAATTTATTTATGCAGGGCGCAATGGCAGCTGAGCAAACTTCTCAGACCTCACAAGGACTAGGACCAAGTGGTGGACATGATGGGAGTAATAATAACAATATGCAGGAGACTAGCATTAATAGCTCAGACCTTGGGAAGCATGGCTGCTCGATCGATGAAACCGCCTGAATTTGAAAATCAGTTGCCATTTGAGCACGTTCGGAAGTTAGGTGCAAAAGATTTTGTAGGCACGACGGATCCGAAGGTGGCAAGAGACTGGTTTGAACACATGAAGAAGATATTTGAATTGATGGAGTGTACTGAAGTACAAAAGTTGAGATATGCAATATTTCTGCTAAAAGAAAATGTTGATGATTGGTGCAAGTCAGTAAAAATGAAATACACGGATCCATCCGAAATTACCTGGCAGATATTCGAAAAGGAATTTAATGAGAAATATTATCCTAGGGTATATCAAGAAGATCAACGAAAGGAATTCCTATTCCTTACCCAAGGGAGTTTTTCGGTTGATGAATATGAGAAGCGTTTTACAGAACTATTAAAGTTTGCAGCCTCTTTAGTGAAGACCGAAGAAGATAAAGGTCGGCGTTTCGAGGATGGACTTCATATAGATATTAAGTCAATGGTCTCAGCCAACGGATATACTGAGTATGGTAAATTAGTGGAAGTTGCCCCTAGAGCTGAATGTGTGGTGAAGGAAAGACAAAGGTGTAATGATCACAATAGGAAAAGATTTGGGGAAAGACCACCATGGAGAGGACCCGAGAATAAAGTTAGAAGAAATTTTGAAAACTCAAGGCAATACAACTTATCTGCTCAAAGATATAAGGGAAATCAAATGGGTGGATTTGCTCGGGAGAATTCTAAAAACGCAGGATTTTCTTATTCGCAATGTCCCATATGTGGGAAGCGTCATCCGGGAGAATGTCACAGTGGATCGTCAGGTTGCTATAATTGTGGACAGACAGGCCATATACGTTGAAAGTGCCCAAATCTTATATCAAATTGGGAAAATACAAGGAGACCGGTTCAACAGAATATCCACACTAGTGTCCTAACTCAAGAACCCCATCTAAAGAGAGAAGAAAAGAGAAATGATATCCCAAGGAAAGGCAATAAAAATGCACAAAATCAGGGGAAAGTTTTTGCAATTACACTTCAAGAAGCTATCTCTGCTGAGGATGTGGTGTCAGGTACCACTATTATTTTTGGCAGAAATGCCCATACTCTTATTGATTCTGGTGCCAGTCATTCATTTATTTCCCAAAGATTTTCTGTATTTACGAATAAAGAAATGGGTACACTTGATCATGTCTTATCGATCTCTTTGCCTAAGGGAGAGCCGGAAATTGTTTGGAATATTTTTAGAGACTGTTTGATAGAGATAGGAGGAGGTCAGGCTATTGTGAATCTTATCCCTATGGAAATTAAAGAATTTGACGCCATTATAGGGATGGACTGTTTGACATCATACCATGCTTTACTAGATTGCTTTCAGAAGAAAGTTATTTTTCGGATGCCAAGCGAGACTGAGTTTACATTCTATGGAGAAAGAAGTGTATACCCAACATGTGTCATTTCTAGTATAGTGGCACATAAATTACTAATATCCTTTGTTGCTCTTGTATACAATACAAAAGCAGAATTTATATGTTTAGAAAATATTCCTATAGTGAGAGAATTTCCTGAAGTATTTCCTGATGAACTACCGAGACTTCCTCCCGATAGAGAAATTGAATTCAATATTGACTTAATACCTGGTACTACCATGATTGCATTGACTCCTTATCGAATGGCTCCGGCTGAACTTAGGGAACTGAAGGTCCAATTGCAAGAGTTAACGGATAAGGGATTTATCCAGTCTAGTATCTCTCCGTGGGGGGCTCCTGTTCTTTTTGTCAAAAAGAAAGATGGTTCTTTGCGACTTTGTATTGATTATCGAAGATTGAATCGAGTGACCGTGCGTAATAATTATCCTCTTCCTCAGATAGATGATTTGTTTGATCAATTGCAAGGGGCTTCTGTATTCTCGAAGATAGACCTACAATCAGGCTATCATCAATTGAAGATTAAAGCTGAAGATGTCCCTAAAACAGCTTTTCGAACTTGTTATGGACATTATGAATTCTTAGTAATACCTTTCGGATTGACGAATGCCCATGCTGCTTTTATGGATTTGATGAACCGAGTACTTCATCCTTTCCTGGATAAATTTGTAATTGTGTTTATTGATGATATTTTGATATACTCGAAATCAGAGGAAGAGTATAAAGGTAACTTGAGGATAGTATTACAGACGTTAAAGGACCATCGGTTATTTGCAAAATTTGATAAATGTGAGTTTTGGTTGAATAAGGTTGCATTTTTGGGACACATTATCTCAGGAGAAGGTATATCGGTAGATCCAAGTAAAATAGAGGCAGTTGTGAATTGGAGACAACCTGCAAGCGTATCCGAGATTAGAAGTTTTCTTGGTTTAGCAGGATACTATAGAAAATTTGTGGAGAATTTTTCAAGAATTGCAGCGCCATTAACTAAATTGACTCGGAAAGAGGCGAAATTTATCTAGGATGATGAATGTGAAAAGAGTTTTCAAGAACTTAAGAATCGTCTGACCTCAGCTCCCATTCTTAGCCTTCCTTCTGGGAATGACGGATTTATAATTTATAGCGATGCATTACGTCAAGGTTTAGGATGTGTTTTAATGCAAAATAGGAAAGTGATTGCATATGCTTCCAGACAGCTTAAGCCGCATGAGCTGAATTATCCTACACATGATTTGGAATTAACTGCAGTAGTATTTGCCTTGAAAATTTGGAGGCACTACTTATATGGCGAGACATGTCAGATTTTTACCGATCATAAGAGCATGAAATATTTATTCTCTCAGAAAAAATTGAATCTTAGACAGAGAAGATGGTTGGAATTGATAAAAGATTACGACTGTACTATTGAGTACCATCCCGGAAAAGCGAATGTAGTAGCAGATGCTCTTAGTCGAAAGTCTAATGGTGGATTGTCATATACAAAGATTGATCAACCCCTATTATTGGCACAGTTAAGGGGATTACGTGCAAACCTGACAGTACATGATTCTGGGGTTTTGTTAGCTACCCTAAATGTTATGCCTATATTATATGATAAAATACGAGAGGCTCAAAAATCTGATCAAGAAATTAAAAGAATACAAGGAGAAGTGGAGAATGGAGAATTGTCTGATTTCACGATTAATGAACATGGAGTATTATTTTTCAAGCAAAGACTGTGTGTCCCACAACTTGCAGAGCTTAGAACAGAAATTCTTGAGAAAGCACATAAATCTATGTACGCAATGCATCCAGGAAGCACAAAGATGTATAGAACATTGAAACCATGTTATTGGTGGTCAGGAATGAAAAGAGAGATTGCAGAATATGTATCGAGATGTTTGATTTGTCAACAAACTAAACCAGAACATATGCGACCAGCTGGTGTATTGCAACCTCTCCCGATACCAGAGTGGAAGTGGGAACATATTACCATGGATTTCGTTACTGGATTGCCCAGAACTCGTCGAAGTCATGATGCCATATGGGTAATTGTTGATAGATTAACCAAATCCTCTCATTTCTTAGCAGTCAATATGACATATACATTGGATCGCTTGGGTAAAATTTTTGTGGATTAAGGTTACATGGAGCGCCTGTGTCAATTGTGTCTGATAGAGATCCTCGTTTTACCTCTAGATTTTGGCCTAGTCTACATAAAGTAATGGGTACAAAATTAGCATTCAGCATTGCATTTCACCCACAAACTGATGGGCAGTCCGAACGGACTATTCAAACTTTGGAAGATATGTTGAGAGCTTGTGCATTGAGTTTTGGGCTGAACATCTATCTCCTATGGAGTTTGCATATAATAATAGCTATCAGGGGAGTATTAGGATGGCACCATATGAAGCCCTTTATGGTCGAGCATGCAGAACTTCTGTTTGTTGGACCGAAGTAGGAGAGCGTAAATTAGTCCAACCGGAATTAGTACAAAATACAGTGGAGAAAATTGAAGAAATTAAGAAAAATTTGAAGGTTGCACAATATAGACAGAAAAGTTATGCAGACAAGAGAAGAAGAGATCTAGAATTTCAAGTGGGAAATCAGGTATTTTTACGAATATTTTGGAAGGGTATAATTAGATTCGGAAAGAAGGGAAAATTAAGCCCACGATACATTGGTCCATATGAAGTTACAGAAAGAATTAGTAATGTAGCATATCGTCTTCGACTTCCATCTGAGCTCACAAGAATACATGATGTTTTTCATGTTTCTACTCTTCGGAAATATATTCCAGACCCATCTCATGTCATAGAACCACAAGAAATACAGTTGGAGGATGACCTTTCCTATAAAGAGATTCCAGTACAAATTTTAGATTATAAAGTTCAAGAACTTTGGACGAAGAAGATACCACTGGTAAAAGTTCTTTGGAGGAGCCATGCAATAGAAGAAGTCACATGAGAAAGAGAAGAGGAAGTGAGACGTCAATACCCACACATCTTTGCAAATTGATAGAGGTATGTAAATTTTGAGGACGAAATTTATTTTAAGAAGGTAAGAATTGTAACATTCAGGAATGAGAAAATATTTTATTTATAATGAACTTAAGGCTTAAGGATGTCGATGGTCGGATACAAGCACATACCTACCATATTTATTCTAGAATATGCATATAAATATGGAATGACATAAGTACATATCTGTATGGATAAAACTTTAGAGATCAAAGTATACCTGATGGATAAGGACGGATTGAATATTGATTTGGGAGTTGTCGAGATTGTGACTGTGAATGGTTACTCTAATGGTGATACATTTAGATGATTGTATATGGAGAGATGTAAATATAGTTGTTGACGGACATGAACAACATGTCGCGAGACTCATTCTTAAAGTGGATACGAAGTCAAATGATGTAATTAATATAATATAATACAATAATGTATGAGATGCGTATACATATTCTATTTCATCTATAATACTATTTTGTAATAAGTTAATCATTAATTAGAATATGTATTAATATATGGTTATGTAAATATGATTCATCTAAGGTTATTATCATACACAGGACGTGACGTAGAAATAAATGGACATAAGTGGGACTCGGATAAAGGAAGAGGGTGGAATATGAAAAGTTCGAGCATAAAACAATATTCACAAACATTACATGTTGTCTAATTCAGGAGATATACATCGATGGTCCTTTACACGCGTAAGATAGTGGGGACGAATGATATGCTTCTAGATAGTACCATGATAAGGTTAAATAGAATGGTAGAGTTTGTGAGGGCAGTTACTATCTTTAATCGAGATATTACTTTGGCAAACAGAGAAGAGAGAGAGAGCCGAAGAAGGTCTACTCTCGCTGGATCTTAATCGCCTGCATGTGAGACTCTTTTCATTTCCTGTTGATTTTTTTCAGCATTCGAGACCAACATGCCAGTAGTGTATATCTAAATATAAGGTCTAGAATGCAAGACATAGGTATGAGAAGTTTCTCGGTAGAAGAAATAGTCATCCAATTCCCCATTAATACAGCGTAGAAAGTCTGTTCAAGGTACATCTCCGTAAGTCAATAATATCGATATTCTATTTGCATCTGTATTATGAGGATTGACCCTATATATATATATATATATATATATATATATATATATATGGGGCCTTTCAAATGAGACATGGTCCTTCCATTCTTAAGGAAGGCCAACGATCTGGACCATCGGATTCAAATCCAACGGCACCTTCCATTTTGTTGCCCAAAAGGGTATTTTGGTCATCAACTTTTGCATTAGTTATGCACACTAATTAATATTACGAAATACTAAATTTAGCTAATTTTATTTTTGGTATTTTTTACAATACCATATTTAAAAAGTATCTAGTTTTGTGCTAGGCGATATTATCTGAGGCATATGTTTGTATTCTCACGCATTTTTTTGTACAATTCAAGGTTCCTTTTGTAACGATTGTATGTTTTTTTGTAGAATCCGTTGTTTATTCAAAAAGTCATCCGTTATTTGTAAATTTTGCATGGTTTTTTGTAAAATACAATCATGTTAGTAATTAATGTGTAGTTCTTTATAATGATTGTATGGTTTTTGTATAATAAAATTTATATGGTTATTTGTAAAAATGTGGTAGCCATTGATGTTTAATTAATGCAAATATACAAACCAAATTTGTATAAAACACTTCTAAAATGTACAATGCACATCTAAAATATGCAATGCACGTCAATATATACAAGATTTATAAAAAAAACTATAATTTTCATTCGCAACCATTTGTTTTGTATAAATACATCAGAAATATGTATAATACAAATCAAAATTGTATAATAAATATTAATATTGTGTAGTACACATCAATATTGTATAAAACTGTGAATTGTTCTTCATCCAGGACTGGTTACAACACCGTGTACATGCATCACCATCCGATCTACGTGTTGTCATCGTCGTTTGTATGAAAGTTTTCCCGGAGAGCCGCAGCGTCATTCCCTGGAACTACACGTGCCATCGACTTCTTCTTTGCCGATGACGCTGCGCATGATGCTAAAAATCTGACTTCGGAAAGGCCATTATCATCCGTGACGTTGTCGTTTGTATCAATATTGATGGGATAGAAACACCATCATGCTTCAAAAAACATTGTACTCCATCAAGACATTATGGAGAAAGGTCATTATCATCAAAAAATCTCAACAACTCACTAACCTAAACACAAAAAAGATCAACATTCTGGAGAAAGGTCATTATCATCAAAAAAATCTCAACAACTCACTAACCTAAACACAAAAAAGATCAACGGCAAATAAACAAAAAAATAAAGCAAAAGTGATGATAATACTCTAAAAGATCCAAACCCACGTCCGGAAAGAATCCAAAATCAGTAATCAACATTTTAGAATCAATAGGAAACATGGAAAATTAGGAAATGGATACCCACATGTTCATGCAACCACGTCTTCCTTCATTGTAGATCACAACGGCGCCGAAGCTCTTGGCAATGGTGATGCCCGTCAACCTCCATCCGTAAACATGGGAGACAACCTAATTATTCAACATGCCATAATATAGGTTTCTAAATTTGAATAACCAATTAAGGTCACATTAATGGAGGATGTAATTGAGGTGGTTACATACTATATTTAGATGATGTATAAAGACAAAAATAGGTTTTTGCTTAATTTATAAATAATATTAACATGCCATTAATAACAACCACACGATCAATTACGGATGGCTGAGATCGTTGGCCTTCCTTATGGATGGAAGGACCATGTCTCATTTGAAAGATATCCTATATATATATATATATATATATATATATATATATATATTGAAGGTCCTTTCCGTAGGCAATTTCCTACTCAACTCATTCCCTCTCAATGGTGGAGTATTTATATCATCTCTCATTTTTTCTGCCAAGTCTGATAGCAGTTGTTTAAGTATTGGTGTTATTAAGAATTTTGGTGAATAGCATCCACAGTCCTAAACACCCATTGAATATCAGGTTTAGGTATTATGATATCAAAGGCATCGCTTGTATCACTGACACACAATGAGACTGATAGACCATATTTAGAAAACTCGTTGAACTACTTAAACAACAGAAAACCCCTCCACAAAACATTCTTAATGAATGTTAGGCACCGAGGTATATAATTCTTTTTCCAATATTTGTAGGAAAACTTTAAGCCCAAGTAGTTACAAGAAGAGGTCTCAACGGACTTTAGTCAAACTCCAAAGGCAGGTGAGTGGTCTCAAGCCTATCTTAATATATAACTCCTATTTTCACAGATACATTGCAATATTAAAGTTTCAGATGCCTTTTGATTATGCTATTGTACATGTATAGTCTAATTTGTTCATCAGATAAGTTTGTTTTTGTCCACAATGATGGCAGCTTAGTAAGGTCAATTTTGTATGCTAGCTTAATGTATGGTGAGAAAGCTTAGTTCATGTTTCAATATTCGATTATGCTATTTTGATATTACAGAATTTTTCAGATAAATACAGATGAGTTCAGTATGATGATATGATTCGGATATCATAAATTTCTCAGTTTACAGTTATATTATTATGGATCAGAAAATATGTCAAAAACAATGACCATCACAATAGCTCTCAGACATGGTCATGAACTAGCCATCAGATATGGTGATGTCATCAGATATGACCCTGAAACATGCCATCAGATATGACAACAATTAGATATGATTCAGAGAACTTTGGGTCCGCAGTCTGTATACACGTAGGCTTTGGGACATATGCAGGGTGTTCTTTCGCCTTTGGGGTTGCCTACGCGTATGACTTAGTTTGTTTCAGTGTTCATGGACATAGTATGTTAGCCACAATGGTGTTGTTATAACAGTTGGAAAATAGACATTTTCATTCTGCAAGATTTTAGACAGCCAGATAGTATATTAATTTCAGTTTGTCAGTTTGATATTTCAAATTTCTGTACAATATCATTATTTTGCAAAGCTTCATTTTTTTTATGAAATTGCTCTATTATAGCATTACATTTTATTTCAACTAGCCAGCAAAGTTATTTTCTAAATAGACAATATATTTTCTTATTAAGTGCTTGAGACCCACTCATTGGGTCTAAGCTCATTTTGAGTTTAGACTCAACCCTCTATTATTAAATATTATTTACAGACACATCTGGGAAGGAGCCATAGGAGAAGTGAGGGAACGAACTAAGCTTTTTGCATATAGTCTTGGGACATTCACTCCATTTCTGTTATATTGTGGCTTATTTTTGTGTACTTCAGGTAAATAGTTAACATCCTAGAAAACTTAATGTTTTGTTAAGTTAAAGGAGTTGTATCCGAGCTTGCGATAGTAGCTGACAGTTGTATATAAGGAACTATGGAGATATTTTTGATATTACAGATACAGATAATGACTTGAATGGTAGTGTTAGTAAATGGTGTGGATTTGTTTATGAAAAGTTTTATATAAATTTGTTTCACGTACAGGATAGCGTTTAGGAGTCCATAAAATAGAGGAATTGCTGTCGGATTTTTTTTAACATGCTAATTATGATAAAGATGATCGGATTGTTTTAAATGTCCCGCTCGTTTTGGCTAGCGGGGCGGGTCGTGACAGTAATTCCTCTTGCAATTGGCCAATGAAGAGGAAGAAGAGCCTATGGTGGTGGACGACTACGGTTTTTGGTGGAGTACATGGGGACAACCACGAGAAATATTATTGAGAATAGTTCTCAGTTATCTTTCTCACTTTTCTCCTTTAAGAACTTGAAAATGGGAATTCTTTCAACTCTCTTGAATTAGAAATTTTCAAAAAGAAGTCGTAGCCCTTTTTTATAGGGTATTGTACGGCAATGATGAATTCCTACTCCATGAACATCCTAGATGGAGAAAAAGAGAGTCATCTTTCCTTCCACTTTATCTTTTCTTAAATTTATTTTCAATTCAATTAGAAGTAGGACTAAATTTTGAATTATTGAATTAATGTACGAGGATAAGGGAAATAATTTTCTCCTTAATTTTCTCTCTACCATGAGATTTTGAGAAGAAATTCATCACTAACATTTCTCATTTTAACTAATTTTATTTCTCATGGTTTATAAGTTATGGAATTAAATATTTAGACCAATATTTAGTTTCCACCCATCATTATGGAAAAACTATAATAATCATCCAATCAAATATAAATCCACTTTAGAACTCGAAAGTAAAATGTAAATATACATTTATTCAATTATGTGAATCATATACATATATGTCCTAATTAAATAGTAATCGTATTCACATCAATATTAACTATAATATATATTTATCCATATTAATTGACAATAGCATGAGTCATATTCACATTTTTCAATATTAATTTTATCCATGTTAATAATAATTATTATCTTCTTATTTGATATCTCAATATATGATTCCTAATCTAATTAGGATTCATGAACAACATGCCTAGATGCTTAAGAGATTATACAATCTATATATATATATATAGTGACTTGATACTTAGATTTACATCTAATATTATGGATTAAACTACTCTAAGCATTTACGTTTAAATATATTTGGAACCATTTCAGATCATTTCCATTTGGATCTGTTTCCATTTCTCCAACCATCTGGATCTAGAACAAGTTCAATTATTTTTAAATTTAATACAATTAATTCATAATCATTTAGTTACAAAACGTTCAGTAAAATCCACCCGATTCATCGCCCTCACTTGGAATGGAAGTGTCATGATATATAATCTATTGTTATGACATCAAATCAGAGCATTTCAAATACTTAAGCATTCTACATAGTGGAAGACAATGATCATCAGGGCATTTTTTCTCAGTAACTCCTTAAATCTCAAAATCGTAGATTCTCCTTAAATCTCAAAATGGTAGACTTTTGCCATTGAAATTATAAAAAATAACAAATCGTGATGGTAATCATAATGGTTGGAAGTCAATAAAAAGAAAATAGTTTTTTATCGCTTGTGCTTCTCTAAGATAATGTAATATCAATTATGTCCCTCCTTTTTTTGAATATCACTTGTGCCCTTGAGTTATTTGACATTTATCACTTATGCCTCTCGGGTTACTTGTTGTCTAGCCACGTCCCAATAGATGTTAACTTTGGGACACATTGGTAAATAGAAAAAAAAACTAAGGGTGTTCACGCCCCTCATCACCTCCTCCTCCCACCTCCACTGCCTCCCACTGTAGTCGCCTTCCTCTTCCGCCTCCCCCTCCATCCCCCTTCTCCAACCTCCACCTAGCCACCTACAAGCACATCCTTCAATCCCTTCACAACTCTCTAATGAACCAGTTGTCGTTGAGATATAGCCTCCTAACATCGACAAATAATGGGGACATTATCCTAGTCAACCTCTTGTGGCTAAAATCCATGGCGCACAGAGGGAAAGGGGGATAGAGTCGAAGAAGAGCTTGCGGGAAAGGGTAAGGAAGTGGAGGTTGGTGAGCGAGGAGACTGAGTACCCGGGACATAGGCACATCAACCTTTGCTCCCTTTGCTTTGCCCCACACCACTCCACCACCACTTCACCCCCCTCCTCCTCCCCGGAGTCCTCCAACTCCCTCCTCCATTGCCTTCACCTCCTCCAGAATCTCTTCCTATTCGATCTCCTTGTCTTCCCTTTGTTTTGAATTCATTTACCCCAAATTTCACTTTGTTCTTTTGGTTGAACCCGTTCTTGGCAAACAATAGTTTATGTGAAATGGTGGATGGGATGGGAAGATCACTTTTGGTCGAACCTATTCTTGATACGCAGCAGATAGCTATGGTTCTTCACAATGGAAATGTGGATGAGGATACCCTGTTGTGGCTTTGTAAAGGAAGGTCATCATAGGTAATTTGAGGTCGAACTAGGAAATGGTGGATGGGAAAGTTGGATTTGATGAACTTGGAATGACATAGGAGACGGAATAACAAAATCAGGGAAGGCGATTTAATTAGATTTAGGACGAAACCAGGAATGGATTTGAATGTTTCGTGATCGTTGGAGGAATGTTCCATTTCTAGCTGGAGCATGCTCCAAACAGGGGGATATCTTTTTCTCATCCTTAGATCCCGATAGAAGGAAAAGGTGTCTAGATTCGTTGCCTTACGAAAAGATTGAGGGAAGAGGAAATGGAGGTTTGATCATTCTGCTCCTCTTAATCACACCATAATTTGAACAAATTATTGTTGGAATTAACGGTATTGGGATAGTTTGATGCAATTTGATGGTCAATATCAAGTTGTATTGATGTATCTCAATTCCTGGAATTCAATGTTTCAACCCTGTGGGGTGCTGTTTAGTCTCACATCGTGGAGAGAGAAAACTGGGACTTGGTTTATATGTGGGAAGTCCTGAGACTAGTCTGGAAACAGACTAGAGAGGATTTTAGACCACAACACACACACGCACGCACGCGCGCGCGTGTCGGGCCGGGCCGGGCCGGGCCGGGCGCGGCTGCGGCTGCGGCTGCGGCGTGGACCGAGTCGGTTTTGGATTCCAAGTGTTACGCCACATTATCTTCTCACGAAAACGTAACCGCCCGGACGCCTTTAAGTATCTCTTAAAGGGCGTAGGTGTGGGTTATGAACACCAACATCCCATTCCATTCCTTCTCTGCGCCCTGCTCTCTTTAGAGGACGCTCCTTTTTTCTTTCTCGATCTCGGGTTTCGTCTACGGAGGTGGCTTTCGAGGACGCTCAAGCACGGTGCGCACCGTCAACGAGCGTGGACCGTCGGACCCTGGGAGCGGCACGTCAAGGCCCTGTACGCCGGTAAAGTGGGGGGCGCTGTCTCTCTAAGGGGAGTCCTACAACAGGACGCTTCGGTTGTGATCTCTAACTCTACTTTTCTTTGTCGCATTGTTTGTCGTGATTTTGGTTTCCGGGTTTCTCCTTTACGCGAATATGCATATGTTATTTAATCGGATGTTTCTCTTATCACTGTTAACCTGTGCACCGGTAAAGTGGGGGGCGCTGTCTCTCTAAGGGGAGTCCTACAACAGGACGCTTCGGTTGTGATCTCTAACTCTACTTTTCTTTGTCGCATTGTTTGTCGTGATTTTGGTTTCCGGATTTCTCCTTTACGTGAATATGCATATGTTATTTAATCGGATGTTTCTTTTATCACTGTTAACCTGTGCGCCGGTAAAGTGGGGGGCGCTGTCTCTCTAAGGGGAGTCCTACAACAGGACGCTTCGGTTGTGATCTCTAACTCTACTTTTCTTTGTCGCATTGTTTGTCGTGATTTTGGTTTCCGGATTTCTCCTTTACGCGAATATGCATATGTTATTTAATCGGATGTTTCTCTTATCACTGTTAACCTGGATTCATACATATGATAATCTGTTCTGTAAATCTGTGGTCGTATGGATTTTTGTATGTATGCAATGGACGTTATTCTCAACAGTCTTAGAGAGACAGCGTTATAACGTGATAAGAAAAATGTCGGATTTGAGGTTTCGGTCTCGTGTGGATTTCACTGGTATGCCAGAGAAATTCGGGGGTCAGAATTTCAAGCGTTGGCAACAACGCATGAAAATCTGGCTGACCACGATTGGCCTGATTTCGGTTCTGGAAACCGAGTGCCCTAAATTATCTGAACAAAATCCGGATCCTGAGACGGTTAAGATGGCGGATGCGTGGAAAGAACATGACCGTCTGTGTCATGAGTGCATTCTCACTGCACTATCGAACGTTCTGTTCGATGTCTATGGCGCATCTACCAAAACCGCTAAGGATCTGTGGGAGGAATTGGATAAGAAATATAACACGGAGGATCTGGGTATTGAAAAATACTCAGTATCCAAGTTCCTGAAATTTTAGATGATTGAGGGCAAATCGGTTTCGGAACAGGCTCATGAGTTTTTGTTATTACTCCATGGGTTAGCCGAGGCAGAAATGAAACTTCCTGAAAAGTTTCAAGTTATGTCGATCATTGAGAAATTTCCCAAGTCCTGGGAAGATTTTGGGATGTCCTTAAAGCACAGGAAGGGGAAAATTTCTCTGGATGATCTGATGGTCTCGATAGCCATTGAAGAGGAGCATAGGAAACAAAAACCTGTGATGCCTGTAGACGTGAACCCTAAGGTCAATGTCATAACCTCAAAAGGAAACATTGCTAAAGGGAAAAATAAGAAACTGAAAGACAAGGGAAAAATCTAGAAAAAACCAAAGAACAAACCTTGCTGGAAGTGTGGACAGGTTGGACATTGGAAGAAAGATTGCCCTTCTTTGAAGACCCAACAGAAGTCTACGGATTTCGTTCCTCAGGCTCTTGTGCTAACTGAGGGAGGCGGGTCCGGTGAGGGGTATGTCTCAGTGAACCCTGAACTCTATTTTGTAAACGAGCCTAATGACTGGCTTGTTGATATAGGTGCAAATGTACACATTTGTACTGGTAGAACATTCTTTGTGTCTTATCAGGCTTCAGCCGGTAGTACTGTAATGATGGGGAACAGATCTGCAGCCAAGGTGCTTGGGTCCGGACAAGTCGAGCTGAGATTCTCGACTGGACGAGTTTGGACTTTGCGTAGGGTGCTGCACGTTCCTGAGATTAAAAAGAATGTTTTGTCTGGTTCTTTATTAGTTAGAGAGGGTTTTCAATTAGACTTTAAATGTAATAAAGTAGTTTTTCTGAGACATGGTATTTTCTTTGGAAAAGGATATTTGGCTTATCATGATCTTTTATTTAGAGTAAGATGTGACATTGATAGTTCAGTTAATAATATTTCTGGTTTTGATTCTTCTACTTATGTTGTTTCAAATATTAAATCTACTGATTTATGACATGCTAGGCTAGGACATGTAAATTTCAATTCTATGAAAAGAATGATGAAACTTGACATGATTCCTAATCATACTACAGACAAACTCAACAAATGTGAAATGTGTGCTCAAGCTAAGTTGCCTAGAAAGCCTTTTCATTCTGTGAATAGAGAAACTGAAATTCTAGACTTAGTACATTCTGATATTTGTGAGTTTGGTGGTGTGATGACTAGAGATAACAAAAGATATTTTATCACCTTCATAGATGATAGCAGTAGATACTGTTATGTTTATCTGCTTAAAACTAAGGATGAAGCCTTAGAAAAATTTCTTATTTTTAAGAATGAAGCAGAAACACAAGTCGGGAAAGTAATTAAACGTTTAAGGTCAGATAGGGGTGGTGAATACACACCTAAGATATTTGATGAACAATGCAAACTATTTGGCATAGTTCATGAGATCACTGCACCATATTCACCACAGTCCAATGGAATAGCAGAACGAAAGAATAGGACCCTAACTGATATGGTCAATGTATTTTTACAAAGTTCTGGGCTACCATCTTACATGTGGGGGGAAGCTTTGAATACGGCCTGTCATATTATGAATAGAGTTCCCTTAAGGTATAAAGATAAGAGTCCTTTTGAACTTTGGAGAAATAGGAAGCCAAGCCTAAAATATCTTAAGGTGTGGGGATGCATGGCTAAGGTCTTAGTCCCAGAACACAAGAGAAAGAAGCTTGGACCTAAAACAGTTGACGCAGTCTTCTTGGGGTATCTGGAAAATAGTTATGCCTATCGATTCTTAGTAATTCAGTCTGAGATCACAGGCATAGATACCAATACTATTGTTGAACTTCGTGATGCTACGTTTTTCGAGGATATTTTTCCAATGAAAAAGGGATTCCTGAAAATCTGACCAGTGACGTAGCCTCAACATCTGGTTCTATTCCACAACAAATAGAAAAGATGTCAAATGTGGGGGCTAGCTCTTCTGAACCCAATGAATTTTTGGAGGATGTTGAACCTAGACGAAGTAAGAGACCTAGGATTGCTAAGGATTTAGGTAGCGACTTTGTCTCCTACCAAATCGAGGGTGATCCTCCCACATACAAGGATGCGATGGCTTCTACTGAAGCAAGGCATTGGAAGGACGCTATTAAATCTGAAATGGATTCAATCATTTCAAATGGCACGTGGGAATTGGTCAATCTACCTCCTGGGTGTTCCACCATAGGAAGCAAATGGGTATTTAGAAGAAAACTTAGACCGGACGGATCCATAGAAAAATATAAGGCAAGACTTGTAGCCAAAGGTTTCAAACAGAATGAGGGTATTGATTATTTTGATACATATTCTCCTGTTACTAGAATGACTACGATTCGGATGCTCATTGCGTTGGCCTCCATACATGATCTCACAATTCATCAAATGGATGTGAAGACTGCTTTCTTATATGGCGATCTTGAGGGAGATCTATATGGACCAACCTGAGGGATTCATAGCATCTGGTAATGAGAGAAAGGTCTGTAAGCGTGTAAGATCTCTTTATGGATTAAAACAAGCTCCGAAACAGTGGCATGACAAGTTTGATAAGACTATCCAGTCTTATGGCTTTATTGTTCATGAATCCGAAAAATGTGTGTACTCTATGATTAAAGGTGATATGTTTGTTGTCTTATGCCTATATGTAGATGATATTTTGATATTTGGATCAAACATAAGGATAGTGGAAGAAACCAAGAGGTTCTTGAGCAGTAAGTTTGAGATGAAGGACTTAGGAGTTGCTAATATGATTTTGGGGCTCAAACTGGTTAGATCTGCTAATCGGATAGTTGTATCTCAGTCACATTATACTGAGAAGGTTCTTGAAAAGTTTGGCTATCAGAGTTGTAAATCTGTATGCACTCCTTATGATTCATCTAAACCCCTCTGCAAGAACAAAAGTGGAGTACCTGTAGCACAACTACGATATTCCCAGATTATAGGAAGCTTGATGTATCTTGCGAACTGTACTCGACCTGATATTTCATTCACGGTCGCAAAGTTAAGTAGATACACGAGCTGTCCTGACCGTACTCATTGGGAGGCCTTGGATCGAGTGTTGAAGTACCTTAAGGGTACTACACTTCTTGGACTGCATTATGGTAAATATCCTCCTGTCTTAGAAGGATATAGTGATGCAAGTTGGATAGGTCAAATGGAAGACTCCGGGAGTAATGGTGTGACTGGGTATGTATTTACCCTTGGAGGCGGTGCAGTCTCCTGGAGGTCTGTGAAACAGACCATTTTGGCTCGGTCTACTTTTGAGGCAGAGCTGTGTGATTTGGACACAACAGGTATTGAGGCTGAATGGCTTAGGAAGCTTCTCTCTGAGATGCCCATGGTGGGTAAGCCGATACCGGCAATTTCTTTACATTGTGATAGCATGACTACTATTGCAAAGGTAAAGAGTTCAAAGTACAATCAGAAAACAAGAAGACATATCCAAGTTAGACTTAAGTCTATTAGGGATTTGGTGTCTTCTGGAGTGATTGCTGTGGAATTTGTTGGTACCAAAGATAACACGGCAGATCCACTTACAAAGGGACTTGATAGATCTTTAGTCCAAAAATCCAGACTTGGGATGGGGGCTGAAACCCACTGAGAGTTTACCCGCAGTAGCAACCCAACCTAAATGAGTGGAGATCCCACAAAATAGGTTCAATGGGAAAACAAGCTGTAAGGGGAACTGGTTGGCACTCAATATGCAATACTTTGCATGTGAGTCCTATCCCTGGAAAGTTGAGTGCCTGAAAACTGCAGGAAAAGGTTGAGCATTATACTCTTAATGGATTCAAGCTTTTATAAGCAGGATGTGAGCAGTGCATCCTTGGAGAATGCCACCTATATGAGTATTTCTGTGGGCCGCAGATAAAGGATGAGGGTTTATCCTTAATATACTCATGAAACAGGGAAGGGTGCAAGGCCATTAATAGCACCAAAACCAGAAGATTGTCACCATAGACTTCATTCTGTTGTTACCCCTCGATACCATTACATCAAAGGATTAAAGTTCAAGACTTAGTTCACTTTATTCCTGTGATGGTGAAAGGGGATAACTCAGGTAAAAGTTCAAACTGGAAGGTACCTTTATTGAAAGCAGAGTGTGGAAACCCGAGATTCTTGGCTCTTCGTGTTTCAACAGTGAATTCGTGGGGGATTGTTGGAATTAACGGTATTGGGATAGTTTGATGCAATTTGATGGTCAATATCAAGTTGTATTGATGTATCTCAATTCCTGGAATTCAATGTTTCAACCCTGTGGGGTGTTGTTTAGTCCCACATCGTGGAGAGAGAAAACTGGGACTTGGTTTATATGTGGGAAGTCCTGAGACTAGTCTGGAAACAGACTAGAGAGGATTTTAGACCACAACACACACATGCACGCACGCGCGCGCGCGCCGCGCCGCGCCGGGCCGGGCTCGGGCGTGGGCGCGGCTGCGGCGGGGCGTGGCGTGGCAAAGACCGAGTCGGTTTTGTAACCGCGTATTTTGGATTCCAAGCATTACGCCCCATTATCTTCTCACGAAAACGTAACCGCCCGGACGCCTTTAAGTATCTCTTAAAGGGCGTGGGTGTGGGTTACGAACACCAACATCCCATTCCATTCCTTCTCTGCGCCCTGCTCTCTTTCGAGGACGCTCCTTTTTTTCTTTCTCGATCTCGGGTTTCGTCTACGGAGGTGGCTTTCGAGGACGCTCAAGCACGGTGCGCACCGTCAACGAGCGTGGACCATCGGACCCTGGGAGCGGCACGTCAAGGCCCTATGCGCCGGTAAAGTGGGGGGCGTTGTCTCTCTAAGGGGAGTCCTACAACAGGACGCTTCGGTTGTGATCTCTAACTCTGCTTTTCTTTGTCGCATTGTTTGTCGTGATTTTGGTTTCCGGATTTCTCCCTTACGCGAATATGCATATGTTATTTAATCGGATGTTTCTCTTATCACTGTTAACCTGGATTCATACATATGATAATCTGTTCTGTAAATCTGTGGTCGTATGGATTTTTGTATGTATGCAATGGACGTTATTCTCAACAATTATGATTTAATTCAACTTTTTGACGACCATTCTAACTGTAGAGTGCAAGTGATAATGGAGCAAGAAGTCAAGGGTATAAGTAATATTCAAAAAAGGAGGAACATAAATAGTATTGCAATATCTCAAAGAGACACAAGTAATAAAAACTAAAAAGAAAATGACTACAACATATTTTCGCTACCCAAATCCATGTTTTCTTGACATATCATGCACCTTTCCCTATTAGACAACATCGGATTTCAATCTTTCCTTCCAAGCATCCTTCTTTGACTGACCCAAAGTCCATGTTGAAAAAGGCATCACAAAAGACCAATGAGTTAAGAGGTTTATAGCTCTCGTACAACTTGTTTAAGGATCCCGTGATTTCATTTTACGGCTTGCTTATCTTTGTTGTGCTATAAATCTCTCAGCAGTCCAACCCTTCAACCAAATAGGCCCTTGGTGTATCCTCTCTGATCCCCAAAGAGGGAGAAAAAACCCCTCTCTATCTAACAAGTGCTCACCGTTCTCGTCAGGAAGCAGTAACCGCACGCCTGCTGAGAGGTTTGGCTCTACGCAGAGAATCTTTCGGCCTAATGCCGTAGGCGCAGCACAACTGCTCCTCGAGAGAACCGAAGCCGTGCCATATATATAGATATTATAACCCCTTTGTATCATAGGATCGATGTAAATTTTAAAGTGGGACGCCCTCTCACTCGCTTTTTCCAAAATCTAATCGTGGAACCCGCGCGTGTGGTGGCAAGTGGTTGGGATTCCCATAAAGAAAGTAATTCCCTCCCAGAAAAATAAAGCTAAACAGCCGCAAACAAAAGCACGACGAAACAAAAGAGCATCTTACCAAGTTCGAAGAACAGATTACTTTCCAGAATAGAAAAGGGCCACTCCTGTGTGAACCATTTGCACCAAAAGCTACCAAGCTTGCATAATAAATTTGCTCCTACGGATAGGTAAATACTATTTTTTATATAAAAAAACACCTGCCTTGTTTACATTGTACGATCATTGATGGAAGGGATTCGTAATTAATTAAACATAAGATCCCCTTTGAGTCAACACAAGGACAAAAGCGATTGAGAATCGCGCTTAATTAACATTGACTTCTCTTATGCTATTTCGGTCACAATATCAGAAAGAATCCACACAGGCTAGGAATTTGAGCAATACTTATATCTTTCTTTTCAAGGATGGATGTTACAAGATACGATCATGCAACTAATTTCCCCAACATTTATTCAAGCATGTGTTAGAAATATATATGGACACATCTCACACATAATTCTATCCAGAATTTTTGAACATACACAGTTAATCTAACCTTGCAACATAATTCGCATCATATCTCAGTATTGCAAGCTCTATCTATCAGCATCCATATCATTAAAACGTGGGAGATAGAAGGGAAGAGAGGGTAAATTTTGGGAATCGTGAACTTACTATACAGTGGAGTGTTTATGGCAGGGTAGAATCGAATCTACCTAACATTTTATCATCACCGTCCAAAACATTTCGTATTTTCTAAGCATATAAAAATAATCAAACGAATGGGTCTATGTTTAAATGGACAGGAGCTCATCCCATATCTATTCTATCCACAATCTCATTCAAGTACAGACCATATTTCACATCTTATTAATTGTATAACTATCCCTATCATATGCATATACCACTCACTAATCCTTTGCAACACCCGAAAAGAAGCAAAAAAATGCAAAACGCCAAAAAAAAACGAAAAGAAAAGAATTAGACGTAGCGGAGACAGGGAGCAGCAAGTGGTGTCACGAGATAGAAACCGACGCAGCCAACTCTCCGACCTTCCTCGCGATCTCCGGCGGAAGCACCACCTCCCTCCTCCGGCTCTCGGAAGGAGGACGGAGGTGGAGCCCCAGCGCCTCCGCAACCTCTTCCGCCGACCAGCCAGCCCTTCGTAACGACGCCGAGAATGCGTCCATCTTCAGAAGCATCTCCTCGTAGATCACCAGCCCGCCCACCGCTGCAGCCGCCGGGGGAACGTTTACCATCTGCTTCACCTCCTCCTCTGCCCATCCCCCGCTTCGCAGCACCTCCCCCATCCCTTCCAGGTACTCCCCCACCCACCGGGGCAGTCTAGGCGTTCGGATCTCAACGTATTCTTCCGGCGACGAGAGATCCCCGGACGACGAAGAAGAGCATGAGGAAGAGGAGGAAGAAGAGCTTCTGCGGCGACGGCGATCGCACGTGGCGGCGTCGCTCCAGAACTCCACCCAACGCGGGGCGCGCGTGGCAGAATCGAGGCTGCGGCGGAGTCCGCAGCTTGATCGGGCGAAGAAGTCGGCGAGGTCTAGAGCGCAGACGGAGATCCGAGAATCGTCGACGAGGAAGACGGGATTTCCGGCGAGTGAAGGGAGGGTGGGAAGGTAGCAGCGGTCGAAGAGCGGGAGGAGGGGAGGCGCGCGGCGGAGGGCGGAGCGGGCGACGGATAGAGCATGACAGTCGTCGGGGGGACGTGGACCCCAGGAACGGTGCCAGAAGGAACGGCGAGAGATGTGGATGGATAGGGCGGCGGAGGGAAGGCGGAGAAGGTGGGGGAGCGCGGAGGGGGAACGCCAGTCAGGGAAGCCTGGGGCGGAAGGGACGCCGAGGGATAGGACGGCGCGAAGGTCGGGGGGGAAGGAGATGGCGAGATCGGCTTCGAGGAGGGCGAACTCGCGAGGGGAGAGGCCCGGGAGGATGATGACGCCGGAGGACTTGAGATGGGAGAGGATGGACTCCGCGAGCGGGGCGAAGGAGCGGGAGATGCCGTTGCGGAATGCCGGGGAGGAAGCGGCGGAGGAGGAGCTTGTAGAGGCGGAGGCACGGGCGGAGAGGCGACGGAGTCCCGCCGCGTGCGCGGGTGAGAAACCGGTGATGGGGCGGTCGATATCTATCATGGGACTCGATTGTGTGTGTGTTTTTGAGACTGAGGTGGGAGAGGGGGAGAGAGAGGTGGTGAAGGGGGGAGCGTTTTGTGGTGCTATATTAAAGGGTGATTTGGGACAAACCTAGCTTTTACTGGGGAGCCTATATGGACGAGAACGCCCCTGTAGGCAGGAGTTTATTTGGATTTCTGCGTTTTTTATTGGAAGTCAATATCAGGGAAGTCACGAGACATGGCCGCAAGGGTAAATTTGGTACGTCAAACTTGTATGGAAAATGGACATCTCATGAAAAGATGGGCAGTTCTTTAAAAAAACTCATCAGAAAAAATGAGATGTCTAATTATGGAACATGAAGTGAACTAGGAGGCGGGTGGTGGGATCAATTTAAGAGACTGGTGGTGGGATCAATTTAAGAGACGGGTGGTGCGGACCGTGATTGGCATATTGAGGAGAGGCGAACTTTTCGCCTTCTAAATTGATGCAAGAATGAATGAATGAATAATGTGATAGCTGTCTTCTGCAACAACAAGGTGTTAAATGTAGGTGCATAAGAAAATAAAGGATAAGACTTTATATCAGTACAGATCGGATTTCGCCTTTTTTATGGAATTCGCTGGCACGCCTGTAATGTTTCCCAAGTTAATGTCACTGTTCGTGCTTATAGACATATCTTAGACATGTAGTTAGGAAATCCCTCCTTTTGGATGGTAAACAAAAATAGTTTATAAATAGTATGAAAAAGGGATGATGGTATCTAAATTACATAACTATCAAGGGTTAACTAGTAAATGCAGTTATATATATGTCATAAATTTCAGTTTCTTTATTTAAGTTACCTGATATCTATCAATGCACATGTTACTATAGTACGTTTGAGTCAGTTTGGCATCAGTTGCCAAAGCGGGAGTTTTGATGGATCGAGATGTTGTCGGTAGGCAACTACAGTTTTCTAATATGTCAATTTTAAATTATTACAAATCTTAAAAAAGGGACTCTATCGTAGAGACAATAAAGGCACGCCACTCAAGTAGAGATTTAACGTAACTGACAGGAAGCCAATTAGCATAGTCTGCGTCCTTATACAAGTAAGGACGATCGATGGCAATTGCTATAGTACAAAGAGGTTGATCTAGGCCAGAATACAACTACAATGAATAATACCAAAGACGAGAGATAACAAAAAGGTAATATTCCACAGATATTGTATGCTACATGCGATCAGAATTAATTACTAGCATAATTGATCTCTGTGGTTTTGTTTGGTAAAGCTTCTGCCCCCGGTTATATTTTGTGTGTACGCGCACATATGTGTGTGTGAGAGAGAGAGAGAGTGGTGATCTTATGAGAGCCTCAAATTGTGAGAGCATGAGAGATGTGAGTCTAAATCATTAAATCCTGCTCACCACACTGGTTGATTGGAGGAGGAGAGAGATTAGCAGAATCTAATGTCCAGACTCACTGCTCTCAACTCTCACAAAATCAACCCTCATACATACATACATACATACATACATACATACATACATACATATATATATATATATATATATATATATTTCAAAAGGGACATGGTCCTTCCATCTCTAAGGAAGGCAATGCATCCATATTTATCTGTCAGTTGTTATTAAAGGTATGTTACAACTATTATTTAATTAATCAAAAATCCATTTTAGTCATTGTTCATTATCTAAATATAGTATGTAATGTTGGAGCATTCGTTGTATGCGCCCATTGTGTTATAGCAGGGTAAATGGATCCTGGAGGAGATCCATTTATCCCATCCAGTATTTAGTCTCACATCGTCCAGTGGTGGGACTTGGAGGCTCTGGAGAGGCTATATAAGGAGCCCCAGACCTCCTGTATCCATTGAGATAAAGCAATAGAAAAACACACCCTTTGAGGGCTTCTCCCGTGGTTTCATCCCGCTCCTCACGGAAGGGTTCTACATAAAATCATGGTGTTCCATGTTTATCTTTCTTGTTTATACTCTGTTGATCAATCGCTTCCGCATCATTCATATTTTATAACATGGTATCAGAGCGGGTTGATTCTCATGGAGTTATTTTCTTTTATCATATTTTTTGAGAGTCCATTATTAAGAAGTTTGGTTTTGAAGATTATTCTAGATTATCATTCTGGATCTAGGGTTCAAGTTGTTGAATCCTAATTTGTTAATACCAGCCTCCAAGTCCAGGCGACATCTCGCGCAGCCCCAAAGGCCATGACGGGCTCCTTCGTAGCCCAAGCGACATCTCGCACAGCCCCAACCCGCCTCCTTGTCTCCAGTCCCCAGGCGGAGGAGATCCCGGCATCACAACGTCGCACATCCTAGCGCGAACCCCTTTGCGCTCCGTGCCCTCCTCGCAGCCTAGGTCGCATGTGCAGAGCCTCTAGAACTAGCGCTCTACCCAGGCGACCTTGCAATCCCGCTCCAGGCGGTGCCAGGCTACGACGACGTAGAAGAAGCCCTCGCCGCATCTGGCGGAGCCCTGGTCGATGCCCTTCGCCTATTGATCCAGGCAATCACCCTCCCCGCCATGCGGTGCTCGTCCAGACGATTCTTCCTCTCCTGGCGAGTCTTCTCCTGGTGGTGCTCCTTCTCCGCCAACATCTCATTAGCAGACCCCACGCGCATTGCCCAGGGGCTCCCAGGCGATGACTCCAGGAGACGATCGTCCCACACTTTAGCGTGTCCGCGCACATAGCGGAGTCGCGAGATCTCCCCCACGTGCACGAAGAAGAAAATGTGAGCCCTGGTGGAAGGCGGCGCCCTCCTATCCAGTTCGTGTGTGCGACTTTTCAGAAACCCCCAAGGGGGCGGCGATATCGTATGAGAGGGTTCCCACTTGGGAACCCTAAAGTGAAATAAAAAAGGGGTCGTCGGATGCTTTTTAAAAAAGTGAGAAGAGAGAGAAAGAGAATTTTTGTAAAGACCAAGTGGGCTAAGGTATATTTGGGTCAAAATGGACCACATTTATATTGTTAAAAAAAGGAAAAGAAAGAAAAAAAGGGCGTGTACATTTGGAAAAGCCGTACGTAAGTTATAAAAAAAAGAAAAGAAAAGAAAAGAAAAAAAGGGCACGTACAAATAAAATGCCGTACGTGAAATTTCCAAAAAAATGATAAAAAAGCCGCAAAGAATTTTATGTGAATGTTATTTACCCCTATTTATCTTGTCTTCTCCCAACTTGGTCAACGTCCATGTTTTCCGACAAGTATGGGAGAAAGGGGGAGTATATATGTAGAGTCATAGGTCTTGATCCAGATTCAGATATCGGTCTCCAGACCAGCCAGATGATCAGACTCTATAGTTTGATTTCAGACTCGATGATTGTCTTCCGAGTCTCCAGTTTCAGACATGCACGAGTTTGCGGTCATTTTTCAGATGAGCATATGTTGCCATCATCAGTTCGAGGTCTCCATCATTGTTGTTGTTGTTCGGCCAGAGTTTTCATGTGAGCCATAGGGACTCTGGAGTAGAGGACCATTCCCTATGCCATGTTGGCAAGGGTTTTCATGTGGTATCATAGGTACACCATAGCAGTGCACCATTCTCTGAGCCAGATGGGAGAGACCCAGTTCTCCGACGAGGAGACTTCAGGCACAGTTTCAGACTCGATGATCAGATTCCGAGTCTTCGGTTAACTCACACTCCATCCCGTTCATCCTCCTCACCTGCACGATATGAGAAGCAACGTCCTCGACGGCAGCAATGTGCACGTTGGGTTGATATTGTCCGTAGTGTCATGTAGCGTTGAGTTGAGTTTATTTTCTGTTTGTCCAAGCTGAGCATTGCATGCTCCAGCTTGAGGGGGAGTGTTGGAGCATTCGTTGTATGCGCCCATTGTGTTGTAGCAGGGTAAATGAATCCTGGAGGAGATCTATTTACCCCATCCAGTGTTTAGTCCCACATCGTCCAGTGGTGGGACTTGGAGGCTCTGGAGAGGCTATATAAGGAGCCCCAGACCTCATGTATCCATTGAGAAAAAGCAATAGAAAAACACGCCCCTTTGAGGGCTTCTCCCGTGGTTTCATCCCGCTCCTCACGGAGTAGGGTTCCACGTAAAATCATGGCGTTCAATGTTTATCTTTCTTGTTTATGCTCTATTTATCATTCGCTTCCGCATCATTCATATTTTATAACATGTAACAACCTAACTTATCTCCTCATTTATCTCTCTCATAATCTTTCCTTTCAATTTCAAATCTCGCACAAAAAGTGAGAGGAAGAGGAGGACGTTGGACTTCGTTCGTCTCTCCTTCATCGCTCGTCTTCGTCGTTCTACATCGTAGATCTTGTCTCCATCATCATTACATGTATCGTCAACCTCCTCGCTACCTTTATCTCTGTCTTCATCATCGCCACAACTCGCATAAGGTTCCTCTTCCTCGAGGGAGGCGTCTAGACGATGATAACATACATCCCTTCCACCTTCATTTTCAGTGTCTATATGAAGATGACTATCGAACGCTCCTTGAAGCGATTTTTAGCATCATACACAGCCTCATTGGCAAGGCAGAAGTTGATGGCATGTGTAGTTGCCAGGGAATGATGATGTGGCTCTCCGGAAGATCTTCATGCAAACGATGATGACAACACGTAGATCGGATGGCAATGCATGTACAAGATGCTGCAATCAGTCACAGTTTGATACAAATATTTATGTGTACTATACAATATTAATTTTTATTATACAAATTTGATATGTATTATATAATTGTTATTTATTTTTACAAATCAATTGATTGCGAATGAAAATTGTAATTTTTTATATATCTTGTATATTTGATGTGCATTATACATTTTGGATGTGCATTATACATTTTAGATGTGTTTTATACATATTTAGTTTGTATATTCTCATCAATTAAGTATGAATGACTACTGCATTTTTACAAAAAAATAACAAAATTTATTATACAAAGAACTAAACAATCATTATAAAGAAGCACACATTAATTGCTAATATGAATTATATTCTACAAAGAATCATGCAAAATTTATAAATAATTGACAACTTTTTGAATGAACCACGTATTCTACAAAAAACGTATAAGCATTCTACAAAAGGAATCATGGATTCTACAAAAAAAGTGCGAAGATACAAACATATGCCCCACGTAATGTCGTCCAACACAAAAGTAGACATTATTTAAATATGACATTGCAAAAAATAGCAAAAATAAAACTAATTAAAATTTATATTTTGAAATATTAATGACATGCATAATTAATGCAACAAATGATGATCAAAATGTCCTTTTAGGCAAATAAATTGAGGATGTCATTAGATTTGAATCTAACACTATGATCGTTGGCCTTCCTAAAGGATGGGAGGTCCAAGTCCTATTGGAAAGTCCCATATATATATATATATATATATATATATATATATATATATATATATATATATATACACACATACACACACGGACCCTTTCATATGAGGTGGGGTCTCACCAATTTTGTGATGAGCCATCAACGAGATCCATTAGATCATGATCCAATGGTATAATGTCAAAAAGGGTATTTCCGTCCTTTTGTTTCGAATTTGATTGGATGTTCATTTAATGTCGTTGGTGCCATTTTAGGCTCATTTTTATTAGAAATTTTTGTTAATTCCTCTATTCGCTGATTTCCAAAAATATTCTCTGCAAATGCAACTTAATGCATGTATTTTGTAAATACGAATGAGATTATGTGATGTTTAGATCTTGATTTCATAAAATTCAAATAATATATTTTTAACATTCCCATTGAATAGTTTTTGTGAAATTATTGTTTTGATTTGTAAATTTTATATTGTCATTTGTAAAAGATCATATGCAGTTGCAGTTTCTTCAAACTACTTTGTAAATTTCATGTTTTATATATTTGTGTGTCAACATTTGATCTTTGTAATTGTTTCACGTGCTTTTGTAATTATTACACATCTCTTCGTAAAATTGTATAGATCTTTGTAAATTTTCCATGTCGCTCACTCGCACCCTTGAGATTTGTAAGATCCTTATTACATTTGTAAAAATTATGCTCCATTTGTAGATTTCATGCGGATCTCTGCAAAGTAAGACATCAATAATGAGATTTTTAAAAAAAGAGAATCAATATATAAAATGTAATGTCAATAATGTAAAAAATATATGCCATAATGCAAAAAAGGAGATCAATATATAAAACATAATGTCAATGATGTAAAAAATATATACCAGAATGCAAATCTGCTCCTCTTCCACACCTCATCCCTCGTCGTCTTCAATCTTGTCGTCCACATAGAAGGTATTAGCGCCCTTGAATGGACCTTGGACTGCAAAAGAGAGTCAATATATAAAATGTAATGTGAATGATGTAAAAAATATATACTATGATGCAAAAAAGGATATCAATATGTAAAACATAATGTCAATTTAATGATGCAAAAAATATATACCAGAATGCAAATATGCTCCTCTTCCACACCTCCTCCCTCGTCGTCTTTAATCTTGTCATCCACATAGAAGGAATTTGCGCCCTTGAATGGACCTTGGACTGTCATCGCCTACAACGATTTCACATCGTGCATTGCTGTTGAAAGAGGGGGAGGGGATCTACCATCATTGATGATGCAACCACACGTAAGATGCATCACGTCTCCTTCCTTCGCATCTTCCTCCTCCGGGACACATCCTCCATCGTCGAGAAGCTTTGCGTGGAGGAGGATATCGATGACGTCGACGGTTGATCGTGAGGGGGAGAGGACGCTGCTGCTGGACGATCGTGCACGCGAAAGAGAGGGCGCCGTCATTGATTAATAGAGAGAGAGAGAGAAATTAGGTCTAATAGTTGTCACATTCTATATTTAGAATGTGATAAAATGACCAAATGGGTATTCGGCCATTTAAGTATTATAATTAATATAACATTAATTCCAACCGTGCGATTGAAAATAGAAGGATGAGATGGAAGGCTCACCATAAAAGTGGTGAGACCCCGCCTCATTTCAAGTTTCTCCTATATATATATATAGGATAAAATGGGTTGCCCCCATGGTGGGAGCTAACTTGGAAAATTTTCAAAAAAAATAAAAAAGGAGGGGAAACTGTCCCGTGGAGCAGCCACCTTAGCTGCTCCATGGGGCAGCTTCCCCATTCTCATTCTCTCTCTCTCTCTCTCTCTCTCTCTCTCTCTATATATATATATATATATATATGAGGAAAATGGGGATGCCCCCTAGGGGGAGCTAACTTAGCTCCCCCCGTCCTATTTTCTTCAAATTTTAATTTTTTTTAAAAATTTTTTCCGTGAATATTCATCACTATATCCCTATATTATGTCATAAAAATTTCGTGTGAAACAGAGACTCCTACGGCCTCCATCCAGACAGTCATTTTTTTAACGGTAACAGGATTTTTTAATCAACCCCGTTTGGATGGAGGTCGTAGGAGTCTTTGTTTCACATGAAATTTGAATGACATAATATATGGATTTATTAATGAATTTACACGGTGTTGGATTTCAAAAAAAATAAAAAAATATGTGAAAAAGGGGCGGGGGAGCTAAGTTAGCTCCCCCTAGGGGGCATACACATTTTACCCTATATATATATATGGGTAAAATGTGTATGCCCCCTAGGGGGAGCTAACTTAGCTCCCCCCACCCCTTTTTCCCCAAAATTTTTTTATTTTTTTTGAAATCTAAAACCGTGTAAATTCATTATTAAATCTCTACATTATGTTATTCAAATTTCATACGAAACCGAGACTCCTACGACCTCCATCCAAACGGGGTCGATTTAAAAAATCCTGTTACCGTTAAAAAAATGACTGTCTGGATGGAGGCCGTAGGAGTCTCTGTTTCACACGAAATTTTTATGACATAATATAGGGATATAGTGATGAATATTCACGGAAAAAAATTTCAAAAAAAAATAAAAAATTTGAAGAAAATGGGGCGGGGGGAGCTAAGTTAGCTCCCCCTAGGGGGCAGCCCCATTTTCCTCTATATATATATATATATATATATATATATATATATATATAGGAGAAACTTCAAATGAGGTGGGGTCTCACCTATGTGGTGAGCCACCCTCAATTTAGGCATCTTTCCAATACATTTTACAAATTCTTATTTCATACATATAACAACAAATATTAACACAATATGTATAGTGAAGAATGTATGAAAATATTATTATATTAGATGGAAATGTTAATTTAAATTTGGGTGCTATATTTTACAAAATTTAATTTTTTACAATGTGCAGTTTATACTTTTACAAAATTATTACAGAGTTTTTACTAAGTTGACAATGGCCTTTACAATTTCAGAAAAGCACCACCTCATTTGAAAGGCCCCCTATATATATATATATATATATGGATGATCCTGTGAGAGACAAAAAACTGTGAGAGAATGCAGGCAATAATTCTTGACCATTAGATTCTGTCATGTCAGTCCTATATATACATATATACGAGGGTTGATCTTGTAAGAGCTAAAAACTGTGAGAGAATGAGAGCAGTGAATCTGGACCACTAGATTCTGCTCATCTCCCTCCTCCTCCAATCAACCAGGAGAGAGATAACAAAATCTAGTAGTCTAGAATCATTGCTCTCATTCTCTCATATTTTTTGACTTTCATACGATTAACCCTATATATATACATATAGGGAATGAGGAGCATGACATCCGTTATATTTGTTGTATGCACCAGCTTTAACATCCGTTGGATCTATAGACATCCAAGGGCACCTGCTCATCCCACTTTTCAATTAAATCCCCAATTCCCAAGAACAAGCAGCAGAGAACAAGCACCACCCTTCCTTTACATTTCCCTCCCTCGTCGTTGGTCATAACACCCGCAACTCTAGCCTTCATGCCTCCCATCTTCCTCCCTGTGGCGAACTTCCATCTGTTCTCACCATCAACACCCTCTCAGCTACCACATGTGTTGCAGCGAGGAGCCCTCGAGATCGTCGTCGAACTTCCTTGTGTAAATAGTCCATATAGTTGGGGTCACTGTTCGCACCACCACCCCTTTCCCTTTCGTGGTTGCTGACTACATACAACGGGGATTTTATCGACGCCTCTCCAGTTCATGCATCCAAAGTGCCAATTGTAGGCGTCCTCAAATTGTTGGGAGCTTCCCTCCCCCTTTCCTTCCCTATTTTCTCTTGCTTTGTAATCTAAACAGGTTAGATGTGCTGAAATTTTTGGAGGGTGTGATAAAATGCACAAGTATAGTAAGGTTGATCATCGTTGTTATGTTTGTGAACTTCAAACTTTCTTTAGATTAGTGAAACCTATTGAAGTGCTTATGTTGATATGCTTATATGGAGTACCATTTATAACACCATCTGAACCATCCGAAGTTGATACCTGATTGTAAATTACATGATGGCCTTATGGTTATAGATTCAACCACTTTTGATGTTTTTTTATCTTTAATGATTTGGGAAATAAGCAAGTACAACAAAGAGGAGATTTGTCAACAAAGCAAGCTAATCTTCATGCTGCTCATACCTTCTGCTACGTTATTGCTTAAGATGTATGCTATTTGATCTAGAATTATAAATTTTATGATTTCGAATGTGAAGAATTTGCATGCAACGCCGACGGCAACAAGTTGACAAATTTATTATTGAAACAAAAAATATCCAGAGATCCAGATTGCACAAACACGTAATGGAAGAAGATAGTGAGTGGAAACAATATTATTCAAATGTACATACAGTAGAAAATTATGATAAGATGTTAACCTTAATGTACTCATGGGTGATTGGTTCAATCTTCTAAAACTAATATTATCAGTGAAAATAAATCTCTTCATAGCAAAGTCCTATCGAGGTAGATCGATGAGCTCAGAGACTATGTACGTTCAAATATCTTTCAGTAACTTGAAGTCAAAATAGACCGTGCAATTCACGAGTTTATATATGAGTAGGACTTGGCTATGAAAATATACATATGCATAGATGCAGAATCAGGATGTGTCTCTTCGTAGGAATAGTTTTTATCGCAATGTTCTTAGCATGCTTTCACCTAAATTTGTTTACATCAAGCGATGAAGTTTCTCATTATGGATCTTCAAATCTCATATGTTATGTACTAAACTGAAACTGTTGAGCAATCAACTCATCGATTCTTGTTTTTTCACTTAAAACATTTGACAGTCTTGTTTTTCACTTAAAACATTTGACAGTCTGCAACACTAAATATGTTGAATAGAGAATTCAACCTATTAATTGCCATAACATTTAGCATTTGTCGTGTACTTATCTTTGTCAAAATCATACATCTATAGAGGCAATCAATTCATCTATTTTTATGTATCCAAAACTACCCATTACAGAAATTACATTGCAAAGGACTTTGTGATTAACGATAAGTATCGGCTGACAAACATACCATTACTATACAAACACAATAACAATACATGAAAAAACTATACAGGGACAAAGTCAGAAAATTCTTCTTGGGGGGGCTAAATTATTTCGGAGGAGGGGACGCAAATTTATTTAGATATTATTTATCTAATTTATCTTGTCATTTTAATTTTTAATATTTGAGGAGGGGTTCCTCTATTGTAATGTGAGTTACAAAAGGGGTGTTGTAATTTTTTTCAAATTTGTTTCTTAAAATCCAACATCAGAAATAGAATCTTCGAATAATGTTATGCATATCCTCCTAATTTCGCTCAAATCCAAGATCGTTTGCTATTTTATACCAGTGATAAAAAGTTGGTTCTCTTGTAAATTGGATTTATATTGCTTAAATATTGATTGAACTTTTAACCACTAAGATAAATTAGAAAATGTCATTAGATTTGAGCGAAATTTGGAGCATATGTAGAACATTAATAGAAGTTTCAATTTATGAGGTTGGATTTATGGAAATGAATTCAATCTATAAGGCGAGCTTCAAATAATTCCATAACTGATTGAAACTAATATTGGGAAGTTAATTTTTGTACAAAAAACCCATATAAAGTTATAATCGAACATAAATAATATCTATAAACATCATATTGACCAAAATATTCCTACAAAACTCTTCGTATCACTGAAATACATATTTATTAATGTAAAATTAAGTAATACCATTATATTTAATATGTTCAAACAAGTAACACTATATTGATATATGTGCCAATTCCTTATCGTAACTGTTTATATATATTTTGACATGTGTACATGTATCCGCATACTATTTTAAAATCGACATAGATAAAAATAAGGTTGCAAACATGTGGATACAAATATGTATTTGTATCCATATATGTATAAACTAGAAAATATGTAATCATATACGTTTTAAGATCCTAAAAAATGAAAGAGGTATCCAAATCCATATCCGTGTATGCAAAGAAATATAAAAGAAAAATTGTTATCTATGCCATATATACTAAAATAACAATTATATATCCGTGACGGTTTATAAACGAGTATGATGGACATATACAGATATACAGTATCCGATTATCCACATCATGTAATGCTAACAGTTAATTATTGTAGTTGGACCATATATATTTATTTTTTTTTGTTGATACATAGGGGGCTATTATAACATAATACATAAATTTTAATTATTAAATAGTGTATTTAGATCATATATAATGCTATATATTAATCACATATATATGTACTTAGTTGGAAGCCGGGGGCTAAGCCCCCACCCGCCCCCCTCTCTCCGTCAATGAAACTATACATTATAAAAACACGAACAATATACATTTGAGACTCCATACAACATCGTATTATCGAATAGAATTAGTGAGTACTAATTACATTAATATAAGATGTCTGGATGGCAGTATGAAATCAGTTAGAAAACTCACAGACCATTAATTACATTTTTGTCTCATAAAGAACTAAAGCATATCATTACAAAGAAATCTATCCCAGGTCACTAGATCAACATCTACTATTGTACAAGGAACTATATCGATGGTGGATGTGACTTTAAATGATTTTACAGTGGGAAATCATTGCAAGAGATGGTGACATCACAAGGGAAAACCGATGCAGATGAGCAGTCATATGGAGGGACCGCAGAGGCGGTGCCACGGGGGATTGCATCTCGAGAGAGGACGGGATGCCGGTACCATGGTGGAGCAATTGGTACTTTAGATGCATAAACTGGAGGGGCGCTGAGAAAATCCTCGTCGTAGGTAGTCGGTGACCACGAGAGGGAGAGGAGCGGCAGTGGGCTCCTCACCATAGGTAGGGAAAGTGAGTCGATGGTGGGAACAATGGCCCCTACTGTGTGCGCTATTTACATAAGGTAGGTCGACGACGGTCTCAAGGGCTCCTCGTTGGAACACATGTGGGCAGTTGAGAGGGCAGTGACGACGAGAACGAAGGGAAGTTTACCGCAGGGAGGAAGATGGGAGGCGTAAGGGCTAGGGTTGCTAGTGTTATGGCAACACCAAGGGAGGGGAATGGAAAGGAAGGGTGGTTCTTGTTCTCTGCTGCGTGTTCTTGGGAATTGGGGATTTTATTGAAAAGTGGGATGAGCAGGAGCACTTGGATGTAGATAGATCCAACGGCTGTTAAAACTGGTGCATACAAGTATACTGTGCAATCTCCCTATTCCCATATATATATATATATATATATATATATATATATATAGGGTAAAATGGGGCTGCCCCCCAGGGAGTAGCCAACTTGGCTACTCCCACCCCTATTTTTCCCTCATTTTTTAATTTTTTTGGAAAATAAAAATTTGTATATTCATCATTATATCCCTCTCACATTCTATTAAAATTTCGTCAGAAACAGAGACTCCTAAGCCCTCCATCCAGACGTCATTTTTTTAACGGTCGCAGGATTTTTTAAATCGACCATGTTTGGATGGAGGCCGTAAGAGTCTCTAATTCTGACGAAATTTTATAGAATGTGAGAGGGATATAATGATGAATATACAAATTTTTATTTTCCAAAAAAATAAAAAATGAGGGAAAAATAGGGGTGGGAGTAGCCAAGTTGGCTACTCCCAGAGAGAGAGAGAGAGAGAGAATGAGAGGGTTGATCCTGTAAGAGCTAAAAACTGCGAGAGAATGAGAGCAATAATTCTGGACCACTAGATTCTGTCATCTTTCTCCTAGTTGACAACAGTGAATCTATATACGTATTCTACTAAAGTCATCATGTTTTCCACAAAAAAGGGATGTCCTTACTGAACTCAGGAAGGAGCAAATCCTACTGTAAGGAAATCATATATATAGGAAATATTTCCAATGAGGTGCACATTTCATGGGTGCATGGAAAGCCCGTCATCCTAACCATACGCAATCAATCCGATGTTTGTCATTAATAGCTCATTATTAATATATTTTTAATGTTGAAAAACCTATTATGTCATTTTAACATATTCTAAATTTAGAAAGCAACAAACACTCCACAATTATCTCCTCTCCTCTCTCTCTCTCTCTCTTCCTCTCTCTCTTCCCCCGTCTCTCTCGATCTCGATTGCCGCATGAGGTTCCTCTCATCCATCTCTCTCTCTCTCGACGACGACATGAGGAGAGGAGGTTGTTGCTCGTCGCTGATGGTGTGCAAGACGGTGGATGCAACGCGCTGCTCTAACGGTGGCCGGTGATGGCGTTCTCCAAGGTTTGTTTTCTTGTATGTAATAAAGGTGGCGTCGTGTGGGGGGTTGATGTCTACGCATGGAGGAGGTGGATCATGGAGGAGAAGGTTGAAGGAGTGCGTGAATGGAGGTGTGTGGGCAGAGGAGGACGTGCATGGAGGAGATGGGTCGTGGAGGAGAAGGGCAGAGGAGGTGCGGGTAGAGAGGATGCTGGAGATGGAGGGCGTGCCTAGTTTTTTACAATCAGAGATCCTATTTTGCAATCTCGAGTATTTTTTTACAATCTCAGATAGTATTTTACAATCTCATATCATTTTTTTTACAAATTTCAGACTGTTTTTTTACATTTATTTAAATTCTGTGATATGGCAAAAATTATTTAAATGAGATAAATGTTGCCCACGTTACCTAAGGTATATGGGAGTATCTATCGAGTTGAACGAGTCATGTTGAACTCGAACTCGGATTTATCTCGAAAATACGATTCGAATTCGAATTCAGACTCAGATAACGTTCGAAATGGAGATTTTACAATCTCAGACTAGAATTTACAAATACCAAGATATTTCCTACATATATGAGCCTGTATTTTACAAAGACATTACCAAATTTACAATTACAACAATAATTGTATTACTAATTGTGATCTTATTTTACAATGCAGGATGCAAAATTACAATATTGATTTGAATTTTACAAATATGCTTGGCATTCTGCAGGGCGCGAAAGTACCGTACATTTTTTGTGAAAAACGCACATAATTGTGAATGTGGATTTACAATCTTCATACATATTTTACAAAACGTGCATGAATTTTTACAATAGTGTTATCAAAATTACAATTATAATAATAATATAACTATTACTAATAGTGATTTGATTTTACAATGCAGGATAAAGTTTTACAATATCAACGGGAATTTTACAAAAAGATATGCTATTCTACATTGCGCGAAAATGCTACCACGTTGGCAAAACTTCATTAACTAAAAGGCAACAAAAAACACCAAATCAGACACGCTAAAAATGGAAAAATACAAGGACGAAATAAATTTCAAATTTAAAATTAAATTCAAATTTAAAACGAAAATGTATGTACTAAAATACCCTTTTGGATGAAAAACCGTTAGATCAAGATCTACGGATCTCGTGATGGGCTTTCCATGCACCCAGGAAAGGTGCACCTCATTGGAAGGGCTCTCTCTCTCTCTCTCTCTCTCTTTATATATATATATATATATATATGGGGACCTTTCAAATGAGGTGGGTCTTTTCTGAAATTGTAAATACCACTGTCAATTTAGTAAAAACTTTGTAACGGTTGTTTAAAAGTATAAACTGCACATTGTAAAAAATGAATTTTGTAAAATATAGCATCCAAATTTAAATTAACATTTCCATCCAATATAATAATATTTTTCATAATTTTATTCACTAAACATGTTGTGTTAATATTTATTGTTATATGTAGAGGGTGGCTCACCATATATATGGTGAGATCCCTCCTCATTTGAAGTTTCTCCTATATATATAGGAATTATCCAAAGGGTCTGTGCTCATTAGCGTCTTGGTGAGCACCCATTCTAGGTCATACACATGTATTACCAATTGAGTGGTAACATATTTGAAGGATGTTATTTTTGGAAGGATATTAATATGAAGACGACTTAACAATGAGTATTATTCCAATTATAATGTGTCCTTAAAAAAGGAAGAATATTTTGGAAAGAAAATATATCAATGATTGTACTATATATACAATCATTTTTTGCAGAAAATTGAGATCCAAATACTCAGATCAGTAATATATATACAATAATCAAGTAAATGGTTGTTGCGAGATCAGTAATATCGAAACAACAGTCAGTAATTTACATTTATTTTATTATATGGTACATAATTCATTAATATATATACTCTGGTCAAGTAAGTGCTTATTGTGAAGTCAATATAATCATAACAAATGGTCAATAATTTCCATATGTATTATTACTTTGAACAGAATTTAGTAATTTAGAGACATTACTCAAGTAATATATATATATATATATATATACAATTCATAAGTAAATTGTTATCTGTGTGTTCAGTAATGTATATATCTATGTCTATATCACAGGTTCAGTAATATATATGCAATTCTCAAGTAATGACTATTGAGATCAATAATAATGAAATAATGATCAATAGAGTATGGGCATTGCTCAACTAAGAGATTAACACATAATCAGTAACATATTCTTCTTCTGTGTGATTAATATGGAAAAGGTACTTTCAAAAGAAGTTAATAAAGGCATGCACATAAGGAAAACTCAATAAGTAAATAAATGGAATGCTTCATTGACGAAAAAGGAAAAATATTACAGAAATGAATGCAATGCTAATTACATACAAAATGGTATTACTAACCATTTGTTATGGTATTACTGATCTCGCAAGACACAATTACTTGACCATTGTATATTTATTACTAAATTCTATACAAGGTAATAATTTTGATGTAAATTACTAATTATTATATTGGTATTACTGATATCACAACAACCAATTACTTGAACGAAGTATATAAATTATTATTAGCATTTGAATCTTAAACATGTACATGAAATCATTAATTTAAAGTCTTTCTTTCCAAAATTGTAGGACACTGTATAGTTGGAAATATAGTAATTATTAAATATATGTTAGCTTATAATTAGAAATATAGTTATTGCTAATACACGTGTATGGCTTAAAATGGGTGCTCACTAAGACGCTAATCGACACAGGTGATAAATAGGGAGGTCAAGTGGTTTAAACTTAACCTTACAAGGTGAGTACTCAGTCAATGTGACGACTCTCAACAACTGTATTTAATAAACAATTAATAAACAAAAGAAATAAATCACTCAAGCAAAGGGTTGAAATTTATTATACCCTACAATAGATTGTATAGTGGAAAATACAACACGGGTCGAGCACAGGAAACAGTGAGGGATATATAATCAAAAATGACAAAAAAGATAATAATGATTTTGGGATTTTCAAAGTATTTGGATTTTTGCAGGTTTTTAGTTGTTAATTTTTTGGGATTGTTGTTTTTATATTTTTTATATTTTTATTTTCTTTTTATAATTTTCCGATTTTTATCTTTCTCTTTTTAATAAATAATAAAGATATTTATATAACTATATAGATATATATATATGTTATATGGTGATATAATTATAAATACAACTAAAAATAACTAAAAAGTTCATAATAAAATATTTTAGATTTTTAATATTTTATTTGTTTTTGGTATTTTTCATTTAAGTTTTTACAAATTTTTTGTATGTTTAATATTGAATAAATAAAAAACAGTGAATAAGATAAATAGGCTAAATTATTTTGGAGATTAAAAATATCAAAATGGCTCAAAATTTTCCAAGACTATTTTTAATAGGTAATAAGTATATGAAATAAATTTCAGAAATAGTACAAATTTTTGGAATTTTAGAATTTTTATATTTTTTTTATAATTTTTATGAGGAATTTGGAGCTTTTTAATTATTAGTTATTTTCTTTTTCTATTTTTAGGGATTTTTTTCTAGAGGCTCAACATACAATAATAAACAAACACCAATTTTTTTGGAATTTTTAAATGTTATTTTATATATTTTTTTAGAATTTTATAAATCAAACAAGGAATAAAATCTCTTTTTTATTTTTAATAAATAAAAAATAATATTTAAATTCACAACCAATAATATATGTGATAGATATATATCTGGCATTTATGGAAATTTGCTATGAATTTTTAAAATATTGAAGATATTTTCAATTACAAAAAATCTACAAAAAGAAAAAAAACATGTTGGCAGTGGTATTTATGAAAATATTTAAAGTTTCAAGATCTTGACCAAATACAAAATGAAATCTTATGGCCAAATTTGCGATTTTTCCAACAATATCCAGTAAATAATACCCATAAAGGTATTTTTGCAATTAGTACAAAATCCATTAGGCTAGATCCATTTATTCCTGAAAATAACACACTATTTCTTCAAAAAATATGGACTAAAGTGAAATATAAAAATCATAGGGGCTTAGGTCAAAAAACTGAGTCCACTTACATGCACAGGCATGTGAGGTGATGCGGCTTGGATGTAAGTACATTTAAAGAAAGTACATGGGCTAAGATGCAAATATTACAAAAACATTTAAACTGTAAATGAATGTTTATGTACTAAAAATAAAATACAAAAAGCGGGAGAGTGTGTGAGCAAAATACCATCCACGTGCGCGATTGATAACTCTAGATCTTTACTTATCTCATGTAGAGATGTGGAAGGTCGATGACGCTTCGATGATGGATGCCTAGGATTAGCTCCTTGATGGGGATCCAATGGTACGGGCTTCTGGCATCCAATGGCTGCTGCTCCTTCTGGAGGCGACTCCTGATCAGACAACATAGAGTTCGCTTGGAAGAATAAGGAAGAACTCCATGCGGTCCGAGCTTCAATTCATGTTGGCGCTCGACTCTGGACACCTAAGGATGTCATGAAGGTTCCAAAATGTGGTTGGAAGTGCCCGGAGCTCCTACAAGCTTTAGATGGGCATCTGGAGCACCAACGAGGTCCAGCATTGTCGAAGAAGCGAGGCCCCCCAGATATCTTGTGCTCTATCAAAATCTTTCTACGAAGGGTCTTTTGACACTCCAAATACTGTAGGAAGATGTGTCCCATGAAGACAACGGTTCTGGGTGCTTTCGAGGTTGGGATGAGCGGAAACATAAGGAGGGAGAAGCTCTCCGACGACACGACGGAGAAGGATAATGGGTGGCCTGATCTGAGCAAGATCATGATGAACGGAGACATGTGGGCAAAGAGAAGGTGAAGGGGAAGGAGATGGAAGCGATAACATAGGTAGAGGTTGGTCAGAGTATTCAGGAACAAGAGGTGGAGACAGAGCTCTAACGAGATGATTTTTTGGATTTTATGAAAAACCAAACAAAATAACATGAAACAAACGTTACCCTATTCTACTAATATGCTAAGGAACGGAAAGAACGAGAAAAAGACGGCTTACCTGACCTACAATGACGCAGAGCAAACCTTGTGGCGGAGAAGATGGTGGCACCTCGGATCGACCTCGATTCAATGCCAAATGGCTCGTTGAACCTCCCTTGAGAACCCTGTTGTCAATAGGATACTCCAATTGCACAAAGGTTAGGATTTGAATGGTGGAAGAGTGATCAAAGAATCAAGGAAGCTCGGTTGGTGGTATTGTACTAGCTTGGGTTCATCGATGAATGGTTCTCGATTCAACAGACCATTGATCAAGGAATGATCATCATGTGAAAGTGAAAATATCGAGGGTCAAAAGATCTGAAGAAATAGAGATAAATGGGGGTAAGGATCAGGCGTGAAAATCTGAGGAAGGCGGCATCAAACAAAGTCTGGCGCAAGCTAATGCCTCGATCAGAGAGTTGACCGAGGTCAGCGGACGATGAGCTCTGATTGGCCCTGCACAACGGGAGGCGTGTGTAACACATTGGAGGATTTGATCACCTCTAACTGTGTTATATTTTTTTCATTTTTTCACAGCATTATTGGACTCACTTTGGGATGTTTATCCCAGACCAATGGTCGTGGATTTTGATGTTTGCAGGTTCGATTTTTTTTGCAGGTGCCCATTAATTCTTAGTGACCTAAGCACTGTATTAGGCACTAAATAAGGATCACACTTATCCCTATCCCCATCGTTAACCATCCAAATATACGCAATTGCCCGGTTAATATAAATGAATAAATATTTTAAGATTATTTTATAGTATCATTTGTAGCACGTACAAATGTATGACGTAAAGTGATCTTAAAGTATTACATTTATATTAGCTTTCCTTAGTTCGGAGATCCTGGACTAAGGGGGTCCGTAAGGATTCAAACTTACTAAAAGGTGATCGTTGTCACAAGTTCTTTATTTCTTATGGAAATTCGGTTCATAACCCCTTCCTCTTCGGTATACCAAATCAATCATAGTTTACTGTCGAAATAATCATTGTCATGATTATTTTGAAAGTTAATTGCGATTGATTTATGAGGTATACGGGAGAGGTGCAGGGTTATGCTGCCGAATTTTCGTTAGAAATAAAGATGCTTGTGACAACGATCATCTTTTAGTAAGTTTGAATCCTTATGGACAGGCTGTAGTGATAACATCATTAATACACTTCTCTTCTCATCTTTTATCTCAATAATGGGATACGTTTAGATATCCTCAATTTCTTAAATTTGATATTATAAATTATTTAATTCAGGTTCATCAATATGACAAATAGAGAGTGTATGTACAACCGTATAATAGATGGACGTATAGCAGATACCTTTCAAAGAGGTGTTCAGGAATTTATACAATTTACTTACGCACAAGGTTCCCGTATCGTAGATTCAGATGGAACTATCTTGTTTCCGTGTACGAAATGTCGGCTAATGAGGAAGAGATCAAAAGATGAAACTCAGTTACATCTTTATAAAATGGGTTTCATGGAAGGATATCAGATTTGGTGGAGGCATGGTGAGGATTTCGAGGACAGTATGAATGATGCAGAAGAAGCTGACACTAGTATTCCTTTTGCAGATATGGTTATGGATGTTGCGGGTCCAGAATATAATCCTACTCTTTTAGATGATGAGGAATCATATGGAGAGTCTGCAGAATTTTACGAGCTGTTGAAAAAAGCAGAAGAGCCATTGTGGTTGGGTTGCAAGACATATTCAAAACTTTCTGCGGTTTTGGATCTTTTATCGATGAAGATGGAGTATAATATAACCGATCGTAATTTTGATGCAATGCTGATGATTATCAAGAAAATGTTACCAGAAGATGCAGAATTACCTGATAATTATTACAAAACAAAAAGATGATGTGGAAGATGGATTTAGCGGAAGTTAAAATAAACTCATGCATAAATCACCATATTTTATATTACGGTGAACACCAACATTTGCAACGGTGTCCTGAATGTCATGAGCCAAGATATTAGACAGCTAGTAAGAGTGGAACAAAAATATCGAGAAAAATTCTACGTTATTTCCCGTTGACTCTGAGATGGAAACGACTATATCATTACAAAGAAACGGCGAAGTACATGACATGGTACGCGGAACATAAAGTCGATGAGTATATGGAGCATCCATCCGAGTCTGGTTGTTGGAAAGAATAGATGTCAGTTTTTCCTATGTTTGATGAAAAGAGGAATTGCGTTATACGTTTATGTACAGACGGGTTTAATCCTCATGGAAGAAGTAAAGATTACTCTTGCTGGCCAGTAATGACAACGCCATATAATCTACCCCCATGGTTATGTATAAGCGACAGTTTATGTTTCTTTCATTGTTGGTACCAGGACCTACACATCGGGAAAAGACATTGATGTTTATTTATATCCTCTTATCGATGAATTCAAAATGTTATGGGTCGATGGAGTTGATACATATGATGCTAATAAGAGTCAAACATTTAACATGAAAGTAGCTCTGCTTTGGACGATAAATGACTTCCCACCATATGGAATGTTATCTGGAAGGAGTACGCATGGACGTAAAAGTTGTCCATATTGTATGGAAAGTAATAAATCATTCCAGCTTCAACACAGTCAGAAACCATGTTTTTTTTATTTTCACAGACAGTTTCTTCCAAATAATCATCCATATCGAAGACAGAAGCAGTCTTTTAAAAGGAACACAATTGATCTTTCAGATCCTCCATCAATTAAGACAGGCGATATAATATTATCATACTTGGAACAATTAGAGAAATCAGCCTCAGAGAATGGAGATAAAACAAAAAACCTTCCTGGTTTTGGTGAGAGACATAATTGGATTAAGAAGAGTATATTTTGGGAGTTACCATATTGGAGTAAGTTACTGATACGACACAACTTAGATGTTATGCATATATAGAAAAATGTGTTTGATAACATCTTCTATACTGTTATGAATGTAACCGGTCGATCAAAAGATACAGTAAAGTCTCGTCGTGATTTACAAATCATATGCAATCGGCCAGAGTTGCATATAAAGGAACATGATAGTGGAAGGGTTGAAGTTCCCAAAGCAAAGTATACCTTAGATAGAAATCAAGTTAAGCTTGTCCGTGAATGGACAAGCAAATTGAAGTTTCCAGACGGATATGCATCAAATTTTTCCAATTTGGTCGATTTGAAGAAGTTTACATTTAAGGGAATGAAAAGTCATGACTGTCATGTTTTTATGGAAAGATTGCTACCGTTAGTGTTCAGAGGATTGTTACCAAAAAACATTGTGGATGTTCTTTCAGATGTTAACAGATTTTTCCAGGTGCTATACTCTTCACGTATACACCGCATGAAGATGGATTATCTTCATAAAAATATTCCTGTGATTATGTGTAACCTGGAGAAGATATTTCCGCCTTCATTTTTTGATTCGATGGAGCATCCGATGATTCATATTCCATGGGAAGCAAAAGTAGGAGGGCCAGTAAAATATCGTTGGATGTATCCATTTGAAATGTAATTAATATATTATAATCTCCTTGTATTATTTACTATTTCAACTAAATGTTTTACCTATTTTCTTATAGGTTTATGTTCTTTCTTAAAAGAAAGGTCCGAAACAAAAGTAAAGTTGAAGGATCTATAAGTTCACAATATACATATATATATATATGAGGAAGTCGCAACATTCTGCGCAAGATATCTTCCAGAAGATGTGGAGACTATCCACAATAGATGCAGGAGGAATGAGACAATTTATTCCGATGAAGAACCTTGTATCAGTATCTTTCGTCCATCCACTCATCTGATAGGAAAAGCAACTGAACGTTTCTTATTGAAATAAGAGAAGGATGCTGCAGAGTTATACGTATTAGATAATTGCGAGGAAATAACACCACATGTTCAGTAAGTATTTGTATTACTTTATGTATATATTCATGTACAAGTAATTCTTATGTTTCTCTTACCAATTTTAGGGAATTTAGAAAGAAAATTATGGAGGAAAATCTTATGTATTCAGATGACGAAGTTCTGAGCGCATATAGGAATCAATTTCCAGCTTGGTTTAAAGACCGCTCCAAATAGTTGGACGGTGGTGATTTCTATTCTCATATTTAAAAATATTTTGGAGAAGGCCCTGTTTATAAGGTCCGATCATACAACTCTTGCTATAGCAATGGGTATCGTTTTCATACCTTAAATTCCGGTAAATATTTAACAACTCAAAATCATAGAGTGATGGTTCGCAGATCTTGTTGTGAGGAAGATCGTATGGATTATTATGGAATTTTAAAGGAGATACTAGAAGTGGAATATAGTATACCAGGCTTGAATAAAGTGGTTCTTTTCTTGTGTGATTGCCTTGAACCCAATGGAGGTGTAGTACTCGATAGAAGAAATAACATTGTCGACGTGGTACAAAGAAGATTTGTACGCAGATTTGAACCATTCGTCTTAGCATCTCAAGCGGATCAAGTATATTATCTCCCACAAATATCAAAGAAGAGAAAGAGCGTTGAAACAGTAACTGTTGTGAAGATAAATTCTCGAAGTTATATCTCTAATGATTACACTAATCAGGAAGATGACATAGATGAAGCATTCACACCAACACATGAACAAATAGACTTAACAGAAGAAGTCCCAATTATCGAATCGATTCGATTGACTGATAATGAAGTTTTTAGTGTTGACTTACAAGATGATGTTGACTCCAAAAATGATGACTTAGAAAACTCAGAAAACGAAGAAATATCCTTTAATCCCACCGAAATAAATGATGAAGATTAGTTGTAAGTTTTATTACACAATTATAATCGAAGGAATTAAAATCTTAAGTAATAAATATGTAATTAACTATTACATCATTATTACAGTCATGGCAGGTTTTGGACGTGACGGGGCGCATGGATCACATAGATCCAATCGTCCATCCTCCTCAGACACACCTTCGTCCAGTAGGCAGCCCACCCTGGATGCTGTTCTTGATTCACAGTCCGACGAGGTCCGCCGGGTGATAGCCTACTACGATTCTCTTGGTTATCCTCCGCCCCCTTCTATGTAGGAGGCTATGGAGAGCCATCTACCTCAGCAGCCCCTACAGGATTCCCAGTCCAGGTCCCCATACCAGCACGGACATCGATGGGTTCTGACTCTCCTTCTTCTGGACATCCGAGCACCTCCGTACCCTTACCTACTGCAGTTGGACAGACATCGGCGTCCTACCCTTTGTTGGAGGTTACAGCAGATGGGAGGTAAATTTTTTAGAGATTTCATCGTTTAAATTTTTTCCAAATATTTATACATTGTATCATAATTGAAATTTCTAGCAAATACATGGATTTTGTGAATAGCAACAGGGAGGCAAAGGAGATAACCAACATAATAAAGACACACTTGACTTACATGCAATTTAGATGGTGTCGCATCCCTGCTGCAGAACAGGAGAGATTGTTTGACATGTTTCTGGTAAGAAAAATTTCTAAGTGATACAGAATTTTTTGGTCAATTTTTTTGTATCTTATAATTTGTTGTAATTTTCAGAGTAGATTTCGCATTGGCTCTGGTCTGGGGAAGGAGGCTTATCGTAGAGCCTTCATTCGTTTGGCAGAAAAGAGAATGAACGATACATTTTTCAAGGCAAGGAGAGACTCGCATGCGAAGACGGGATGCGAGGAGATGAATTTTGAGGAGATGAAGAGGTTCCCGCCAACATGGTGTACGGAGGATAGGTATTGTACTTGTTAAATAATTTATAATAAACTTTTTAAAATAATCAATAATCATAACATAATCCTTGCAGATGGGCGGATTTCTGTGATGCATTCATTGCGGATGCTGAGTTTGGAAGAAGATCTACGGCGGGAAGGACAAATCGCCAGAAACAAAGGATTAAGTCGACAAGTGGCTAAAAGCCACAATCATATTAAAGCGGAGATGGTATTATGATTTAAAATTAATTTTTGGAGATCTACTTTAATATAATGCAATGTTGTTATTATATCTCAAAAAAAATTTCAGGCAGCCAGGTTGGAAAGGGAACCCTCTTTTCAGGAGTGGTGGTCGAGGTCCCACATGAGTGGGAGAGAAGGATAGTCGCAATGGCCCACTCTTGAAGCAGGAGAATTGTTGGTAAGTCTATCAATTTATTTTCAATTAAATGATATATTATAATTAATTTATATATATTAAACTTTGTATTTCAGGATCGTTTCTGGCACTATCTGCAGAAAAATGGGGTGTTGATCCAACTGGAGAGCAACCACCATTTGATAAAACGATCTGGAAGCAGGTATATATAGATAAATATTATCTTACTATACTCATTTCTAATATATAATTTTATATTAAATAATGAAAATCTTATAAGGTATTGGAGGAGAGGGACGTTGTGGCGAATAGGAAGAAGACGCTTGGTGGTCTTCCTCTATATTATGTGGAGGAACATCGTCACTCCTATTCTGCATACTCTCAGCCGTCGTACACGCAACCACAATCGTCCCAATCATCAGTTCCAATGGAGTCGCAGATGGCGATGATGGTGGAGCAAGTGACGAAGCTCCGAGAAGAGTTCACATCGTATATGTAAGTATTCTACTTATAGAATGAGTAATAATTTTATATTTCTATATCTACAAAATGTAAGTAATAGATATATATCTTCCATATATAATATAGGTCGCAAGGACGTGCATCTCAACCTGAAGAGATTGAATTTGATGACGAAGAGGAGGAGGAGAACGACCCTGAAGAAGAGGCACGCATGTATGCGAGGTTCAAAGAAAAGGAGAAGGAAAAAAAGAAATCAAAGCAGGGTTTAGTGTCTAGATTTTTTAGATCAAAGAAGAAGTAAATTATTTTTGTTTTTGACTTCTATTGTTGTTAAACTTTTAGCACGTTTTTTAATTTATATGAACTTTATGAACTTTGATAATATTATTTGTTGTAGTTTACTTGTCGTTGATGCTACGGACAAATATTTGTAATATTTATAAGTTAAATTTGAATGTTTGTTTCTAAGTTCATGTATATTGCGTGAATTTCACTTGTCAGTGCTAGTTATCTTAGTTAACGACCTGCTATAATATATATACACTTAGGGAGCTCTTATAAGTACCTGCGATGGTTTATTGGCAGGCTATACAGGTTCGACGGGCCTCAAAACCCCGTCGAACCTATATAATTTTTTTACTGGAAATCAGTTTGGGCGAGCACATGTGCTCGCCAGGTGCTCGGTATATGCTCTCTGATTGATTGAACTATTTTACAGAGGCGATCACATTGGTGAGCACATCTGTTCACGCCCAATATGTGGGCGAGCACAGAGCGTCCGACTGTGCTCGCCAACCTCCCGGAGCGACGCTCATAGAAGCGAGCACGTCATGAACGAGCACATGTGCTCGCCAACTAGCCGGGCGTGCACATGGCGGGCACTAGGCGTGCACATAACGAGCATTTTTGTGCACGCCAGTCCCGCCTTTTTTGTAGTGATTTTTGTTTAAACCATAAAAAATATTTATTATTTTATGTAATTTTATTACGAATTTTATTTATTTTTACAAGTTAGTTTATTACAGGTTACTTTTCGGAGGTCTCTTTATATGTATTTTTACCTATATTATGTGTATTTATTTTTATTTTATATTTCATATTTTATTATTTTATATACAATATTTATATATTTATAATTTATTTAAGTACACATAATTATATTTTTATTGTTTTTCCTGAGTTTATTTGTACATTTAAATAAAAAAGTGTATTAATTATATAAGTATAGATTTAGTGTATTCATCTATGTATTTTGTATATCATTTTATTTTAATTTTATGGTTTTATTATATTCTAAATATTTACATACACTATAAAGAATATTTAGGAAATTATAAAAATATAAAATTGTAAAAATTATAAAAAATAAATAAAATGAATATTTTATTCAGGTATATAATATAAAAGGGGTTCAAAACCTAACTATTTCATCTTAACTTCAAATTAAATGAAACCACCTTCATTAAATAGCTGATAAAATATATATAACTAAAGATGATTTTTGGTGTATTTTTAGTTCATTTGGAGAAGATATGGATCTAAGAAGTTTGGATTTTGGAATTTTATTCTGAGTCTAGAATGTAAAGTTTGCATTTTTTTGTGTGAAATCAATTTTATATTTTCTGTGCATTTTTATCTACAATTTCACATACAAATTTCCTTTATTCGAGGTGTAAATAATAAAATATAAAATGGGTACCAAAAGTGGATTATTTGAGAATAAATTTAGGGTTTCTTATTGTATTTTGACCCTTATCTCTCCCTATTTTATTCCTTGTCGACCCAAACATCATGATGCTTAGGTCTCGGGGTTTAGGGTCATAAAATACCTTTGGCATTTTATTCATTTTCTTTTCTTTATTCTTTTATTTTATCTTTAAACAATACAATTCATATAATATGTATATAATAAATAATGGATGTTAATTTATGCAAAATAATGACATATACATGCATTTAGGTAGGGTTTATAGGTCAAAATGAAAGAATAAAGGTGATGAAATGGAGATTCATCAATATGGTACATTGGATAATGCTAATTATATACTTCCCATCTTCTTGGATCATGAGCTATAATCCATTTCTTCCGCTAAAAACAAAAAAGGAGTGCATATTGTTTGTTTTTATGATTTTTCCAACCAGTTAAATATGTATTGTAAGTGTTGTGGATTTAAGGATTTTTATGATTTTCATTCACCTCTTTTTACAATTTGCATTGAGTAAATTTTAGAGTCTAACACGATTCTTAACCAAATTATAGTCAAGAAACTGATGGTTGACAACTTTTTTTGAATTTTAATGAATTGTTTGCTTTAGCCTTGTTTCTCTTATTATTTGCACAATAAGGTGGATGGAATGTTGGAAGAAAAGGAAAAAATGGGGCATAGTGGTTGATCATTTGAATCATATATATGTATATGTTTCAATTTATGTATGCATGTATACATAATGGAATCAAATACTCAATCTTTCAAGGTTGTGCTGATAATATACACTTAATGGAATCGTATATATGTGTATGTATGTATGTATGCATGCATGTATACTTAATGGAATCAAATACTTAGTCTTTCAAGGTTGTGCTGATAATGTACAAATTTTACATATCAGCTTTCAATATGAGATTATTATCTTGAAAATTAACTAAGGGATTGGGGTGTTTCAAAATGGCTATTCTCATGAGATTCTACATTGAAAAAATAGTTTAAAGCTTCTTATTTTATTTTGACATTTAAGTGTGATTTGAGATTAATTCATAATGAAGTCAAATATTTGAATTTGAACTAACATATACAACCAAGACATTGGCTTGTGAATCACATCTATTTTCTTGAAGATCTGCATTAGATAAATAGTTTATACATATGTTGTAGCAAGTAGATGATTTCACGTGCTAGTTCATAGAAAAGGTTGAATGTCATTTTATATTACCGAAATATATTAGAATATGTGATTAATTCCTTCATATATATGTGGTTGATTTTTCGAAACACTTTACTTGAAATTACATTGTACTAAAATGTTTACACTTTATGTTTCGTCTATATTATATTTTTCGAAACATTAATATCTAACATATGAATTTATTATAACATTATTAATTATTTTTAATTAAAAAATACGAATATCATAATATGTATATATTTCCGCATATACTTCTTCATATACTCTTACTTGCTCTAGATCGCTCGATCGAATGAATCGGCATGTCGAACTTCTTAACCTTGGAGATACCAAAAGGGTACTCTTAGCCTCAAACTTGTCTATAAACAGAGTGACTTGAAGTAGTTGGTACCGGAATGCGGATATAGAAAGGAACGTGGATGATCGAAAATCCAAACCATGAAATCTATTAATGCGCGATAGAGCAATTATTTCTCGAAAAAGTAAGAAACAAATTTTTGTGTCGAGATATACACAAGAAGCTAAATATACTACGTGCACTATGGCTTCTACTTGCATTGTAGTTAGAGTCGAAATACTAGTATAGATATTTGTATTACCATAGCTTTATTTGTTTTCAATTAAAATGCTGAAAATTACTATAGATGACTATAGATTGAGAAACCAAATACTTAATATGGATACTAATCCACTATAAATATTTGCAATTCAAGAATGAATATATGACAAATATTTACAAAGTATCCACGAATATAGAGTGTTGCTTACTTTATAATACCTAAAGTTTTAAAAAAAGAAACTTTATATGAAAAAAATACAAAAAACATTATGATGACTACAGATTATAAATATTAACGTATTAGCTTTACAACGAAAGTATTGTAGATGGTTGCACTACGTGGTAACTTACAAGTGATAAAATTTTGATAGGTCCGATCTTTGCCACTGTTCATTCAAAGAAATAAAAGGAAAATGCTATAAGTCAATATATAGATGTAATATAAAAAAATACAAATATTAATATATACCTTTATTAACTTTTCAACGTTAATATTCATATTTGTGTATGTCAATATATAAAATATGTCATTCACATTTGTATTTATTTGTCAAATTTTGAAGTCAACATTCATATACTTATTTGCCAAACCAAAAGGTGATCTTTATATCTTCAAAATGAAAAGGACATGCTGGAGTTGCTTCAAAAAAAGAAGCACATGTGAATTTTTTAACGGATCCACAAGATGGGAGATCGACACTTAGACCAACAGATGTTTTAATATTTGGATGGCTTGGAAGGAAGCATGCATGTGTTGATTTGACTGGAGTTTCTCCATTGGTGAGTCCGATAAGGAGTGATTTTATTGCGGGATATACTGCACAGAAAGCTGCCTCGACTAAAGTTTATAAGCATGAGAAGGCTTGTATTGACAATCAACATGTATTCATTCCTTTTAGTTTTGACACCTTAGGATTCTTGGCAATTGAAGCAGTAGGGTTCCTAAAAAAGGTCGAAAGAATTATGCATAGCAATGTTATACTTCTCAGATCTATAGATGTTGTATTTTGAAGAACTGAATTTGTTATCTAAAAAGGATTGACAACGCAGCTTGTTGCCCTTCTCTCATCAATCTCTCTGTAATTTTTATTAATTATCTCAATTTTTATAAGAATATTAAAATATACACAAATCCGCTTTGATCCATAATTGCAATACTAACTACTAATTTTTTTTAAAAATCATAATATAAGAATGTATGCCAAAAAATCGCAATATTTGTTTGTCTCCTTTTGGGCTTCTAAAGTTTTTTTTAAATCATAATATAAGAATGTATGCCAAAAAATCGCAATATTTGTTTGTCTCTTTTGGGCTTCTCCCACATCCAATTTTTTGAATTGATATACGGATTGGAACTAAACGACCATCTGTATCGGAATAGAATATAATACCCGATTTGTCCTCCTCGTATGCAAACAACTATACAGGAATAGCAGTCCCATTTGTTTCTTTACTCTGGAGACAAAGTTCTCCGTACAATGTGAGTGGTGTGGACAGCAGAGCAGAGCAGAGAAGAGCAGAGCAGAGAAGAGCAGAGCACAGGGATGGATGCTGCAGTGTCCTTCCTACGCTGCACTGCACTGCACCACACGGGTGGCGGTGGGAGGACGCATTTACTCTCTCACCGCCCAATCCGCACCGCTTGGTTGCTTGGCTGCACTGCACTACACCACACGGGTGGCTGTGGGAGGACGCATTTACTCTCTCACCGCCCAATCTGCACAGCTTGGTTGCTTGGCCGCGTGTTCACACGAAACCTCTCTCTCTCTCTCTCTCTCTCTCTCTGCTGAAGTACCATTGCTCCGATGTCAGGAGCCGATGGATCATCACATCCACGATAAGATGAGGGGGATAACATGATTTTAACGGTCGAAAAGACATCTGGATGATGCTCCTGTATTCGGACGGGGGAACTATTATGAATACTAGTGTATTAGCCGGTGCTTCGCGGCGGTTTGGAGAAAAGACACATTTGTAATATTATCAAAATTATGGAAATTAAGGAACATACTAATTTACTGCCTTTTAATTTCTCAAAATGTTCCTATTGCAAAAATGTAAAACTACTCTTATAAAAATGAGAAAAGGGAGCATGCTAGTGGCAAAGGTTCTCTAACCACATGTCAATAAGTTGAGACAAACTCAACATTAGTTATAGTTTAAGTATTGTACATAGATATATAGTTATGGTGATGACAATATTCCAATCAATTGATAGTAATTTATCCAATTGTTGTTAAGTTTATGGCTACATATTCATGGGAAAATCATTTCATAGTGACAGTTAAAGAGAACCCGACTATGGTGCTTGTACTTTTTACCATATGTACAATCTTAGTTTTCTTGAAAACTAAGTTGTCTCAAATATAGTCCCTTGAATTTGTTAATATGATTGCAACATGTTTTCCATTGCAGTATATGTTTTTGTCTATGGATTTATCTTCCCATTGTCGAATAACCCCTCAAAGTCAGATGTACACAATAATTTTCTTAGAGTATTGATTATGAATCAATTATTTGAGTACTGATCATGGTTTTAGATATCTGGGTATGAAACATGTATTCAGGTTTGTAAAATCCATATTCAAACACGGATATTGTAGAAATAATTATGGATCAATCAATATGGTCTAATATAAATGTTGATTTCGTTAGATTGTAAATTTAATAGTGGAAATAGTTGTATGAGTTTGTTAATATGATCTAATTTAAAGATCTTGATTTCGTTGGATTGTGAATTTGGTATATTTGTTGTAATAATAAATGAACTTCTTGATATCTATAAAGTAATATCTTCTTACTGTGATGAAAAGTTGCGGATGCTAATGCTGATAGACCATATTGTTTGCATTGTTTTATACATGCTTCCATGTTGTTGGGGATTCAGGTCTGGCTAACAACAAATTCTTGATTTGCAATGTGAAAAACAACCTATCCATATGTTATTCATGGATAAGCTTATTCACATCTCGTTGTATATCATTGCAATTGTGATTGGAAAAGAAATATAAACCTCATATCCAAAGTACTACCATTTAGTAAATAAAATCAAGAAAACTACATTTGTATGATAAAAATATAATTAAAAGTATGTTGTCAAATCTTTGTTACAAATGAAAAAAAATGATGCATACAATCCAACATCACATCTGTCAACCTTTGTACTTTAGTATTATAGCAACACGAAATTAAAGTTGATCTTGAGAATCTACTAAATCATTTTCCATCAAATGGTGATGTTTGATTGCTATTGGGACTCGAAGGTGGTGATGGTGCGACTTACGTGATAGATGTGTATTTCTTTTGATGCTGCAAATCAAAAAAAGTTCATGACAATGGAACAATTTGAGTTCATGGATTGTTAACACAAGAAAGAGCTTAATATTGCACAATCAACATATTTGAGTGATCTAATTTTTGGATATCAAGGAGGGGGGTATGCTATCAAAGTGGTTGTCTACCAAATTCCTTAAAGTAATATGCACAGAAGTGAATTTTGAAAGAACACTTTTTATAATGCTATTGAGTATAAATCATGAGGTTGTGGGAAAACTCATAGACTCATTATGTTGGAGAGTTTCCACGGAATTTTCGGGATACTTCCAATAAGACTATTGTTATGCAAATATCTAAAATCCCCTAAGGGTGAATGCATATTTTGAAAAAAACAGAATTTTTCCTATCTATCTTCCATAGTATCGCAAAAGGAAAACACTCTCTCTTAACATTAACAATTTTAAAGGTTTAATGAACAAAGTGTACCCGTGTTTATATTAGGTTTTCTTATTCAGATTTCACTTATGTTTTTATATAAAAAATATTAATAAGTCATTGTAAGTTGTTTTCCACTAATATTAATCCTTCTACCAATTTTCTCAAGGAACAATGAAGAGGCACCACTTTATGATTAAAATAATAAGCAAGGAGCTTCTTGTTGGCGAATAGGTTCTTAATCTGCCACCAGGTTGGGAGTTTCCTCAACTTCTAAAAGAACCAAAGAAAACATGAGTTGTATTAATCATAAATCTAGCAATGGCCTAATATAAAATAGTTGTACGCTTGCAGAATCAAGCTTCATGTATGTCATCCCATGCAAATATGAAGCACGCTTAAATCAAAATTCCAGGCTACATATAAAAATAAATTTGGAAGGGGACTCTTAGACTCCCCATATGATTTATCCTCACGAATCATCAGATGTCAGCAACAAAGGCTTCTATGATAACCACTCTAAACAAAATACTCTGAATGAATTGTCTAAGAACTGAATCATGCGTGGTTAATTCATTATTAACTCAGTAAATCAAAAGAATATATGAAATCGATAAAACATAATACAATCGAATATGATGAACTCAATGTTAAAATGTTCAACAGAACATAACTCATCAGTCAGTCGTGTCCCATGGGTGCCTTTTCACAAAAAAATAAGAATGGGTGAGATACTAAGCCAACTGCCCAACAAACAAATAGTATCACCTTTCTTAGCTATAAGTATGCCTAGCACTCACTCTTTCTTGTGAGCTCCAATGCTATCCGTGTATTGAATATCTTCTGATGGACATCATATTATTGGCCTTCAAAAGTCAAACCATATCTTGTAATGATTATACAACAAACTGTACAGAACTTGATAGTATGAGAGCCAAATATCCTCCCTTTCCCAAGCTTTAACCAAGGCGCCAGTCTTTCCTGTCTCATCCACACGAGATTGTACAGACTCCTATCACGCACAAATAGTATATTATTTTCGTAGGGAAGTAAGTGACGAGTCGCTAAATACGATATATAATTTGGTCACGTTGTAGTACGTGTACTTAGCGATTCAGTCAGAACCGAGAAAAGAATCTCCGTGAAGAGTGTCTCGGCTTTAATTTATATCCCGGGCAAGTCCGGGTTCGAACATAGGGGGGCAAAGGAACAACTTCGGTTTTAATTCAAAAACTTAGATTTTGATTTCAGTGCGGTATTTTTTTATTTTTTTATGCAAATAGAATGCAAATGCAAGTGAATTACAACACTAAGAAAACACACAACAAGGCCAAATTAATTTTAATGTCAAATTAGTCCAATTTAGCCAAATTATATTTTTCTTAGAGTCCTAATCCAGATATGAATGCAAGATACTTTTTTTGGAATTTTATGGGTTACAATGCAATAAATAAAAATGCACACTTTTTATGGGTTTTTTCACAATTTATCACACAAACAGTAAGCAACAATCATGAAAAAATTACTGGAATTAAAACATGATGCAAGGAAGCTACAGTAAAATTTTTGGATTTTTTACAAAGTATGAATTTTTTATGGATTTTTTAATGAAATCAGAGTGACAGTGAGTAAATAATTTCTAATAAATCCACGTTATCGAATTAATCAAAGTGAGAATTATCTCAAGTAGATATTTTCATGGGGCATACAGGAGACTTGAAATTTCGTGAAAAGGATGTATGTGGACTTAATTAAAAATCAAATACTAAAACCACTCTACAAATTATTTCAGGCACAAGACAACTCCACATTGGATGAAATTTGGATAGTACGTTAATCACTTTTCAAGGCATCATGTCAAATTTTTTTTGGAATTTTTAGAGCAACTATGTGTGAGATATAAATTTAAGAGTATAGAATGGGTAAAATATGAAGATTTTCAATCAACCCATTTTAGTTATTTCACAATATCTCACAAAAATATAAATAAATATTCAGAAGGTACAAAATTAGTTGCTCAACATGAAAACATTTTTCATTGCATAAAATGATGCAAAATATAGAACCAAATTGATTTGCAAACACAAGGTTATCTGTGCAAAATGAAAATCAAAAGAAAAACACACAACACAAGTATATACAAGGATGATTTTGCAATTACAGAAACATAGAAATAAACTAATGCAATTTCTACATAAAAAAAATAAAAAAATACCTTTCTTCTTCCTTGGTTCTTCACAGGTGGAACCCAACGTGGATTGTGGTCGGTGGCGCGGGGCGGCGCTGCGGCACGGAGCGAGGCGGCACGCGGCGATGGCGGAGGGCGCGGGGAGGTGCGGCTGCCGGAGGCGTGGACGGGGGTGGGCGGAGGCTGTAGCGGCTAGCGATGGAAGGAGGCCGCGCGAGCGGGCGGACCTGTGGAGGAGGAGTGGGCGACGAGTCGCGCACGGGGCCGCGCCGCCGGAGGGCGGAAGGAGGCCGCGCGCGCAGCTCCGCCGCTGGGTGCGGAGGAGGTAGCGACGGCGCCGCTTGGACGGAAGGGGAGGGGCGGCGGGCGTGCCTGCGACTCCTCCTCTTCTTTTTTTTAATTTTTTTTAATTTTTTCATGTTTTGATTAAAAAAACTGCTGTGCTATTTTTTTGTTTTTAATTTTTTAATTTTTTTCTGCTGCAATTTTTTTGTTTTAAATTTTTTTATATATTTTTGAAAATTTTATTAAAACAGGGAATGAACAAGATGAGAAGGAAAAAATGATGTGGTGAAGGTGGTAATATGATGAAGGTGATGATGATGGTGATAGTATGATGTGGTTGGTGAATGATGACGAAAATGATGAAAATGATATATTATGAAACAACAAGGAAAACAAAATTTTAGATAAAATAAAACAACAAGATAAATGAGGAGAAATTCTTACCTGATTCTTCGCCGAATTGGCGGAGCAGCTACGCTAGACTCCTGTCGTCGCCTCGATCCGATTGGCGAAATAAAATTGGAGAAGCTAAGCGAGCTCGATGGGGAACTCGTGACGCGGAGGAGGTCGTCGCTTGAGGAAGACGCTTCGCCGCTGTCACCAACAAACACTCCAAGCTCTCTCCTTATTCTATAAGAATGGTGGATGAGGAAAAATGAGGATGTACATATGAATATAAAGAGAAGAAAAAGGGAGGTTAGAAAGGTGGTGGAGTTGAATGGGAAGTTTTATTATTGGTGGTGTTGAATGGGAGGTTGGTGGAAGAATATAATGATATAAAGTATGCTACTTTAAATACAACAAAAATAAAGAGGAAAAAATGGTGAATTTACAAGTGAATACATACAACATGTACATTTTTTGTTTGCTTTTCTAAAATGTATTTTTTTATCTTTTTAATAAGAGATATTTACAACAGAAAAAATACAATAAAATACTATAATCAAAATATAATACAAGCATGATTTTTTATATTTTTATGAATTATAAAAGATAAAATAAAAAAATGAAGAAGGAATGAATATATACATAATATACAATGTACATCTAGGTCCCAAAACCCAACTTTTGCAAATGAGCTCCGATTTTAATGAAACCACTTCCGTTGGATAGATAATTTTCTAACTTAAACTTTAAAAGTGAGTTTGGTGAATTTGGAGTTCAGACGGAACGGGAATTTGGTTTGAAAGTTGGACTTTACGGCTTTTTCTCTTTGGGATCTAGGAGCATTTATTTGAGATGAAATTTGTTTTGTATTTTTGTATTTTCATTTACATTTTTATAAACAAGTTAGAGAAAGAATTAGGTAAAAAGGAATTGAAATGAAATTATTAAAAATCTATAAAGTTTTGGACTATTTACAGGTGAAAAACTCCTTTAATTTGCGGCTTTTTAGTGTTAATTTATTTTATAAAATCTAATATACAATAATTAGTGTGTTTTATTTACAAGAGTTATTTTGTTAATTTATTGATTTTATGGACATTTTTCTGGGATTTTACTCAGGGATTTTGCTAAGATCAAGATATTGCGATGATGAATCGCGGATTCATCACCCCCTATACTTAAACTTTGCTAGTCCTCGAGCAAATAAAGAATGAATAAGTTGGATTAACCCCTGACTGTGCATGTGAATACAAGACTTGATCTGTTCAAGAACTCTCAGTTTTAGAGATCCTAAAATTCTAAGCTGAATCAAGCTCTAGTCAAAAGGTATCCAATTTCCCTAATCATCAGACTCTCTTTGTATACATATATAGTAGGGATATGACTTTAAGTGTTGACCGCAGTTACAAGAGTAGAGTCACAACGTCACCCAAGGTTCCAGTCCAAGAGACTCTCCTACGGACCCGATCCTCAATACTAGGGAATAAATCATTTCTTGCATCCAATCCACCGTCTCTTTAGTTGTCATACTTGAAAGTGTAGATGGAAGGCCAGTTGATGGAGGGCATAGGATTGTGTCATTTCTTCTCTCCCTCTCATTGGAACAAGGATCCTCTCGAGTGCCTTATTACTCAACACATTTTTTTTGTGTTGATCAGTGCGTCCGTCAAGAGAAGTTGGAGCTGTCTGCACTTGTTTTCCTGGGAGTACACCGGGGTGTGTCTTTTTTGAGTATCTATTATACCTTCTACACCCAGACTTGTAGCATTTACGATGCAGAGCCCTTTTTTGGTGCAAGCCCGACTCCTGGTCCTAATAGCGATGGTCCAAGTGGACACTTTGAAATGGTTGGGAGCGCTCGCCTTTGGTGGAAGCTCTTTTGATAATTGACTTTGTGGAATGAGAGCTTTTCTTTGACATTTCATTGCTTTGTAGTATTTTTGGCTAGCTCCACTGCTTTAACCAAGAGTTGGCAGACACTGATCAATAATTTTTTTATTTTATCACACCCTGGCACATAGGTAAATATCAAGAGATAGTACAAGAACCATGTTCTCATACTGGCTAAAGATGCTGACACTCAGGTTTCATGAAGTCTTCATTGATTTTATCCCATCCTCGAGCATCATTAAATCAAGTCCAAACTCAAATCCCCCATCCCAGTTCCTCGGGTGAAATTTCAACTCATCTCATCATAACTGCAGTCGTGTATGTGAGGTGCTGATCATATTCTTACGGTAGAGACTAAGTATGCAATATAGCACACAAATCATTCAAACTAGGGAAATGTGAATAATTAAATCAAGGACCCTAATGACTAAGGCTGGTTAACTCAAAATCTCAAGAGCTCATAAACCAAGTGTTCTTGAACATCACTAGTCTTTTGTGAAAGTGAACGTGTCAGGGGTTAAATCAACTTATTAGTTAGTGTTTTTTTGTGATTTTTTTTAAAGTTCAGAAAAAAGATTTTTTTGACAAACAAAGGCAAAGAAGATTTTTTTTAAGAAAAAAGTTTTGCTTTTCTTTTTTTGTTTAATAAAAAGGTTTTTTTTCTTTGAAAAGTTTTTTTTGAAAAAAAAGTAAATAAGAAAGGACTTTTTTTTTGAAAAAGTTTTTTTTAAGAAAATAAGGGATTTTTTAAAGATATATTTTTAAGAGTTTTTTTTTTTATTTTTGTTTTTTTTGTTTTTTTGAAATTTTTTTACCCACCCCATAATTATTGTATAATAGATACAAAAATACGTGAAAGTACGAGCTATGGGTAAAGTATATATGTAATATATACACACCCCCTATACTTAGCATGTGCTATGTCCTCATGGCACAAGAAGCAAGAAGAAGTCATAGCTCGTGCTAAGCGTAGGATGGTTAAAATAATAAACAATATAGAAGTCGATCCGCCCCCCTATACTTAGGCTCTGGACAGCCTAAGTGTAGAAGAAGAGCAAAAATGGGGCGGACAAGGTCAAGAGGAGAAATGGATGAGTATGTACACATGGCGGGCATCGGCTCCCCCTATACTTAGGCTCTTGGTAAGCCTAAGTATAGGACAAGAGTAAGTGTGAGAACCGATGTGATCTGGAGAATATACAAAGAAGGGAGTATGTACAAGAGGAGTGAATCTATACAAGGATCAAGAAGGTTTGTGACGGACCTTCTTGTGGGAGCGAGGGGGTGGGTAGTATACATATGTGTCGCTGTCAGAATCGTTCGTAGAGGAATAATAGTGAGGTATGGGGAACGTCCAACGAGGGTCGACACACAGCTGCTTGCTCAAATATGTCTTCAGAACAGCTGAACTGAGCTCACTCATATAGATCACCTCATCCGGACCTGATGAGGACTCCTCAGAAAGTTCCTTCTCTGGGACATCAAAGGTAACCTTCTTACTCGGTTTTCTAAAACCTGAAGCATCAAGAGGAAGAGGAGATTGATACGTCTTAAGGAGTTCGGGGGAACACCTCAAGGAATCAATACCCGTCTTCTTCTTACCAGATGACCGACTAGAGGATGGAGCAACCGAATTATCAAGATTTGTCAATTTGGTCCCAACTGTCTCTTTCGGTGTAGGTCGTGGATGTAGTGAGGTGCTGACTAGAGGTTCATCATCAGATGAGTCACCATATGCATTGTAATACTCCTGCAGGGTCAGCATACGTCTCTGGTAAGGCATAGTGTTCTCAGTTGTCTTGGCATTGATTGTCTCGTGAGTCGGATTATCTAAATAATTAAGGAAATCAGTAATGATCATGTCCGACTCAGGGACAACTTCTGGTTGTAAGTCATCTCTAGAAGCTGTCACGGTTGTGGGGATGCAAGCAGTGGGTGGTGTGGAGGTGTAGGGAGTCTCTGAACCAATGGTTGTCTGGACAATCGGTATCTCAGGTTTAGTAGAGAGACGGGACTCGACTATCTCTCGAAGGTCACGACTGTCTGCAACTTTACGGGTTACCTTGGAATATCGTGTGTCCTCAAAGATCGGGTGAGGTCGGAGTGCTCCCAATGCAGAGAAATCGATCTCCCGAGTCTCACAATCTATAGTTGCCTTAGCCAAGGCTAAGAACGGCTTTCCGAGAATGATCGGAGACTGGGTGAACTCTCCTCGGTGCTCAATGTCAATGATCGTGAAGTCTACCTCTAATAGAGCACCTTGGAAAGTAACGATGACTGAAATGGTTCCTCTCAACCGTTTAACAGATCGATCTTCCAACTGAATGATCTCTCTTGACTTCTTGATAGATTCGAGTTTGAGCTTGGCAAACACGGAGGTCGGGAGGATATTAATCGGTAAGTCATCATCGATTCTTGCATTGGTGAATGTGGTATCTTTGATTTCACAATCAAATCTAGGTAATTGCTTTACTCTGTGGCTCTTGGTTTTTCTCCCTATCATCAAAGATGTGGCCATAGACACTATATGTATTTCAGTCCTTGTTCTCTTATTGCCCGACCTTTTAGGCATTAATTTACTTCTCACAAATCTTTTAAGGTCGGGGAAGTGTTCAATAGCCATTATTAAGGGAAGCTTAAAAATCAACTTTCTATCCAATGCTTCCCTAACCGCATGATCCAATTTTTGTAAATCTTTTCCTTTTTCAATTTTTATGGTATTTTCCGGTTTTTCCATTTTTTGATCTTTTTGATAGGTGAAGGAGGACTAGGAGAATGTACAGACTCAAGTTTGGAGGAAAAGTGGTTAGTAGAAGAGGGAGGTAGAAGGGACTCCAGCTGTACATGACGTGTGGTCAATCCGGTGTCTTCCAGGTTTTCAAGATTCAATCCGCAAAATCCATGATCCACATTCCTACCTGGATTCTTAATTAGTCTACCAATGTCATCCTCCAATAAGTTCTCATGACACATCATGAGAGAAGTCTGCTCAGTTGGAGGATACCGCTGAGAACTTGGGATCTTATACTCAACACATCTTGACTCAGGCGTGTAATGCTGGTTTGAGTATGACCCATCTGTATGGTAGATGTTGGTCGGGTTCTCATAAGGTGGAGTCAGTAAACAGGGGGTCTGTAGATCGGTCTCATGAGTCCAATCCCCTGTATATGTCGGCTCTCCGAATGGGTGATATGAAGGTTTGTTAATGTCGGCTCTATCACTGAGGTCAATCAAGTCAGGAAGATCGTACGGTGCAGGCCTCTCCATTCGGTTTGTCTGGTCGACCATGTTGCACCCAAAGGTCAAGTTGGGATGTGTAAAGGTCAATGATTTACCAGTCCTAACTCGAGGTGAGAATTAGGTATGTGGGGTCAACTGATTCTGCCAATCATTCATCTCAGTAGTGGCTTTCTCTTTGGTTTGTTCCTTAGTTCCAGCAAGCGGACGAGAATATGGTGAGTCAATACAGGGTGGTTGTGGGTCATGGGTGTAAGAATGTGGGATAGGTGAGAAGGACGAAGAAGTGCGGAAGTCAGTCGGAGTTCTGACTTCGCGGTTGGGGTGTGGGTATGAAGAGGAATGAGAGGGTGGAGATGATCGAAATATGGTCGAAGAAGAATGACGAGGATATGATGACCAATATTCTGACATCTTGGAGGGAAAATGGGAGAATGAAGCGGATCGAGGAAGAAAGCGTGCAAGTGCACCGAATAACACACAAAACAAACAAACACAAGAGCAAACCCTGAGTTCACCTACTCAACACTGTGATGGTCGCAAAAGTCCGACCGTTTATCTTTTCAGTTTTAATTAGGTGATAAATCAAGATATAAATCCAATTACGCAAGGCTCAAAAGCAGGTTTTGGGTACTATCCTAGGGGATGCGTCCTCACCTCTCAACAATCACAATTAGCCAAGCATACAATGAGGGTTTTACTCTCCCAAAACAAGTATTTGTTTTAGTCAATTTTTTTAATCAACTCTGATTAGCAGTCCCGATTTTAAGTTTGGTTATCACTTGATTAATACACCAAACAAAGCACGCCTAACGATCAGTCCCGATTTCCTTTTAACCTAAGTTTCAAAAACCAAGGGGAGGGAGTCAAGAAAAGCCGATGCAAATAATAAAATCAATGATGCATGCCCAGTTCAGAAGACTTACAGTGATCCTCGCGCTCTACATGCTGGATGCAAGGCAGAATTGAAATTTTATACTAAATGAATGCAAACGAGAAAACCGTTCCTAGACAGGCAGTTCTATTAGCGAGTGATGAACAAGTTAAATTTGACTAATAGCCCTGCGGTCTAAGTGCGTCTCGTTAAATGTGATGTGTGGTCCTAAAATTTACGAGCACAAGCAATAAAATATTCTAATAAAAATATGCTCTAAGAGCCGTGAGTGCAAGTCCTATTCTACGCCAATCAACCACACGACCACGAGCGGGTCCAATGTCTAGTCCAGTTACAAGCGTGAGCTCTCAAACAAGAGCCGCTCGAAAGAGTGAATTACCTAAGTTATTACAATAATTACAAAATTTCTCTCGAAGATAAATTAATTCTCTTGCTCTTCAGCAGTCGGTGCGCGTCGCGTCCGTCGACCTCCGATGCACTCCAAGTCCACCGGACCCTCGCAAGGAAAATAAGATTTATATTAGAGAGATAAACAACAAAATATATACAAAAATATTGAAGAGAAATAATGGAGAAGAAAATGGATTAATTACAAGTGGTTCGGAGATCAGACTACCCGAGTAAATGAAATTCTAAATCCGAATTTTTAAATTAATCCCTAAGCCGTTTGCCTCCCCGGCAACGACGCCATCTGACGAGTCGCTAAATACAATATATAATTTGGTCACGTTGTAGTACGTGTACTTAGCGATTTAGTCAGAACCGAGAAAAGAATCTCCGTGAAGAGTGTCTCGGCTTTATTTTATATCCCGGGCAAGTCCGGGGTCGAACACAGGGGGCAAAGAAACAACTTCGGTTTTAATTCAAAAACTTAGATCTTGATTTTAGTGCGGTATTTTTTATATTTTTTATGAAAATAGAATGCAAATGCAAGTGAATTACAACACTAAGAAAACACACAAAAAGGCCAAATTAATTTTAATGTCAAATTAGTCCAATTTAGCCAAATTATATTTTTCTTAGAGTCCTAATCCAGATATGAATGCAAGGTACTTTTTTTGGAATTTTATGGGTTACAATGCAATAAATAAAAATGCACACTTTTACGGTTTTTTTCGCAATTTATCACACAAACAGTAAGCAAAAATTATGAAAAAATTACTAGAATTAAAACATGATGCAAGGAAGCTACAGTAAAATTTTTGGATTTTTTGACAAAGTATGAATTTTTTATGGATTTTTTTAATGAAATCAGAGTGACAGTGAGTAAATAATTTCTAATAAATCCACATTATCAAATTAATCAAAGTGAGAATTATCTCAAGTAGATATTTTCATGGGGCATACAGGAGACTTGAAATTCGTGAAAAGGATGTATGTGGACTTAATTAAAAATCAAATACTAAAATCACTCTACAAATTATTTCAGGCACAAGACAACTCCACATTGGATGAAATTTGGATAGTACGTTAATCACTTTCAAGGCATCATGTCAATTTTTTTTGGAATTTTTAGAGCAACTATGTGTGAGATATAAATTTAAGAGCATAGAATGGGTAAAATATGAAGATTTTCAATCAACCCATTTTAGTTAATTCACAATATCTCACAAAAATATAAATAAATATTCAGAAGGTACAAAATTAGTTGCTCAACATGAAAACATTTTTCATTGCATAAAATTATGCAAAATATAGAACCAAATTGATTTGCAAACACAAGGTTATCTGTGCAAAATGAACATTAAAAGAAAAACACACAACACAAGTATATACAAGGATGATTTTGTAATTACAGAAACATAGAAATAAACTAATGCAATTTTTACATAAAAAAATAAAAAAAGACCTTTCTTCTTCCTTGGTTCTTCACAGGTGGAACCCAATGTGGATTGTGGTCGGCGACGCGGGGCAACGCTGCGGCACGCAGCGAGGCAGCGCGCGGCGATGGCGGAGGGCACGGGGAGGTGCGGCTGCCGGAGGCGTGGATGGGGGTGCGGCGGAGGCTGTAGCGGCTAGCGATGGAAGGAGGCCGTGCGAGCGGGCGGACCTGTGGAGGAGGAGTGGGTGACGAATCGCGCACGGGGCCGCGCCGCCGGAGGGCGGAAGGAGGCCGCGCGCGCAGCTCCGCCGCTGGGTGCGGAGGAGGCAGCGGCGGAGCCGCTTGGAGGGAAGGGGAGGGGCGGCGGGCGTGCCTGCGGCTCCTCCTCTTCTTTTTTTTTAAAATTTTTTTTAATTTTTTTATGTTTTGATTAAAAAAACTGCTGTGCTATTTTTTGTTTTTAATTTTTTAATTTTCTTTCTGCTGCAATTTTTTGTTTTAAAATTTTTTTATATATATTTTTTTAAAATTTTGTTAAAACAGGGAATGAACAAGATGAGAAGGAAAAAAATGATGTGGTGAAGGTGGTAATATGATGAAGGTGATGATGATGGTGATAGTATGATGTGGTTGGTGAATGATGGGGAAAATGGTGAAAATGATATAATTATGAAACAACAAGGAAAATGAAATTTTAGATAAAATAAAACAACAAGATAAATGAGGAGAAATGCTTACCTGATTCTTCGCTGAATTGGCGGAGCAGCTACGCTGGACTCCTGTCGTCGCCTCGATCCGATTGGCGTAATAAAATCGGAGAAGCTAAGCGAGCTCGATGGGGAACTCGTGACGCGGAGCGGAGCTTCGCGGATCTCACCTGAAGGAGGTCGTCGCTTGAGGAAGACGCTTCACCGCTGTCACCAACAAACACTCCAAGCTCTCTCCTTATTCTATAAGAATGGTGGATGAGGAAAAATGAAGATGTACATATGAATATAAAGAGAAGAAAAAGGGAGGTTAGAAAGGTGGTGGAGTTGAATGGGAAGTTTTATTATTGGTGGAGTTGAATGGGAGGTTGGTGGGAGAATATGGAGTGGAATGGAGGTTGAAAGAAGACTTGGAGGTTAATGGAGGAAAATAGAAGTTATTGTAGAGAATGAGAAAATAAATAAATAATGATATAAAGTATGCTACTTTAAATACAACAAAAATAAAGAGGAAAAATGGTGAATTTACAAGTGAATACATACAACATGTACATTTTTTTGTTTGCTTTTCTAAAATGTATTTTTTTGTCTTATTAATAAGAGATATTTACAAGGGAAAAAATACAATAGAATACTATAATCAAAATATAATACAGGCATGATTTATTATATTTTTATGAATTATAAAAGATAAAATAAAAAAATGAAGAAGGAATGAATATATACATAATATACAATGTACATCTAGGTCCCAAAACCCAACTTTTGCAAATGAGCTCCGATTTTAATGAAACCACATCCGTTGGATAGATAATTTTCTAACTTAAACTTTAAAAGTTTGGTGAATTTGGAGTTCAGATGGAGCGGGAATTTGGTTTGGAAGTTGGACTTTACGGCTTTTTCTCTTTGGGATGTAGGAGCATTTATTTGAGATGAAATTTGTTTTGTATTTTTTATTTTCATTTACATTTTTATAAACAAGTTAAAGAAAGAATTAGGCAAAAAGGAGTTGAAATGAAATTATTAAAAATCCATGAAGTTTTAGACTATTTACAGGTGAAAAACTCCTTTAATTTGCGGCTTTTTAGTGTTAATTTATTTTATACAATCTAATATACAATAATTAGTGTGTTTTATTTACAAGAGTTATTTTGTTAATTTATTGATTTTATGGACATTTTTCTGGGATTTTACTCAGGGATTTTGCTAAGATCAAGATATTGCGATGATGAATCGCGGATTCATCACCCCCTATACTTAAACTTTGCTAGTCCTCGAGCAAATAAAGAATGAATAAGTTGGATTAACCCCTGACTGTGCATGTGAATACAAGACTTGATCTGTTCAAGAACTCTCAGTTTTAGAGATCCTAAAATTCTAAGCTGAATCAAGCTCTAGTCAAAAGGTATCCAATTTCCCTAATCATCAGACTCTCTTTGTATACATATATAGTAGGGATATGACTTTAAGTGTTGACCGCAGTTACAAGAGTAGAGTCACAACGTCACCCAAGGTTCCAGTCCAAGAGACTCTCCTACGGACCCGATCCTCAACACTAGGGAATAAATCCTGCATCCAATCCACCGTCTCTTTAGTTGTCATACTTGAAAGTGTAGATGGAAGGCCAGTTGATGGAGGGCATAGGATTGTGTCATTTCTTCTCTCCCTCTCATTGGAACAAGGATCCTCTCGAGTGCCTTATTACTCAACGCATTTTTTTTGTGTTGATCAGTGCGTCCGTCAAGAGAAGTTGGAGCCGTCTGCACTTGTTTTCCTGGGAGTACACCGGGGTGTGTCTTTTTTGAGTATCTATTATACCTTCTACACCCAAACTTGTAGCATTTACGATGCAGAGCCCTTTTTTGGTGCAAGCCCGACTCCTGGTCCTAATAGCGAGGGTCCAAGTGGACACTTTGAAATGGTTGGGAGCGCTCGCCTTTGGTGGAAGCTCTTTTGATGATTGACTTTGTGGAATGAGAGCTTTTCTTTGACATTTCATTGCTTTGTAGTATTTTTGGCTAGCTCCACTGCTTTTACCAAGAGTTGGCGCACACTGATCAACAATTTTTTTATTTTATCACACCCTGGCACATAGGTAAATATCAAGAGATAGTACAAGAACCATGTTCTCATAGTGGCTAAAGATGCTGACACTCAGGTTTCATGAAGTCTTCATTGATTTTATCCCATCCTCGAGCATCATTAAATCAAGTCCAAACTCAAATCCCCCATCCCAGCTCCTCGGGTGAAATTTCAACTCATCTCATAATAACTGCAGTCGTGTATGTGAGGTGCTGATCATATTCTTAAGGTAGAGACTAAGTATGCAACATAGCACACAAATCTTTCAAACTAGGGAAATATGAATAATTAAATCAAGGACCCTAATGACTAAGGCTGGTTAACTCAAAATCTCAAGAGCTCATAAACCAAGTGTTCTTGAACATCACTAGTCTTGTGTGAAAGTGAATGTGTCAGGGGTTAAATCAACTTATTAGTTAGTGGAATGGAGGTTGAAAGAAGACTTGGAGGTTAATGGAGGAAAATGGAAGTTATTGTAGAGAATGAGAAAATAAATAAATAATGATATAAAGTATGCTACTTTAAATAAAACAAAAATAAAGAGGAAAAAAATGGTGAATTTACAAGTGAATACATACAACATGTACATTTTTTTGTTTGCTTTTCTAAAATGTATTTTTTTGTCTTTTTAATAAGAGATATTTACAACGGAAAAAATATAATAAAATACTATAATCAAAATATAATACAAGTATGTTTTTTTATATTTTTATGAATTATAAAAGATAATATAAAAAAATGAAGAAGGAATGAATATATACATAATATACAATGTACATCTAGGTCCCAAAACCCAACTTTTGCAAATGAGCTCCGATTTTAATGAAAACACTTCCGTTGGATAAATAATTTTCTAACTTAAACTTAAAAAGTGAGTTTAGTGAATTTGGAGTTCAGACGGAGCGGGATTTTGGTTTGGAAGTTGGACTTTACGGCTTTTTCTCTTTGGGATCTAGGAGCATTTATTTGAGATGAAATTTGTTTTGTATTTTTGTATTTTCATTTACATTTTATAAACAAGTTAGAGAAAGAATTAGGCAAAAAGGAGTTGAAATGAAATTATTAAAAATCCATGAAGTTTTGGACTATTTACAGGTGAAAAACTCCTTTAATTTGCGGCTTTTTAGTGTTAATTTATTTTATACAATCTAATATACAATAATTAGTGTGTTTTATTTACAAGAGTTATTTTGTTAATTTATTGATTTTATGGACATTTTTCTGGGATTTTACTCAGGGATTTTGCTAAGATCAAGATATTGCGATGATGTATCACGGATTCATCAGTAAGTTGTCCAGGTTTCAGGATTTTGCAAAAACTCCCAAAAAGGCATATTCTTTCTTAATGCCAAATCCTCTAGATTCCTTCTAAAGGCATCCTTTGGATGCCTTGATTCCTCAAAGGCCACCAGTTCTTCCTTCCTGTTAGGAATAAAACACCACCAAGTACTCACCACAACCAATCATTTGACCTCATAAATTAGGGTAATGCAGATTCTCACAAAAAATCACACTACACCAAATCCAGCACATTTGTGAGTCCATAATAAAACATGAACATCCACCTCACATCATAGAAGTTAAGAGGAGAAGTCAGGGTTTATGAAAAAATAAAGGTGAAAATCGAGATTTTTTATTCCAAGAAACCCCCGAACCCATTATATGAAGATCAAACACAGATCACAAGAGAACGCATGCAACACTGAGAAAATCCAAAGTCCTAATGATACATCAATACACAAAGATATACCTCCGATGCAAATCTAGATAATGCCTGCAAAGCTCCAAGAATTCAAATTCCCAATGTCGCTCTCTCTTCTCAAATATAGAGGGAGGGGGATCCACCAAGTGCAAAGGAATAGCGTAATATAATGCTAGTGATAACTTCATATATTTATAGAGAATGAAGAAAGGGCATGCTCGCCTCAAAAGCCTCGATTGCTCCTTGGAGAACCTCAGCCTTTTTTGGTCTTGGGTTGCTACCTCATCATCCTCTAGAGATCCCATGGCGAAGTACTCCTCCATCCCATATGCAGTTTGACTCATTCCTCCTCACTTTGAAAGCCGACATCGAAAGACCCAGAAGAATCCCCATCATGCCCAGACGAAGTAGAGCAAAGCCCATAGACGAATATGGTGAACTCCAAGCATATCAAAGGGATTCAAATGAGAGAGGGGGATGATGGAGTGCGTTGGAATGCGGATAAGCACAACATATTTGGTGGGAGATGGATGGATATGCATGGAAGTGGAGGGCAACGTGTCGGACATGCTTGATAGGGTATAGACATCTGGTTTCATCGAGGGGAGTAAAAGTGATACTATGTGTCCATTTCTTTAATGAAAAACCTAGGTTGATGTGGAGCAAAATGTCAGATTTAAAGTACTTATGGAAGATAGCATTATCCCATTGGATGATGAGAAGGTAGAATGGTTGTTGAAGGGTGACAACACGTGTCCTTAAAACATATAATCGAGAGGTGCTAAAGCTGGATTTTGCCTCCATCCACATGGCAATAGCTGAGGTAAAAACCCAGCTTTAGTTATATTTATAGATGTTTCTGTATTCGACCGGGAACTGTTTGATTGGGCGGTGACTGATGTAAAATTTACTGGCAGAGAGATTTTTTGGTCGGTAAATTTTGCAAGTATTAACAAAAAAAATATTACATAAATATCCGAAGGACATCATTACAAAGTAGAGTTGGAGATAAAGGAAAAAGAGAAGATAATAAGTTAAGATTGGACTCCAAGAAGCGTAAAAATCTGAGTACAATGTTAACTCCTTATAATCCCCACAACTTGTACAATGTATCGTGTAATAGTAGAGGTTGGAAATGAACGAGAGGAAGCCAACAGCGATTTCCCTCAGAGTTCAGATTTCCGAGATAGTGGCAGCAACATCACAAGAAAGTCCTTGATGAACATAAGTAGCAGAGCACCCATTAATCCATTCCAAAATATCTTCACGAAGAGGGACAACAATAATGACTGGGCTAGCAAGGAGCGAATAGCCTTCCAGATTTCGATGGTGACTAGACAACAGAAGAAAAGATGGATACATGATTCCAGCTCATGGAGACAAATATAACAAGGGGAATGACAAGTGATCCCATACTTGGAGAGCCCATCCGTGGTAGACAATCGGTTAAGGATGACGCTATAGTGTGCAGGAGTGCTTCGGGGCAAGTCCCTTAGCCCAAACCCTCGAGGCCCAAGGGATCAACGTTGCCCGAGGGCGGACTAGATCGAAGGTAGCTGAAAATCACGGACGGAAGACAAACATAAGGTTGGGAGGCACCTTCCGTAACACCGCGAACACTGGCCCGGCTCGAAAGAATCATCTTCCACATGGGAGAGACCGATGAAGAATGTGGCACCATCCAAAAAGAAGTAGGGTGTAAGTACTTGGAGCACATGAAGCACACTCAGATGGAAGAAGAAGAGGAGAGAATCCTCCAGGCACAAGAAATCATCATAGTGTTACGAATGAAGCCACAGAACAGATGCCCAATCCACCCTCCACCTTAGATAAGTAGAGAATGTCCCAAGAGACCGCATGACGTCCTAGCCTTAAAAAAAACCACATAAAGCATATCCACCTTGCACACAATGCGTAACAAAATGTTGATGCCATATGCGTAGCATTGAACCACTACAAGCGACCGACAAAGGAAAGGACCATTGCTTTTCAGCCACAAAGCAATCCCGGCGCATTTTCAGAACTCTTCTCACCTTAAGACAGATGAAGAAGATTCTGAATTTATCTCTCCAAAATATTATAATAAAAAAACTTGCTTTCCAAGTAATAATCAAAGGTCGAGACAAGCCCTTCTCCGCACATCCATCTGGAAGATAGAGATAAATCATATGATTGTATGTCCTGTGTTATTTTAAATATTCATAGTGTCGCAATTTTGGATATTTTATAGAAAGCCTCTTCAAAAGTGGCTCCATCTCTCTCAATATAGTGGTAAAAATACCATATCCAACACGATACATATTTCTTTAATGGAGGTAAAAGTACTCGGTAGAATTTGCATGCATACAACCCTCTTAACAGGAAAAGTTGTGATTGTGCAGAGCCTGTGTGAACAGGCTTTCTTCGTGAGAATATTATCTCTTGTTATACTCAGTTTAAATAAACAGAGAAAGATTTTCACGAGCTCTTTCTAAAAAATGAAAACAAGAATAAGACAGAGATTCGTTCAGGAGAAGGCCATCGACCTATCTCATTTAACGGATTTAATTTACTTTAATTGAATCATTTGAAATTTGAAAAAAATACAATGATCTAAATATAAATTTGACTTGTTAATTCAATTCCCAAATGAATTGAATCTGAATTAAATTGAATTCATTCGATAATAATTCGATTTGAAATGTATGTATATATGTACATATGTATGTAATCATCTATGTATGTAGTTGCATATTATATAAGTAGATACACAAAACACATGCATGCAATAAGTAAGTGATGAAAGGGCTTTTGTCTATCGGCCTAACAAGTTAAGCCAATAATACAAAGCCTCAATCAATCAACAATTCACCACAATATCATAAATAAATCAATGCGATGTATATGTGAATTAAAATGAATTATAAATCTATAATGTATGTGTATAGGTGTAAGTATGTGTAGAGTGTCGAACACAAGGAGCAAACCATATAGATTGGCAATTACTAAAAATTATTTTTAATTAATAATAATTTTTTGTATTCTTCTTACTTTTTCTTATTTTTATGTGGGTTTTTAATTATATTTACTTTTTATTGATTTGTATTTTTTTATATTATTATATTATTATAGTTATTTTTATTTTTGTAAAATTTTCATTTCTTTTTAATTTTATAAAAGGTATGTATTTATATATTATTAATGATATTATGAATAATATAAGTAATGTATAGGATACACAATATATATAGGTTATTTTATTTTTTAATATATCAAAATATACTCAAAATACCATAAATAACATATTATTTTATCATTTTTAGATTTTTCTCTGCTATTGGTAATTTTAATAGAATTTACTGATTTTTAGACATTTTTAAAGTAATAAGTATATCAAAAAAGTTAACAGATTAAGTAGTCGATATTAATTTAGGTTTAATAAATATAAATAAGTCAAAATCATCCTAAAACTACTTTTAATAACTAGTATATATAACATAGAAAATACATAGACATAAACTTATATTTTGGATTTTCATAAATTTTTGTTAATTTTTATAAGAATTTTAGTGTTTTTAATTTTTAAGTTTTATCTTTTGTATTTTTTAGGGATTTTTTAATATGTGATAGTGTATCTATTAATATAGATAATATGATTTTTTAGGAATTTTTGGAGATCTTTTTCTAATTTTTATGGTTTTAATATTTAGACAATGAATAAAAATAACTTTTTGTTATTTTTGTAAATTTGAATATTACTTAAGATGCTAAATATAAATTATGCGAGTAAGCATCTCAGTAGGTGTTTATATTAATTTCCCTACAATTTTTAGAGCAACAAATACTTATAACGCACTAAATCAGAGATAATGCCATAGTTATAGGGACTTAATTACAATTTTGGGATACTTAAACTCCATTTAATAATAAGTCCTAGAAATACAATTGTATGCGTGCAATTTTTACAACACTTCACATGGCGCAACAAGTGAGGTAGAAGGACCTTTTGCAAATGCACAAAAGTTAAGGGGTCCAGTTGTAAATTTCACCAAATAAATTACATTGCTTCTATTATTTATAGTACTAATGTAAAATACAAAAAATACGGGAAGGGTACCATGTAATTTACCTAATCTCGCACGTTAGGGGACATCCAAGATGGCTTCACTTATACACATGGCCTGTCCTGGTGGACTGATGGTAGTTCATTAATTGAGGGATGAGATTAGATCTCAACCCAGATTGGGTGGTTCTGGAGCGCCTCATCTAACAGTGGCTATACGCCTGGAGGAATGTACTTGATCCAACGACTCTAGACTGCTCTGGAAGAACAACTAAAGAACTCCACCAAGATGAGCTTCCATCCATATCACAAAAATACATCCATGTGTATATATCACAATGTATATACATAACGCAATCCATATCACAAAAAATCATACCATTATCCATATCACAAAAATACATACCACAATCCATATTACAATGTATAAACAACTTATATACCAAAAGCAATACATTAATACTATCTTATTAATACTAAAAGTTGATCATATAGTTCAAAAAACTAGTATGTCAAAGGAAATACCTCAAGTAGGGATAAGTGTATATATCACAATGTATATACATATCGCAATCCATATCGCAAGCCAATGGAGGATAATTAACACAAAGGATCGCCGACAAACATCACATGAGCAAGAGGAGGGAGGGGCATCGACCACTAGAGGCGCGGAGACGACGAACGACGACAATGGTGGCGGGGGGCGGTAGGCGGTAGGCGGGTTGGGAAGACTTTTGGGGAATAATGGAATGAAATAAGACATGCTGGGTTTTTTTTCAACATGACCATCAGTGACAGTAGTTTTAACTATCCCAAATTATACAGTTAAGTGAAATATCTCCGCTACAATGGAGGAGACAGTCATGACCATCTCATATAAAACTGTATGCCATGTTTACCCTGACCATCCCCTTCAGTATGGGCACCTCACCCTCAACTCATTCGTAACACTGACAGAAGCGTATAGGAGACGGTCAAAACCATTCCGATGAATCCACGATTCATCGTCTTTATTCTTTTATTTTATCTTTATTTCCTTAGTCAAATACCTGTAAATACCCACTAATTTCACTAAATTACTATTTTGCATGCATTTATTGAATATGTATTTTTAACACTTTTTATACTCAAATAAACGAATAAAGAAGAAAAGAAAAATAAAGGATGTATTTATGAAATAAATGCAGACTGACCCGATCTTCGAGAGAAGGTCAAGACTTGACCTGATCGACCTGGAATAAAGTAGGGGGAGATAGGGTCTTTAATCCAAAAATCCAAAAATAATTTGTACATTTATTCCTTGTATATTTCTATAAAACTTATGCTATTTTCTTTGTATGTAAATTAAACTCAAATTAAATATTTTTCTAAACAAAAGTTGTAAATAAATATGTTTTGTAAATAATAAAAATAATTGAAAAATAAAATAATCTACAGATTGCAAATAATCACACTCTGAGAAAGCAGCAAAGTGATAATTGAAAGACCAATTGCAGCTCCATACGAATTGAAACTAAATCAAACTCACTTCCATTGTACTCTAAAATAAATTATCTTTCAAATGGCTGTGGTTTAATAGCTTTTGGAATTACGATTGAAAAGTCGATTTCTAGGATGGTTTGTGCAGTTTTACCACATATTTATTGTATGTATTCATATTTATTTTTTATACATAATGTACATAATTATAAATATTCTCTTCATTATTAATAATAAAAATAAAATTAAAAAAGTAATAAATTCTTTAAAAAATTCTTTATTTGTACTTGTGTATAATGTACTCTATGTATGTATCATAGGTATATAAACTTTTTCCTTAAATAACTATCTCAAAATTTTAAATAATTTACCTTTATTAATTAAATAAATAAATTGATGAAATAATTCATTTAATTAATTAATTGTATATAAAAATATACCATATGTGTAAAATTTAAAAATTACCTTAATTAGCCACCATTAAGATGGCTCTTTAATTTTTAACAATTATTAATTATTACTATTATTGTAATTACGAAAATTCATTTTACTTATTTATTTATTTTGCTAGTTCAACCACTAAACACCTTCCTCTTTTGTAAATATCTTCCTTTTTTGGATTTCATCTTCTTTTTAATGGGTCTCCTTTCCTTCATTAATCTTTGATCAATCTTTGGTGGAGAAGGAGCCTCCGTCCCGAAATCCCGTCGGTCGATAGAGGAGCCCAACCCCCAAGTCGTCTAATGATAGCGGACCGATTGCCGTCGAGTCCATCATGACACCTGCCTCCCTCAGATTAGATCGAAGTTTTTCTGTCATTTCTCTAGAGTAATCATAGCATAGTTTTTATTTCAAGCTCGTAGAACTAGATCCATAGTTCTCATCATCAATTTTTATCCTGTCACAATCTGAATCCCATTTCATCTAATCTCTCGAACTCTTCATTTCCAGTCTACCTCACGCAACCACCCACCTTCGACCACGTACGGTGGTAGGAGATCCGAATCTATCTCCCGCTTTGCCAAGATCCGCACCCGTTCACGCACCATATTTTATTTATAATTAAAAAATAAAAAATATTTTAACATTTATTTTGCAAGAAATTTAATAAAATAATAATAATAATAAAATAATATTTTTCCTAACATTTTTTGCAGGATAAAATAAAAAGCGCTTGTTTATAGTTTCTGTTTAAAAAAAATAAAAAAATTAATTTTGTTTACAAAATAAAAATAAAAAAGAGAAAACACATGGGAAGTGCGCCTGCCGCCCACCGAGGACCAGTAACCGCCGCCCACCTCTGGCGCAACCGCCAACCCATGGTGACCCATTATCTGGCACTGCACGCCCGGCCCTCCGCGCGAGCCCGCGCGTGCTGCCTCTACTGGTCGTCCTTCCCTCCATGAGGCCAGCACCTCCGCCTGCGCCGCAGCCTAGCACCCCCGCCCTCAAGCAGCATTAATGCCAGTTGTGCTTGTCCATCCTCCGCCTCCAGTAGAGCGGCGCCTCCGCCGCGTCCCGCATCAGGCGGCACGCGAGCCGCACCGCCCAACACGACCAACCCCGCGCGCGCCGTGCCAGACGGCGCCCTCTGCGGTGCCTCCTGAACCACCATCGCCGACCCTCCGCCTCCTCGCCACCATCCTGCACGAGCCGACCACCGAGATCATCACCTCCGACTTGCCCTCACGCGACCTGTAAAGTGTCCTCCAATGCCAACCCCCTGCCACTGTTGTTGGCTTGGGGAGGAAGGAAGAGAGGGGATAGCTCCCCTTTGCTTCCTTATGTTTGAACGAAGGAGATAACAGGGACTCCTATAGGGTATTTTCAAATAAAAATATTCTTTGGAAAAATTAGGAAAAGGCCCCCATAAGTTTTTATAATTGCAGAATCACCTCTGCCTCTAGAGCATCACGTGCAAAGTGTTATTCTCATTGGGTAAATTACATCTTGCTCCTGCATTTTTATCTTCGCTAATCTCATTGTATAAACTTTTGAATAATTGCATTTTAATCCATGGTGTCCAGACATTTATTTTGCTTGTTCTTTTAATTGAAATAAACCTTTTCATTGCTCAATAAATTATAAAAAAATCTCGTTATGTTCCTGCTGCATTGCTCTTTATTGTATATAAATTGCATCACATTTTATTTTTATTTGATATTTTAAAAAATTCAAAAACTATATCATTTTCTCTGCCTGAAGTTTGAAAAATTATAAAAATTTGAATATTGCTCTAAAAAATTCTAAAAAATTAGATTAGGTGTATTTTATTGTCTTTGATTTTCTGTCCAATTTCACACATTAGCTATTTGTAAAATCTAAAAAATGCAAAATACTAAAAATCTTAGAAAATATATAGAAAAATAAAAAATAGTGATTTTAGTTCCTGTATGTCGATATTTGTATATATTTTTGTATAAAAATCATTCCTAGGAGTTTTGGGCTTAAATTAATTTTAGGTTGCAAATTACTCTAGGTTATTCAATGTTTGCTCTTTTTAGCACTGATTGATTTTATAAAATCACAAAAACATCAGAAAAACTTGGAAAAAATATCAAAAATATTTTAAAAATTATAAAACCCAAAAATATTTTCTTTGGAATTTTTTGGATATTTTTGACCATTTTGAACAGTACATAAAGTTTTTGTGTGCATATTTTGACTTATTTGAAAAAAATAAAAAAAATCAAAACCACTTAAAAATTCATTATTTTCGAAATTGGACTACTAAGTTTTTCAATCGTGCTCTGCGTGTTCGGCCCTGGTCGCTATACTAGATAAATTAAATAACGAAGATCGCTTACATTCCTTTGATTCAGATTTTCTTTAAAGAGGTTTTATACTTTTCTCGTTGATTACACTTGGTGATTCAGATCACAACGACCCTTGATTATTTGCATACTTAACCTGAGTTGCCAAGCGTGTCATCAGAATGGCGCCGTTGCTGGAGAGCACGACTTAGTATTCATTTTTCTGCCTTTCTTGTCTCTCTATATTATAATTATTTTCTGACTATCATCTGTTTGAATTTTTGTACGAGGAACTTCTTGGAGGATAATTTGGAGGATAATTTGGAGTCTTTTTGGAGGACCTGCAAAGGAGGAAGAGTATGGAAGGACAGAAAACATTTATTGTAGAGGACAATTATTTGTATTGTAATAACTTAGATACATTTGGACTCTTCTTGGACTTGGACATTATTCGGACTCTGTTTCGCTAAGTACTGGTGCACTTGGGGTACCTCACCACCGTTTTCGTGTTTTCTTGATTTCACAGCCTTACTTTCTATTTGATTCTCACGGATTTGGCCCGTAGACTCAGGAATTTTGTTTGATTGTGATGTAATTAGCTAAAGCCCAGCACCTAATTGCTTGCATGTACCTATAGAACGTAATTGGACCTAGCTAAAAGTAAATTAAAAAAAGTCAGCTTAATTGGATTTGAGACCACACGTCGTGAGGAGTCACATACAGTGCTAGCAGAACCCGTTGTGGCAAGCACCAAGTGACTCCCAAGATCGGACTCCAGACTTGATTCGATCAGCTAGCTATTGTTCTTCATGATCAATAGAAGTTGCTCGTTTAAGATCGATTTCCTCGTGCATCATATAGTTTGTTTTGTTTCCTTTCTGTGTTAAATTTCATGTGCGGATCATATTGCATGTAGAGTGCTAGAGCAAGGTACACATTTCTATCTCTGCATGCATCATTGGATTTCATCGTTCATTGGATTTTCTGATTCCTCCCTTGATTTCACTCACATAATTCAAATAGGAAATAGGAAAACTCGTTAGACGTGTTATTCAAAAAATCCAAAAAAAACAAAAATTAAAAATTTGGGACTGCTAATTGAACTTGACTCTTAAAATTAAACGTAACCGATTTCTCATTGTTTTGGGAGAGCAACCCCTCATTGTTTGCGCTTTTAATTGCTCTCATACACACTAAGGAGTAGTGCCCAAATCCCATTAAGCCTCCTAAGCGTTTGTACAAACTTTGTCCGATCACTAAACTCTAAAATTTAAAAGATGAAGACCGAACTCGCATGGTCAGATTTGTGTTGAGTTGGTGAACTGAGGGTTTTCTTTATGTTTGGATGTCTTTGGTGTGAGTTGGTTACATTCATCTTCTCTAGATCATTAGCAGTTATCTTCTGTCTCCTTCACTCTCTTTCTTTCATCCCTACCTACCTTCTGTCTCCCATCTTACCTTCACTCCCTCTACTGACCCATCATCCATCCCTTCATTTCCCTCTCTTCATGATGGACCATACTCCATTCCACTGGAATTTGCGGTTTCTTCATTTCTTTCCCATCATTCCTGCCCACTCTCTTGGGAGGTTGGAACTCCGACTGACATCCCATCTCCTCCCTACCCACCTTCTTATTCGGGACATGCTGTGCTTGACACCCTTGGAGACCGGATTGACCAAATACGAGACTCAAGCGATTTCATTGCTGAGATGAGAGTTCATTCCATAGGCGATCACAATGAGCAGTTGCGAGCTCTAGATGACTTTTATCCTGGGATGATGGATGAACAACTAGATCAGGAAGTACAATACGCTTCTACATGGAGTCCTTCCATTCTGGATTTAGATTCATTAATCTACTGCCGAAATTTTCTGGGGGAGTGCATGAGGAGTCATATATTCATATATCTGAGTTTGAGGATTTTCGTGGATCATGAGCATACCTAGATATCACTTCTAAGGAGCTGATGCTGATGATCTTCCCTTACTTACTTCATACTAGAGCTTTGAGATGGCACATAGAGTTAGGGAGGAAGACTGCTACATGGAGTGACCTTCAGATGTTGTTTTGTAGAGATTTTACCCCCATCGTAGAGCAGAGTTAATGCGATCTTGCATTCTAGATTTTTCAGTAGACTTCCAAGAGCTATTGAGAGATTCGTGGCTGAGGTTACTTGATCTTTTGAGGTGCTTTCCGGATCATGGATTTTCGTGACTGATCTTGTCTAGATCACCATGAGGGGGATGACCGTCGAGCAGATTGCATTAGTCATTACCTCATGTGGTGGTTCACAGCACAATCCTGACATGGATTTATTTGAGACCATCTTGGGAGTACTTTCTGACATTCCATATTCACAAGATGATTTCATTCGGGACAACACACGAGGGAGATATGACACCACTTGAGTGTGTGGCACTTCATGTCAATTTAGACAACACACACCAGTCAGAGGATATGGATTTTACTACATTTCAGATGATGGACGTGTTGACCACCACTGCGAGTTTCTATAGCTGGACATTGGTCGAGTTCCCATTGGTTTTACAGCCAGATTTTGAGTCAAACCCACAGTTTCACATCGAAGATTCTTGGATTCTAGATTTTCTAATATACCAAGAAATAGAGAAGGAGCCCACATCTCAGCCGTACTTTCAGTCTTTTCAATGTCCATGTCCAGTTGATTCAGTGTCCATTCTTCAGAAGATCTTCTCACATTCAGATACACATTTGGATCCATCTCAACCTAGAGTACTTGATGAGGGACACCATTTTGATTTGACAGACCTAGCTAGTCCTGTCTTTGAGCCGTGTGTCCTCCCTTTTGATGAGGTAGATACATTTTTGGAGGACATGATATTTGTTAGCATAGCCGTTCTTTGAGGTATTCGATGATTTTACTGATTTCTCTACATTACATACATCAGATATCGACTTTATTGTGAGTCTTCTGATTATGACTTTCCATACCTTCTTGAGACGATGATTAACGTGGAGGATTCCCTGACAGATTCTTCCTTCTCCATGTTCGACTTTTTTGGCTCCATCCATTCACTCCATTCAGACCTTGAGATGATGATTTCTTTTGTGCTACCGGAGCCTGATTTAATCTTCTCATATCTTTACCCAGTAGTAGACACAATCCTGATTGTTTAATTGGGGTCATAGTTTACACTGTTGACGTCGTTGTTGTTCTGCCACCGAGACTGTGATGACAATATGATATTTGCCACGCAAATGTCATCCTGAACCTTGATACTGCGCTATCCTAGCATTTGCTCCCAACCAGGGGCGTAAAATCTAGCGTTTGTTGAGAGGTACCTAAACATTGTTCACAGTTGTATAGATCCATTTGTCCATATCATACATTCTTTTGTCTAACACCCCATGTCCATCTTATGATTATGTTATACTTAGGGTGTACTTTATCCTAAGTATGAGGGGGTGTCAGACTTGTGATTATTTATTTGATTCTATTACCTCTGTTTTTGCTACCTATACTTAGGGATATTTCACCCTAAGTATAGGGGAGGTAGTATTTGTACATCCTATTCCCCAGTTTTCCCTTAGTGTACAGTCTTCTATACTTAGGATTACTTGATCCTAAGTATAGGGGGATCACCGACTTCTATTCATTATGTTCTTGACATTCATATCCGTATCATACATTCTTTTGTCTAACACCCCATCTCCATATTATGATTATGCTATACTTAGGGTGTACTTTACCCTATGTATGGGGGGGGGGGGGTCAGACTTGTGATTTATTTGATTCTGTTACCTGTGTTTTGCTGCCTTTACTTAGGGCTATTTCACCCTAAGTATAGGGGAGGTAGTATTTGTACATCCTATTTCTCAATTTTCCCTTTGTGTACAGTCTTCTATACTTAGGATTACTCGATCCTAAGTATAGGGGGATCACCGACTTCTATTCATTATATTCTTTACATTCATATCCATATCATACGTTCTTTTGTCTAACACCCCATCTCCATATTATGATTATGCCATACTTAAAGTGCACCTAAGTATGGGTGGGGGGTAAGACTTGTGATTATTTATTTGATTCTATTACCTGTGTTTTGCTGCCTTTACTTAGGGCTATTTCACCCTAAGTATAGGGGAGGTAGTATTTGTACATCTTATTCCTCAATTTTCCTCTTGTGTACAGTCTTCTATATTTAGGATTACGTGATCCTAAGTATAGGGGGATCACCGACTTCTATTCATTATATTCTTTTGTTCATCGTTGTAGTATAGTATTCTTTTCACTTTTCTATACTTAGCACGAGTTATGTTTTCCTTTGCAGCTCTTTGATCACTATGAGGACATAGTTCGAGCTAAGTATAGGGGGTGTCGTATATATTGCATATATTCTTTAGCCATAACTCGTACTTTCATATTTTTAATATGGCCAAAATACTGTATAAATACTTGTAAAATTCAGTAAAAACAACTATTAAAAAGAAGTAGATATTTCCTCAAAACTCTTTTTGTATATACTTATTAATAAGTCAGGTTAAAATATTTTGAAAAATATTTTGAAAGTATTTTGAAAATCTATTTGAAAAATCTTTTGAAAACTATTTGAAAAATATTTTCAATATTTGTAAAAATATTTTGGCTTGTAAAATTTTTCTTTGTGTGAAATAAAATCATTTTGTAAAACTATTTACAAATGTTTTGAAAATGGTTGAAAAATTATTTTTAAAATCTATATGTAATGTTGGAAAAATATTTGCAAAATTGTTTTCAAATATTTGTAAATGTTTGTAAAATTGGTTGAAAAATTATTTTGGACTATAATTTTCAAAATTATTTGAAAAATTATTTTCAAAAAAGTTTAAGGAATATATGCATCATAAAAAATTAAAAAATTAAAAAATAAAAAACAATAAAAACAATAAAAATATTCCAAATGTATATACATGTATAAATTACTCAAGTTGTAAATCCTTTCACCTAATTCTTGTAAATAGTTGACTCACCCCTGTGTAAATATGTGTATCGTATCTACTAATCTTATCTCTTATTGGAAAAAATCTACAAAACCAAAAAGTCTATTAAAATTTGCATAAAAAATTCTTTTTTCATGTGCATCATTTTTTTTAAAAAATCCATAAAAAATTCGAAATTTAGAAAATTGTTTCAAAAATGATTTTGCTTTCTTTTCTTTGCATTGTACATATTTTCTTGCATTTGCATGTGCATTTTTCAGGAAAGTATTGACATTTAAACTAAGTCTGGAATAAAATTGAAGAATGGAGCTTAGTTGGACCGTAATCCACTTCATTTCAGAGGAACCTTATAAAAACAGGAGTTAAGATTTTTCAGGTCCTGGTGACTTAATTCTTTGAGTCCATAAGACTATATCCACATGTCATCTTGATTAGACAAAGTAGAATATTTAACAACACACGTATGATTCTTTCAGACCGTGACTCACCTTGGACAAGCACTCTATACGTAGCTCTTCATGGAGGAGGTAGTGAGGGGGCAGAATCTTTTGGCTTGGGGTAGCATACGAGGATAGTACATCTAGGCGGAACCTCTCGTCCTCCTCTAGGGAGGGAACTACGTCTCAACTTGATCTGACGATGTTGAGGTCTAAAGACAGGATGTTGTGGGGTTGCAATAATCCTTCAAAAGAGGGATAGTCTACTGGATCAAGAGGAAAAACTCCTTACGTACATGTTGCACCTTGTATATATTTAAAAAATGCAGAATCTCCAAAAGTGAATAGGCCTAACTGAAAAGTAAAATGCCTGCCGGAGTGTATATACAAGTGAAAAAAAGAATAAGAGCTTCAAAGTTAAATGCTTGTAAGCTTGTAGCGGATGACTTGGATACACTGGTCATGCATCCAAGGATAGGTAGCTACACTGATTACCGTCCATTCTCTTCTCCATCCTTTCTTCTTGAGCTGGTTGTACTTGAACTTAGAAGGGAATATCCCCGCTCCTCGAGGAAAGAGTTGCTAGACCGGGGGACTAGAGTTACCTTGTTGCGAGAGGCTGTTTCTTTGCAACTTTTAAGATGAGCATCTATATTTCACTTACACTGTACAAGTAAAGATTCATAGTCATAAGAATTTATGTATGTAGACTTGTTTTGATCTGACCGTTGAGGAGACCTGAATAGGAGTCTTGTGTAACTTAAAGGTTTTTAGGTTTTAAATCTATTTCCCATTAAGGTTCCAACACACTAATAATCCAAAGGTCCGACAAAGCTCCGACAAAGCTCCATACAACAATTTTATGAAGATAGCTTAAAAGACAATATTGTTCTAATTTCTTTCCTTTTTCTTTTCTTTATTTTTATTTTTACTCATTTCCAAATAAGTGTTAGCTAAGGGACTAGCAAAGGTAATGTATAGGGGAATGATGAATCCACTATTAATCGTCTTTATTCTTTTATTTTAGCTTTATTTCTTTAGCCAATCACCTGTAAATACCCACTAATTTCACCAAATTACCATTTTGCATGCATTGGTTAAATAAACATTTTTAACAATTTTTATACTCAAATAAAATAATAAATAAGAAAAGAAAAAGAAAAGAAAAATAAAGGATGTATTTATAAAATAAATACAGACTGACCCAAAACCCGAGAGAAGGTTAAGACTTGACATGATCATCCAGAAATAAAGTATGGGAGATAGGGTCATTAATCTAAAAATCCAAAAATAATTTATACATTTATTCCTTGTATATTTGTATAAAACTTATACTATTTTATTTGTATATAAATTTACCTCAAATTAAATATTTTTCTAAACAAAAGTTGTAATAATACAAATAATTGCAAGATAAAATAATATACAGATTACAAATAATCATACTAAGAAAAAGCCGCAAAGTGATAATTGAAAGACCAATTTCGTCCCCGTACGAACTCAAATTAAATCAAACTCACTTACATTGTACTCTAAATTAAATTATCTATCAAATGAGTATTTTCATAATTTTTGGAGTTACGGTTGAAAAGTCGGTTTTCTGGGATGATTTTTTGCATTTTTACCACTTACTTATTGTATATATTTATTCATATTTATTCTTTATACATAATGTACATAATTGTAAATATTCTCTTCATTATTAAAAATAAAAACAAAATTTAAAAATAATAAAAGTTCTTTAAAACAAATTTCCTTCTTTGTACATGTGTACAATGTACTATATGTATCCATCATATGTATATAATCTTTTTCCTTAAATAAATATCTCGAAAAAATTAAATAATTAACATTTATTAATGAAATAAATAAAGTTATGAAAACAATTCATTTAATTAATTAATTGTATATAAAAATATATCATTTGTGTATTATTCAATAATTACCTTAATTAACCACCATTAAGGTGGCTCTTTAATTTTTGACAATTAATAATAATTATTATTGTAATGACTAAAATTTATTTTATTTTATTTATTTATTTTATTAGTCCACACTAAATACCTCCCTCTTTTGTAAATATCTTTCTTTTTTGGATTTCATCTTCTTTTTAAGGGGTCTCCTTTCCTTCATTATTCTTTGATCAATCTTTGGTGGAGAATGACCCTCCGTCATGAAATCTCATCGGTCGATAGAGGAGCCAAGCCCTCGAGCTGTTCGATGACAGCGGATTGGTTGTCGTTGAGACCATCACGTCGCCTGTCTCCCTCATGTTAGATTTAATTTTTTTTCCGTCGTTTCTCTAGAGTAATCATAGCATATTTTTTATTTTCAAGCTCGTGGATCTAGATCCGTAGTTCTAATCATAATTTTTATCCTTTCACGATCCGAATTGATTTCATCTCATCTCTCGACCTCTTCATTTCCATTATACCTCATGCAACCATGCACCTCTGACCATGTACGGTGATCAGAGATCCGGATCTATCTCCCACTTCGCCAAGATCCACACCCGTCCATGCATCGTATTTTGTTTATAAATAAAAAATAAAAAATAGCATTTTTAACATTTTTTTGTATGGAATTTAAAAATAATAATAATAAATAAAAAAGAGATATTATTTCGTAACATTTGTTTTGCAGTATAAAAAATAAAAAAACTCATGCTTAAAGTTTCTGTTTAAAAAATAAAAAATTTATTCCTTTTTACAAAAGAAAAATAATAAATAAAAACACACACAAGGAGGTACGCCCACTGCCCGTCGTAGACCGACAATCGTCACCCGCCTCCGTCACAACCGCCATCCCGTGGTGACCCATCGCCTAGCGCTGCGCGGCTGACCCTCTGCACGAGCCCGCATGCATCGCCTCAACCGGTCGTCTTTCCCTCCAAGAGGCCAGAACCTTCGCCTGCACCACATCCTAGCACCCCCGCCCACGAGCGGCATCAACGTCCAGCCGCACCCGTCCATCCTTCGCCTCTAACAGAGCGGTGCCTCCGCCGTGTCCCACGCGAGGCGACGCGCGGGCCGCACTGACTAGCACGTCCAACCCCGCGTGGGCACCCTCCGCAGTGCCTCCTGGACCACCATCGCCGATCCTCCACCTTCGCGCCGCCATCCTGCATAAGTCGACCTCCGAGATCATCACCTTCGACTTTCCCGCACGCGACCTGCAGAGTCTCCTCCAACGCCAACCCCCCGCCACCATTGTTGGCTAGGGGAGGAAGGAAGAGAGGGGGTGTCTCCTCATTGCGTCCTTATGTTTGAACGAAGGAGAAAACATGGAACCTTAGAGGGTATTTTTAAATAAAAAATTCTTTAGAAAAATTGCAAAAAGGCCCCCAAAAGTTTTCAATATTACAGTATCACCCCCGCGTCCAGAGCATCATGTGGAAAGCGCCATCCTCATTGGGCAAATTACATCTTGCTGCCACATTTTTATCTTTGTTAATCTCATTGTATAAACTTTTGAATAATTATATTTTAGTCCATGTTGTATTTCTCTGCCTGAAGTTTGAAAGATTATAAAAATTTGAATATTGCACTAAAAATTCCTAAAAAAATAGATTAGGTGTATTTTATTATCTTTTTTTTTCTTTCCAATTTTTATGCATTAGCTATTTATAAAACCCAAAAAATTGCAAAATACTAAAAATCATAGAAAAATTGTAGAAAATCCTAAAAAATCGAAAATAGTGATTTCAGTTCATCTGTGTAGATATTTGTATATATTTTTGTATTAAAATCATTCTCAGGGGTTTTCCACATTAAACTAATTTTAAGTTGCAAATTACTCCAGACCGTTCACTATTTACTCTTTTTGGCACTGATTGATTCTATAAAATCAAAAAAAAACATTAGAAAAACTTGGAAAAAAATACAAAAATATTTTAAAAATTATAAAACACAAAAATATTTTCTTTGGAATTTTCTGGATACTTTAACCATTTTGAAATATACAAAAATTGTGTGTGTATATTGTGACTTGTGCCTCATTTAAAAATGAAAAAACTAAAAAAATAAAAAAACCACTAAAAAATCATTATTTTTGAAATTTTACTGCTCAGTTTTTCGATCGTGCTCCTTGTGTTCGACCCTAGTCACTATACCAGGTAAATTAAATAGCGAAGATTGTTACATTCCTTTGATTCAGATTTTCTTTAAAGTGGTTTTATATTTTTCTTGTTGATTACGCTTGGTGATTCGGGTCAAAACGACCCTTGATTATTTGCGTACTTAACCCGAGGTACCGGGTGTGCCATCGGAATGAATAGAAACATAAGATTTTTTTTATTTCTGCTCACAATAAAAAACTTTCCTTAAGGCTTCTCAAGTGCCCAATATTCGTCCAAAGAGGGGGAAGAACAATGGAGACGATCGATGATGACCGTCCCCTCCGGTCCGAGCATCTCACCCCTTAGCTCATCCATGATGCTGACAGAAGCATATATGGGACAATCGAAATCATCACCCTAAGGCTTCATAAGTGTCTAATATTTATCCAGACAGAGGGGAGGAAGAATGGAGACAGTCGATAACGACTGTCCCATCCGGTCTGAGCACGTCACCCTCAACTCATCTACGATGCAGACAGAAGTGTATAGGAAATGGTTGAAATCATCCCTGAAGGCTTTCGGAGTGCACAATATTCGTCTAGAGAAGGGGGACCAGATGGGATGGTCGACGATGACCATCCTCTCTGATCTGAGCATTGATGAATACCCATTCATCACTCTTTATTCTTTTATTTTATCTACAAAACCTATGCAAAACACATATATATCCTTGTAAATAGCAAAAATTACCATTCAACATGCATTGTGTAAAAATGATGTTTTGTGCATAAATAAAAGAATAAAGAAATAAAAAAAGAGGGAGATATTTATAATAAATATTGAGCGACCTAATCCCAAGGGAGGGCTCAGCATGGGCCTGACCGCAAAAGAACACAAGAAGAGAGAGATAGGGAAGCTCATGTGTATATATACCTGTATATAAATAAAAATAGTTTCCTCTAATTAAAACAAAAATGTAATTTTTGTGAATATATATATACTTGTAAATATTAAATTAAAATAAAATTGGTAAAAACAAAACAAAAATTAAATCCCTTCATCATTGTACATAAACCATATGTATATAAATAACATATCTATTTATTTCCCCTTATAAATAAATAAATAAAAATCCCATAAAAATATGTACATATTCCATAATGTAGATAAATAAAATAAAAATCACAAAAATAAAAATAAAATAAAAATAAATAAAAATAAAAATAAAAATCAAAATCAACATTGTATATATACCATGCATATATGTATATAAACTATTTATTTAACCCTTGTAAATAATTAATAAAAATAAAATAAAAATAGCATATTATTTCAAATTTTATTCTATAAATAAATAAAATATAAAATTGGAATAAAATATCAAAAATAAATAATTAAAAATCAAAAATAAAAAATACATATGTATATACCTGTATATAATAATAATATTTTGTAAAATACCTAAATTATATTTCAAAAAAATAAATAAAAATCACAAAAAAATAAAGTAAAAATAAATAAACATTTTTTATGTTCAAAGTTTTTCGAAATAATTGCATTTACTAATTTTTATTGAATTTCTAAATTTTTAATAATTGGCGAGTTCTGATTGGTCCACGGGGGATGTTGAGCCCCGGTCAACTCTCTCCCCAGGACCACCAGAGTCGGATCTTGTTGCCCCGACCCGACTTCTCCGATTTTTCCCCACTCGATACGATCGCCAAATCCTCAAACCCCGGGCTCCATTTGATCCTTGCTATCCGAGACCCTCGCCTGAGGTGGATTCTAGGGGTCCGTGCTCCATGCATCCACACACGACTCCATTTAGCCGGACCCCTAGCGCTATTTAACCCAACCTTCGACCGCCAATTCACGCCATCTTTGGCCTTCCCCCTCGACGCCAGTGAGCTCCTCCACCTTGCCTGAGTGACAGCCGTGTGAGAGAGAGTCGAAGCGATGCTCAGGCAGCTGGGAACCATCGATCCGGTGACGATCACCGCCGTGCTCCGCCACCGAGCGAGCTCAGCCTCGGGAAGCGACGTCCCCTTGAGGCAATGACCACCAGAGCTCCCTGAGCTCTAGCACAGTCGACTCCATCCGCCAGGTAGTTCCTTTAGCTTGTAGTTTAGCCTAATTTCAGTTTTCCCCCACACCGCTCCGCCACCGTCGCCGACCGATTCATCTCACTCCGACCACCCATTTGTCCTCCCGACCCGACCATCACCTTCACCAGACCTCTCTCCACCTTATTCACTCGTCCATCCAACCCAGTTCGCCCAGGAACTGGGAGTCCACCCTCCTCCACCGTCGCATCACCGGAGGGTGTCGCTCCGACCCATTTAGACACCCATTTCACCTCTAACCGGGTCGAGGCAATTTGCCCTCGACCCGAGATTGCTTTGGTGCAACTGTGCAGGTCAAAGGACCCCATCTGGGAGGTCGACTCATTTGGGCACCTGAGCTCCTAGCCTCCTCGTCGCCGGAGCGTCTCCGACGTCTCCAGCCTCATCGGAGGCATCCACGAGCTGCGGAGCACCTTGACGAATCTTTTGCACATCTCAACAGCAGCACAAGAGGTCCCCCGCGCGAGTATCGAGTCGGCTAACGTCGCCGGCCACCTATTCTTGGAGGATCCTCCCCTATCATCAGATCGGCCCCCCTCGCCCAGTTTTGATCTCGAGCGTTCATCAGCGAGGAGCCATCCACCGTCAGATCCGTTGGAGGGTCGATCGTGACCGTTGATTCAGCGAGGGTTAGCCACAACGTACCTCAGTCGTCCGATCTCACACGTGGTTGGCCCTCAGCCGTCAGATCCGAGCTAGGGTCCTTCGAAGAGGTGCAACACACCTCCACCGTCCGATCGCACACGTGGCGCACCTTGCCCTCGGATAATAAGTGGGGTAATTTATACTTAGGCCCCCTCCTGTTTTGCATTTACTTTTTAGTCCTGTAAATATTTTCAGTAGTTACTTTTATTTTGGATATTTTGCATTAAGGACCTTGTACTTATTTTATTTGCATTTATACCCCTGTCTACGTGGAACACGTGCATCGTCACGTGACTTTCTAGGATATTTGCATTGTATGGGCTGAAGTTTTTATGTGTTACTGAATGAAAGATATGTTTTGATATTTGCATCTATACCCCTGTGAACACTTTTATTCGACATGTGTTGAAATCTTTGGGTATTTTGCAACTTCTTCCCTTGGCTTTTAGCACGTGTTGCTAATAAGTCCCTGGAAGTAAGTTTTATTACATTTAGGTCCCTCTGTGCCCAGGTCACGTGCAGCGCGTGTGGGGTCTTGGTTGCATGAGGGACCTCGAACATTTTGGATTCGTTACTTTTAAGCCCCTGGAAACATGTTTTCTTGCGATTAGGTCCCTGTGCACTGTGAGCCTTTGTTCGATTTAAATAAAATATCAAATCTAACCCAAATTGCGTGAAATTTGGATATGTGGCTCATGCCACTGCGTAAAAATTTTCCTAATTTTTGAGTACATTTTTGAGGCTTTATTATTTTTAAAAATTCAAAAACCTTTGTTTTTCCTTCTGTCCAGTTTATAAAATCATAAAAATATAAAAACTCTTTCAAAAATTCTAAAGAAATAAGTTTTATTTGTTTTTGTGTGTTTGATTTTCTGTGCAATTTTCGTAATTTTTTAATATGTAAAAATCCTAAAAATTGAAAACCACTAAAAACTTATAAAAATTCTAAAAAATCATAGAAAACTCTAAAAATAATAAACTCTTCTTCTGAATTTTCTTTATTGTTTATATTTTTCATAAAAATTACCTCCAGGCCTTTACAATACATTTACTATTTTAAATTGGTCTTTTAAGCTTGATTAGACAATTTACTTATATTTTCACCATCTTTGATTTTTAGAAAATTCTATAAAACTCAAAAAAATATCAAAAATTCACCAAAAACAGTAAAAAAACCTAGAAAACATAAAAATATTTTTTTTTGAATTTTTGGAGCTTTTTAGGGTGTGTAAATAATTAGTTGAAGTTGCCTTGTTTTGCTCTTTTATCATTTTCCTTCATCATTAAAAATTCAAAAAAATATAAAAATATTTAAAAACCATCAAAAATATTTTTTTATGCCTTATTTCATTTTTGACTACTTCGTAGGCTGCAAGACCATCTCGTGCTCCTTGAGACCGACCCTGGGAGCTATACCAGGTTAATCACATAACAAGACCGCTATTTTGGCTTTTATTGATTTTTATCTTTTCGATTGGTGGTCTGATTTTATTTCTTGATTGAGCTCTAAGCCCCAAGTGACTGAGGTCGCAACGACCTTAGTGATATCTTTACCTTAGTCTATCGGGCGGCTCATCAAGCATCTAACCATCAACTCATCTACGACGCTTATAGGAGAGTGTAGAGGATGGTCGAAATCACCCTCTAAGGCTTCCCATGTGCCAAATATTCATCTGGGGGGGGGGACATATGGGATAGTCAAAGATGGCCATCCCCTTCTGTCCGAGCACCTCACCCTCAACTCATAGATGATGTTGATAGAAACATATAGGGAATGGTTGAAACCGTCCCCTAAGGCTTCCCGAGTGCCCAATATTCATCCGGAGAGGGGAATGAACAATAAGGACAATCACGGTTGTAGAAATTGGTAGTCAGTCCTCGATCGGTGTGGCCACTAACTAAGGATTAATAAGCAATCGGACAACTAATCGGATTTAATCAGTTATTATCCAGTTTTAAAAATTTTAATTATTTTAAATATATAAATCATTTTTATAAATTGTTCATATATATTTTCATAGATTTGTACATTTTCTATACTGAGTCCGAGTGGCGGCATGCTCTAATATAAAATATAAAAAGAATACAATAAATCCTATAATGTAATGTATTCAATATTAATATTCAATTCCTGATTTTCATTCTGTAAGTAATTGGACCATTTTTTTATTTATGATATTTGTGACTCTAGAACATATATTAACTCATATCTCTTTTTCGATTATTTCCGTTGTTATTATGATTCATTTGATGAATTTATTAGTTCATGAAATCGAAGGGCTATGTAATTCATCAGAAAAGGGGACGATAGCTACTTTTTTATCTATAACATGCTTATTAGTTATTCGACCATCGCGTTACAAATGGGATGCTCTAACCTCTGAGCTAAGCGGGCTCGCATAACATAAAAGAAATCAAACAAAATAGTACATATGAACTCAATAAACCACATGTATATTAGTTAACCATTTTTTGTTTTTGTTTAACTATTATATTATTAATTAATAAACTATTATATTATTAATTAATATATTAGTTATTATTAATATATTAGATTGGCATATAATTGGCATATATTAGTATATTATCTAATATGAATTATTAATAATTTACTTTATATCTTAGTATATATCATTGTATTTCTAATTGTAGAACATATCATTCATATCAATAAATATTTAATATTCATTTATTTATATCATATTCTATTTTTATATTAATATTGAATTCTATTGAAACTAATAATGAAACAAAAGATGTAATTGACTTTAAATATAACATTAAGCATATTAGAATAATTTTATTTTTAATTGAAAAAAATAAAAAAATACTATGTAAAAATTGATATAGTAGTCAGCCCGATTAGTCGGGCTGACTGATTAATGAGGCCTAGTCGAGTCGGCTATCGACTAGTCGACCTAGTTGCGGCTGAATTTTACAAAAGTGGGGATGATCAACAACGATTGTCCCCTCTGGTCCGAGCATCTCACCCTCAACTCAGCTATGACACTGACAGAAGCGTATAGGGGATGCTCGAAACCGTATCCTAAAGCTTCTCGAGTGCCTAATATTCATCTAGAGAGGGGGGAAGAGCAATGGGGACAGTCAATGACGACAGTCCCATATGCTTAACAACTGAAGGTGATGATGGCTCTTGGTTCGTCATCTAGATTGTAGAATAGGTGATGGTCATGTAGAGATGGTCCCATATAGGTGCTAAAGGGGATAATCGTTAGTTTACCGTCACATGTTCTCGTCCTAAGGTGCCATTTCCTGTAATATATGATACATGTCTTTAGTATCTTGATCTTATCAAGTCAACGAGTTAACTTAAAGTCAACATTCTGACTTTTCATAAACATTTTAACCTTTGTTCAACATTTGACTTTTTAATCAACATATTGACTTTTGATTAACACTTTGACTTTTAGTCAACACTTTCACATGACTAATCTGATACCTCCAAATCTCTATTTCTATATAAAGGACATCCATCAATAGCTTACTTGGAAATCAATCTTTAGGGAAAGATTGTCATCTCTTTCTCAGAGTAGAGATCATTCTTGAATACCACTTGATATGGTGGTTGTGTCTTTGATCTAACTCTTTAGATAAATAGTTATATGATATCAAAATGATCATGGCACATTACCCTAATTGTGCTAATGGAACTTTATTTAGTGCAAACATAATTTTATTTCAAATAATGAAATAAAATGCAAGAACTTTTATGCCATTAATGGGTCATAAAGAACTTACATTTCCAACAATACAGAGACACGTACGTATACACACATGTATACACATATGTGTATGTGTGTATGTGCTTGTGTGTATAGTGAGAGAGAATGTCTATGTGTATTTGTGCACATGTATGTTTATGTATTTGTGTGCAAAGTTTGTATGTGTGCTCACGCACACGCAGACACATGGTTGTGTTATAGTTGTAAATGTAAGTATGTGTAGCTAAAAATATACATATGGTGACATAAAGATGGATAGATTAATGATGCAAAGCTAGAAGGACATACCCACATACGTATACTACTTATTTTATAAGCATGTGGTATATATGTTATATTATATACAAATATTTTTACTGGAAGTATTTTTATTTATATATAAATTAGTATGATAGACACGTATTTGAACGACATATTTATATCTGTCTATATATAAACCATACATATATAGTATGTTAATTTTTTTATAGTCTTCGTATTTTAAATATGTTTTTAGAATTTTTAACATAGTTTACGTCAAATATAAAATTGAAGATATTGAAATCATGTTTGGCTTTATTGGTTTTGAGAAGATGATCAAGGTAAGGATGTTTGCAATGGGAAATAATCTATAATAGTTAAGATGATTTGCGATAGATGAAATATCTTAGTCAAACTTAGGACGTGTGACCATTATGTTCCAATCAACTCATATTAATACTAGTCACATGCCTAAAGATACAACGGGTGCTAAGAACTCCTTTTGTAATTTTATTAACTTGACTATTAAATAAGGACATTACTACTACAAATTGGATCGTCTTTTGCAGGGTCTCCTGCAGCAAACGATCGGTTTCCTTGCTACTAAGCAATCCAGAAGAAGGGGGTGGGGGGGGGGGGGAGGTGTGGAGCTTGGGGCTGGGTTTATAGAAGGGTAAAATGGAGTTGTCCCGAGGAACTAACTTGACTCATCCCGTCGCATTTCTCCTATTTTTTTATTTTTCAAAAAATACTTCTGTGAACCTTCATCATTATATCCATATATTATGTCATTCAAATTTCGTGTGAAACACAGACTCCTATGACCTCTATCCAGAAAGAGTCGATTTCAATAATTCTGCGACTGTTAAAAAATGATTGCCAAGATGAATGCCGTATGAGTCTCTGTTTCTCATGAATCTTGAATGACATACTAAAAGGATATAGTGATGAATTTTCACGGATTCATTTTTCAAAAAAATAAAAAAATTGGGGGAAATAAGGCAAAGAGAGCCAAGTTAGCTCCATGAGAAGGCAACACCATTTTCCCTTTATAAAACTATCCTTCTAACAGTTTCTTTCTATACAAATGTATTATATAAATCTCCTACGTTGAGCATTTTTATTAATCCTCTGCACCGCTAATTTTCTAGGAAAAAGAAACTTCATCATCAACACCGAAGACATAGTTGTGTTTTGTGTTTGCATTACTTGCTCAGTTATTTAATTTTTGTTTTATTGCCGCTACATGCATTAAGGTATTTACCTAACGTTGCATGTATCATACCCACGAGGAAGTGGAAAATAAATCGTCATTTTCTCTTTATAGCATTCCCCTTCGAGCAAGAGAAAAGACATATTGCATGACCTTGAAATGAACACCCACCGACCTATATTGAGAAAGGATGTTTTTGAAAATGCATGCTAATTCCTCCTCTATAAAAAAATCCCGCACACTTAAAGATAAAATCACTTTTGTTAGGCTATGTTTGTTTGGAGAATAAGCACACTTAAAGATAAAATCACTTTTGTTAGGCTACGTTTGTTTGGAGAATAAGCAGTACAATAAGAGGTCAATTTCCTGTCCAGCACGGTTTCGAAGAATACGATTATTCTCATCCACATCCCATTATTTCACGTTATTCCACACTTATTCTCTTTATTCCTATCTTTCCAACTAAATAGAAAATAAACCATTATTATTCTTGTTATCTATTTTTATTTCTATTTTTTCCTAAACCGAACAACCTCTTAGATCATAGTAACGTCTATGTCTAGTCAGCACAATCATTGACTGTTGGGCCATCTTCTATAAATGTTGCTGCCTTATTATAATAGTACGTGCATATTGTAATGGAAATGGGAATATCATAATACCGACAATGGATGCCACCCATAAAATCTCACAACTCTCCCTTAAAACGGTAAACCACATTTAGCTTCTTATTGACCCTTACAAGTTACAAGTAAGTTGTCCCGTACATGGGGCCGAAGCTCTACATCATCCGTCAAAAAAAGATTATATCGATGGTTGCTATTACCATTTTTGTTGCAGTTTAAGCTCTATTTGGGAACTGGGAAGTCCTTGGAATCTGATACTCCACATCGTTTGGAAACGGAGATTGGATCGTCTGTAGTAACCTTTGCTGCAGCAGAGTCGGCTGTAAGGGTTGCAGTCGTTCGATCTTGATCGAGCAGTTTCCACGAACTCGTATGATTCAGACTCACACAAAACGTTCGATCAAGATCGAGCGATTCCTGCCTCTACAGACGACTCTAGGGAAGAGGATACACTGTTGCATGGCTCAAGTACTCTCAAGGACACCTGTGATTTCTATGAGTGATAACTGAGGTTCCTATCCAGGCTTTACTTTCTTATCTCCCGTTAAGAAAACGCCTATAGACTTCCTCAAGAAATTGTCCAGTCACCTTATGCAAGTAGCAATAAAAAACAATGAAAAAGATTCAAGACATTGCACAGAATCTCCACAGACTGGACGTAACAATTGAACACATCAACGACTCATGCACGTAATTCTACATATACGTATCTCCAAGACAGAAAACAGAAAGTTTGATTATGGCTACAAGGATGGACGGACTGATCTATAACTGAATTGAACCAGATTTCTGTTCGATGATGGATCCCATACGGGTGGAACTGTCCTATTCAGATCGAACATGACCGCGCCTCTCGTCAATGCCTCCCCCAGAGACACAGTGCCCCCACTTCCCATGCCTTTGTTTTTGAGAATAGACATTAGTGTAGCTTTGGTCCCCCACAAAGACAAGGGGGTCACTACCACGTCCACCTTTCCACCATGCCAACTTGTCCCTCTGGCCATGGAAGACCATTGGGACAACTCGAATGGGTTGCCATGCTCGACTAGGTCTCCAGGTCAGATCACCGAGCTACGACTACGGTGCAGTAGGCTCGCTGTACCCGTGGAGCGTCGGCTAGCTTTGATTATAATACCGATGCAGACTCCTATAAGGCTATAACTGATGAATCAAACTTCACAGCATGGATCTGACTTTAGGAAGGTAGACAGAACACAGGTGATCGAGATGCCAGCTAACGACCAAGAAATCAAGGTTCGAGCGGTTCGTTTGACAGGGCATAGTCTCTTTTGCAGTAGAGTGAAATGGTAGTTAATTAATTTTAACAAGTTGATGAGCTATGTTGACTCATCAGGCCAAATGTCTACAGTGTGTGACAAACTTCAACTGGAGGACCTTCGCTGATAAAAATATTCGCCATGGACCCTATATCATTATTGGTGGACAGTGTCTGGAGTGGTTGGTGAAATTGGGAGCATGGTGAGCCATCCAGATTAATGGTCACAATTAGATGGAGTTATTCTATAAGATGCCCGTATGGTAGATCAAGGTCCTTGTCATCTACGGTATTACGTAATTATCAGGGGGGACGGTTTCGTGTACTACAAGAAAAACGGTCTCCCACCTATCCCATTTTAAACCAATGGGCGACAGATCGTAGATGCTGCCTCAACTAGGGGATACCATGTTAATGGAATCAGACCCAAAGAATTACATATTGTATCTATTCGTTTAAATTTTGAAGCATGGTCCTCCCATGGGGACTGGAATAGCAGTGTCCCCTGCAATATAGCATCAGGGTTATACGTTCGGATGGCTACAAGGCCTAATGCCTTTCTTTTCACTTGCCACAACCCCCAAAGACTGTCCAGGAAAATCAAGCATCCCTCTGGTTACGGCCAATTCCAACCCCCATAACAAGGAGAATTTCCATTAATCAGCAGCAGCGCAAATGGATATACAACAATGGATCAGTATAAACTAAGTGAATGTTCTGAAGGTAGTCTTTTAACAACTGATACACAATTCCCCAAAGTAAAGACAACATGTTTTTGATTCACTATCGATATCATCAGCGTAGTCTAAATCTGAATATCTAAGAAGTAAGCAATTTGAATCATTTCCATAGATTAGGCTGGTATATGATGTTCCTCTCACGTACCAATAAATTCATTTGAGTGTATGAGAAGGCTCTTTCCATGGGTTTCACAAAAATCTACTAACAATACTTACGACATGACCAATATTTGGTTTTGTGTATACCGTGATATACGTAGACTCCCATCTATATTTGCATAAAGAATCCATGATATGTTCTCCTTCTCTCGCTAGATTAAGGCACATACTGTATTAAAAGATTAATATTGAAGCAGATGAAGGACTCAGATTATGTTTTACTTATCTCAAATCTCGCTAGGGTCTTTTTATTATAGTTATGATGTGATAAGTGATAGAACGAGTCGTGCGGATGATCGGATGGTCAAAACCGCCAACGACGGCTGCGCAAGGCCGGGTTTTGCGGCAAGATTAACCACCACGGCCTGGAAGTGGGGGCGGACGAAGGGAGGGCTCACCCCCTATATAAACCTCCAAAAGGGAGGGCAAAATAACACAGATCGGAACCTCCACATCGGGAGCCCCCATCCCTATCTCTCTCTCTCTCTCATTCTCTCACCAACATCCTCCTCTCTCATTCAAGAAAAAGTCGACGATGACTTACCTGGAGGCTGAAACTGGTATCAGAGCTTAGTGCATTCGATCATTACATATGTGCGTCGACGATCAGACCTCCAGTCACCGATCAGACCGCAGAGGCGGTTGCCACCCATGTCTATCAAAAGACCAAAACCCTAACAGGTCTCCAGGTTCCTTTTAATACAGCCCGTTTCCTTCCAGTAATTGAAAACCTAATGTGTTAAGAAACTTGCAAATCCCCTCCTTCGTTTTTCTCATATTGCGAGTAGTTTTTTTAAAAAGGCCCCCAACTTTCGTAAGCTGCTATTTCCCAATCTTTAATTGCTCTCTGGCGGGTCCCACTGTTTTTTTTAAAATATCCAACATCATATGGATGTTACGTTATTTTAGAATCAAGTCTTTTTGTTTTCTGTCATATTTTTTTGCACCACCAAACATTGCGTGTTTTGTTTTCTCTCGTGTTTTTTTGTTTATGTTATTACATTTGATATCTACTGTTCTATCCTTTGATTTTTTTAAAAAAATTAAAAGGTTGTCTTTGTTGTCAATACATTATTATAAATTTTTTAATTGCCCTTTATATATTTTAGGCTTAGACGTTTTTTTTAAAAACTAAGTATATCACTTCAAAAGGGTTACCTTATTCAATAGGTTGAATCCATCTTGTGTTCCTTTTAATTGCATTGATCCTTTGTGATCTTGGTGAGTACCTTAAACTTGCAAATACTATTCATTAATATTATCATTCCTTATTGAGTTTTCTTTAATTGCCTATATACTTTTTTTTCTTGTTTAAATCTGGCATTCCCCATAACTCTTTAAATTTACAAGAATCTGTTAAAGTCTATTCTCATTCATATGTTTATTTCTCATTATCCATAATAAAAAACTTATTGTTGTTAAAATAGCATCGTCTTATATTGTTTTAATTTAAAATAAAGTTTTTTATTCACATTGAATAATTACATTCACCCCTCTTTCTTTTTTTAAAACTTTATTGAAAATACTCAATCTCATACCAAACTTATTTTTATCTCTTTAGATGAAATATGACAAGAAAAACCATTGCCACTGAGGTAGGGAAAATTGAGTACCTTAACGGTACTAATTACGAATTATGGAGTAGGAAGATCTACTATGGCCTGTTGCACGATAGCATACACTCCATCATAGATAAACCCGACCCAACCTTATCTGAGAATCCGACTATGGAGGAAACTATGTCCCGTGAATAGTGGGAGAAAACAGATAATAGGGTTAAGAGCTTTATGCTGACCCACATGGATCTAAATCTGATTCGGGTCTTTGAGACATGCAAATCAGCTTACGAGCTCTGGACCACGGTTAAGGAGAAATATCACTCCAAATCCGATGTGAACGTCAGCTTCTTTTACACAAGTACGACTCGTGTAGAATGAAGCAATCTGAAATCATCCTCGAGCACGTGAATAAGATGATCGTGATGGCCAAAGATCTTGCGGCTGCTGATTGTGCAATTCTAGAGAGGATGCAGATCGCAACCATATTGAGAAGTCACCCTCCGTCATTCGACATGGTTGTCACATCTTTACGGATGAATGGCAACATTAAGTCCATGATGAACCTACCTGCACAGTTGGCAATTGAGCAGGACCTCTCTAAACAAAGATCGAAAACTGGGATCTTTGAGGTTGAGGAAGAAGAAGAAGCAAATGCCGTACATGCGAAGGAAAAGCTGGATCCCTCCAAAGTGAATTTCAAGGGAAAGAGTGGGAAATACCCACGCGGCTCTTGCTATGGTTGTGGAAAATACGACCATTTCAAGGTCAATTGCCCCAACAAGAAGAAGTCAGGAAATTCTAAAATGCTTGAAAGCAAAGACAAAAAGAAAATGGAATTTGCGACTGTCGTGGAATGCAACTCCGTCATCACGGACAGTGACGGATGGTGGATCGACTCTGGAGCAACCATACATATCGCGAAGACGAAGGAGGGCCTAGTAGACTTCAAGGAGTTGAGCAAAGGCAAACAAAGGATCTTTATGGGGAACAACACCTACCTGGATGTGGAATGTGTTGGGACATATAGACTTAACCTGGGAGATAGCATTATGGTACTGAACGATGTACTATATGCCCCAGGGATACGTCGGAACCTGATATCTGTCCCAGTACTGCTCAAGAAAAACTTTGAAGTTAGGTTTTATAATAAGCATGTATCTATAGGCAAGAATAAGAAGGTCTATGCGATGGGAAAGTTTTGTCTGAGCATGACCTATTATGTTTTCCTGTAATAAATTCTAATGAATCAGCGAATGTCGTTTCTGATTAATCTTTGTGTTGTTGGTCTGATTACGACTTGTGGCACATGTGACTGGATCATCCAGGAAATTCTAAAATGGATCAAATTATTAAGGCAAATTTGTTGCCTAAAATCACGGATGCAAGGACATTGCCCTGCGAACACTGTCTGACCGATAAAATGACGAGAAGACCCTTGTCAACTGAAATTCGGTCAACATAGTTATTAGGTTTGATCCATTCGGATATATGTGGACCACTGAGCGTCAACAAACATAGAAATAAGGAATATTTTATAACATTCATTGATGACTACTCGAAGTTCTCCTATGTCTATCTCTTAAGAAGAAAGTCGGAAGCATTTGAAACATTCAAGAGATATAAGACGGAAGTGGAGACAAGATTAGGAAAATCAATCAAAACTCTTAGGACAGATAGAGGTGGGGAATATACCTCAAAGGAGTTTGAGGATTACTGTATTCAGACAGACATTCGTAGGCAGACTACAATGCCCTATACACCACAACAGAATGGTGTAGCAGAAAGAAAGAACCGAACTTTGATTAATGCAGTAAGATGTATTCTTTCACACTCCGGACTCTCCAAGAAATTCTAGGGAGAGACAATGTTGACTGCGAACTACATACATAACAGGATTCCCATCAAGTTCGTAGAATCAACGTCATATGAAATATGGAATGGCAGAAAGCCCGAGTTGGGCCATCTCCGAAAATGGAGATGTGTGGCACATGTTCTAGTACCGAGTCATCTTAGAGGCAAGCTAGACTTCAGGACATTAAAGAGCAAGTTTATTGGGTATAGTGAGAATTCTAAAGGATATAAGTTCTTCCGTGAAACTAAAGGTCTGATCGAAAGTCGTTTTGCTACTTTCCTTGAAATTCATCAAGAAAAGGAGCATGAAGTAGAGGAATTAGATCCTCTGATTGTCTTACAAGACAATGAAGATGGCTTGAGCATTAGACAAGAACTTCAGGATGATATCGATCATCCAGATATAGAGAATGAACCTATGGAACATGATGGTGTTTTAGAAGAAGTGGGTGGACCCATACAACCCACGAGTATAATCGGCAACAAGAGACCTAGAACACGACCCGCATGGATGGAAGATTACCATTTCTATGGATGTGAGGCGTTGTGCTACATTGTGGATGAGGATGTCGTGGAGTACAGATCCCATATCCTTTGACGATGCTATGTCTTCTTATGAGTCGAAATCATGGTCAGACGCCATGAGAGATGAGTTGGACTCAATAGAGCGAAACTATGTTTGGGAATTATGTGATTTTCCAGAATGTAGGCATTCCATAGGATGTAAGTGGGTATTCAAGAAAAAGTATCGACTTGACGGTACTAGTGACAAATACAAAGTCAGATTAGTTGCCAAGGGTTATACTCAGCAAGCTGGAATAGATTTCCAGGAAACCTACTCTCCAGTGGCTAAGTTTGCATCCATTCGGATGATCTTAGCCATAGTCGTATATGTGGATTTGGAATTATTTCAAATGGATGTGAAGACGGCCTTCCTTAATGGAGAATTAAAGGAGGAGATTTATATGCGACAACTTGATGGTTCTCAAGTTGAAGGACATGAAAGGTTTACAAGTTAAGAAAGTCATTATATGGCTTAAAGCAATCTTCACGGCAATGGTATCTCAAATTTTATGAGAAAGTTATCCAATTTGGGTTTATTTCAAATAAATTGGATAATTGTGTGTATGCCATGAAGAGTGTGAGCAGTTTTGCAATCACGTCATTATATGTTGATGACATTCTGCTTGCAGGTAATGACAAACAAATGCTCAATGAAATCAAACAAAAATTTAGCAATGAATTTGAGATGAAGGACATGGGCGAAGCATCCTATGTTCTTGGAATTCAAATAATCAGAGACATGGACTCAAGGACATTGAGCCTTAGTCAGGAAAGATATTTGCATTATGTATTAAGGAGATTTAGAATGCAGAACAACACTCCAGCTCCAACACCACTTGTGATGGGAAAGAAACTCAGTAAGAGTCAGTGTTCCGGAAAAGGGTAAAAACCTTTAGATGTACCATATGCACAGGCAGTGGGAAGTCTAATGTATGCAATGATGTGTACCCGACCTGATTTAGCTTATCCAGTAAGCTTAGTCAGTAGATATCAAAGCAATCCCGGTCCAGCACATTGGGAAGTTGTAAAGAGGATTCTTCGATATCTAAAAGAGACAGTACATCTGAAACTTGTGTATCAAGCATAATCGCTTGAAGTGGTAGGCTACTCCGATGCTGATTTCGGAGGGGATGTGGATGATAAAAAATCCACATCGGGTTACCTGTTTATGTTTGGTGGTGCAGCCGTTTCTTGGGATAGCAAGAAACAAGGATGTGTATCTCGACATACACAGGAGGATGAGTACATTACATGTAGCATGGCCACTACTCATGCTGTGTGGATAAGATGTTTCCTAGAGAATCTAAGCCTTGAATTGGTCAAAGGACCAATTGAAATGTATTGTGACAATCAAGCTGCGATAAGCTTGATTAATAGTGGGGTTAATAGTTCTAAAGGAAAACACATTGAGATCCAATATCACTATATACAAGATATAGTGGGGAAGCAAGAAATCACGGTAACCAACATCCCTACCAGTGACATGTTGGCTGATTCTCTAACCAACGGAATAGCAACAGGAACATAAATTAAACATGTTGGTTTAATGGGACTCAGGAATGTATGAGTCAAGGAAGAGGTTTCATAGATAATGATCCTCACATGATAAATCTCCATGTATATACCACACGAATAGTGGGAGTTTATATATTTTGACCACTTCGGTCAAGTGGGAGATGATAGAACGAGTCGCGGGATGACCGGATGGTCAAAACCGCCAACTACGGTTGCGCAAGGCCGGATTTTGCGGCAAGATTAACCACCAGGGCGTGGAAGTGGGGGCGGACGAAGGGAGGGTCACACCCTATATAAATCTCCATAAGGGAGGGGAAAATAACACAGATCGGAACCTCCACCTCGGGAGCACCCATCCCTATCTCTCTCTCTCATTCTCTCACCAACATCCTCCTCTCTCATTCAAGAAAAAGTCGACGACGACTTACCTGGAGGCTTAAACAATAAGAAGAGTTTCCACTCTACACAGTCGCTAATGATTTCTGTCCCTAAAATCTTCTGTATTGCACCAAGGTCGTTCATGTCAAGATTTGAGCTAAGAACTTTTCTTCAGATCATCAATGATACTTTTCTTCTTAGATACAATCAACATATCGTCAACATACTGCAATAGATAGATCAAGGACCCAACATCAACTTTGTTGGGATAAACACAACAAACATATGATTCTTGTCAAACCTAATAACAATCATGAAGCTATAAAACATTTTATATCATTATCTAAGAGACCGCTTGGAGTCATATAACGACTTCTTCAATTTGTACACAAGGTCTTCCTTGTCTTAAAAATCTAAATCCCTCTAGTCGAACCATTAGAATGTTTTCTTTTTGTTCATCATTTAAAAAAGATGTTGATACATCTAACTACTCCAACTGCAAGCCTTAGGGCCCGTTCGGTTCGGGAATAAGCAGGAATAAGGACGAGGAATAAGGAGAATAAGGGTTTATTCTTTGTTCGGCTAGAGGATAGGAATAAGGAGAATAAGGTGAAATAAAGATAGGTAAGGTGGGATAAATATATGAATAAGAGTGAAATAAGATGTAATAAGGAGGAATAATCGTACCAGGGAAACCGTGTCGGAAGGAGAATAAGCCCCTTATTCCAGGGCCTATTCTCCAAACGAACATGCCCTTAATGTGATAAAAGAGCTAATAGCATCCTGATAGATGTGTGCCCCACTATGGGAGAGAGGATTGTGATAGATGTGTGCCCCACTATTGGAGAAAGGATCTCTTTGCAATCCACATTGGTGGCTCTATTATCTATTACTGTATATTTCCAATTGTCTCAAATCCATTATTAAATATATTTATAGATATATATCACTATTAAATTCTTGTAAGTATTATCTTGCAAAATACGAGTGCTTTATTAAGAACAAAAATAAAAAGAAGAAAAGGGAAAAAGAAACAAAGGAAGAAACATACACACGTACACACAATTGACTTAGAAAAGAAGAATAAATAGAGCTAAAAGCTATATTAATGACCAAACCACGTAGAACAAGTCAAATGAGTTTTTCGACAACCATATAAGTAGGGAAAATAAGTGGGAAAAAAAGAACGGATGATTGTAAAGTCCACAATCAATTAGGCATATGTACATAATAAATAGAAATTCAACTAGAAAATGATATTTATTCTATATTTTTTGAACTAAATCTTTCCAATGTTGTGTATAAAAACACAAAATTATTCCAAAAATAAGCACCTAAATAAGCCAGTAGAAAACGGAAATCCTACCTAATTATATAAACACCAACTTCTTAGAGTCAATTCTATTATTAGAAAATTTTGAATATCCAAAACTCGCATTCAAACTTCATCTTGTGCTTAATTTTAATTTATAAGAATATCATATAAATAATGAGGTTAAAAGTGTGAGTTCTGATTTTCAAAGCATTCTGTACAATTATAATGTAAATATATGTAAAAATTTTATTTTTGTATTTTTTCTTTTAAAACTCTTGCAACTAAATCTTTGTGTAGCCTCTCTAATAAAGTGTATAGAAAATTATAAATATTAATAAAAATACTATGTAAATATACCAATAAATCTCAAATCCTAGAAATAAATATACATGCTTCTTTACGGAGGCTCTCACATAAGGATTCCCGACTTTATATGGATTTTATTTCTAAGCACGTTTCGACCCAAGTAGGGGGCTTGGTCCATGGTACCTCATTTCTCTTAATTGTTATCCTTGGTTTCACAATGTTATCGTATTTCTTTTCTTTGTTTTCACTTTACGCATTTTCTTATGTTTCCAATCAATTCCGTGGTGCATTTTACTTATACTTATATTGACACATGATTTTTAAAATATGACTACCTTCAAAACTTTTGACATGTATCCTAATCAAATAAAAACTATCTTCCCTTTACTACTTAAATTTGAGAATTCAGTTTTTGATTATTTTGCATTACAGGCATCATAAAATTTCATTATAGTATTGCATCGTAATATCCAATTTAGTTATCTCAGACGCCTCACTACATGTATCCAAGATAGTATGAATCTTATGTACATTATTCTTAAAGTATTATGGATAACATTATCTAAGATAATATTAGTCAAGATAGTTAAATCACCATCCTAAATTCTTCTTTTTCCCAACATTCAAATTTGTCTGTTTAAGGACCATCCACAAACTCTTCTATAGAAAGTGTGCCTTCTCCGCATATACTTGAAGACAAGGTCAGGGTGATTGTATATGCTGTGTATAGTGACTTGGATAATAAGATCCAGTTTCATATCCATATCTAAATGATCTCTCAGAGATGTCTTATTTTGTCGGACAATGTACCCATTCTTCTCATTATATATAAATCCAATTCAGATCAATGTTCAATCTTTGGATTAAGATTGGATAACTAGTCCACTGAGTGAGTCACTAAAATTCAAACTTTTTTCATCATTCCCTCAGAATGGAAGCATCGTGATATACAATTGATTAAGATCACACTACCCTTGATTTTCTCAAGACTTGTACATCATGCATACTTGAAGACTACATATTAAACTCGAAGGTCGGATATCATTTTGGGTTGTCTCCTTTGTAGTTTTATCAATAAGTTTCTCATTCAATCATTAGAGTCAGTATAGTCATATGCTTTCAAAAAGCATATATATTATATATTCAAATCACATCTTCTTTCCAAAAAAAGATGACCAATGTAAAATTTGGTTTAACCCAAGATCTGATGAGTGGGCTCATGTCTTCAGCTTTAGTATTGAACATATATGAATCCTTTTGAGAGATTGCATTACCCACATACTCTTATATGCATGCTAGTGTACCAGTGTATAGATCTTGATTAGGTCATCGGCCTAATGGTCTACTATTTGTACATACTCAGACATATAGTATACATATTTCCAAGTAAGAGGATCTGTGCATGTATCGTGACAACATACAATATAGGTCTTGTTTATCTCGATCTCGTTAAGTCAACTCTTTTACATAACTTATCCAACACCTATGAATCTATATTCCTATTCAGAGGAATTATATCAAGAGGTTAGTCGAATGTCATCTTTTATAGTAAGGGTTATCATCTCCTTCTCGAGATAGAGATCCTTTATTGATAATCACTTGACAGTACAGTTGAGTACTCAATCTAATCCTTTAGATATTCAACCATGAAGTAGACTCTATGATCCAACCTTTGGATCAACAGATGTATGATATCAATATGGACATGGTAAATAATTCTATTTGTACAAAGGGACCTACTATATAAATTAGTTACTCTTCATCTCAGATTAAGGAGTAATTTTAAATAACTTTTATTGCATAATTGCTCGCCATGGGATCAAATATCCAACATCCACATACACATCCTCAACATTTTGAGGTGATATCCCTTTAGATAGGCCAATACCAATATTAAGCGAATGAAGATTTCCATGGAATTTCCATGTGGGATCTAACCAAGGTGCACCCTTGATATGACAGTCCCAACAACCTCTTTTCTTTGCTTCTGAACACATTCAAAATTAATATCTAAGCGATGTACCTAAGATCATTTATCTCAAAGGTATAGGATGAGTAGATTAAAAAACATTATCATCATCCTTATATCATTCCAAATGACTAGGATTTCATCTACATTTAGCAAAATAAATAAAACGGCTCTCTCATTAAGATTCATATGGTTCATCGGGATTTTTTCTGAAACCATAACCTTTAAAATTTCATTAAATCTGATATTCCAACTACAAGAAACTTTTTTGATCCCGAAGATAGAGTACCTTAGCTTTCACATTTTGCCTTCCTCAACTTATGAAGTCTTGGGGATACTCCATATAAATAACCCTATTGAGGTATCCATTAAGGAGTACAATCTTAAATTTCATCTTCCAGATGCCATAGTCAAGGTATGTAGCTATAATTAGCAATTTCCTAATGTGTATAAGCATGGTCATGACAAAGAAAGTCTCATCACAATAGATGTTCTCCCTGTATGTATCCCTTGGCCACAAGCCATGCTTTGAAGGTCTCTACCGTCCCATTAGTTCCCTCTTTCTCAAGAAGATCCATTTACACCTAATAGGTTTGACCTCTTTAGGCGGATCCTCGAGGGTGTGTACAAAAATTGTGCATTTAACCTACTTTAGAATTTATTGCTAACATCCATATCTCCATGCCATGATCCTTAGATTCTTTATCATTTGAAGTCGGGTCATTGTCAGACTCTTTGGTACATGGAATTACATACCTTACAGGTGGTCTCAAAACCTTGACACTGATTTGAAGAGGTATGTGTTTAATCTTCAATTATACTTCTAGTTTTTGGTCTAGGAATCTCATTATCCTCTAATGAGTCTATGCGTACCTCTACTTCATTCTTGTCTTGCCTCTTAACGAAGTCATCCTATAAAAAAATCATATCCTTAGATAAGAAAATTTAAAAATATCATGATCATAAAGTAGTTATTAGACAAGATGCCAAGAAAATCCATACCCAAAAACCCTCATGAGATTTGGTATGAAACTAAGTCCATGAATTGTAAATATATATCAAATACAATAAATTAGCATTGAGCATGAATTTGTTAATATTGTGTAATTAACATTCTTTTTGACCAAAATAAAAGAATAAAGTAAACGGAAAAGAAGGAAGAAAATAAGGATGTATTTATGCAATAAATGCAGACTGACCCAAACCCTGAGACATGGGCAAACATTGGCCAGATTGAAAAGGAATAAAGTAGAGAGAGATAGTGTCCTTATTCACAGTATATATTCATCACTACTCATCATGTATACATCCTTCACCTATTTTTATCTCTAAATAAAATAATATTAAAATAATGTAATTTACTTCATAAATTTGTAAATAAAAATGTGATGGAAATCATAAAAATAATTATAAAAATAAGACTGTGTACAATTGTAAACTACCTATACTTGTATATATGTTCTTATTTATTTTTAAAATAAATTGTGTGTATATTGTATTTTCGACAGTTGTATATATTTCTAATAATTATATAGAATTGAAATAAAATTCATAAAACACAAATTAAATAAAAAATAAAATTCTCTTTTCATTGCACAAATTACAAAAAATGCATATATAGTACAAAATTCTGATTTGTTTATTACCTATAATTATTTCGTAAAAATCAAATAAAAATGTTTTTATACACTTTAAATTATTTTTAAAATAAATAAAATATAAATTTTAATATATTTTTGTAAAAATAATAAAATAAAAATACATGTACATAATATGTAAGTATAGTATACATATACATAACAATATATATTGTATTTATCATGATATATTTATTATTAGAAACTGTTAAAAATAAAAAATGTATAAATTAATTCACAGATTTATTTTTATAATTTTTATTTTAAATTCTCTTAATATTTTTAATTCAGATTTCTTTGATTTCTAAATTCCTGAATTCTGAGTGGTTGACTTGGGTTTGTTGACCTAGGTCAAACCCCCTTCTCCATGGTCCGGTTCGGGCAAACGCCACTGGACCTCATTTCTCCCAATTATTGTGCCTAGATCCTACCATGTCCCTCTTCAGATTATGAATCTTTGTACTCACTATCGATCTCTGTTCCTCGTGGATCCCTAGGAAGGTCCGGACCCCCCTAGGATTTCGTGCTCTTGCTCGATCTTTCTAGACCCTTGGGGCTCCTATAAATATTCTTCTTCCACCTCCGCCACGGAGTAGCTCGTTCCTCACGCCTCCTTCCCCCACTTATGTCTTTAGGATCGTGACATGGTCCTCTTGTTCTCGTGACATAGCTCGGCTTGTAGCCAAACTTCATCACCGCAATCATCCTGTTCTTCTTTCTACCGTAGAATTGAGGCCACGACCCCACCTCCACCTCTGTTTCCCTTCATTGATCATTTCGGTTTCTTAGGTACCCTCCCTTACTTCACATTTTGCCATTTCCATTAGATTTTTTGTTTATCATCGTCGTCCACCATCTTGGCTCTGACCATCGGGTCGGGGCTCCACGTTCACATCCAACCGCATCGATCCAATCCCCATATCACAGACCACCTTCTCACATAGACTTTCAATCCTATATCTTACTCATCGAAGCAAGATTAGGCATAGATATCCCTAAACCATTAAAAAAATGTCGAAGATCAGTCACCATCCACATCTGCTTCTTTGGGGTACTCTGTGAAATAACCCAACTGAAACGTCTCGGATTCATTCGCTTTATAGGTGTAGGTGCATGCGAGGAGGCTCGAATTGAGCATCAACTTCATAGGCGGAGTAGATACAGGTAGCCACACCTCCAGATTCCCTTTGAGCCATCCTCTGTCGCATCCAAGCCCTCTCCCCGACACAGAAACACTTCAGCAAGGTGTTGGGCCCTTCTAAAAGCTGATCAAACTCGAGGATCACCATATAATCCAGATCGAAGCTCGCCAAGTGTTCCATTCTTCAAAGTTCATCCAGATGCCTTGCCTTTGTCAGATCGAGAGCTAGTGGACCAGTCTTGATCTGGACCATCCAACCAAGCTACCATATGAGACATCATATTCTTTCGAGGGGCATCTAACGTGCACGCCCATCTCCTTTTCAGAACTGTCAGATCCACAGCTAACGGTCATCATGGTCGTATGTCGGAGAGCCTCCTAGCGTGCACCACACGGTTGCTAAGTATTTCACTTTTACCATGTATTTTATGTTGTTTCAATTTAGTCAAATAAATGTAATATGTAGTAGGTAATTTTTGCAATAAAGACCTCGTGGATTTTATATTGCATTTTAGTCCAGTCTAGTTTGAGTCATGAGTCCTTACGTGTATCAGTGGGATATTTGCTTATTTGAACACGCACATTTAAGTGTTAATGAATTAGTTGGAGGTTTTTAATAATTGCAGTTATGCCCTTGTGAGAGTCTGTTACTCATAGCGCACGTTTTTATCTGGATAATTGTAGTTTCAGCATTGGACTTTCCATGCTTGTTAATGTTTGGCCCCATAACTTGCAACAATTGCATTCAGGTCCTCTGAACACTATTTAATGTTCACACTCTCTTATTGGCTACAATAAATAGCAATTTGCTAAAAATTTCATAAAAATTCTTTTTAGCTCCTGCTATTGTAGTGTTTGAGTGGTAATTTTGGTTTGTCGAATTTATTTATATACCTTTAATAAAAAATTCAAAAAAACCATTAAAAAGTGTCCTATTTATAGTAGAAAATTCATAAAAAATTGAAAAATAATTCAAAAATTCTAAAAAAAGGGTAGCTTTATTTGAGTTGTTTTAATTTCTATCCAATTTTCATATCATTTGCTTTTATAAAAAAATAAAAATTAAGAAAACCCTTAACATTTTATAAAAATAATATAAAATAGAGTAAAAAATCTATAAATTGTGATTTCAGTTCTTACTTCTAGATATTTACATATATTTTTATAATGAAATCAGTAACCGTTATTTCTAAGATTATTTAACATTTCAAATTTGCAAAACACTTCTGGTTATCCAAGGTTTGTTTTATTTTACTATTTTTTATCATTTTGAAAATCCTAAATATTTACAAATTCTCCAAAACTTAGAAAAATATTCAAAACCCAAAAATATTTTTACTTGAATTTTCTGTATATTTTAGCCTATTTGAAAAATATAAAAAGTGTTTATTTTCCTTTTCTCCTTTATTTGCCTTATCTTGAAAAACTAAAAATTTTAAAAAAAATAAAAACCACGAGAAAAATAAAAATCCTTTGATTCTTTGAGTCTCCTTCTAATTTATTACTTGTGCTCCTTGTGCTCGACCTTGATCGATATACGAGGTTAATAAAAGTAGCTATACCACTTGCTTGATTTGTTCGATTTCTTTAGTGATTAAATAAATTTCTCGATTTTCGACTTGATTGATTTGGGTGACAACGATGCATTAATTAATCAACTTAAACTACATTAATCGATCACTCTTTAGAATGGTGACGTTGTCGGGGAGCACAACTAGGTAGTTAGGATTTTGAATTGTTTCTTGTTTTCTTCTTTCTTTCTTTCTATTCATCTTTATTTCCTTTTATTTGTATATATTTTACATAAGATCCATTCTAACACATTCTCTTGACTCCCTTTGTTGCAAAGGCCTGTGGAGCAAGAGAGGTAATTTTAGGACAACTGATGCACCTGAAAGAGGCCGAGGCTGGCTATTCTACTCCGACTGACATAAGAAAGCATATTAGGTGGAGCAAGAGACCATTTTATATTAGATCTTATTTTCCTGCATTTTTATTTCCCATTTGCAAAACTTATAATAATTTTTAGAGGTTGAACACTATTATCTGGGGTGTGTTTCACGGAGTAACGGTGCACTCAAGGGACATCACCTAGTTTTCTTCATCGTTTTAACCACCTTTATTTTATTTTGTTTCACGTGGATTGGCATTTTCTGACTTTATTTTTTTATGTGTGAGCCCTAAACTTAGGCTTTTATTTGATTTATCTAAGTAGTGATCAGGTCCAAACACTCAATAGAATATCTGTTCCTATAGAACTCGATTGGACTTAGTCAAATAAATAAAGTGTTAATTATTTGAATTTGGGATCGTGTATCATTGAAGATTTCTGCAACAAAGAAGTCATTATCGAGAACTTCTATGAAGTTTTGAATGAAGAGGCAGAATAAAGCATGGTGGACACTATACATATGGAAGAACCACCACATGATATGATAGCTGACGTCACCATCAAAGCAGCTCCCACTCCCCCTAAGTTGAAATCATTGCCCTCCAATATAAAGTACGCCTTCCTTATGGGTGAACCAAACATGTACCCGATCATCACCAATGCCCATCTGACCAAAGACCAGGAATCTCACATGATGGAGGTTCTTGAATAAAACAAGGCTATTGGTTGGAAGACTTCATATCTCCATGGGATAAATAATCCCTTTGCTCGAATTGCACATTCCTTGAAGAAGACAACAAATCGTCCCGTGAATTTCATAAAAGACATAATCTGAACTTTCAGAAGGCTATCATGCAATAAATTCAGAAATGGTGCGATGTGGGATTCATATATCCCATCTCCGACAGAAAATGAGTGAGCCCTCTGCATGTAGTGCCAAAGAAATCTAGGATCACCATCGTGAAGAATGACAAAGGAGAGGAGATCGTGACCAACGTACCCACTTCTTGGAGAGTGTGCATGGATTATAGAAGACTCGATCTCATTACCAAGATGGACCACTTTCCGCTACCCTTCATCGACCATATTCTGGAGAGACTGGCCATGAAGGAATACTTTTGCTTCTCGGATTCATACTCTGGGTATAATTAAGTTGCTATAGCTCTTGAAGATCAAGAGAAGACTACGCTCACCTGTCCATTTGGTACATACTCCTTCAGACGAATGTCGTTCGAGCTATATAATGCCCCAACCATATTTCAGAGGTGTATGCTTGCAGTTTTTGCTGACATGGTGGGGAATTTTTTTTGAAGTCTTTAGGAATGATTTCTTGGTCTATGGGTACTCCTTCGAGCAATGTCTTGATTATCTAGACCGAGTCTTACAGAGGTGCTACGAAGTAAATCTAATGCTCTTGTGGGATACGCAAATTCATGGTGATTAAAGGATTGTGTTGGGTCATGTTGTATATAAACATGTCATGGAAGTTAACCTAGCCAAGGTGGAGGTGATTTCCAAACTAGAGCCACCTACAAACCTTAAGCAGGTCAGGTTTTTCTTGGGCCATGTCGGGTTCTACCAATAGTTTATCAAAGATTTCAATAAGTTGGCCAAACCATTGACCGAGTTGCTGGGAAAGGAGAATGATTTCATTGTTGACGACCGTGTGCTCCTTGCATTTAATCAGCTGAAAGATCTTATCACTCAAGCCCCTGTCTTACGGCTGCCAATTTGGACACAACCATTTGGGATATTGAAAGATGCATCATGCCATCGGCGTTGTGCTCATAATTAGAAAAGATAATGTCCCATTTGTCATTCACTACGCTAGCCGAACGCTCGATGGATCTCATAGGAATTACACAATCACTGAGAAGGAGCTGCTGTAGTAGTTTTTGCTTTGGAGAAGTTCAGATCCCATCTCCTTGGATCCAAGGTCATCATCTACATAGATCACTCGACCATACAATATTTACAATAGAAGAAGGATGACAAACCATGTCTAATCCGATGGATCCTTCTCCTCTAGGGATTTGACCTTGAAATTCGAGATAAACCTGGAGTTAAGAATGTGATGGTCGACTACTTATCCAAACTTCTAGATTCTAAATCTCCCTAGCTGAACGTGCAATCCATTACTAAGAACTTTCCAGATGAGGCAATTTTGTTAGTCACCTCACTCCCCTCGTACGCAGATATTGTGAATTATATTGCGACAGATAAACCCACAAGATTAGCCAAAGCTGAAAGTAGATAAATTCTAGTCTAAGATCTATTTCTAGCAATGGGAGGATCCACATCTATTCTGTGAGGGGGCAAATTGCATTTGTAGGAGGTGTATTCCTTAGGAGGAAATTCCTAGTGTCCTTGCACTTTGTCATGATCAAGAATCAGGAGGACTCCATTTAGACAGACGAACAACAACAAAGGTTCTTCAGAGTGGCCTTTGGTGGCCTACATTATTTAAGGATGCAAAAGATTATGTCAAGCATTGCACTGACTGCCAGAAGATGGGCGACACCATAGGAATGAGAGATATGATGCCTCTGAAGCTCATTTAGATATCAGACGTCTTCGACATGTGGGGCATCGAATTTATGGTCCCATTTCCGAACAGACAGGGCTACAAATATATTTTGCTCGCTCTCCACTATATGAGTCATTGGGTGGAGGTTATTCCCGCCTGAACCGTCGATAGTCGGACCGTCTGTCGATTATTAAGAGATCATATCGTTTCACGGTTTGGAATTCCCAAAATTTTAATAACAGATGGGGGTAGCCATTTCATAAACCATGAGGTGAAGAAGTTAATTCAAGAGTTCTGCATAGAACATCGTGTTGCTTCACCATACCACCGACAGTCCAATGGCCTAGATGAATGTTCAAATAATTTGACAAATACAAATCTATAAAAGCTTGTGCATCCAAATCGCAAGAACTGGTCTTAGTTACTCGATTTAGTTCTTCGGGCTTATAGAACATCGTACAAGTCTCCTTTAAGAATGTTCCCCAACCACCTTGTGTATGGCAAACCATGTCATCTGCCCGTTGAGTTGATACACAAATCTTTATGGGCCATCAACATCTACAACTTGGACTCTAAAAAAGCTGGGAAGAATCGAAAAATGGATATGAACATATTATTGAAATTTAGAGATCATGAATATGACAACAATCTGATGTACAAATAGAAGGTCAAAAAGTGGCATGACAAGCATATCCGCCACATATCCTTCGATCCAGGTCATAAGGTGTGGTTGTTTGATGCAAAATTGAATATCTTTATAGGCAAATTGAAGAGCAAATGGACTGGGCCATTTACAGTGAGGCATGTGCGTGACAACAACAACATAATGATATCTGGTCTGTCAGCTGATGCACAACCATTTGTGGTCAATGGAAAACTTCTGAAACCATATCTTGAAAATGACACATTTTTGTTTGTCGTTGACTCAATCCAAGTGATTTACGTTGATGACCTGAATAATTCCATAGCTGCAGTAAGAGACAAAACAAATCAAAATATTTTTGAATGATTTTTCTTTTTTTCTTATTTTCCTTATTTAGTTTCTTGTTCTTCCGAAAAGGTGTCATCCCCTTCATCATTGGTACACTTAGGACATACTTTGTCCTAAGTATAGGGGGGATGCTCACTCGAGTTGTTTAAATCTCTTATTCTATCTTCACTTATCTTTTCTTCTTTTCATTTTCATTTCTCTTTTTCTACCAAGAAGGTGCCACCCCTCTTCGTCAATCTTTTATTCTTAGGGCATACTTTGTCCTAAGTATAGGGAGTGTGCACCCCAAATTCATTCATTATTTGATTATCTCCACGGTTTCCTCTTCTTGTCTATATGTAGGGATATCTTACCCTAAGTATAGGTGGAGACAGTCCAAGTACGATCTGTTCATTCCCACACTTGACCCTCCCTGTCCTGTGTACAATCTACTATACTTAGGATTATTTGATCCTAAGTATTGGGGGGGGGGGGGAGGGGTTGAATTCTCGTTCATTCATCCATTCCTTAGTTTGTTATTCTTTAAACTTTTCTATACTTAGTACGAGTTATGTCTTCTCTTTTTCTCTCTGGTCTATGAGGACATAGCTCAAGCTAAGTATAAGTGGATCGTATATATTGAATATATACTCTAGCCATAACTTGTATTTTTAATAATAATCATGGCTAAAAAAATGTCTAAAATACTTTAAAATTCATTAAAATCACTTAATAAAAAGATGTTGATTATTCCTCAAATCTTTTTGTATTTATAGATTTAGAAATCAGGTAAAAATATTTTTTGCAAAATGTTTGAAAAATAGTTTGAAGATATTTGTGAAAAGTACTTTGAAAACGATTTGGAAAATATTTTGATAAATATTTTCGACCTTTATAAAAATATTTTGTTTGTAAAATTTCTTTTCTTTATGTGAAATAAAATATTTCGAAAAATCATTTGCAAATGTTTGGGAAATGGTTGCAAAAATATTTTAAAAAATCTATATTTACTATTTGAAAAAACTTTGCAATATGATATTTAAATGAGTGTAAATGTTTGTAAAAATTCATTGTAAAAATCATTTTGTACTATAATTTTCAATAATTTTTTGTAAAATCATTTTCAAAATAAGTTTGAGGAATATACGCATCACCCTAAAATTCTTTATTAATTGTATAAATATTTTTATAAAAATGGTCACTTACCCCTTGCATTTTCTTAAAATCCTTAACTCTTGTAAATATAAGATGCGTCCTCATGTAAATATTTGTACCTAGTTTTTATTCAAAATCTTTTGTTTTAAAAAAAATATAAAACTAAAATAAAAAACATTTGCAAAATCTTTTTGAAAAATACCAAAAAATCCATTTGCATCATATTTTTGAAAAATCCATAAAAAGTTCAAAACTTCGAAAATTTGCATCACAAAAATATTTGCTACAGTTTACATAGCATTTGCATAGCATTCACATTTTAGGATTGAGTTTGATAATTGAACAAGTCTAAGTAAAATCTGAAGATTGGAGCTTGGTTGGACTTTAAAATCTACCTAATCACATGAACCTTATATAAACTGAAATTAAGGTACTTAAGGTCTAGTTGACTTAATTCTTTGAGAATCATGAGGCTTGGTTCAATGGATTCTTGACTGTCTAAGTAGAGTATTTTTGAACACACATATGGCTCTCATCAGTAATGACCTAACTTGGACACCTGCACCTTTTACTTAACTCAACTCAATTAGTGTGGTGAGGGGATTGGATTTGCCGGTATGAGACGCACATAAGTGGAAACATTTGTCCTCATCTAGGAGGGAAGTGCACCCAAACCTATCTAGTGGCTTAAATGTATAAGGATAGGAGTGTGTAGGTTGCAATAATGCTTCAAAAGAAGGATAGTCTACTAGCTCAAGTGGAAAAACTCCTAATGTAGATGCTGATGCATATAGTATTTAAAAAAAAGAAGAGCAAAAAGTAAAAGCTCCAAAAAAGGGGACAATCCTGATTGAAAATAAAATGCCTCCCTGAGTGTATATATTTGTACAATCAATAAGCAATCTTGATCTTTAAAGTCATATCATGTGAGCATGTAGCAGGATGACTTGACTACACTGGTCGAGTATCCTAGGATAGGTAGCTACACTTTCTACCATCCAATTTTCTCTTCACCCCCTCCTCTTGAGAACTTAGAAGGGAATACCCCGCTCCTCAAGGAAGGAGTTTCTGGATTGGTGAATCACTGGGTTGTCAAGCTGGAGAAGTCAGTCTCTTTGTTATTTCAGTTGAGGGGAGACACTATCACATACACTGTACAAGTCAGACAAATAGTCGTAAGGGTTTGTATATGAGTTGAAGTATTCTAACCTGGCTATTAAAGAGACTTCAGCAGAGTTTTGGGATTCTTGAAGGATGTTGTGCTTCAAATCCAATTCCCATTAAGGTTCACATGCACTAAAAATTCCAAAGGTCCGACTTGAGCTCCAAACTTTAATTTTGTGATGACAAGCTTGACAACTAAACTTAATCCATTTTCTTACTTTTTTTATTTTTCATTTTCTGTACTTCATGCATAAGTGTTTGATTGGGACTAGCAAAGGAAAGTATAAGGGTGTCATGAATTTCCATTTCATCACCTTTATTCTATCATTTCGGCCTTAAAAACCCTAAATGCATGTAAATACCATTAAATTACATAAATTAGCATTCATGCTTTGTTGTATAAATACCGTAGAAAGTATTATTTTTAATGCCAAAATTATAGAATAAAGAAAAAAATAAAAAGAATAAAATATCAAAGATATTTTATGACCCTAAAATCCAAGACCTAGGCATCTTGATGACTAGGTCGACAATGAATAAAGTAGGGGAGATAAGGGCCATTAATACAGTATAATCCTAATAATTGATTCATTATTCATGCATTTTTGGGACCTATTTTATTTTCTACTTTTTATAGTTCAAAGAAAGAAACTTTGTTTATAAAAGTTGTAGATAATAAAATATAAAAAATATAAAATTTATTTCATGTAAAAATAAGATACAGTGCAAAAGATATACTACAAATAAGATTGCAAAATCCTAGATTCCCAAACCCATACGGGAGGCTCTTTGTCTGCTCAAGATAATCCCAGCCTCAACTGAGGACCACTTTCGGCTTTCTTCTTCTTTTGTTTGTGTAGGGTAGTCAGGTTGTGATCTCTCAAATAAAAACTCAAAATATATCGAAATCTCTTTTAATTTTATATAAACTTTAATAAAACATTTAATAAAGGTGGTTTCGTTTTTTGAGTTAAGGTGTGATGGTTAGGTCTTGGACCCCTATTGTATAATATACCTTATTAAAATAATGATTTTAATATTCTTTATTAATTTTATAATTTTATAATTTTATAATTTTCAAATATTTTTTATAATATATGTACATATTTAAAATAGAATAAAACCATACATAAAACATTAAAATAAATACTTATATAAAACATATAGATGAAATACCAATATCTATACCTATACAATAAATACACCAATACAATAAATACACCTATTTATCTCAGTGTAAATATTTTGTCAGAAAAAATAATAAAAATATCTTTTAGTGTATAAAAAAATTTATAATTATATAAAATAAGAGAAGAAAATAATAAAATTCAAAATAAAAAATAAATACTAAAAACATAGATAAATATACCTATAAAAAACTCTATAATGTAACTATTAATTAAATACATCTAAAAAGGTCGTAATAAAATACTATGAAAAATAATAAACATTTTTATTTTATAACTTTAAATTTATAAAATATTTTAAAAATTTTTATTTAATTTTTAAAGATTTTTCGGGGTGATAGTTGGTCCATGTAGACCAATTAGGCAGCAGGGAGCGTTGACTTCAGTCAACTCTCTGACCTACCCTATAGCCCGTATCAGATCTATGTTTGACCGCTTCTTCATGCTTTTTTCTAATTTGATCTGAGCATCGACTTGGTTTGATCGCCTCTGTACTTTTGTGCCCTAATCCTCGATGATTCATGTGGAGATGATTTCTCGTGGAAAGTGTCGATGCATCGTTGCCATTACCCCATTTTTGGATCCTTTGCCACCATCGATATGAGATCACGCATCCATTCAACACTCACCCATTGATCCTTCTTCTGCCATCTGAACCCAAATTCGAACCTCAATCCTCGTTCCTAGTGACAACAAGAGACGCATCTCCTTGGGAGCTTGGTTGGGTGTCGAATTGAAGAAGTCCGCTACTCTCGTCATCCTCGATGAGCTCCTACTTCTAGCTAAGCTTTGACAATAAGATTCTAGTTTCTCTGCCAGTTCATTTCCTTAGGAGCATAGTAGCATATTGTAGCGAATCCTTTCGTGCCTTTTCACGTTAATTCGTAAATCCATCGATCATCGGAGCTCGAGCTCCATTACCATATTCCGACTACCCTAATACCTCCCTACCATGTCCAATGCATCCACCAGCTTCCCCTTCACCTTATTAATGCTCGACACCACTTCATTCCTCTTGATCTCGCATGGATAAAGGAACTCAACCCTCCAACTCTGCTGCTCACTGGAGGGATGTCATTCCATGCACCCTTCGCTCCCCTAGCCCGTTGAAGCTCATCAGAGCTTCACATTTTTCCCTCTAATCATCTATTGCAAGAAATACCAAGAAAAGAGACTTTTCGAGCCTCATCAATCCAGGAGAAGACCCCCAGGTCCCGTTGTTCTGCCAGGCCTCGTCGGGGCTCCTCACTTCATTCTACGTCCTTCCTCTACTGCGGAACACTGCCTGCATCCTGTGGAGTACCTCAACCGCATGGGAGAAGCTTAGGGCTTGAGGATACAGTCGATTGAATCTCATCCAACCTTTGTTCTTCATGGATTCATCCAGTGCAACCCACCACTGTTAGATTGTCTTCATAGTCGAGAATACACAACCGCGTCAGATGAAGCCACACCTCACCATCAATCTTCGGCGAGGATCTAATCCTCGCCCTCCATCTACGAACCGTCATCAACTATTGCCCTATCGACATGTGGATTGATTGAAAATAAAATGCCTGCCAGAGTGTATATAGTTGAATAAGCAAATCTTGTGTGATTGTCTCATCTTAGGGAAGCTTACAGCTAGAGTTTTGGCTAAAGTGATCAAGATCCATGGGATACGTGGCTCACTGGTCATGATCTATTCTCTTCTTTCCCCTCTTACTGAGTTGGTTGCACTTGAACTTAGAAGGAAATACCCTGTTCCTCAAGAAAGGAGTTGCTAGATCGGGGGACTAGAGTTACCTTGTTGACAGAGGTTGTTTCTTTGTCATTTCTAAGGTGGGGAGCCATATATCACTTACACGGTACAAGTAAAGATTCATAGTCATAAGAGTTTGCGTGTGTAGACTTATTCTTACCTGACTATTGAGGTGACCTAAATAGGAGTCTTGTCGAACTTAGAGTTTGTTATGTTCTAAGTCCATTTCCAAATAAGATTCCACCAAACTAATAATCCAAAGGTCTAACCCAGCTCCATACTCTAATTTTATGAAGATAAGTTTAATAATCAATATCGTTCTAAATTCTTTGTTTTTTCATTTCTTTATTTCCTTTTCACTTCTTTTTCAAATAAGTGTTTTCTAGGGGACTAAGAAAGGCAATGTATAGTGGAATGACGAATCAATGATTCACATCCTTTATTCTTTTATTTTAGCAAAATTTCCTATGAAAATACATACATACATATATATATATATACATATATACACACATATATATATATATATATTTACAGGTATTTTGCATAGGGAGTTTTGCTAAAATAAAAGAATAAAGGATGTGAATCTTGTATTCATCAAGGATATACATTTCAGTATTTACTACATATTCCCAAAACTAAGAGGTAATTGTGCTTTGGTAATCATTGATCTAACCATTTCCAACATGATGATATTTTATCTTCCTGCAACTCTGTTGAGTTGAAGTATTTTTGAGGTGTGAGATAGGAAAAATATTCCTTTCTCCATAAGGTATTCTTTGAACTCATATGATAGGTACCGACTTCCATGGTCAGATCGAATCGTATTCATCTTCCTTCCAACTTTCGTTCTCAATCGAAATTGTGAAATCCTTGAACATTCCAAAGGATTCTAATATGCATGGAAGAAAGCTCATACAGTGAAATATTATTAATGGACATCACATATCATAAATGTTCATTTATGGTATTGATGAAACTCTGTTTCATCACCTATATTTTTTCATTTGGGCATTCAGTCCCTAGCTAAATACATGTATATAGCATTAATTTGTACAAAATAACACTCAATAATTACCGGATAAATACTTTATAAATATAGGTATTTAATTCCAAAATAAAATAATAAAGTAAAGAAAAAGAAAAAAAATAAAATGAAGTATAAAAACACTAAATAATCCTAGAACCCTTGTTAATATGGACATGGTCGACAAGGAATAACAGAGGGGGAGACAAGGCACTCAATTGTACAAAAACTACATATAAAACCCCTAATTTTATCTGTTAATAAACAACTATCTGAGTCTTATTTTATTTTGTATTTTCTACACCTTAAATAATAAAACACTCGACGTGAAATTTGGACATAAAAATGTAAAGAAAAATACAAAATTAATTTCCCATAAAAATAATACACAGTGCACCCAGGACACACAGATCAAAAGTCGCAAAGACAACTTTGCATACCTATATTTTCTCCATACATAATCAAAATTCACAAAACTCCCCTTTATTGTTCATTAAATTTAATTTTCTATCTAACTAATGTGATTTCATTAAAAATAGAGCTCAAATGCAAAATTTTTCTTTTCGGGTCCTTATTGTAGTGTATGCTTGTATATTATATTTAATATATTTATTCTTTGTATTTTTAGCTTTCTTGTAATGTTAAATATTTGTAAATATTATTTTAAATATAATAAAATCAACACAAAATAAAAACATTAAAAATTTAGTAAAAAACAATGTATAATATATATATATATATGTATATTATACCTAAGATATACATAATCGTATTTATTTAAGTAAATAAATAAAATATAATACTATAATAATATAATACAGAATATAAAATAAAAATACCTAAAATACATGTATTTATACCTTTGTATATACATGTAAATATTGGCGGCTAATAAAAAGTATTGTAAAAATAAATAAAATGCTTATAAAATACTACATAAAATAATAAACATTTTTTTAATGTTTTGACCTAAAATTAATAAAATTTATTTATTAATGTTAATCCATTTAATAAGGGATTTTATCCTCTCTATTTCTGATTAGTCCACGTAGATCAACTAGAAAGCTTGGACTGTTGACCTCTGGTCAACATTCCTTTCACCCGTCGCCGGCCATGTTAGACTCATGAGAACCCACCTTTCTCCCATTTTTTGGCAGTTAACCAATGTTCGAAATGCCTTGGTTCCTTCACTAACATCGATCCCCATGCTTTCCTCAATCTCGATACCCATCTAGCATTCACCTATCACCCTTCTTCCTCACGCCATCGTCCCTTGAAATCACCCCCATATTTGTCTATAAATAATCCCCAATTTCCCTTTTTTGATTTTTGATCCTTCCTTCGCCCTCCATAAACCCATAGGACCCCCTTGCATTGCAGATCCAGTGACAACAGAGCTCCTTAGCCTATCGACGAGGACAAGGAGGTGAGGAACTGGTTCACCACCGTCTAGCTTTCCAGCTAAGATGGAGGTCCACCTGCTCTCTGATCCATCATGTTTGAGCTGCGTTTTTATGCACTTTTAGGTTAGTTTTGATTTTAATAAATTATCTTAGGACTTGTTTTAAGAAAGTAGTTTCTAGATTAACATAATCTCATGTTTAAAATTAGCCAGAGCTCTAGAGATCCAACCCAAGAAGGCTGGCCGAACTCAGGTCCCACCGTATCACTATGAATCTCTACCTGTCTTGATGCATTTCTATCTCATCTTCGTTTCCCTTCATCTTATCCATATTTCGCCCACTCTTTCCCCTTGATTATGCAAGAATCAAGTTCCATCGAGCTCCTCTCATCGCCCCTTCGTCGGAACTCTTCGCCCCCTTCACCCTTGTGTGCATACAACTTCATTTTGGATCGAGGATCTTCGCCTCGAGTCCAAGAACCTTTTTGTACAGGAGAAGGAGCTTTGAAGCACTTGGAGCAAGATCTCGAAGTTCATCTCAGATCCTCAAGTGCCCTTGTTCTCCATGCCCCTATCGATGGGGCATAAACCTATTTTATGCCCACTGTTGATGCGGAGCATCCCCAGGAGGCTATAACACCCATCAAAGGAGAAAGTTGTGGATGGAGGCGGAAGCATTCCATGATCGAAGCAATGCCAAGACTCAATTCTTGGCAATTCTTCCAATGAGCTTCAGAACAGTCGAATGAGGAACACATCCCAGGTCTAATATGCGTTTGTCACATAAATCAAACTGTTGCATGCCCATGGTCGTCCGATCTTATTAAGTGAATCTACATGGTGCAGTAATAACCGTTGGATTACACAGTTATTGGGTAATTTACATAAGCCCTTGCCACTCTTTTCTATTTATATCTTAGTCACGTAAATTCTAAGTGTAGTTTAAAAACTTTTGTAATATTTACATTAGACCCGCGAACCTCTTGTATATTTAAAGTGTGGTCATCACGCCTCATGTGTTGTGCATGTGAGGCGTTGTGATATTGAAAATGAAGCCCCCTACTTTAATATATTTCTATTTATTTTTAAAAATTGTATAATTAAGTGTTAACTTTTGGGGAATGCTTCGTGCGAGTACATGTAGCTCATGTTTATTGCTTGTATTTATTTCTTTGCATATTTATTTTTTATTGAATAGCTCAAGTGCTCTAAATTTAATGGAATGATTTATGTAGATGCCTTAAATCATGCCTATTCACGATCATATTTTTATTTAGCATTTATTACATTTTACCCATTATTAAAATTTCAGTAGAGCCATATACTCCTTATTTGCATAAAAATCCAAATAAATTATAAAACCTCCTTCAAAAATTCCAAAAATAAGATTAGTATATTACTATATATTATACTTCAAACCAAAAACCACTAAAGAATACCAAAAAAACATTAAAAATTATAAAACCGTAAAAACATATGAAAATTAGTAAAATCATTAACAATCCAAAAATAGTTTCAATTCTATATTTTTTATATTTTATATTATATATTAAAAATAGTTTTGAGACATTTTGAACTTATTATCTATTTTTAATACCCAAAAAAATTATGCCTTTTTAATATATTCACTTTTTTGTACTTTTTTTACATAAAAAATATATAAAAATTAGAAAAGCGATATAAAAATCCCAAAAACAAAGAACAATATTAAAAATAAAAAATAATGTCTTTTTTAAAGTATATTTAGATATATTCACAATTATAAAACTCTATGTGTACTATATATACTTAATAATATTTCCATACTAATTATTATTATGACTTAAATAAATAAATAAATATATATAATATTTAAAACATTGTAAAAAATAAAACGGAGTAGTCCTTTATATATTATATCCCTTATATATTACTGATAATATATATTATTGATAATATATATTATTATTGTTATTATCATCATATAGATATGTATTATACTTTAAAAAAGAAATTAAAAATTTACAAAACGAATAAAATATATAACTAAAAAATATAAATATAAATATAAAATATATAAAATGATTAAAATAAATAGAACTAGATATAATTTAAAACCCACTAAAAAATAGAAAAGGAAAAACTATTAATTATTATTGGTTGTTATTAATTAATAATTATTATACTTATCCTCATGTTTTCTCTTAGTGGTTCGACCCCTACACTTGTTGACAATACACATATTTTGTAGGGTATAAAAAATTTCACCACGCATTAGTTTTCATTTTTTAACATATATCATGGGTAGATTGTTGATCTCTTTGATTGAGTGCAAGTTTGATTGTTGGTCGTTGATTACTGATCTATTTGTTGCTCTATTTGATTGAGTATAAAAAATGTCACCCTTTATTTGATTATTTTTCTATACATTAGTATGTACAAGTTTCTTGTTGAAAACTTAATTTTTTGAGGTGTATCTAATGAAGAATAAAATAATGTAAAAATGAGCAATTTACAATGTGTTGCACACTTAGGGTTTCTGTGCGTTATGTATATTATGTGCCCAATCTCCCCCTACTTTATTCATTGTCGACCTAATCAATATTTGACTAGGTTTCAAGGCTTTTGGTCAGTCAATATCTTCAATACTTCCTTTCATTTTCTTTTTTTTCTTTATTCTTTTTTAGGTTTAAATACGTATAATTACATGTTAATTCATGCAAGTTATATTTACAAGTATTTAACTAAGGATTTAAAGATAAAATAGGAGAATAAAGGTGACTAAATGGCTATTCATCAACTTTTCACATACATCAATATGTATGAGAACTTAAATACCTATGCATCTTACACTATTCCTAAAGAAGGGTTTCCGAAAAATTCATCTTTGAATACAATTTCACAAGTAGGTAAATTCTAAACTTTCAGACAAACTAAAATCCCATTCCTTTATAGTATGTTGACCTTATCAATGGACACGTGTCATAGTATTGATGTTAGGCCATCATCAAATGATCTTCATCATCCTTTTGAGCTTTAATCTTTAATTTCTAGTAATAGAAATGTCTATGAACCATATATGAGATTGCCATCTGAAATATATCCATCACAGCTCGTTATTATAGGTCTATCTTATACTGTATGTCTATATCTAACATTTTTTAGAAATAGACGATGAATCCTTTCTAATATCTATGTCATAGAGACATTCTCCACGACTAAGGGATCTCCCAATGGAACATAGGAATGTATCTATCCAATGATTGTTGCAACAATTGCATCAAATCCCATGTGGATGATTATCACTTTTTAGTTCAAGTTCACTAGTCTTCTAAAACAAGTGTAGTCGATTATAGTGTTTGTAGAAGAATGAGATAAAACTATCTAACTTTCTTATAGTGTTTGTAGAAGAATGAGATAAAACTATCTAACTTTCTCCTAATCCAACAAGTAATTTGATTTTAATCATGAACTGTAAATGCAGGACATGTCGATGTACTACCCGACTTCTTCTCTAAGGATTCTAGATAGTATGGATCTTCATACTTAGTATATCATCTAATTATAGCATAGACAATCATCGAACTATTTAGATGTCATAGGTGGAAGTTACAGAAGTGCACTCAACTTTTTAACTTTCCTTCTTCTTATTATGGTTCAGGACCAGATTCCACTATGCTTCCCCGATCCTTAAGCAACCTTAGCTTAAGATAAAGGATCTTTCTGACTGAATATGTCCGTGAAGGACTTCAATCTTAGAGTAATTCATCATTTGCACTCCATTCATACAACATGAAATTATGAAGCTCCACGAAGGACTTGAGTAGAGATAGTAGATTGATGGCACTCATCATATCCACACCCATCTTAATTCTTAAGACTTCGATTTTGGTACGTATTCAAACATTCTGAGTACATCATTTCTAATGAATCCACCATCATGCTTAATGCAATAAACCATGTCCCTCATATTAAATGGTAAGATCGTATATCTTTTTCCAATACATCTCCTTCGGATTTAGAAGGATGTCGACAATTAAGATCCATATTGATATGTTACTTACATAATACATTCAATGAGAGTTCAAGAATATAACGATACACAAATCCTTGGTCATTGTCATACTTCTTCTTTAATTATCAATTCTCATCATCATGTAGAAACTTGCACATTATAACCATATACATTATGTGTTCAACTGTAAGTACCACATCTTAATCATGGATCTTATCCATGATATTGGCTATGATTAATTGTATGTATTGAGTGGATATAAAAGAAAGCTATCAAAAAGAAGATAATTTGCATAAATATTTAATTTGAATAAGGTTATTATTTTAAATCAACGTTGTCTTGCTTTTTCTTACTTTGAAACCCTATTCCCTTTCCAACTTTCAAAGCATGAGGTATGCCAACTTAAGCTCCTCAAGCAAGATCTGAGATCTCTCTTTCACTTTCAACACACAACAATAATATGAGAAAATATTAGTATGATGAAGAAAATGAGAACTCTTTCTGCATTGCATGTCAAACTTGCACTCCCATTTTAGTATGTGACACATGTCTCCACTACCCTTAAGGTGATGTTAACAATTGAACCAATCCTCAACATGAATATAACTCCCTATCAGCAATCGAATACCACCTCAATCATATGGGGATCAACATTAAGGTCACTACGCATACGACCTTTCTCTTTTGAGAAGGAGAGAGCTTGATCCATGGATGCAAGTACGTTGGAGCTATGATTTCGTATAGGCATCTCCACAATACAATACATGACGACGATACTGACGAGTCGCTAAATACGATAAATAATTTGGGCACGTTGTAATACGTGTACTTAGCGATTCAGTCAGAACCGAGAGAAAATCTCCGTGAAAAGTGTCTCGGCTTAATTTATATCCCGGGCAAGTCCGGGGTCGAACTAAGGGAGGCAAAGGAACAACTTTGGGATTAATTCGAAAATTAAGTTTTAGATTTCAGTGCGGTATTTTTTTTATATTTTTTTATGCAACAAGAATGCAAATGCAAGTGAATCAAGACACTAAGAAATCATACAGTAGGTCAAACTAATTTAATGTCAAAATAGTCCAATTTAGCAAAATATATTTTTCCTAGAATCCTAATCCAGAGATGAATGCAAGGTATTTTTTTAGAATTTTAGGGGTTAAAATGCAATAATGAAAAATGCACACTTTTTATGGGTATTTTCACAATTTTTGACACGAACAGTAAGAAAAAATCATGAAAATTTTACTGGAATATAAACATGATGCAAGGAAGCTACAGTAATATTTTTGGAATTTTTTGACAAAATATGAATTTTTTATGGATTTTTTAGTGAAATCAGAGTGACAGTGAGTAAATAATTTCTATTAAATCCACATTATCAAATTTATTAGAATGCCAATTATCTCAGAAAGGTATTTTCATGTGGCATACAGGAGACTTGAAATTTCGCAAAAAGGATATAAGTGAATTTAATTAAAAATCAAATACTACAAACACTCTACAATTTATTTCAGGCACAAGACATCTCCATTTTGAATGAAATTTGGAAGTAATTACATCACATGTCAAGGCATCCAATCTAATTTTTGTGGAATTTTTGGAGCAACCATGAGTTAGATATGATTTTAAGATCACTGATTGGGTAAAATACGTAGACTTTCAGTTTTACAATTTTAATTAATTCACAATAACTCACAAAAATACAAATAAATATTCAAAAGGTAGAGAATTAGTTGCTCAACATTAAACCATTTTTCATTGAATAAAAGGATGCATAAATGAGTCCAAATTAAAGTGCGAACACAGGGGTCTTTGTGCAAAGCAGAAATTGAAGATTACAATGCAACTTATGCACATGGACTAATATGCAATTACGGAAACATAAAATATATACAATGCAATTTTGACATTAAAAATATGAAAGAGAAATAACCTTTCTTCTTCCTTGTGCGCAGGAGGAGAACCCAACAAGGGAGGCGGTTGGCGGCCTTCGTCGGCAGAGGGCGGAGGTGCGGCGGCCTGTGGAGGTGCGGAGGCAGAGGCGCGGGGATGGGGCGGCGGCGGCGCCAGCCACTGCTGCTCCTGTTTATTTTTTTTTTGATTTTTTTGTAAATTTTTTTATTGTTTTAATTGGCTGTTGTAATAGATAAAAAGAAAACTTCTTTTTTTTGTTTTAGATTGTTTTAATTTTTTTATGTTTTCAAAAAAAGAAAATAAATATGTACATATAAATGGGGAAACTGGTAAATGGTGGAGATTGGGTGGTGGAGTGTTATATAAAAAATGATGGTGACAAAACAAAGAACACAATATTAGATAAGATAAAATAACGAGGGAAATGAAGAGGAATACTTACCTGATTTTTCGCCGAATTGGCGGAGCAGCTACGCTGAACTCCTATCGTCGCCTCGATCCGATTGGCGAAATAAAATCGAAGAGGCTGAACGAGCTTGATGGGGAACTCGTGACGCGGAGCGGAGCTCCGCGGATCTCGCCTGAGGAGGTCGTCGCTTGAGGAAGATGCTTCGCCACTATCACCAACTCCACGTTCCAAGCTCTCTCCTTTTTCTATCAGAATGGCGGATGGGAAAAAATGTGAATGAGGAGATGGATATAAAGAGAAGAAGAAGGGAGGTTAGAATGGTGGTGGTGTTGAATGGGAAGTTGTATTATTGGTGGAGTTGAATGGGAAGTTGGATGAAGAATATGGAGTGGAATAGAGGTTATTAAAAATGGTGGAGTTGAATGGGAGGTTGATGGTAGAAGAGTAGTTATTGTAGAGAATGGGAAAATAATAAATAAATAAAGTTGGCAACTAAAAAAGAATAAAATAAACATAAGAAAAGAGTGGAGAATTTACAAAAGAAGATATACAACATGTACATATTTTTTTGTTTGCTTTCTTTCTTTATATATATATATATATTTCCTTTTAATAGTAGTTATGTACAATAGGAAAGTACAATAAATACTACAATCAAAATACAACACCATTGTAATTTTTTTGTATTTTTAATAATTAAGAAAGGAAAAATAAAAAATGAAGAAATAATTAACATATACATAATATACAATGTACATCTAGATCCCAAAACCCAACTTTTGCAAATGAGCTCCGATTTTAATGAAACCACTTCCGTTAGATAGATAATTTTCTAACTTGAACTTTAAAAGTGAGTTTGGTAAATTTGGAGTTCATACGGAACGGAAATTTAGCTTGGAAGTTGGTCTTTACGGCTTTTTCCCTTTGAGATCTAAAAGCATTTATTTGAGATATAATTTGTTTTGTATTTTTGTATTTTTATATACATTGATATGAACATGTTGGAGAAAGAATTAGCCAAAAAGGAATTGAAATGAAATTACTAAAAATATATGAAATTTTGGACTATTTACATGTGAAAAACTCCTTTCATTTTGTAGCTTTTTATTGTTAATTTATTTTGTACAATCTAATATACAATAATTAGTGAGTTTTATTTACAAAAGTCATTTTGTTAATTTATTGATTTTATGGACATTTTTCTGGGATTTTACTCGGGGATTTTGCTAAGATCAAGATATTGAGATAATGAATTGTGGATTCATCAGATACCCTCCTCCTTGATGGGAAACCATGGATGTTAATATATATTTTTCCATGTCTTGTTCAGATTGTTGATTGATCATTTGGAATCATATTCTAATAATAAATCCTTCCAAATGAAATTCAGTCATCATTAATTATACACTGTGAATATTGAATAATTCATTTAATCATATTAAATTATCAATTTAATTAAATCATCAAATAGTTCTTTCTTTGTACATTTGTTTATATTATATGCACTTACGAGCACACTTTATTCCAATTTTAATTGTTAGAGTACAATGTGAGTTACTCATGTTATCCTTTGATATAGATCTAGATAGATGTTCAGATATGTTGAGAGGAAGCATTTCTTTGCATTGCAATGTGTTAATTAGCTAATTACGTTAGCATATCTAGCCTGGACACCATCTCCATTTCAATTGAAATTAACATAATTGGATCAATTTATACTTGTGATTTTATCGATATTTCGATCGTGCATTAATCTCACAAAAATTTGGAATTAAAATCTTTTTAATATCCGTTTATTTCTAATATATCAAGCAGACTAGTTATTTTACGTCCGATTTATTTAGTTACATCTATTGTAGTTTTATATCTAGTTTATCACGAAACAATCATTCAACAAAGGTTGTTGACAATAAACTATTTCTATAAGTATTTGTTTCAATATTTAATCGGGTCATATAACATATTTTCATGATTAATATTAAATTATAAATACAAACAAACATGTCAACAAGATGATCTAATCATCCTCTGACCCTAACTGACAAGATATCTGATATCATGGGCTATCAAACTTGGAATCACATGGAATAAATCATATGGTTTGCTGATCTAATTTATTATATTTATTTAGTATAATATGTTTCATGATAGTAAAATAGTAACTGAAATATCATAATTATCATTACGAGAAATTCCAAAAGAAGCACTATAGGAAATTTTCGCATCTGAATTTTCGTTTGATCATAACCAATTATTGGCCTGACCTTAGATCATATTTTGACATTCTAAACATGATTTAGAGTTCCAAAATACATTTATAATAGGGGATAATTATAACAACTTTGAATGCTTGTAAAATCAATTCAGAAACATATAAACGTAGAAAAAAACAAGTCCTCGTGCAAATCGATATCCATAGCCTTATCTTTTTAGGAATTTGGATCATATCTAAGATCTCCAACTGAACTTGGATACCACTTGAAGGGAGGCATATAGGCCTCGTGTATCGTGAAAGCGTAAAGTTCGAATCGAATTCGATAAAAAACAGACTTATCTTACAAGTCAAGATAGCAATGGAATTTTAAAAACTTTGATGTAACCCCATGGTTTGAGAACCATTCTCAATCCCTTCCATTGTGATCATATGTGTAAAAGAACATGCATTTGAAGTGTGGCAATAATATACAAGTCTCTAAGCGAAGTGACATCCTATCTCAAGTCTGATGTGATATAGATGGTTAGTGATGAATCGCATGCTTCCCGCAATCCAATGAGATGATCTAAGTAGTATATCTCTTTATTTTGTTGCATGAAATCCTCTCTTTTTTCAAGAGCATGGGGCTCCAAATACGAAGAATCTACACACAACATCAATCATATCGATTAGGCAGCAATGAGACCTAGGGTAACTTGATTGGAATAATAGCTGTTTAGGATGATTATGAAGGATGGAATAAAGAATGTGATGTGATGTCACTATGATTTGTGATAAAATTCTATTCCATGAAAACCGTGGGGGGTCAGTAAACGGATTACCCCGGGGTAACCTGGTTACCAAACAAGCCGCTAGGGCAGGGTAGTAGCCTTGGGGTAGAGAAAGGCCACACAAAGAGAGGGGAGAAAAGGTGGAGGTGTGTGGAGAGAGAGACACTTAATAAGATTGCCTCCCTTTTTACTTTTTACACTCCTACTTTTTAATCAATTACCAAGATCAAATGTGGTTCTCAACCACTTTAGGATTATGAGTTGAAAATAAATTATCAACTCATTTTTTTCCAATTTAATCTCAAGACAAAATACTTACCAATGAATAATAAAAAGAAAAAGGAGAGATATTCTTCTGATAAGGGGTGGATGACCACAATGGTGGCTCTAACCATATTCATTCACTCCTAAGTAGGAGTATCTCCTCTTATTCCTTTTTTATTTTAGATGTAAACTCTATTATAACCAAATATTCATTCATTGAATTATTTTGTAAATAAATGATCACCAAATAATTATAAATATATTTGGGACAATTGCAAAGCCGTCGGTAATTAGTAATCATATTCATATATGCAAACTAAATGTAAATCACATTTATATTTATTATAATGTGAATCCAAATCACATTATTAAAAATGTGAATCTTATTCACAGTTAAGTCTCAATAGGATATTTCAGATATTATCCACACTATTCATGATTAATATGTATAGTGATATGTACATTATTCTTATCTTGAATAATTAAATGCAATTAATTATCTTTGAATTATGTGTGCACATGTCAAAAAATATCTTGAATCTTATCCACATTTTTCTTGATAACTACGGATAAGACTATCTAGGATAATGCTATCCATGATAATTAAATCCAATTTAGTCATATTAAATTTCTTTCCTTTTTCCAATACTCAGACCTTATCTCTAATGGATCAATCCTTGAACTCTTTCAAGGATAGTATTCTCCGCGGATACTTGGACATAAGGACAGAGCGACTATATTTGCCCTGTATATTGACTTGAATAGTGGGATCTAATCTCGTATCTAAATTTGAAATACCTCTCAGGTATGCCTGATTATATTATATAATGTACCCAATTCTTATTATTGTATTTGAATCCTATTCAGACCGTTGCCCAACCTTTATACTAAGATTGGACAACGAATCTATTGACTGGAGTCATTAAAATCCAAACATGCTTCATTACTCCCTCAAAATGGAAGCGTTATTGTATATAATCGATTAAGATCACATCACCCTCGAGTATTTCTAATACTCGTACATCTTGCATAATGGAAGAATACGATTAAACCTGAAGTTCAGATTTCATTCAAACTGTCTCCTCAAGGTTTTATTATTAAGTTTCACATTTGATTGCTATCATACCTTCAAATAATGTTATGCTTTTAAAGCAAGTTGACAATCGATGGAATTTGGTTTGTCCCAATATCTCATGAGTGAGATCATGTCTTCCACTTCATAAATGAAATGTATGATCCCTTTGAGAGATCGTACTGCTCATATTCCCCTATATGTACACTAACATGTTGATGTATAAACCTTGACTAGGTCATCAACCTGATGGTCTACCAAATGTACATACCCAGACATATAGTAACACATTGGTCTCCAGTTATAGGATATATAACTATATCATGAAAGTTAAGACATAAGCCTTTGTTATCTCTATCTCGCTAAGTAAACTCTCTAACTCACTCATATGACACCTCTGAATCTCTAATCATATGCAGATGACCTACATTAAGAGGTCAGTCAGATGCCTATCATATCCTTCTTAGACCGAAGATCCTTTCTTGATAATCATCTAACGGTGCGATTGTGTCCTCAATCTAACCTTTAAATAATCAGCTCGAAACCAACCCTCTATTATCTTTTTCATTACATAAATAATTGTAAGATATTAAGATGGCCATGGTACATAATCCTCTTTGTATAAAGGGACCTAGTATAAAAATAATTAATCTTTATTTCATATTAAAGAGTGATTTGCAATAACTTTTATTACATATTGGTTTTCCACTCCAACCGTCCTTTATATAGTGGTAGGGTCAAACCTTTGAAAATCTGGATGGATACAAAAATGGTAAGAAAGCATGAAGATATTATAATGTTGATTGATCGGTACACAAATGTTTATTAATCAATCAAGGTTGATCGATCGATTTAACTTCAAGTTATCAATCAATAGTAGTTGTTGAGTTGAATTAAAAGTGATTGATCAAGGCTCTTAATTGGTCGATCAAGAAATGATCGATCGCATACACCTAGTTGATTGATCAAACATGTAAGAAAATAATCAAGAAACAATCGATCACAATTCAATTTTGGTCGATCACATGTTGGTTGATCAGATGCTACACGGTGATCGATTAGGTCAAATTATTTAGCTTGCTTTGAGATGGTCTAGATTATGAAAGTTTTGCTAACTCTCTCGATCTTAGAACTTTACCACTTGAAACAACATGTAAACCTACAATTAAAGATACATACTTTTACGAGAGACTTGCGATAAGTGTGTATTACCAAAACCAACGTAATAAGAAACTAATCGCAAGTTCCAGGTAGATAAACAAAGAAGTACCAACATGGCCCTACAAAACTACACTAAGCAATCATAGATAACTTCAGAAAACAAAAGAGATAACGAAGTGATTGTGAAAAACAAACATATCGCTCGAGTCTCGACTCACAATCGAGTCGAAACATGCTCGTCAATGCCCAGTCTAGAATATTATAGAATCTCTAAGTTATTATAAGAATGAAATTTTAAAATGGATGGAAAATTAATTTACAACTATTCTATTACAACTTCTAGCTTCGCTTGCCTATATATTGTTCAATGTAGAACACCGGCCTCTAAGCTTCTTGGCTATTGAAAACAAGGCAAAAAAATGAAATAAAGATCCTTGAGGGTAGACTACTCGTGGTGACGGAAAACTAAATCACTAAATTTTCCAAGTAATGGACTTAAAGCCATGCCTCCCCTAATAATGGTGCCATTTAAAGAGAACTCTAAAACATATGCTAAAACTTATAGGCGGTACTTTGAGTCATATGTATATATTTGTTTATTTAACTTGGGAAAACTTCAAGGTCACTTATGAGGAGGAAATTTCAAAACTCCATCTAGATGCAATACAATAAATTAAATTTTCAAAGTGATATTTTACTCTTTTTAAATTTTCAGTAAAAAAGAAAATCAACCATAAATGTAGAATTTTTTAGGCCTAAATTCTCTTCGAAAAAGGGCAAAATATTTTTAATTTATTGAAAAATATGTATATCCTACATTTTTCTTTATTCTAAAAAATTAAAAAAATAACAACTAAGCTTGATTACTAGAACACATTTGTTTTCAATAAAATTTAAGGTCCTAAATAGTTTAGAAAATACAAATAGTGGATATGTTTGCAAATTAGTATTTTTCATAGGCAGATAGCATTGAATGATACTGGGAAAAGTTTGTTATATTTTCAAGATCTTTTATGAAATATATAAAAAAATAAAATAATTTTTGTGATTTAGCAATTTAAAAAGCTACGTGCAATGGAGTTCAATTATTTTTACATAATAGATTAAATACAATAAAATACAACTACTTTGAATTTCTCATAATTTTTGGATGAGATGAATTTATTGTGAATTATTCATTGAATATACCACTTAACTATTTAACTCATAAAAACAATCAAATGCAATATATTTACAATCCAAAATTTTCAAGTTTCTAGGAATACAAGGAAATATAATAACACTTTTGCAAAATGGTGTAAAATAATTTTTAATGAATTAAATACCAAAATAATTATCTATTTATTCAAAAATCAGAAGCAATTTTTTTATTGGAAATTTTGGATATGTTTTAGGGCATCAAAAGATTCATAATTTTTTTCGAGAATTTTGAGCGCATACACGAAATATATAAATTAAATTTGAAAATAGTAAAGCTTTAGCTATTTTCACCATTTTAATTATAGTAAATCATACATATAAGTGGTTCAAAACAATGCTTAAAGACAAGTATCCCACTGAAAATTAGAAATCAAATGAAATGCGAAGTAAAGGAGGCATGCAAATATTGGAAAAAAAGGAGGGACATCCTTATAAATCTTTAAGTGAGATGCCACAAAGTAGCATTCGAGAGGCTCCGTGCAAGTATTCTTACTATATTAGAAATGAAGAGGGATCTTTTGAAGTTTTTCTACCCCATGGAAAGTGTTGTTGAGATTAGAAGCAAAGATTAAATCTCAACAATCTAATATGTGCTACATGTCATATGCATGCACTCCATTCTTCCCCAAATATGGGTTCTTGGCATGCCTTAGATCCCTGGATAATGACTAAAGCGATGATGTATGATGAGGTACAATCTTTTGATGAGACCCTCATAGGAGATGAGGCTCCTAACATAAGCAAAGAAAGAAAAAATATTTGAAAGCTAAACAACATTAAAAATAGGATATAAGGGAACAACGATGTACTGATAGATATCATTTCTAAAGAATCCAAGTTCTCGCTTTACAATGATAGACACCACTGGGTTTCAATGCGTGTGTAAGTCATGATTCAAGGGTAGTTAAATCCTTAGATCCCTCCTCTTCTCCTTCCCCTTATCTGTCACAACCAAGATTTGATATTCAAGAGTTGGGTTCTATGCTTGAAGTTTATCCCTCTTAAGGTTGGTGAAGATTTTTTAGGAACTAGATATCTTGAATTAGGTCGTGAGAAATGGAGATCAAGGGCTTGACTTGAAAATGGATCCAAGGGCTACAGATTTAAAGTCAGAGTCAAGATCAATTGTTGAGCAGGGAGAAAGGAGTGGGTTGGTGAAGTTGGATGATCGGCATGATAGCCATGATTTGGGGCATGTTAGAGATGAAAGAATGTGGGGGTAGTGACACATACCACCACAACATTGCTTCATGACTTGAAATCAATGAAAAAGGAGAAAACCAATAGCTACATGTCAAATTTCAAAAAGAAAACATGTAAGATACAAAAGTAGCAGGAATTGCAATTTCTAACACTTATATAGAGACATGAAAACCTAATTCAACATACATCTCAAGATACTTACTTTTTGTGTCAAATATGGTATTAAATATAAATATTTGGCCATTTTATTTTTAATTTTTTTGTATTTGCATATAAGTTTGATATTGTACAATTATAATTTGCATTATGAAGCATATTTATATAACTTATTGTATTTTAGTTAGCTTACAATCTTATAGAAAATAGGATTAGTTAAGCAAAAAAAACCTATTATATTGTCTTTTAATTTCCCCTCTTTTGTCTTTAGTAAGTTTACTAGTTTTTTTACACTTTGTTATATAGAAAATATACGCAAAAATAAAATAATATGTACAAGTGCTAGTGAGTGCATATTGTGCCCTGATTAAATTAGATAAGTGGAAATCATTGGATATAGGATACCAATATAGTCCAAAAACCCTATCTATAAATGAATTTTTCCTCGAAAACTATATCCATGTCATAGTATATTTCTTGTGTTTAGCTTTAAAAGTGAGTCTGGTTTGATTGGAATTCATCTACTAAAGTTATGTAGCTTTCAATTCGGGCATAACAACAATCAAGTTGGCATGTTTCCTTGGATTCATGCACCTTGTGTTTTTGACTTATTTTTGTATATTTATATTAATCTAAACAAAATCAAGTTAATTTGAGTTTGTTTGAGTTCTGTTAAAAATCAAGATTATTTCCTACTTATGCAAGTTTCATTTGCAATTATATGTAATCATTTAAAGCTCATATTTCCTACTTACTCTGAGCTTTCACTTGTCAATTATATGCGTTCATTTATGTTCATTTAACGCTCTTTTGGTTTCTTTTCAGGGATTTTCTTTATTTGTTTTATGTGAATATTACTCAAGTATAATTAACTATTTTTATCTGAAAAGTGATTGCATAATCCTTTTATTTTATGTGATTTGTAAGTGAACTTGCTTAGGAAAGTTGGGCCAAAATTAAGTATATTGCATATGAATCACTGATTTTTCATTCATGGGAAGGGCAATCAACATTATTCTCTTCCCTATTATTAAATTGAGGAAAGATGATTTCTTGGCAATTACTGAAAACGATCTTTATTTTGAAAAATAGCATCGATAATTCTATGGTTACCCTAAAGCTCACCTGATCGTCATATGGTTCCTCGATTAGCTGCTTAAAAAGGGAGGCAATGGAGTTTTTTTATGGAGAAGTCAACACACTTTCTTATCTTTGAAAACTCATTATGACAGTCGACAGAAGTACCAACCATTCCTTGTTTATGTATTTCTATTTTAATCTCTCTATACTTATAAATAGAGAGGTAAATCATTAATGGGAAATGTGATTCATTCTCTTCCTTTACATGTAACAAAGTAACATAATGCGAAAATTTAAAAGGAAGAAATGCAGGTCTCTCACTTTATGATTAATCTAGGACATCAAAAGTAGGATGAATGAACAGGAATAAACATACGTAAGAAATCAAGATGGTAAACAAAAAAGTACCACCATGACAAATTCTTCCATGTCATTTGTTCTTTCAAACTAAGGCGCTATTTGGTTGGAGAATAGACACTGGAATAAGGGGTCAATTCTCCTCCCGACACGGTTCCCAGTAGTACGACTATTCCCCATTATTCCATCTTATTTCACTCTTATTCATATCTGAAGGATACGGGAAAAATCCTCAAGCGCATCACAGAAGCGTGATAATCGCAGCGAATGCGATCGGGAGCGACTGGTCGCACTAGTAGCTCGATGCGGCGTAAACTAAAAAAATTTTATGTGACGAAATCACATGATCCAAGAACATTTCTCGGATCATTTCGTCTAAACCACAAACAAGTAATAGGATTACCTCTTGAAGCGTGGTTGCGATCGAGTATCAAAACCAAGAGACCCCCTGTCTCGAGTCCGATCCGACGGAGGAGACGCTTGCGAGCACGGGGATGAATCGCGTGCTCCTCGCAATCCATGTTGGTGATCCAAGTGGTGGATCTCCTAATCTCATCACACGAGATCCAACACCTTCTTCACGAGAGAGACACACCAGAGGAGATGGAGATCCACGAGTAGATGATCCGGCAGCATAACGACGATGCTGCGTCGATGACGACTCTCATAATGGCTCCATGGTGGATGGCCATAAGAGAGGGATGGAGAGAGGACGTGTATAGAGAATAAGAGAGAGAGACTCGTCGAGTCGGTGCAAGTCGAAGAGCAAGGCATGCCTCTTCTTATAAGGTTTTGGGAGTCCGTGGATCTCAATCCATGGACAACACATAATCAATGGTTGAGATTGATTTGTGTTTCTTTCAATGGCCAAGACGTTGTTGTAAAAGCACAACAACTAATGATTTAATTTAAATTAATTTCCATAGATAAATCAACAAAATTAATTCGAAATTAAATCATATTTGATAAGAAAAAATAATGAAGAGGACAAACCAATTTCCCCATAAGAGGGAACGGCTACTCTTCTCCTCATAGAGAGTGATAGCTGTCCACTCCTCTTTGGTTGACCTGGTCTATGTCTTCAACATATCATGAGATCTCATTATCTCATTATACATATCATCATCTCTTGTTGACAATATTTTCACAAAAAAATTTTCAAATTATTTTATAGAAAATATCAATCATGCCATTGAAATTATGTGAATCTTATTCACAACCCAAACCAAATGTAATTATATTTTCAATTAATCATTCAATGTGAATCCCATTCACATTAACAATTAATCAACAAATATAAAACACAGTATGCTCTCTCTAATATATTATAAATCACATCTATAGTATATATGATTAATATGGATGGTGCTATCAATATTATTCATATCCATGATAATTAAATCACATTTAATCATATTGGATCTCTTTTCTCATGTGCCCAAATAACATGAATCACATTCACATTATTCATATCTTTGATAATTAAATCACATTTAATTGTCTTAGATATCTCTCCTTATAATATGAATCAAATTCATATTATCCATGATAATTAAATCACATTTAATTATCAATTTTCTCGATGCTTGGATACTTGTATCAACAATGAAATTATCCACGAACTCTTTCAAGGATAATGCGCTTTCTCCGCGGATACTTGGAGATAAGGACAGGGCGATTGTATTGTTCCACGTATAGTGACTTCGATATTGAGATCACATCTCAAATCCAGATCTCGGGCCTCCCATAGATTCTTGATTAAATCAAGACCGCAAATCTAATTTTCTCATTGTATCTGAATCACATTCAGATCAATGTCCAACATTTGGACCAAGATCATATTACTTCTCTACTGAGAGGAGTCACTAAAATCCAGACCCGTTTCATCACTCCCTAGGAATGGAAGCATCATGGTTTCATCACTCCCTAGGAATGGAAGCGTCATGGTTATTCCCAACACATGTACATCCTGCATACTGGAAGACCCAGAATAAACTCTAAGTATTAGATCAACTTTATACTGTCTACTTCAGGGTTTTATCATTAAGATTCTCATTTGATCATTGGGATTGGTATCGATTATATACTTTCCAAAAGCATATATCATACCTAGGTCTTGATCATGTACTTTCCAAAAGTATATATCAAACCTACAAATTCAGTCAAGCTTCCAAAGTGAGATGACCATGCACTGAATTTGATTCTTCCCAATATCTCATGAGTGAGCTCATGTCTTCCGGTTCAATAGTGAACCTGTATGATCCCTTTGAGAGATCGTATTACTCTTATGCCCTTATATGCACACCAGCGCGCCGGTGTATAGACCTTGGTTAGGTCATCAACCTATTGGTCTCCAAATGTATATACTCATACATATAGTAACACATATGTCTCCGGTCAAAGGATGCGTGCCTATATCGTGACAGCATACGACATAGGACTTTGGTTATCTCGATCCCCTTAAGTCAACTCTTTGACCTAACTAATCTGACACCTCCGAATCTCTATTCCTATGCAGAGGACCTGCATCAAGAGGTCGGTTAGATATCAGCCTATGTGAGAAAGGATTGCCATCTCCTACTCAGGCTGGAGATCACATCTTAACAATCATTTGACGGTGCTTGATGAGTCCTCAATCTAACTCTTTAAATATTGATCCAAGCACCGGTTTCTATGATTCAATAATTGAATCAACAAATGTATGATCATTAAGATAGCCATGGTACATAACCCTAATTGTACTAAGGGACCTATTATGCAAATTAGTTATTCTTCATTCAGATCAGAGAATGATATTCGCAATAGCATTTATTGCATAATGGCTCGTCATGAGCTCGCATGTCCAACAACCTCCCACTTGCCCAAAGAGCCATTAATAGGCTAATCATTTAAACCCACACTCATGTGATAATCATAGGCTATTTAGAAATAGCTAGGTAAGCTGATCAGTCACTCTGTTCCCAGAAGACTATGCCAAGTCCTTTTATGGTACTTGCATATCCCTAGGTAACTGTGCTTGCATCTAATGCGAATGTTGTATCTTATGCAACCAATACTCAATCTTGATAAAGAAATTATAGTGTCCTTGATACTATTGCTCAATAATTATTATAACTAGTATTTCCACAGTCCTTATCAGAATACCTTTATTCCTGAAGATCTCTATCTCCTAAGGCATCTACAGTTAAGATCTTTTAGATCATTATCTATAAAGCCTTAGGTTCTTGATGATGAGACTTTGAGATCATTATCTCTACGTCTTGTCATCTTTGAAGATATTGTTTTATTATTGCAACTAAGTGTTTATCTCCATAGTTGGATTAGCAACAGTTTACTACTCCCACTGCATGGCAGACATCTGGCCTTTCGTACATATCTAGCATATACCAGGCTTCTAGCAATCGATGCACAAGGGCAAGCAGTTTTAGCACCATTAATACTTGATATGCTATCCCTCCATATTGGTCAGTACCAAATCTTAAGGGAAGGAAGCCTTCCTCGGATAGAATATATCCAGGATGTACTAATAATGTGACAATCACAATTCTCTCTCTTCTCTTAGCTTCTGAACTTCTTCAGAACTAAGATCTAAGAGGTATACTTGAGATTATATCTCAAGGTATGGAATAGCCAGTCTATAAAACACTTATTATCATCCTTATATCATTCCAAATGATTAGGATATTATCTACATTTAGCACGATGAACACAAAGGCACTCCCACTAAGCTTCATATTGTTCATCAAGATTATATCTGAAATCATAACATTTATAATTTCATTAAATCTTATGTTCCAACAAGAAGTTTTTTGAGTCCATGGATGGATTTCTTTAGCTTTCACGGCTTACTTTCCCAAATCATGAAGCCCTGGGACTTCTTCATGTGAATATCCTCAGAGAGGCATTCATAGAGGAATGCAATCTTGACTTCCATCTCGAAGATGTCAAAGCCAAGTTGTGTAGCTATAGTTAGGAATAATCCGATGGGTTTAAGCATGGTTACTGAAGAGCAAGTCTCATCGCAAGAAATGTCTTCTCTTTAAGTGTGTAGCTCATGGCTACGAACCGAGCTTTGAAGGTTTCTACCTTACCATAAGATTCCCTTTCTCTTGAAGATCCATTTACACCTTTATGGGTCTTATCCATATAGGTGGATCTTCGAGGGTCCATATACAACACATGTATATGAAGTCTTCTTTAGACTTTGTTGCTAAAATCCATCTTTCCATGTCAAGATCCTCAGGAGCTTCATCACATGAAGTCCCATCATTGTCAGACTTAACCGACACATGGAATACATCCTCAAACTCATTTGAAGAGGTATTAATGTTTCATCTTTAATTAACCTTTTAGTTTCTGATTTCAAGAGCCTCATTATCATTTCAAGATTAAATGAGTTCCTTTACTTCATTTTCATCTTGATTCTCAAGATAATCATCATCTAAGAATCACATCTTTCTTCAAACTTTGGTTCTAAACCAAAATTGTGAAATCTTTGAACATTTCAAAGATTTCTTAGGTGAAGATAAAAAATCTCATATCACAAATAATCATTGAATGATATCACATATCATCAATGTTTATTATGATACATATAATCCACATACATCAATATGTATAAGATCATGAATACCCTGGCATCTTACACTATTCCTAGAGAAGAGTGTAATGGAAATATTTACTTTGAATACAATATTCACAAGTATGTAAGATTTGAACCTTCAGACAATCGAAAGTTCAATACCTCGCTAGTCTATTGATCATATAAGTAGATATAAGTCCAAGACTCGATGTCGGATCATTGTCAATGATCTTTATCTTCCTATTGATCTGTTAAGGCTTCATTTTTCAGTATTAGAAATCTTAACGAACCATTATTAATTTTCTATTTTTTATGGAGTCCATTAGATGTTAGATTACTATCTAAAATATATCCATCATAATCTTTTATGATAATTCTATCTCAGAATTCATGTTTATTTCCAACATTTAGAAACAAACAATGAGTGTATTCTAATATCTAGGCCATAGAGACATTCTCTAAGACTAAGGCTCTCCTACTGAAACTTTGAAGTCTATCAATCCAACAGAGATTGCTGCAACAATTACAGCAATATCCATGTAGATGACTAATAGACCTTAAGATCAAATTTTCCACTCTTCTAAAACATTTGCAACCCATTGGAAGTGTTGTTAGAAGATTGAGATACACTTATACGACTTTATCTTATTCAATAAGCAAGTCAATCTCAATGATTTATGTAGATTATTCTGATGATCCATCCGAGTCCTTCACTAAGGATTTTAGATAGACTTGATAGTCATGCTATCAACACATCAACTTATTACAGTATTGGCATTCATTCAACTCTTTGGATGTCATATGGAAGTCATAGAAGTACAATCAACTCTTTGACTTTCCTTCTCACATGGGTCCAACCCACGCTTCCACTGTGCTCTCTTCATCTATAAACAACCATTGTTCAAGACAAAGAATCTCTTATGTTGAATTCAAAAGATTTCAATACAAGAGCACTTCAACATTGATACATGCTTCATTAAATTCATACAAAATGATTATTATGAAGATTCATGAATGACTTGAGTATAGATAGTAGAATGATGACATTCATCATTTCTACATCCATCTAGACTCTTAAAACATTGGTTCAGGTAGGTATTCAAACATTTTGAATACATCATCTCTTATAGAGCTACCATTCTTCATGATGTAGTGAACCATGTCATTCATGATAAAATGTCTAGAGCACATATGTATGCCAAAATATCTTCTTTGATTTTATAAGGATTATTCCACAATTACGATCACCATCGACATGTCACTTCCAAAGTACACTCGATGAAAGATCAAGACTATAGAGACATACAAACCCTAAGGTGATGTCTTATTGTCTTATTTAATTGTCATACCTCATTATGCTGAGAAATCTTGCACAATGCAACCACATACATTATGTGTCCAACTGCAAGTACAATATCTGGATCATGAGTCCAATCCATGGTATTTTACTGGTTATTATTGAGTATAATATTGAGTGGGTTTAATGAAGGATTATCTGAAATAAGAAATTTGCATGTGTATATATATTATATATACATATTTTACTTTGATTTAGGAATTTTTATATCAAAGTTGTCTTGCCTTGCCAACACTGAAAGTTCATTCCCTTAATCACTTTCAATGTAAGAGATATTCTTACCATTATATCTCTAGCAAGATCTGAGATCTCCTTTCCTATCTTCGTCACATCCCAATAATATCAGAACATGCGACTCCGATAAAAAGAAGCGGGAACACATTCCACCATGCAAGTCCAACTTGTATCTCCCAATTCGGTCTTTAATACCCGGGCCCACCACCCCTAAGATGATGTTGACCCTTCATTAATTGAACCAACCGTCAACAGTCTTAATACTCGCTATACGCAATCCAATATCACCCCAATAATATGAGGACCCGATATTGGGGTCACTACGTATATGGCCTTACTCTTTCGAGAAGCAAAGAACCCGATCCAAATAAATCATATACATGATCTGTCACTTCGGACAAGCATCTCCTATATACAACATCAGGAGACGGAATCCTTTGCCTTGACGGGAGACCATGGATGTCACTTATATGATCATCCACCTCATATTCAAATTGTAATTAATCATCATGAATCACATTCATTATCATCAATTCTTCCAAGGGAAATACACATCTATTCATAATAGAGAGCTTTTAATCGGGTATAATCAATTTAATCATATTAAATTAATTATCAATCCAATTTTCAATCAACAAACTTGATTACTAATTGAATAATAGGTATAATATCAAAGTACATATTATTCGAATTTTAATAATTAGAAAAATACACTTTGATTTCTCCGGCATTATCGAGTCCCTACCCGTTGTCATGGCCAATACCGACGAGAGTGGGACGGAACACATACATTGCAACCTGCTACCCCAATGCTCTCCGACTAGTTACCATATCCATCTTAGGAAAGGATAATGCCAGATAGATCATTATGTACTTTGAGATGCTCATCGGTTTTTCAACTGAAATTATACCATATAATATACATCAAAACCATTTTGATAATATTATAAGGAAATTTGCTAAACAAATCCCCAATCCAATTCAAGCAATAGGGTTTTGCATGTAAAAGTTTTCCTACAACTATTGTATGATAAACTAGGGTTTTTCATGAAAACAATGTTTATTGATGATTTCATATCAATCAATAATGATCAAGATCAACTATCTTATCACTTTGGTTAGTGAAATGTCATTCAATGAATTGATTATCATCTTTAAATATTTCACAAATATTTATCAATAATTATTTCAAAAAATTAATAATTAATTTCCATTAATTTATTTGAATGACAATGACAAGGTTTTGGATAATCATGCAATTTCCAGCAGTGACCCTCACTAACTAAAAATAGCATATCTCATTCATTTTAAATCCATATTAAGCAAAATCAATTTTCAGAGATTGATAACTTGATTTAAAAACAAAACCATATGATAAACACGTATTTCCAGGCATTTTAAAACCATAATTAACATCTTAATTACGTCTCTAATCGCCATCCCCGAAACAGTGGATATATGGTTAATAAAACGACCATATCTTGAGAAAACGGAATCTAAATTACGCAAACTCAAATCATACTATTTCCTTGATTAATGAGAAATACTATACAATTTAAATTTAGTATTTACACATTTTAAACAGGACCGAAATTTTATTACAAGACAGGGCTGCGAAAATCGAAATGCTAAAATCTTCATGAACCCAAACGAGCCAAAATCTCCTAGGTTCATGGATCTAATCCAAAAACTTCGACAACATGGCTCTGATACCACTTGAAGGATACAGGAAAAATCCTCAAGCGCATCACGGAAGTGTGATGATTGCAGCGAATGCGATCGGGAGCGACTAGTCGCACTAGTTGCTCGATGCAGCGGAAATTAAAGAACATTTATGTGACAAAACCACATGATCCCAGAATACTTCTCGGATCATTTCGTATAAACCACAAACAAGAAATAGGATTACCTCTTGAAGAATGGTTGCGATCGAGTCTCTAAACTAAGAGACCTCCTGTCTCAAGTCCGATCCGACGGAGGAGACACTTGCGAGCGCGGGGATGAATCGCGTGCTCCTCGCAATCCATGTTGATGATCCAAGTGGAGGATCTCCTGATCTCGTCACACGAGATCCAACATCTTCTTTACGAGAGAGACGCACCGAAGAAGATGGAGATCCACGAGTAGATGGCAGCATAACGATGATGTTACGTCGATGTCGACTCTCATAATGGCTCCATGGTGGACGACCATAAGAGAGAGACAGAGAGAGGACGTGTATAGAGAATAAGAGAAAGAGAGAGACTCGTCGAGTCGGTGCAAGTCGAAGAGCAAGGCATGCCTCTTCTTATAAAGGGTTTTGGGAGTCCATGGATCTCAATCCATGGACAACACACAATCAATGGTTGAGATTGATTTGTATTTCTTTCAATGGCCAACATGTTGTTGTAAAAGTACAACAACTAATTATTTAATTTGAATTAATTTCCATTGATAAATCAACAAAATTAATTCGAAATTAAATCATCTTTGATAAGAAAAAAATAATGAAGGAGACAAAGCAATTTCCCCATAAGAGGGGACAACTACTCTTATCCTCATGGAGAGTTGTAGCCGTCCACTCCTCTTTGGTGGACATGGTCTATCTCTTCAAATTATCATGAGATCTCGTTATCTCATGATGTATATCATCATCTCTTGTTGACAATATTTTCACAAAAAATAATTCCAAATTATTTTACGGAAAATATCATTCATGCCATTGAAATTATGCGAATCTTATTCACAACCCAAAACCAAATGTAATTATATTTTCAATTAATCATTCAATGTGAATCCCATTCACATTAACAATTAATCAACAAATATAAAACACAATATGCTCTCTCTAATATATTATAAATCATATCTATAATATATATGATTAATATGGATAGTGCTATCCACATTATTCATATCCATGATAATTAAATCACATTTAATCATCTTGAATCTCTTTTCTCATGTGCCCAAATAACATGAATCACATTCACATTATTCCGATCTTTGATAATTAAAACATTTAATTATCTTCGATACCTCTCCTTATAATATGAATCAAACTCATATTATCCATGATAATTAAATCACATTTAATTATCAATTTTCTCGATGCTTGGATACTTATATCAACAACGAAATTATCCATGAACTCTTTCAAGGATATGCGCTTTCTCTGCGGATATTTGGAGATAAGGACAGGGCGATTGTATTGTTCCACGTATAGTGACTGAGATATTGAGATCACATCTCAAATCCAGATCTCGGGCCTCCCATAGATGCTTGATTAAATCAAGACCTCAAATCTAATCTTCTCATTGCATCTGAATCACATTCAGATCAATGTCCAACATTTGGATCAAGATCCGATTACTTCTCTACTGAGAGGAGTCACTAAAATCCAGACCCGTTTCATCACTCCCTAGGAATGGAAGCGTCATGGTTATACAATCGTTTATGATTACAACACCATCAGCTATTCCCAACACAAGCACATCCTGCATACTGGAAGACCCAGAATAAACCCGAAGTATTAGATCAACTTTATACTGTCTACTTCAGGGTTTTATCATTAAGTTTCTCATTTGATCATTGGGATTTGGTATCGATCATATACTTTCCAAAAGCATATATCATACCTAGGTCTTGATCATATACTTTTCAAAAGTATATATCAAACCTACAAATTCAGTCAAGCTTCCATAGCGAGACGATTGTGCACGGAATTTGATTCTTCCCAATATCTCATGAGTGAGCTCATGTCTTCCGGTTCAGTAGTTAACCTGTATGATCCCTTTGAGAGATCGTATTACTCAGATGCCCTTATATGCACACCAGCGCGCCGTTGTATAGACCTTGGTTAGGTCATCAACCTATTGGTCTGCCAAATGTACATATTCAGACATATAGTAACACATCTGTCTCCCGTCAGAGGATGCGTGCCTATATCATGACAGCATATGACATAGGACTTTGGTTATCTCAATCCCGTTAAGATAACTCTTTGACCTAACTAATCTGACACCTCCGAATCTCTATTCCTATGCAGAGGACCTACATCAAGAGGTCGGTCAGATATCGGCCTATGTGAGAAAGGATTGCCATCTCCTACTCAGGCTGGAGATCACATCTTAACAATCATTTGACGGTTCTTGATGAGTCCTCAATCTAACTCTTTAGATATTCATCCAAGCACCAGCCTCTATGATTCAATAGTTGAATCAACAGCTGTATGATCATCAAGATGGCCATGGTACATAACCCTAATTGTACTAAGGGACCTATTATGCAAATTATGTATTCCTCATTTCAGATTAAGGAGTGAATTGCAATAACATTTATTGCATAATGGCCCGCCGTGAGCTCGCATTTCCATCAATCTCCCACTAGCCCAAAGAGCCATTAATGGGCTAATCATTTAAACCCACACTCATGTGACAATCATAAGATATTTAGAAAATATCTAGGTAAGTTGATCAGTCACTCTGTTCCCAAGAGACTACGCCAAGTCCTTTTACGGCACTTGCATATCCCCTAGTAACAGTACTCGCATCCAATGTGAATGTTGCATCTTATGCAACCAATACTCAATTTTGTTATAGTGTCCTTGACACTATAGCTCGATAATTATTATAAACAATATGTCCATAATCCTTATTAGAATACCTTCATTCCTGGAGATCTCTATCTCCTAAGGTATCTACAGTTAAGACCCTCATAGATCAATATCTACAAGGTCTTAACCATTTGAAGATAAGACTTTGAGATCACTATCTCTAAGTTACATCATCTTTTGAAGATATTGTTATTACTGCAACTAAGTGTTTTATTTCCAGAGTAGGACTAGTAACAGATTACTACTCCCACTGCATGGCAGACATCTGGCTCTTTTGCACATCTAGCATACACTCAGCTTCTCGTAACTGATGCACAAGTGCAAGCAGTTCTAGCATTCACTTCCTCAACTCTTTGAGGTGCTATCCCTTTAGATAGGTCAGTACCACATCTTAAGGGAAGGAAGCCTTTCTTGGAATTTTCTAGAAAATGGAATAAGTCCAAGGTGTACTACTAATGTGTTGGTCCCATTACCCTCTTCTCTTTGCTTCTGAACATCTTCAGAACTAGGATCTAAGAGGTATCCTTGAGATCATATCTCAAGGTATGGAACAACCAAATTATAAAACACATTATTATTCTTATATCATTCTAAATGTTTAGAATAATATCTACATTTAGCACGATGAACACAATGGCATTCCCACTAAGCTTCACATGATTCATCAAGATTTTCATCTGAAATCATAACATTTATAATTTCATCAAATCTTATGTTCCAACTACAAGAAGCTTTATCTGAGTCCAAAGATGGAGTTCTTTAGCTTGCACACTTTTCTTTCCTCAACCATGAAGCCCTGTGGGTACTTCATATGAATATCCTCAGAGAGGAATTCATAGAGGAATGCAATCTTGACTCACATCATGAAGATGTCATAGTCAAGTTGTGTAGCTATAGTTAGCAATATTCTGATGGGTTAAACATGTCACTGAAGAGCAAGTCTCATCGCAAGCGATGTCTTCTCTTCGATTTGCAGCTCATGGCTACGAACCATGCTTTGAAGGTCTCTACCTTCTCATCAGGTTCCCTCTTTCTCTTGAAGATCCATTTATTCCTCAATGGGTCTTACCCATATAGGTGGATCCTCGAGGGTCCATATACAACACTTGTATATAAAGTCTACATCAGACTTTTATTGCTAACATCCATCTTTCCATGTCATGATCTCATGAACTTCATCACATGAAGTCCGATCATTTTCAGACTTAACGGACACATGGAATACATCCTCAAACTTATTTGAAGAAGTATTAGTGTTTCATCTTTAAATTATTCTTTTAGTTTCCGATTTCAGGAGCCTCATTATCTTCTAAAGATTAAATGAGTTTCTTTTCTTCATTTTCATCTTGATTCTTAAGAGAGTCATCCTCTAAGAATCATATTCTCAAAGATGAGATCTTCTAAGAATCTCAAGGTCATAAAGTAGGTATCCAATACCATCCTTTATTTTCCTAATGAAGTAGCACTCTCTGGTGCTAGATTCCAACTTAATCACATGGAACCTTTATTAAGGATATATATAATGTAGTCTCTACCACATATATATATATATATATATATATATACTTGGAAACTAAGAGATAATTATGCTAAGATTAATCATTGATCAAATCATGTCACACATGATCAATTGTATCTCCCTACGAGTTAAATTCCTAAGTAGCACCTGGGAATTACTTAAATACCCTGGTTCTACAAAATGTTTTTTTACTCCAAAACTACAGAGGTGTCGCATGTTGAACATGCGACACATCTAAAGTTATTTTTGTACTCAAGAACTACATATATATCGCATGTTAAATATGCGATACAGATAACGCATATTTAATATGGGATATATTTCCAGGGAATTTCCTTCGAAAATGACTGGTCTCGACCAATGGTCTGAGAAGATAACGCATGTTGAATATGCAACATCCTTCCAGGGAATTTCCCTCAAAAATGAGGCCGAGTACAGATAACACATATTGAATATGCGACATCTTTCCAGGGAATTTCCCTCGAAAAGGACTGGTCTCGACCAATGGTCTGATAGCCCGTAGAGAGTACAGATAACACATTTTGAATATGCGACATCTTTCCAGGGAATTTCCCTCGAAAAGGACTGGTCTCGACCAATGGTCTGATAGCCCGTAGAGAGTACAGGTAACGTATTTTGAATATGCAACATCTTTCCAGGGAATTTCCCTCGAAAATGACTGGCCAGGTCTGGGCCAGGGAATTTCATGTTTCTAAAAACCCTTGAAAAAGCATGCCAATTGCATGTTTCTAATGTAAATAGACATCGCATTCACGCATTCAAAGATGTATAGACAATTACCCAAGCAGGCTATGGACACAGACATTCACAACACAGATAAATAGTGTGATCCAAAAAGACATTCCAAACATTTAATATAAATAGACTTGTTCACGAATATACATTACATTTTTGCGTCATATTAAAAACTACAATGATTACAAGTCAACGCTTTTTCCTCCGCTGGTATGTAATCGTAGAATCAGGAGGATGGAACGGTAACAGGCAGTTCGCCTCGTCTATCATGTGGATTTGAGAGGGCCCTGGGACATCTTCCTCGAAGGTTGGCATCGACAACGGCATTAGTGTGCAGTAAGTTGGTTGTGTCTGGCTGGCGTCCAATCCATGCCTCAACGGTGCCTGAGGCGTTGGCAAGTCCTCCCGTGTTCGCTCGGTGGCAGGTGTGAAGAATTCTCTTTGCGCAAGGTTCTCATCTTTCGCAGCGGCTTCTTCATAGTCCATGGGTTCCGCCACTCCACTTGTTCACGCACCCTACCTCGACCTCTTCCTCTTTCCCGTCCTCTTGCCCTTCCTCGCATTGCCTCCTCCCTAGCCACATCAGCACGCTCGTCATGTAACGTGACCGCATCTGCAAATTGTAACGACAACCACTCCGTCATTTCCGCCTTCGCTTGTGCCACAATCTCGCGGCATTCCTCGTGTCCAATGTCGTACACACGGCTCCACTTGGCAAGCTGCATCCAAGGAAAAAACGTAGATGTAAATTTATAGTAGTTTTCTTAAGTAATTTACCACAACCTTATAGTTGGAGGACTTACGTTGCTTGCCAGAGTTGCACCTAAACGTCCGATAAATCTTCGAGTTATGGTCCGATACCATTGCTCGTATGCGGGCGTCGCGAATATCCCTCTGGACCGATTGATACGAACAATTCTATCTTCCCGCTCATCCCAGCGGGCAATATGCAAGCTGTGTGTTGCCCTCCAATCTACATGCACTTTCCCCCTCAAATCGATTGCATGGAGTTCCTCAAAGGTGAAGCAACGACTTGGAATATCTTGAAGGCCCCCAAATTGTCTCAAGAAACGGTCTAGGTAGTAATACTCTACAATGTGGAAGTATATCAACGGCACTTCCGCTCTCCAAATGCGTTCGCCTTCAAGAGAGTTGGCTGGGAGATGGGCGTGGATCTCATCTGTATATGGAGTCCAAAAAACCTGAATGCGAAAATTTTATTACGATAAGTATTTTTTTTGTTGATATAGGAAAAATTTGTGAATGTAAAATTACCTGCTCGGGTGAAAGCATGTCAAAAGCATCCCTGTAAGGTCTGACCACGTGTGTAGGCTGTCTACGATGGGCAAACGCCGTTGCCCAGCGGACTCCTAACGGGTGCCCGTACCATTCTCTACCGTCCCTCACAATTGGAGCAATGTGGGGGAAATGCTCCCATGCCCATAGCTGAAGGAGTATGACCGAGCCTCCAATCTCTTCGGTCGCCATATCTGCTGCTAAAAACAGATGTCTGTATAGATATGCAAGTACTGCAGATCCCCAGCTCAGTGTCCCAAAGTATTCGAAATCATGCAGATGTGGTAGAGCGATAAGTGATACCAACGAGCCTGACTTGTCCGTGAATAGGACTCCACCAAGCAACTGCAAAATGTATGCTCGAGCGTGTCTCTGTACTACTAGCTCGTCTGCATCTTCTGGCAACTCTGCAAAATTGGTGGACAGCCAGCTTGCTGACACCCTGTTGTCAACGATGTCTGCGGGCAGTGGCCTGATGCCCAACAATTCCTCGCATGTATCTGCCCATGTCGCTCCAGGTGTTGTCTCCCCAGTAACCGCAGGCCCATCAATTCGCAGCCCCATGATGAATGCGACATCCTGCAAGGTGATGGTAATTTCCCCACTAGCCATGTGGAAGGTGTGCGTCTCGGGTCTCCAACGTTCAACCAACGCGGTCACCAGATGCCAATCTAGGGTAATGAACTCGAGCTCTGAAATGCATCCAAATCCTGCCTCGGCTACATAAGGCTGTAGCCTGTCATCCAAAGGGATCCTACGTACATGGGTCTCTCGTCGTCGGCAACACAACCATGAAGATTCCTACAAGAAAATTGTTAGGAAAAAAATTGAAGGAAGCAAGAAATTAAAATTACTTACATCGCCAGCCCAGACACGACGTGAACGATATCGCTCCTGAAGATGCAAAACTGATGGGTCAATTGGGTCGGGATCCATCTGCAAATTTAAATATTCAATGTTAGACAATACAATGAAAATACAACTAAAGCAACAAGTATTTACCACAACTACCACATACAATGAAAACTAATAATATACGAGGGAAGCACACTTACTCGAACTTGGACATTTACGTCGGTTGTGACCTATGCCACCACAATTACCACATTTATTCTTATTCCTGGTCGTCGTCGGCGCATTTGATGGGGATGCTTGAGAATCCCTTCCGTTTTTGTTGGGACATCCACGGTGTGTGTGACCCAATATCCCACAAAAGGAACAAGTATTTTGCCGAATCACATCCCTAGCATCCATTTCATTATGTATTCTTGTTGTACGTGGATGACCTTTACCGCGTTTACGCTTTGGGTCCGGACGTAACTCAGGATATTCGAAGGGAGCCCATGTTTCACGATCACCGATGAGAAAAAATTGCCCTCCATAAACCTTCAACTGGTTCTCCCAAGTGTACCACTCTCCAACATATGAATCCACTTCAGCCCGATGCTTTGAAATGACTGCAATGGCGTGGGAACATGGGATACGAAATATTTGCCACTTATTACAAGTGCATTTCCTTTGTAGCAAATTTATCGTGTACTGTTTGCGCCCGCGAATACTAGTAGAAGTCTGTCGAGCCCTGGTAGACACCTCGAATAATTTCTCGGCTGTACTTGTACCTGGGTTACTGTGTGCCCATTCGCAGCTGCAGTCCAACGGGTCAACTCTGTGGATGCGTAATGCATAAATTTTCGACCAGCAGCGATGGCTGCGCTTGCTTCTTCAGCATGTTGAATGAAGTATGACACACAATTATAAAAGGTCTTCTCAATTAACGCAGAGATTGGCAAAAAATGGGCATCTTTAAGAACTGCATTGTAGCTTTCGCTCAGATTTGTAGTCATCTGACCAAACCTATACCCACCGTCATAGGCCAAGGTCCATTGCTCATGACGACAATCATGAGTTGAAAACCATCTACCTGCTTCATTATTCCACTCATGCAATTTCCTCATGAAGTACGCGAACTTCCTAGGTGTCGTCTGTAATGCTGCGGCTTGCACCAGAGCTTTCATGGAGCCATTTTTAAAGACGCTATTGAAGTTGATCGCGACGTGCCTTGTACAAAACCGCCAATATGAAAAGGGTTCTAATAAATCCACGTCAGCATCTTTCATAGCGGTTTTTATACTAGAATGCCTGTCATAGATGATACATATTGGTCCAGCTCGCATGCCGATTACCCGGACACGTACCAACGAAAGAAACCACTTCCATAACGGAGCGGATTCCTCGTCAACAATTCCGAATGCAAGGGGAACAATATGTTTATCCCCGTCAATACCGCAAGCAATGAGTAATTTTTGTTTGTACTTCCCGTACAAATGTGTCCCGTCAACACTAATCAGAGGCCTACAATATTTAAATGCTTCAATCGAAGGCCCAAATGCCCAAAAGCATCGTTCAAATCTGCGGCAGAGCGGTTTCCGAGTATCAGGATGGTCGCTGTATTCAATATCAATTTCAGTCCCTTGAATAGCAGCCTTCATTGCATGGAAAAGAAAAGGCATTTCAGCGTATGACTTCTTCCAGTCACCAAATACGATTCCGATGGCCTTCCTTCGAGCATCCCAAGCCCTTTTCTTTGTAACCCAGTAGTTGTACATCTCGTGGATGTGAGCTCTACAACTTCATACACGAACATTAGGATCATCCCTAACAAGAGTTAGCAATGATCTGGACATGAATTTGTAGTCCAACTGAGGGTGATCCTGATTAACTATTGGGTTTATACAAGTGTGTGCCCTAACAACCTTGGAGATCACCCACAGTCCATCAAATTTTCTGAAATGTCCTCGTAAATACCAAACACAACCATTCGATCTCTGCGTACAAAAAACCGACCATATCAAGCTGGTGGATTCCTTGACAATGAAGTCATAATGTGATAGAATGTGGAACTTCTTCACAGCGTAAACCAAATCCTCCCTACATTTGAACGTCCTAACCTTGCGGATTTCGTCAGCGACACCATCAAGTCTAGACTTCCGTCGAATATCGTCTTCATATGTTGAACGAGTATTTGACCCTCTAACCTCAAAAAGGGTATACGGGGTGTAATAGTATGCGTGCTTTGTTCATCAGCTGGGATCTCCTCGTCCATCAGATCATCTTCGACATCTTCTCTACCTTCTTCCAGGTCATCATTGGTCCCCCAAGGGACGAAATCCTGATACATCCGGTTAACCTCTCGCATCAACGGCTCACTCATGCCCAAATCCTGATCCGTGCTTGGCTGCGTTATAGGCGCATCAGTATCAAAGTAGGGTTCCATGGTTGGGACATTTCTTGGTTGCGTGCTGCGGACAACTGCTGCTTGTGTGCTCGGGACTCCAGACGGTCCCTTATTAGTCATAACAGTGGGGACTTCGCTCACAGATACATCTTCAACATAAATATCGGTAGGAATTGATTTCCCAATGGTCCGAGCGTACACAAGAACTGCCTGCACATCATCATCATCGACAATAGATGAAAATGACGGTTCCTCCCCTGGGCCTCGAGGGATGCGATGTAATAATCGGATTTTTTGACTGTCAACATCCAAGTTGAACTTACGGTAAACCAAGTTCAACATCTCATCGAACGTCATATTAGGAGTCAACACAAACCCCCTTACGTTGGTTGACGATCTGCACATGAGTGTACCACTCAAATGACACATACAATACAACTGCTCCATTTTAACCTAATACGTGACACAACGTACAAGCAAACGTCATACATTCGAGAAATGAAAATAATATGCATATGATACAAACAATAACTAAAGAAAATGTTTTACCAAGTCCACTTGTTCGCAACAATGGATTAGCCCTGTTGAGACGCGGGGCGGCTAGGACGGTGCCAATCACTGAAACCACGGAAAAGGAGTGTTCCGCGGGGCTAGGATTGACCAAAACATGCGTTTTTGAGAGAGGAGGAGATCACAAGAAGCGGGTGGCGAAGTGGACGTCGGGGGCGGCACGGGTGCAGGAGAACGAAAGGGGCTGGGAAATGGCAAGGCCGCTAGGCGCGTGCCTTATTTAGGCTCAATATCGCATATTGAATATGCGTTATCTGTATCACATGTTCAAAATGCGATATATATACAGTTCTTGAGTAAAAAAAACTTTACATGTGTCGCTCCCTAAGGTATTTCTTGAATTTATCTAATAGGTACAAGCTACCTTGATTAGATCAAATTCATTTCATCTTCCTTCAAACTTTGGTTCTAAACTAAAATTGTGAAATCTTTGAACATTTCAAAGGTTTTTTAGGTGAAGAGAAGAAATCTCATATCATACATAATCATCAATAGATATCACATATCCATAATGTTTACTATGAAATAGATGATTCACATACATCAATATGTATGAGATCTTTAATACCTTGACATTTTACACCATTCCCAAGGGAGGGTGTATTGAACATTTCTACTTTTGAATACAATATTCACAAGTATGTAAGATTTGAACCTTTAGACAATCTAAAGTTTCATCTCTTATCAGTCTATTGATCACATCAACAGACATATGTCCAAAACATGATGCTAGATCATTATCAAATGATCTTCATCCTCCTATTGATCTTTAATGGTTTATTTTTCAGCATTAGAAATCTTAATGAACCATTCATTAATTTTCTAATTTAGCAGAGTCCACAAGATTTTAGATCACTATCTGAAATATCTCCATCATAACTCTTTATGATAGATTTATTACAGAATTCATGTTTATTTCCAACATTTGAAAATAAATAATGAGTGTATTCTAATATCTAGGTCATAGAGACATTCTCTAAGATTAAGGACTCCCACTGAAAATATGAAGTATATTCATCAGGTGGAAATTTTTGCAACAATTGCATCAATTCCAACTTAGATGACCATTAAACCTTAAGATCAAATTTCTAATATTCTAATACATATGCAACCAATTGCAAGTGTCATTAGAAGATTGAGATACAATTATTAGACTTTATATTATCAAATAAGTAAGTCAATTCAATGATTATAAGTAGATTATTCTGATGTACTATCTGATTCCTTCTCTAAGGATTCTAGATAGATATGATAGTCATACTATCAACACATCAACTTATTGCAGTATTGGCATTCATCCAACTCTTTGGATGTTACATGGAAGTCATAGAAGTACATTCAACTCTTTTGACTATACTTCTTACTTGGGTCCAACCCATGCTTCTACTGTGCTCCCTTTATCTATAAGAAACCATTGCTCAAGACAGAGGATCTCATATGTTAAAATCAAAACATTTCAATATAAGAGAATTTCAACATTTATACATGCTTCATTCAGTTCACAATATGAATATTATGAAGCTTCGGGAATGACTAGAGTAAAGATAGTAGAATGATGATACTTATCGTATCTACATCAATTTAAACTCTTAAAACTTAGGTTCAGGTAGGTACTCAAACAATTTGAATACATCATCTACTATAGAGACACCATTCTGCATAATGTAGAGAACCATGTCATTCATGATTATATGTCAAGAGCACATATGTATGCCAGAACATCTTCTTAGATTTTATAAGGATTATATGATAATTACGATCATTATCGACATGTTACTTCAAAAGTACATTCGATGAGATCAAGAATTATAGAGACATACAAACCCTAGGGTTTTAGTCCTATTGTCTATTTAATTATCATTCCTCATTGTTATGAGGAAACTTGCACATTGCAACCACATACATTATGTGTTCAATTGCAAGTACAATATCTGGATCACAGGTCCAATCCATGATATTTTACTGGTTATTATTGAGTATAATATTGAGTGGGTTTAATGAAGTATTATCTGAAATAAGATATTGTATAAGGGTATATATTTATATATATACATATTTTTACTTTGATTTAGGAATTTTTTATATCAAAGTAGTCTTGCAATGTCAACAATGAAAGTTCATTCCCTTAATCATTTTCAATGTAAGAGATATACTTACCATTATATCTCAAGCAAGATCTGGGATCTCCTTCCTTATCTTTGTTACATCCCAATAATATGAGAACTTGTAACTCGGATAAAAAGAAGCGGGAACACATTCCGCCTTGCAAGTCCAACTTGCATCTCCCAATTCGGTTTTTAACACCCGGGCCCACCACCCTTAAGGCAATGTTGACCCGTCATTAATTGAACAAACCGTCAACGGGAATACAACTCGCTATGCGCAATCCAATATCGCCCCAATAATATGAGGACTCGATATTGGGGTCACTACACATACGTCCTTACTCTTTCGAGAAGCAACGAGCCCGATCCAAATGGATCATATGCAGGAGCTGTCACTTCGGACAGACGTCTCCTACACATAATATCTGGCGACGAAACTCTTCGCCTTGACGGGAGACCATGGATGTCACTTATGTGATCCTCCATATCATATTCAAATTCTAATTAATTATCATGAATCATATTCACATAATTAATTCTTCCAAGGGAAATAATAACCCTATTCATAATAGAGTGATTTAATTGGATATAATTAATTCAATCATTAATTATCAATCCAATTCAATCAATCAAACTTGATTGCTATACTTGAATATATATAAATGGTATTATCTCAAAGTACGTTTTAATTCGTATTTTAATAATTAAAAATACATCTTAATCTCTTCGACATTATCACAACCCTACCCGTTGTTATGGCCAGTACCGGCGAGAGTGGGACGGACCACATACGTTGCAACCCGCACCCCAGCGTCTCCGACTAGACACCATATCGGTCTCGGGAAAGGATAATGCCAAATAGATTAATTTGTACTTGAGATGATCGTCGGTTGTTCAACCGAAATTATACCATACAGTAATCAAAACAATTTTGATTATAAGGAAATTTGCTAGACAAATTCCCAATCCTATTCAAGCAAGGAGTTTGATGATTGTGTTTCCAATTTTGATGTAGATCAAATCTAATCAATTAATTGATAATTAATTTCCAATTATGTTTCCAATCAATTGTGTTTCTAATCAATTAATTGAAAATAAATTAATTTCAAATCTAATCAATTGTGTTTCCAATTAATAATTAATTTCATTAATTGACAATCACATGGTTCTAGATTAGGAATGTAATTTCAGCAGTGACCCCTACTTACAAAAATTAGCATATCTCAATCATATTAAATCCAAATTAGACAAAATCAATTTTCATAGATTGCTAATTTGATTTAGGACAGAATTCAAGTGATGTTTCACGCATTGTGAGATAAATCTAAACAATAATTAACATTTTAATCACGTTCAGATCTACAGTTCCCGCAACAGTGCATACGTGTTCATTAAAACAACCATATCTCAAGCATATGAAATCCGATTTTCGCAAACTCAGATCCTATGGTTTCCTTATTTAATGGGAAACAAAATATAAGTACTAAATTCGTTTTTAAACAATTTAAACAGTGCCAAATTTATTTACTAAACAGATCTGCGAAATCAAATGCGATGAAAACTTTCGCGACCTTAACGAACCCAAGTCGTCCTCGGTTAGCGAATCATATTCGAAACCATCGACCAAAGGCTCTGATACCAATTGAAGGATATGGTTAGATCCTCAAGCGCATCACGGAAGCGTGAGCATCGTATCGAATACGACGAGGAGCGACTAGTCGCACTAGTTGCTTGATGCAACGGAATTTAAAAAATTTCATACGACGAAACCACATGATCCAAGAACACTTCTTGGATCGTTTCGTCTAAACCACAAACAAGTAATAGTATTACCTCTTGAAGCGTGGTTGCGATCGAGTCTCTAAATGAAGAGACCTCCTGTCTCAAGTCCGATCCGACGGAGGAGACGCTTGCGAGCGCGGGGATGAACCGTGTGCTTCTCGCAATCCATGTTGATGATCTAAGCGGAGGATATCCTGATCTCGACACACGAGATCCGACGTCTTCTTCACGAGCGAGGCGCATCGAAGTAGACGGAGATCCACGAGCAGACAATCGGGCAGCATAACGACGACGCTGCGGCGATGGAGACTTCTCTCTAGGTCATCCATGGTGGACGACATGAGAGGAAGAGAGATGTCGTGTAGAGAGAAAGAGAGAGAGATATGCTACAATAGCATTGTGTGTAAAGAAGAGCAATAGGGTGCCTCTCCTTTTATAGGGTTTTGGGATCCATGGGACATATAAAATCAATGGATGAGATTGATTTATGTCAATCCAATGGTCAAGATTATTGTTGGTGAAACCAACAAATTTAGATTAAAATATATTTGACAAAATTAAATATAAATCAATCCAAAAATCACATCAATAAATAAGGAGATAATATACATGGAGATTACATCTCTTGTATATTAAGGGGGGACGGCCACCCATTCCATATAGGAATTGGGTGCCGCCCACCTCTTTCCTATAGGAGGCAATCTCATGGATTTCCATGAGATTGCATGCCTACTTGATTTTCTCTCTTATTTATTTCCAAGAACTATTTGTTGGGATTACCCTACCCTGATTGCTCTTTTTGTATTGGAATTGGATGCTTGCACCCGAAAGGTACCCCACATGGGTCTTCCCCGAAAGCAGCTATTACAGCGAGCGGCTGGAGCAGTAGGGAGCCGAGGAGCAAAGCAGTAGACTTCTATTCGATCGACTTCCTACTATATATGACGGAGGACTATTATAATTTAGCGTTTAGGAAAGAGAGTGGAGAAAGGTCCAAGGGAAACAACTACACTACTCACTCTTGCTGCGGACCCGTCTAACTTCTTCCCTCCTCGCTGCCCCTCGAAGAAATCGATAAGGCCGGCTTTATGAAAGCCGCTGATCAAGTCAGATTCACTTCCACATTGGCGATAGCGCATAGTAGAGCAGTTTTCCCGCGCGAAGTAGTAGAATTCTCAACGACTGGCGCTGGTACCAAGGAGGGGAACTAGCTCAGCGGGAAGCTTTCCGGGAAAGAAAGATGGAAGAAGGCCACTAGACTTGTGGGCTATACGTCATTGAGAAGTGAGAAGGAAAGAGAAGTATGATCGAACCACTATTTAGAAGAAACTTGACCCCCCCCCCCCCCCCCCCGGAGCCAGATCGGCTGATTGGCACACTTGCATCAGAGCGGATCCTAGCCCTTTCTACCTTATAAGACCTACTACCTCTAAAGGCGGAGGAGAAGACGGACGGTCACCCCACTCCCCAGATTTTCCCAGAATGAGTAGTTCAACGCCAATTACTATTCGTCATGCTTTCGCCCTTTCACACCATGTTCTTTTATTCACCAAAAATAATTCTCAATTAATTTTGGAAATATTGCAATCTTGACATTGGAAAATTGTGAATCATATTCACAACCCAAAACAACATATAATTTACATTGTCAATTAATTACACAATGTGTATCCAATACACATAATAATTAATCAACAAATATAAATTGTAATTAGCTCTCTCTAATATATTATAAATCACATTTATAATAGAGGATGGGGAGCTTGCACCAAGGTGCATGTAATTTTACATGCACTGGGGCTTATATCTTCTACATTTTTTTTACTTTTTTGAAAAATACTGTCATGTATATTAATCTATATATTCCTCCAATATGTCATTCGAATTTCGTTAGAAACAGAGACTCCTATGCCATCCATCTAAAACAGGTTGATTACAACAATTCTAAGACCGTTAAAATTACCTGTTCTAGATGGAGGTCATAGGAGTCTCTATTTCTGACGAAATTCGAGTGACATATTGTAGGGACGTATAGATGAATATACATGCGGTATTTTTCAAAAAAGTAAAAAAACGGGGAATATATAAACCCCGGTGCATGTAAAATTACATGCACCTTGGTGCAAGCACCCCATCCTCTTTATAATATATTATGAATAATTGGATATTGCTATCCACATTATTCTTATCCATGATAATTAAATCATCTTGGATCTCTTTTTCTCATGTGTTCAAATAATATGAATCACATTCACATTATTTACATCTTTGATAATTAAATCATATTCAATTATCTTAGATAACTCTCTTTATAATATGAATTAAATTCATATTAATCATGATAATTAAATCACATTTAATTATCCATTTTCTCAATGCTTGGATACACATATCAACAATAGAATTATCCATGAACTCTTTCAAGGATAATGCGCTTTCTCCGCGAATACTTGGAGATAAGGACATGGCGATTGTATTGTTCCACGTATAGTGACTTGGATATTTAGATCACATCTCAAATCCTGATCTCGAGCCTCCCATAGATGCTTGATTAAATCAAGACCGTAAATCTAATCTTCTCATTGAATCTGAATCACATTCAGATCAATGTCCAATATTTGGACTAAGATTAGGTTACTTCTCTATTGAGAGGAGTCACTAAAATCCGGACCCGTTTCATCACTCCCTAGGAATGGAAGCGCCATGGTTATACAATCGTTTATGATCACATCACCCTCAGGCATTCCCAATACCTGTACATCTTGCATACTGGAAGACTCAGAATAAACCCGAAGTATTAGATCATCTTTACACTATCTACTTCAGGGTTCTATCAGTAAGTTTCTTATTCGTTCATTGGGAGTCGATATCGATCATATACTTTCCAAAAACATATATCATACCTAGGTCTTGATCATATACTTCCCAAAAGTATATATCAAACCTACAAATTCAGTCAAGCTTTCAAAGCGAGACGACCGTGCTCACGGAATTTGATTCTTGCCAATATCTCATGAGTGAGCTCATGTCTTCCGTTTCAGTAGTGAACCTGTATGATCCCTTTGAGAGATCGTATTACTCATATGCCCTTATATGCACACCAGCGCGCAGGTGTATAGACCTTGATTAGGTCATCAACCTATTGGTCTGCCAAATACACATACTCAGACATATAGTAACACATCTGTCTCCGGTCAGAGGATGCATGCCTATATCATGACAACATATGATATAGGACTTTGGTTATCTCGATCTCGTTAAGTCAACTCTTTGACCTAACTAGTCTGACACCTCCGAATCTCTATTCCTATGCAGAGGACCTGCATCAAGAGGTCGGTCAGATATCAGCCTTTAGAGAAAGGGTTGCCATCTTCTTCTCACGGCTGAATATCATCTCTTAACAATCATTTGATGGTGCTTGATGAGTCCTCAATCCAACTCTTTAGATATTCATCCAAGCAAGGGCCTATATGATTCAATAATTGAATCAACAGCTGTATGATCATCAAGATGGCCATGGTGCATAACCCTAATTGTACTAAGGGACCTATTATGCAAATTAGTTATTCTTCAATCAGGGAATGATATTCGCAATAGCATTTATTGCATAATGGCTCGTCGTGGGCTCGCATGTCCAACAATATCTTTATCCCACCTTACCTGCCATTATTTCACCTTATTCTCCTTATTCATATCCTCCAGCCGAACAAAGAATAGATCCTTATTCTCCTTATTCCCCATCCTTATTTCTGCTTATTCCCGAACCAAACGCACCCTAAGTGTTTCATCTGCGAAATTCTTTTATATGAGGAAAAATAAGAAGAGAGGTCTTAAATTAACTTAATTAGGCATAATGGAGATGTAAACCTGAGACATTAAGCCCCATTTTAAATGGAAGTTTTATAATGCAATCACATAAAAATGCCGATCTCATGTAAATCAAGGCCTCAACTTCCAATTTTTGTGTCGATTCTTCAAAATTCAAAAAATATATATTTCTGAAAATTTTAATAATATTTCAGAAAGGACCACAGTGTAAGAAATCATGATAAGGGAGAATCATGTAACAAGTGCAGATTTATAATAGAGTAGTTCGTTCGGTCAAACTTTAAAGCTGATTGACAACTAGTCCCATAATACATAGGTAATTCCCATTAAAATCAAGTTCTTAGTGTGTATGACCTCCCTGGTACAATGTCGTGTTCGTTTTATGACCTCCCTTTCATTGCTAACAAGAGAAGCCTGCTATCCATTTTAGGAGGATTCTTCTGCATGAGTGTGCTACATAATAGGGTTAGGGCTAATTTTCATCTTCTATGTTTATGTTCTAACATCATACAGAGATCCACCCGTGACATTGAAGACAGTCCAATTAATAATGAATTACAGTCCAGTTGATAGTGGATATCATAAATCTTATGTCATTGTTGTTTTGCTCTTGCTTGGTTGATTGTTTAATCCTTGTTCTACTTCTGCTAAGTGCTCCTGACTTGATAAAAATAAAAAAGAAAGCGTGAAATAGATATACAGCACACCAAGGTTAAACGTGTCTGTATGTACTGTTCATTAACTTATATAGCAAAAATAAAAGCAAAATTAGGGGGCATGTGTTGTATTAAAAATTGTATTTAGGTTTTGATTGGAAAGCCTATGTAATTACAATTGGAATTAATTTGGTTTCAATTGGGAAACCAAATGGTTTGGAGGGAAAGTTGGGAATTCCCAAGTTTGAAACATTAATTAGTTTGGGTTGAAGTTTAGTACCATACCTTAGAGATCTAAACTTCTAGTGGACTTATATATGAGTTCACAACCCAAGCTCTTGTAGCAATAGTAGAGAGGAGGAATGGAGGACCACACACGCGCGCGCGCTCCGTCTCCGGCACCGGCTCCGGCTCCGGCTCCGGAGAGTTAATTCGGATCTCGGATCTCGATACGTTTGCTCCGAGTTTCATTTGGCTGATCGAATAAATTAATCAGGCAGATTAATTTGATTTCGATCTCATTGGGAATCGGACTTAATCCAAAAGACTCGATTTAGCTGCGGGTTTGGCATTCGAATGGACACGCCCGTTGAGGGGCGTTTTCGAAAACCAAAGGTCACCGCGCGCTAGGGCACGTGAGCCCCTCTTTTTATATCCCTCACCCGACGCCGTCTTTCTTCACTAGCAAGAAAAACCTCTCACGTCGTCTCTCTCTGGTTCTTCCTCTCAAGGATGCAGTTCTCTGAGGTACAATCGAGGACGATCCCGTTGGTGTGCGCTGACGAAGATCGTAAACCGTCGTCCTGAGAGCGGATCGCCAGTGCCTTATGCACCGGTATTGTGGGGACGATATCTTCTCTAAGGACAGTCCATTTCTTGGACGCTTCGATGACTTCTAAACTAATCTTTATTTCATTTTGGTTGTCGCAATATGTTTATTACTTTACCCTTTCTGGATCATGCCCTTATTTATATTTCCGTTTATTTAATCGGTTCCTATTTTCATATTATAATCGGATAATGATTGGGAAAAATACGATTAATATAATCTTATTCGGTGTTGTTTCTCTGTTAGTTCATTCGGTGGACAGAACTTTAAGCGTTGGCAACAACGCAAGAAGATCTGGTTAACCACCATAGGATTAATTTCGATGCTTGAAACCGACTGTCCTACGGCGGAATTGGAAAACCCCTCACCTGATAGCCAGAAGGCGCAATCTGCGTGGAAGGAACGCGACCGTATATGTCATGGTTGCATCTTGTTGGCTTTATCCAACATGTTGTTTGACGTATATTTTTCGTCCATGCAGACTGCGAAGGGACTATGGGAAGACTTGGATCGGAAGTATAATGCCGAAGACCTCGGTATTGAGAAATACTCCGTAGCCAATTTTTTGAAGTTTTCCATGGCCGAAGGGAAGTCAGTCTCTGAACAGGCACACGAGTTTTTACTCCTGCTCCATGGTGTTTAGAAGATGCCGAAATGAAACTTCCAGAGAAGTTTCAAGTCATGTGCATCATAGAAAAATTCCCCAAGTCGTGGGAAGACTTCGGTATGATCCTGAAATACAGGAAGGGGAAAATTTCTATGGATGACTTGATGGTGGCAATTGCCTTAGAGGAGGAACACATGAAACAAAAATCTGTGCTTCCTGTTGATATTTAGGCTAAGGTCAATTTCATAACCTTGAAGGACAAGGATAAGAAGGGAAAGGGTCTTAATAACAACAAAATGAAACCAAAAGGCAAGATCCAGAAAAAGGCAAAGAATAAATCTTGCTGGCACTGTAATCAGGTTGGGCATTGGAAGAAGGATTGTCCGTCCTTAAAGGCTCAACCCAAGGTTGCAGACGGGAGTCCACAAGTGAATATGATCACTATGGGACTCGGGGCTAGCGAGGGGTATGTCTCTGTAAAACCTGAACTATACCATATACATGATCCAAATGAGTGGCTCGTGGATACGGGAGCCAATGTAAATATTTGTTCTGACAGAACGTTGTTTTCTTCTTATCAGACCTGCAGCGGTGGGATTGTGAAGATGGGGAACGATTCTGCAGCCAGGGTGCTAGGGTCGGGACAAGTCAACTTGAGGTTCTCCTCTGGACGTGTCTGGATATTGCACAGGGTGCTGCATGTTCCTGACATTAAGAAGAATGTGTTACCTGGATCTATCTTAGTTAGAAATGGTTTTGAATTAAACTTTAAATGTAATAAAGTTGTTATTCTAAGACATGGCATTTTTTATAGAAAAGGCTATTTGGATGATTTTGATTTGTTGTTTAGAATTAGATGTGATTCAGTAAACACTAATGAAATTAATGTTTTGAGATCTGAATGTTCTAATTCTGTGTCTCATGTTGTGAATAATTTAGAATCTTGTGATCTGTGGCATGGTAGATTGGGACATGTAAACTTAAATTCAATTAAAAGAATGATGAATTTAGAGTTGATCCCTAAACACACTATTGATAAAACTCAAAAATGTGAAATTTGTGTGCAAGCGAAGACACCTAGGAAGTCTTTTCAGTCTGTCTCTAGAGATAGTGAGATCTTGGATCTAGTGCACACGGATATATGTGAGTTTAATGGTGTGTTTACCCGAGACAATAAGACATACTTTATCACCTTTATAGATGATGGTAGTAGATACTGCTATGTATATCTAATGAAAACCAAGGATGAAGTCTTAGAGAAATTTCTTATCTTTAAGAATGAGGCTGAGACACAAACAGGAAAAGTGCTTAAACGCCTTAGATCAGATAGAGGAGGTGAATATACCTCTAACTTATTTGATGAACAATGCAAATCATTTGGCATAATTCATGAAGTTACGACCACATATTCACTGCAATCAAATGGGATAGAAGAACGGAAAAATAGAACCTTAACTGACATGATTAATGCTCTCCTACAGAGTTCTAGATTTCTAATATTTATGTGGGGAGAAGCCTTGAATACAGCTTCCCGTATTCTGAATAGGGTTCCTCCGAGACATAGAGAAAAATGTCCCTTTGAACTTTGGAGAAATAGAAAACCGAGTTTAAGATATCTCAAAGTATGGGGCTGTTTCGCTAAGGTTTTAGTCCCAGGACATAAGAGAAAGAAACTTGGTCCTAAAACTGTTGATGCGGTCTTCTTACATTACCTGAAAAATAGTTATGCATATAGGTTCTTGGTAATTCGGCCCGAGATACGGGTATAGATGTCAACACTATTGTTGAACTCTGTGATGCTAACTTCTTTGAGGATGTCTTTCCGTTGAAGACTGTGATTCCTCAGAATATGACCATTGAGGACGCTTCTACATCAGGATCTATTCCAGATCAAGTGGAAAGGATATCGAATGTGGGGGTTGAGATTCAACCTGAACCCAAAGATCTTTCTGAGAGATTGAGCCAAGGAGGAGTAAAAGACCTCGGATAGCCAAGGATCTGGGTAGCGACTTCGTTGTCTACCAGATCGAGGGTGATCCACCAAGTTACAAGGAAGCCATGGCTTCATCTGAAGCAAAAACAATGGAAGGAAGCCATCAAATCTGAGATGGATTCCATTATGCTAATGTGACTTGGGAGTTGGTCGATTTACCCAAAGGGGTGCTCTACCATTGGGTGCAAGTGGGTGTTTAAGAGAAATCTTAGACCTGACGGATCAATTGAAAAATACAAAGCCAGATTGGTTGCCAAGGGCTTTAGGTAAAAAGAAGGTATCGATTATTTTGATACCTATTCCCCTGTGACTAGGATGACCACAATCCGGATGCTCATAGCATTGGCATCTGTATATGATCTCTCCATCCACCAGATGGATGTGAAGACCACCTTCTTGCATGGCGATCTTGAGGAAGAGATCTATATGGATCAACCTAATGGGCTTGTGACTCCTGGGAATGAGGGAAAGGTTTGCAAGCTTGTCAAATCCCTTTACGGATTGAAACAAGCACCAAAGCAGTGGCATGAAAAATTTGACAAGACTATTTTGTCATGTGGCTCTATGGTTCATGAATCCGATAAGTGTGTTTATTCCAAAGTGAAAGGTGATGAGTGTATTGTCTTGTGCCTATATGTTGATGACATATTGTTGTTCGGATCACATATGAGGATTATTAATGAGACTAAGGCATTCTTAAGTAGAAAATTTAAGATGAAGGATATGGGTGTTGCTGATGTGATCTTGGGTCTCAAACTGACAAGGTCAGTTGATGGGATTGTAGTTTCTCAATCTCACTATGTTGAGAAAGTACTTGAGAAATTTGGATATCAAGATTGCAAGGCTGTAAGCACCCCTTTTGATTCATCCAAAACGCTGTTTAAGAATAAAAGTGGAGTACTTGTAGCTCAGCTAAGGTATTCACAAGTGATAGGAAGTTTAATGTATCTTGCAAATTGCACGAGACGTGATATTTCATTCTCGGTTGCAAAGCTGAGTAGATACACTAGCTGTCCTGATCGTACTCACTGGGAGGCTCTGGATCGAGTACTGAAGTACTTGAAGGGAACTATTTCCCTTAGTTTGCATTATGGTAGGCATCCTTCTGTACTAGAAGGATGCAGTGATGCAAAATGGATATGGAAAATATAGGAGTCTGGGAGTAATAGTGTTACAGGGTATGTATTTACCCTTGGAGGCGGTGCAGTTTCCTGGAGGTCTGTGAAGCAGACCATTCTAGCTCGATCCACTTTTGAGTTCGAGCTGTGTGCTTTGAACACCACTGGAATTCAGGTTGAATGGCTAAGGGAACTTATGTCTGAAATTTCCATGGTAGGTCAGCTTGTTTCTGCGATCCCGGTACATTGTGATAATATGACCACAATTGCCAAGATCAAGAGTTCAAAGTTCAATCAGAAAACAAGGAGACACATACAAATCAGACTTAAGACGTTAAGGGATTTGGTGTCTCGAGGAGTGTTGGTTGTGGATTTTGTTGGATCCAAAGACAACACGGCAGATCCGTTGACTAAGGGACTTGATAGATCTTTAGTCCTAAAGTCTAGGCTTGGGATGAGACTGAGACCCATTGGGAGTTCCTCCACAGTGGCAACCCAACCTATCTGAGTGGAGATCCCACAAAGTAGGTTCAATGTGGTAATAACAAGCTATTTGGAGAACTGGTTGGCACTCTAATCTAAATGCATAAGAATGAGTGTCCTATCCCTGGAAGCCTGAGTGCCGTTTAAGCTGCAAGTTTAGGAAGAGCGTAGGCTCTGAATGGGTTCAAGCCTTTGGGCAGGATGTTAGCAGTGCATCCTTGGAGAATGCCACCTATGTGAGTGTTACTGTGGGCCGCAGTTAAAGGAAGAGGGTCTTTCCTGAATACACTCATGAAACAGGATAAGGGTGCATGGCCTTTAAGAGCACCAACCCTGAAGATTGTATCAAGAACAACGCTTTGTTGTTTCTATCGGATACTTTAACACCAGGGTCTGAAGTTCAAGACATAGTTCACTTCGTTCCTGTTAAAGTGAAAGTAGTAAACTCAGGTGTAGGTTCAAACCAGAAGATACCTTTACTGAAAGCAAAGTGTGGGCAGCCGAAAGAAGTCTCTTAAATCTTTTTGAATCTCTTTTTCAAATTGGTGAATTCATGGGGGATTGTTGTATTAAAAATTGTATTTAGGTTTTAATTGGAAAGCCTATGTAATTACAATTGGAATTAATTTGGTTTCAATTGGGAAACCAAATGGTTTGGAGGGAAAGTTGGGAATTCCAAATTTGAAACATTAATTAGTTTAGAGATCTAAACTTCTGGTGGACTTATATATGAGTTCACAACCCAGGCTCTTGTAGCAATAGTAGAGATGAGGAATGGAGAACCACACACGCGCGCGCGCTCCGCTCCGTCTCCGGCACCGACACCGGCTCCGGCTCCGGCTCGAGAGAGTTAATTCGGATCTCGGATCTCGATACATTTGCTGCGGGTTTCATTTGGCTAATCGAATAAATTAATCAGGCAGATTAATTTGATTTTGATCACATTGGGAATCGGACTTGATCCAAATGGCTCGATTCAGCCGCGGGTTTGGAATTCGAATGGACATGCCCGTTGAGGGGTGTTTTCGGAAACCAAAGGTCACCGCGCGCTAGGGCATGCGAGCCCATCTTTTTATATCCCACACCCGACACCGTCTTTCTTCACTATCAAGAAAAACCTCTCACACCGTCTCTCTCTGGTTCTTCCTCTCAAGGAGAACGTCTCCCTCTTCTCCTCTCGGCTACAGTTCTCTGAGGTACAATCGAGGACGATCCCGTTGGTCTGCGCCGACGAAGATCGTGAGTCGTCGTATCCTGGGAGTGGATCGCCAGTACCCTACGCACCGGTATTGTGGGGGCGATATCTTCTCTAAGAACAATCCATTTCATGGACGCTTCGATGACTTCTAAACTAATCTTTATTTTATTTTGGTTGTCGCAATATGTTTATTGCTTTACCCTTTCTGGATCATGCCCTTATTTATATTTCCGGTTCCTATATGCATATTATAATCGAATAATGATTGGGAAACATACGATTAATATAATCTTATTCGGTATTGTTTCTCTTTTAATTCATTTGGATCCGTTGTTTTACTGTTTAATATATGCATTGGCAATCTTATTAACAACAACATGAATAGAAAGTAATCTATAAAAAAGCAGAATCAGCAGCTGACATCAATTTCTACACAATATACGCAAATTTGCTTCAATTGATGATCTTTTAGAAAAAGTGTACATGAGATGTATACATACAGTGAATCCGAAACTACTACTAGCTTTGCTAGAAATGGCACCACTTGGTGTATACAATAATGAAAATCTACATCTAAAATTTAATTTCTGAATGGACAATGAAATGCAGGTGCAGAGTTCCAAAACTGCAACTTTGCAATGTCAGCTGTGTAACACCCCAACCCCCAACATAGTATCATAACTAAAACTCACGAAGTGTGGGTGTGGCTTATAAGTGATGGGGATTACTACTTGTCAACTTGGGCTTAAGCATTTTGGGTGGTTGTCAACGGATCCAATTGGGTCCGAACCCAACAAGTTGTAAGGGCCAGTTTCCTCAATAACGGACTGGAGACCTAAGCCCGAGACGTTACAAGCTGTCCAGTAGTGTCTTCACAGGATGATGGCTGCTTTCCTCATAAGGTCAAATTCATGCATCTATGTGGCGTCCATGGTGTCCAGTGTGGTATCTAACCGGTTCTGTACACTCAGCTATGGTGGATACTCATGCAGCTTGCAGGATTTGTTGTTCATCGTTAGCCGACGCCTGTTGGAAATTCTTCAGCAGCTTGACATGGAATACAGCCTGAAGAAAAATGAGGAATCCGGTTAGAATATCTCAACTGAAGGTAAAATTCCAATGCCAGACATAAGTTTTCTGTAACCAACAGCTATTTGTTTTCCAAGATAGTTACAGCTTTTATTATCGGACCTGAAAAAGTGGTTTAGTACTTACTTTACAATGTTCATCTTATATCAATTTTAGTGAGTACCGAAGGTTAGGGTTTTTGGAACATATCAAAAAGTAAATATGAAAATATAATTTTCAGCATGCCTCGTGGTATATCTTTCAGAAAGTTACAAGAGAAAATAGCGACGGAAAGGTAGAGCAAGAAAATTGCCCACAAAATCTACTGTAAGGTTCAGTACAGTATCCGATTATTTTCTTCTCTTGAATGGACGACCATGCGAGTTACACAAAAGTAACATAGAGCTGGAAGAAGAAGTAAGGCTAGAAATGCAAATATCTCACGCTATCATTAATCCAAGGCTTTTTAAAAAGGCTTGATTTTTGTTTGATTTAAATAATAATAAAGCTATTACAAAGAGATTGATGTAAGATGAGCAACAAGCTGATCCAAGTGCCATGTTGACTTCCCTAGTTAATAAAATAAAATGCATTGTCTTCGCAATGATTATGAGCATGGACCTCTGATATCTGACAATGTCATTAGACCGTCATCAGCGTAATTGATTGGAATCAATGGCAGATAGAGGCTTGTTGCCCCAAATAATATAGCAAAACCTAAAACTGATCTGGGAAAAAAAACTTAAGCTCTGCAAATACTTAATTTATTAATGGAAAAAGGGTAGTGAATATAGCTACTATATTCATTTTCATAATATGATATTAGATAATGAAATAAAAATATTAAAAGCATGCTCAGGGAGAAAATGTACAAGTCATGTGACGTAAAATGGTTTCTGTGAGAGGCCATCAATCATGATGTGCTTAGATATATTTATTGTTCACCATTAATTGTGTCCCCTCAAACGTGCTTGATTCAAAACCAAATATGGCATGTTTTAGTTAAAAAGATTACAAAGGGAAAAATATTCTCAAAAGATTAAAACACCAAAAAATGCGTAAGCCCACGGTTGTGCACAGTGAGGATGAACGATAGAAATAAATAAGACCTCTGCAGAACACTAGGGGCGGAGGGAGGGGACATAGGAGCCTCCCCGTTCCATAGTAACTTCGCTTCTCAATTGTCGTTATTATGACTTGGTTCTCTCTACAAATTGCATACTTTCATCGGCAAATCAATCATTGGTCCCCCGTGGTCCCTCAACAATTGTGCAATTTTTACGTAGTCACGCCTCTGTAACTTCCGCCCTCAACAATTGTGCAATTTTTACGTAGTCACACCTCTGTAACTTCCGCCCCCCATTTTAGTAACTATGATTTGGTCTCCGTGCAAATTGTCCATCAATCATTGGTCCCCCCATCCCTGTGCAACTGTTACACCCCACGCCATCTCATACCCTCCAATTTTGCCCGCACATATTTGCTCCCAAATTTTTAGGGAATGACATGACATCTTATATGTTATCGCATCCCTGATTTAAGACACCACGCTATTAATATGATCAGACACCCTGCTATTAATATGAGATTGCATCCTTGTCGTCAGACATTGCCTCTGTTGCATCGAATTGATATCCCAATTCCCGGAAGCATATTGTTCCCCCATTTTAATTTCAATCCATTTTCTGATATAAACCATGTGAAAGAACAAGATTCTGGTGATTTTTGTGTCATAAATCTAACTTAGCCTTTTCGACACAATCCCGACTTGAACGTCAACCTTTCTTCCTTCGTTGCTTGTAAGAAGTACGCGCAGGTATCAACATCATCCCATATTATTTTTAAGTTTATTTTTCTTTTTCAATTGATTTAATGATAGATGCAAATTAAATTGTTTATACATGTATATAAAAAACTTGATGAAATTAACTTCTTATTTTTTGTGATGATAATCGTACTATCTCATATAGATATGCATGTATAGTTTTCACATTATTAAATTCTCAAAAAAATTATTTATATCTTGTGATTGTCATAGATTTTAGACTAGATGCTGGAGTTTTTGTTAAATCATAGTTTAGCAAAAACCCTGTCCACCTAAGATATGAACATATATGCCTTTTACCTTTCCATTTCCCTCATTTTGGAAAATAACGTTATATCTAATGTATGCTCCATTAATCTAGTTTGATTAATTTAACATATATTTTACATTATATAATGGGATGGATTAAAAGTTGTAATGTGAGATATATACTTCTATATATGCTCTCCATTAGTATATATATATATACACATATATATATATATAGGTTAATGGGGTTGCGCTCTTGGGACAGCCAAATGGCTAACCCTGCTTCTTCTTCGGCGTTTTTTTACTTTTTTGAAAAATATCACCATATATATTCATCCCTATATCCCTCCTATATGCCACTCAAATTTCGTCAGGAACAGAGACCCCTATGGCCTCCATCCAGATAGACATTTTTTAACGGTAATAGGATTTGTTAAATCGATACTATCTAGATGGAGGCCAAAGGAGTCTCTGCATCTGACGAAATTTGAATGGCATATAGGAGGGATATAGGGATGAATATACATGGTGAACTTTTTCAAAAAAATAAAAAAATCGAAAAAGGGGACGACGCAACCATGTTGGCTGCCCACAGGGGCAACCCCTATATATATATATATATATATATATATATATATATATATATATATATATATATATCAAACATTACATGTACGAATACAAACCGACAGTTACGAATATGTGCTTTTAAATATGAATATGGATGCAGATATAGATTTCAACCGATATTAAATCTATGCTATCATATGCTTTAAAATTTGATGTGCATGTAAAACTATTATTGGTCACATATAAGTAATATTAGGAATACTCAATAGATTAGCTTAAATACATAGATGAATTAGATGTAATAAACATGATATAATTATATTAAATGTGCAAATATTATCACAATTATACCAAATATAGTGAAAGAAGATAAAAAATTATATTGATATGGTTAAAAATAAGGGATTTTATCACTTGTGCCCCTCCGAGATATCACAATATCAGTTATGCCCCTACCTTTTTGGTAATATCAGTTGTGCCCCTCACTTCTTTCTCCGTCATCAGTTGTGCCCTTCCGTCAGATTGACCATCAAAAAATTAAAATAACTATGGTTTATTCAAATCATGGTATGGTTAAGAGGGTATTATGGTCAGAATAAAATTATGATCAGAATAAAACAGTTTGTAAAACTTCTGGAGGCTCAGATGTAATTTCCCCCAAATTAGGGCCTCAGAAATCTTCTTTGCAATATGTAAAATGTCTAGGAGCTGAGTTATATTTCTTCAATTTTTTATTATATTCTCTAGGGATTTCTTCGGTTGCTTCTTCGTTCAAGCCAAAACAGGGTAGGCACGCTAGGGTGCGCCGCCGCCCCTGATCTTCTCCTCCAAACAGGGCGTTAGCACTGGTGAATGGCGTCGACGACCAGCTCGCGGCGGAGATGCGGGAGAGGGTTGGGGAGGCGGAGCCGGGCGGGGGTCGGGTGGGGGAGGAGGTGGCAGAAGGAGGGGTTGGGGAGGAGGAGCCGGGCAGGGGCCGGGTTGGGGAGGAGGTGGCGGAAGGAGGGGCTGGGGTTCAGGAGGAGGTGCGGGAGAGGGCTGGGGAGGAGGAGCTGGGCAGGGGCCGGGTTGGTTAGGAGGTGGCGGAAGGAGTGGCTGGGGCTCGGGAGGAGGTGCGGGAGATGGCTGGGGAGGAGGAGCCAAGCAAGGGGAGGTGGCAGGAGGTCGTGGGAGTGAGGGCGGGGAGCTCGGGGCTGATGGAGGAGCTGGGGTGGCGGAGGGAGGCGAGGGCAGGGGGGCCGCAGGGGATGGGGGGAGGTCGGGGCGGCCTGGAGGCTGGGGCGGAGGGGCGGGGGGCGGCACCGGGGAGGGGAGGTGAGGGTGGAGGGGCCGCAGGGGATATGGGGCGGTCAGGGCGGCCTGGAGGCTGGGGCGGAGGGGCGGGGGGCAGGGGGCGGCGCCGGGGAGGGGAGGTGAGGGTGGAGGGGCCGCAGGGGATAGGGGGCGGTCGGGGCGGCCTGGAGGCTGGGGCGGAGGGGCGGCAGGGGGCAGCGCCGGGGAGGGGAGCTCGGGGCGGAGCTGGGCAGTACGGGGCAGGGGCGGGGGCGGAGAGGGAGGAGGAGGAGGTTGGAGGAGGAGGAAGAGGATGGGGGAAGAGGAGGAAGAAGAAGATGATGGGGAAGAAGGTGTAAAATGACCATGAAACCTTATTTTAAAAATTAATGCCGCTTATGTCCTCAAAGTTAACGTACGTTTGCACTGTGGATGGACGGTCACTAACCCGAGGGGCACAAGTGATAAAATAGCAAGAAGTGAGGGGCACAACTGATATTACCAAAAAGATAGGGGTATAACTGATATTGCGATATCTCGGAGGGGCACAAGTGATAAAATCCCTAAAAATAAATCTATAGCTATATTTATATATATAAAGGGATATAGGACACATATTTTCGTGGATATCTATGTAGCAATTTTAGAGGGAATAACGATATAGATGTCAATTTGTACAAAACGAATAAGGTGATTTATCAGATATAGACACATCTCAATATGTATGCATCCCTATTCACCTATATATCACGTCTATTGTAAACCCAAAAACTAAAAATGTTTTAAGTTGGAGTCATACTTGTCACTGAACAGTTTAGATAAACGTAGAAATAATTTAGTTAACTCATTACATTACCTGTCTGGATAGTATGTGCACTGATGTACATAGAATGACAAGTAAGATGGTAGTTTAAATTGCAATGAAAAACCACTATTGTGGAATTTGAATTTGTTATTTGCATCTTTTATATAACTACTGGGAGAAGCTTATTATTGTAATAAATAGATTTTACAGTTAAGTCCAATTTAATTTAATGCTTAGAGATAATGTAATTATTTTTGCTTATATTTGAGATTGTGACATTAATGTAGTACTTTTAGATCAACAATGTCAAAGAGGTCAATTACTTCTTACTTTACAAAGACAGTGAATGAAAGCAACAGTAAAGAAAATTTACTTCCTTCTCCAAATTCTGAAGGGGATGAGCTTCATCCTTCTAAAATTCCACGAGTTGAGTTACATAATTCTGTTGATGGCTCACTAGAACGAGATCCAGGACTATGTCAAATGATATGGTAATATCCTCATGATAAAGGAGAGGACATAATACGTACTTATCTGAATTTAGGACCGTACCAACATATTATGGTAAATTATCCATATAATAGCAACGAGAAACATCATTGACGGTTTCAAGCATCTTGATTTGGACAGCATTCATGGTTAGAGTATTCATCTTCCAAAGATGATGCATTTTGCTTTCCTTGCTATCTTTTTTCGGGTAAACCCAATTTAAAGCAAGGCATAAATGTCTTTATTGTTGATGGATTTCGAAATTGGAAGAAGTTAGCAATGGAAATGATTGTTCTTTCTTGAGTCACATAGGAAGCAAAGGTTCTACACATAATTTGGCAGAATAAAGTATGAAAAACTTCATTAATAAAGCACAATATATTGAACATGTCATCCACAAACAAGATGCCAAGCAAATTCAAGAAAATTGATTACATCTAACGACTACAATTAATGTTGTTCGTTGGCTATCATTCCAAGCATGTGCATTTAGAGGAAATGATGAACAACCAAGTTCTTCAAATCGTGGAAATTTCATCGAGTTAATTAAATTTGTGGCATCTTATAATGAAGAAGTAGAAAAGGTTGTATTAGAAAATGCACCGGAAAATGCTAAATATACATCACTAGATGTTCAGAAGGAGATCCTTCAAATTATTGGTGGTAAAGTTAGAAATTCTATTCGTGATAAAATTGGTGATGCTCCTTTTTATGTAATAATTGATGAAGCTAGAGATGAGGCAAAAAGAGAACAAATGGCTATTGTTCTTAGATTTGTTGATAGAAATGGTTATTTGCGTGAAAGATTTTTTGACTCGGTGCATGTACCAGATACACGAGCAATTACATTAAAAAGTAGATTGTTTGAAGTTCTTTTGTAAAATAATATTGATTATAAGAAAAATAGAGGTCAAGGATATGACGGAGCCAGTAATATGCGTTTGGCGAATGGAATGGGCTACAAGCATTAATCATGAATGAAAATCGATATGCTTACTATATTCATTGTTTGACTCATCGTCTTCAACTAGCTCTTATGACTGTTTCAAGGGAGATGATTCTCATTCATAAGTTTTTTAACAAGTTGAGTGGTATTATCAATATTGTCAATGCATCATCTAAGCGACATGATGAATTACAAGCTGCTCACGCAGATGATATTGCTTATTTATTATCAACTAATGAAGTTCAATCTGGTACGGGATATAATCAGATGGGTACACTGCAACGTCCAGGTGAAACTCGATGGAGCTCTCATTATAAATCTCTTTGCAGCTTTATCAAAATGTAAAATGTAATTTGCAAGGTACTCTTAACTATCATTGGTGGAGGTGGTAATTATCAACAACGTACATAAGCAGATGAAGCATATGAAGATGTAACTTCTTTTGAGTTTATTCTTATCATGCATATTATGGAAGCAATTTTGGGGTAACAGAAGATTTATGTCATGTTTTTAAAGAAAAATTTAGATATTTTAAATGCTTTGCAACTTGTCTCATCCACCAAAGAACAACTTCAAAAGTTAAGAGAAGATGGTTGGAACGCATTATTTTCTAAAACTGTTGCATTTTCTCAAAGAAGAAGTATTGAAGTTCCAAACCAGAATTTAATCTATTCTACAAGTCGAACCAGGTCTCGTGGTGAATTAACTAAAGTTACACTTCTTCATCATTATCGAGTGGATATATATACAATTGCAATAGATTCTCAATTATCAGAGCTTAACATTCGCTTCAATAAAAATACTACTAAACTTCTTACACTTAGTGTGGCTTTAGATCCACGAGATAATTACAAATCATTCAACATTGTTGATATCTGTAAATAAGCATGAGAACTCTATCCAGCGGATTTCTCGGATTAAGAGAGATTGTTATTGGAAAAACAACTATTGCATTATAAATCAGATTTTGATGCTCATCCAATTCTTAAAAGTTCTTCTGATCTTGTTGACCTTTGTCAGAAATTAGTGCAAACAGAAAAGTCAAGTATATATTATCTGGTTGATCGCTTGATCCGACTTGTTCTAACTCTTGTAGTATCCACCGCAACATCTGAAAGAGCATTTTCGGCAATGAAGATTATAAAATGTAGGCTTAGTAATAAGATGGAAGATGATTTTCTCATAAATTATTTATTGGCATACAATGAAAAAGAAGTTGCAGAGAATATCTCAATAGAATCAATTATAGATGAGTATGATTCAAAGTCGAGGAGAGTGCGTTTTAAATAGCTTAGCATAAAGATATGTCCGATCTCTTTTATTTTTTCTTTTATGAAAAATTATAATACAGTTAATTTTTTTCAGGAATATTTCTAATTACGAAGAAGAGGAACGATCGCTTACAATTATAATTTTGTATGAAAACTATTGTTACTCAAGTCATACTTTTGATGTGGTATGTTTGTTGATAATTTTACTAATTAAGTCTTTCTTTTCATATTTTTAACAATATTATGATATATTTAAAAATAATTCTTTAGTATTCTGAAGATGGTATGATATAAAATCAAAATAAATTTTGCATCTGAAGGAAAAAACTATGCATATATTAAAAATATTTCTTTATTCTTTTTGGGCCCCCTTACCCGAGAATCCTGGCTTCATCCTTGCAGAACACAGAGGAAGACACGGGGGATCACAAAAAGTGTGTTGTTTAGGCTCTTTCTTTTGTCATTGAAATCCTAATGGTAGTGATATTGAGTTTGCCAAAAGCTGCGAGGAGGAGGATCGGGCAGAAGACCATCTGCAATTTCTTTCTGCATCTGTAGTTTCTTTCTCTCCAAATTTCCCAGACGGCGGCATATAAGGATGCACTCCCCATCCGTCGAAGATTGTCATATGGGAGACGGAGGATCCACTCCAAGATATTGTTGAGCAACAAAGAAGGCGGCTGTGGAAGCCAAATGCCCGCAAGAACCAGATTTCATGTGTCTTCGGCAAAGCTGCATTGGAAAAAGATATGATCGTAAGTTTTGCTATGGGTCCGGCAAAGGTAGCAGGTGCCAGAGTGACTTATCCCCATCCTTTCCATCCTATCCAGCGTAGGGAGTTTGTTGATAACAACACGGTAAAGCGTGCAAGAGTGCTTAGGAACGACACCCTTGCTCCACACAACACCCGAACAAGGGACTACCAGTCGGCGAGGCCAAATCGCATCCACAGCTTGCGAGAAAGGAAATCCATGAGGTGAGCGGAGCCATGTGTGAAGATTGCCAGTGCTGGAATTGCAGCCCCGAAAGGCATCCCTCCCACGAAGAAGAGTCTTCAATAACAAAGAATCCCCACGCGCCACAACCTCCCTAAATGAACAGTTGGACAAGTATTTGTTTTCCTCATGTAGACGGCCCAAAGAGATTTGTCCGCAATAAGCATTCTCCACGTCCAAACCAACAACATTGCCTCTCGCAACATTAGCGTCGATCGCAAACCGAGCCCACCCTCATCCTTAGGTAGACAGGTTGTGCGCCAACGAACATAGTGTTGACCATAACACCATAGGAAATTCGCACACAACTTGTCAACCCGAGAGGCAGCGCCCCTAGGGATGAGAGACCTGCCAGCCCAGTATAGGGAAATGCCATTAATCACCGTCTTTAGGAGTTGCACCCTCCCGGCCATGGATAGGGATGAAGCCTCCCAGCCACCAATAGCAGCTTTTACTTTGTCCTCAAGGTTCTTCGTGGGAGAACCCCTGCCAAGGGAGGAGAACAGAGGCAGCGCAAGATAGATTGTGGGGAGGGCGCGCCGTAGCACACCCAATCTAAGCGCGTCGTAGCACCCCCAATCTAAGGATACAACCGAAGTCATCTGGAGCACCTTTAGGCCTGAATAATTTGCTTTTGCGGGCGTTCATCATCAGCCCAGAGATATGCTCGAAATCCTCAAGGACACGCACCACCGCAAGGAGGGAAGACGTGGATGCCTTACAGAAGAACAGTAGATCATCCGCTTAGATGATGTGCGTCGGGGCCACAGTGCTACCACGACCCAACGGTTTGATCAGCCTTTTGTCAACCGCAGTCTCCACCAACATGGAGCGCGATTCCATACCCACAAGGAAGAGGAGCGGACTTAGAGGGTCCCCCTGCCTCAGTCCACGCGTGCCTTTGAAGAATCCTTCCGAGGTTCCATTCAAAAGGATGGAGAAAGAGATAGTGGTGATGCAGCTCTCAATCCAGGCGTCCCAAGTGGGATGAAAACCCATGAGATCGAGACTCTTCAGTATAAAAGAATGTTCGATTGTGTCAAACGCCTTTGAAAGATCCACCTTAAGGCAAACTCTTTGGAGATTGGGTTTGCGATCAAAAGCCCCAAGCAATTCTTGCGCCAGACGGGTGCCGTTGCCGATCGATCTACCCTTGACGAAGGCTGTTTGATTAAGGGGTATGAGATAGGCAATACGGTGGCCAAACACGTGGCAAGGAGTTTTGCGAAGATCTTATATATGACATTGCAACAAGCAATAGACCGGTAGTTTCCCAGCCCCATCGGGGAACCCACCTTAGGAACAAGTTACCAAGACCATGCACTATCGTGGTTGAACTCCCAACTAATATTTCTCTACAGTATCCCACATCCAAATGAGGCCTGAGAGTACAGTTACCAAGACCATGCACTATCGTGAAATGGAATTACCTGTGGTAGTGACAAGGATATGCACAACTCTGACAAACTCGAATTCACATGATTTCTGGAAAAAAAGAGTAGATTGGTAATTTGAAACGTAGGATGAAAATTTCGAACAGTACTATTCCATAATACACGTACCCAATAACATGGGGCTTTTTCTCCTCTCTACTTAAGTGAATGGGTCCAACAACATCCATCTGATTTCTCAGGGGGAACAAATACCACCTGTATTGAAATATATATCAATTAAATCCATTACCTTCCATTCTAAAGGATTCAGAAGAACGATGAGATCTCACTCTCCAGATAGAGCACGCTCTAGTGCATCATCATCTTCAAACAAACTCTGTAACTGATTGCTAGCCTTCAAAATAATTCACAGCATCATTATGTCGATCCCTTCATTGGAGGCTATGCATACTGGTCCTATAGTAATTGCTAATACAAATAAAGATCTATGAAACATTCTTCAGAATGCTGACAGCTTACTTTCTCAGAAAGTCGACAAGATGGTGACCTCCTTTCAAGTTTTGAGCTGACAAAACGAATATATCAATGACAACATTAGTGAATAAAATAATTACGATAACTATATAAATACTTTCAATATATAGGTGTGGTTCCTGAATACAAATTTAATAATACTAGTTTTTCAAAAATAAAATAAAATGAAAATGGCTGTTCATCATAAAGATGCGCACCAAAACTACTACTCCGTTGATCCAAAAAATAATAAGTACAGGGCTTAGACGGCATAAATTTATAGCAAACACGATTCGACCAAAAACCTAGCATGCTCGATTACATTCTCGGCATATAATCTATCATAGGGAAAATTAACCCGTTCTTAGCTAACCAGAGAGCCGAAATTATCACCACAACCATGGTTCTAGCCATCTCAGAGCCTCGCCAACTAGAACCAATCGAGTCCCATAAGTTGTCTGTGCAATCAGTATCTCAGAACATCCGAATTTTTCCATATACAACCTTGCAGCCCTTACATCTGAAAAAAAAGGTGATCAATATCCCCGTCTGGAACAACAAAAATATTTGATGGTGGCCCTGGAAAAAATGTACATGTCTGGATCCAATCAACCCCCTTCTTTGCATCAATGGCTAGAGAAAAACAACAATAGGTGACGTATCCCCTTGGATCAAAAGGCATCGTCTCTAAGACCCTTGTAGGCTTTCCTAACCGAAAACTTACAAACCAATACCAGAGATCACGTCCCACCAATGGGACATCCAAACAATCCAGTGAGTCCACTAAAGCCACAAGGTCCACCAATCTGTCAGATTAGTGCTGAAATGTAGGAGGTCCTACGTATCAGCAACAAAAACATTGAGATTGGGAGCAAGAAAACATGCAAGGAACTTCTTACAATGAGTCCCATCCTCAATCCGATCATCAAGCCAAAATGAAAACCTTCTCCATTTCCCAACACAGACCTAAAAAACTACCGAACACCAAGTAGATTGCAAAAGTTCCCTTCCGAAATGTCAACGGCGCATATCCACCCTCCATTGGCTTAGGAAGTCCAGTGGAAATCATATAAAACTTTGTGAGTAGCATGCATGGACGGCCATATCAATATCAATATCGTATCGGTCGCTCCCAGAAAAGGATTTATCATTGATATATTGATGATATCGGTGGAAATATCGGAAATGGCTTAGAATATCCTTTTTTATCATTTTTAGAAATTAAAGATAATCCAAAATATTAAAACAACAAATAACCTACAAATAGACACTTATATTACACATATCGATCATTTATACCCCATATATCGCACATGCCGGTCATTTCGAACATATCGATGTTAATGTTGATTCCTGATTTATAGATATTGGAAATGGAGTTTGTCCAAATTCTTAGATAACTAAATAACTTACAAATATTACTCTTAGATCACACATATCGATCATCTATGACCCTTATATCGCATCTATCGGTCATATCAAACATATCATTAGTACTGTTAATTATAGACCTATAGATATTAGAAATGGAGTTCGTCCAAGTTCTTAAAACACTAAATAACTTATAAATATACTCTTAAATCACATATATCGATTATCTATGACCCTTATATTGCATATATCGATCATATCGTTGTTATTGTTGATTGTTAACTTATGAATATTGGAAATGTAGTCCATCTGAGTTCTTATAACACTAAACAACTTACAAATATACACTTATATCACACATGTCAATAATGTATGACACTTATATTGCATATATCTGTCATATTGAGCATATCATTGTTAATGTTGATTGTTGACTTATATATATTGGAAATGGAGTTCATCCAAGACTTATATTGCATCACATATTATGTATAAACAATATGTGAGAATTTAGGATGATTAAATAAGATTTAATTATCTTAGATAACATTACCTTGGATAATATTATCCATGTCTATTCAATAATATTGTGGATAAGATCCACAATATTTTTGATATAATTATAGAGAATTTTGAGATAATTAATTTGGATTTACTTATCTTGGATAAGATTAATGTGGATAGTGCTATCCACAACAATCATGGATGGCGTGGATAAGATCTACAATATCCAATTGAGAGTTGATTGCGAATAAGATTCACAAATTAAATATTCATAAATTAATGTTGATGTGAATTGGATTCACATTATACAAAAATTATAGGCATGATTTGCATTTAGTTTTGGACCTATGAATATGATTCATATTTATCAATGGATTATTTGTACTTGTCACAAATAATTTGAAATTATTTATTAGGAATTGAATTTTGAAATAAATTAATAAATAACTAATTTTTAAAATTATTGAAATACTACATCTATTATAATAAAAAGGAGCTCCCTAAAAAGGGGGATACATCCATGGTTGTAACAACCATGGTGGACGTCCTCGATTTATAGAAGTCTCTTACTTATTTTTCTTTTATAACTATTTCTAACTTAATTTGTTGAGAGTACTAAATGGATATTTTAATTGATAATAGTTATCAACTTTAATCCTAAAAATGAGGCAAGGCAGACCCTGCTTTCTTCACACAATTCATTCCAGGAGCAAGAAGCCTATCCTCTCCCCCCACCTCTCTCTCTCCCTCCAAGGGACGTCCCCTCACGGGGATAATAGCCTAAATGTTGGATATTCCCTCTTCGCTTGCAGGGTCGTCCCCTTGTAAGAATAATACTCCTAATAGTGGATAGTCATGTTGTTATGCTGTCGGATCGATTTAATTGAACTCGTACAGAATTTCTTCATCTTCTATTCTCGAGATCATGATAAAGGAGGAGGATTTCATATGACAAAATCAGGAGTAAGTTTTCTTGGGTCATCTCGTTGGATTGAGGGAAGTATGTGGTTCGTCCCAGCACCTGCAAGTGATGTCTCTACCGAGTCGGACTTCAGACATGAGATCTTTTGCTTTAGATACTTGAGTATTACATTCACGTTTCAAGAGGTAATACTATACTTGTGTGATGGGAAGGTATTGGGAATGATTTGAAGGATATTGAGAATCCTTAAGCGCATCACGGAAGCGTGTCGATCGCATCATATGCAATCGGGACAACAAGTCGCACTAGTCGTTGGATGCGGCGGAAATTAAAATTTTTTCAACAAGTGATGAAACCACATGATCACGAGAACATTTCACGGATCAAAGGAATACCTCTTGGAGCGTGGTTGTAATCGTGACATTCCACACAAGAGATTCTCCTGTCTTAAGTCCGATCCACGAAGAATGCACTTGCGGCCGCGATGATGAGACGCGAACCTCCCACAATCCTCGATGAAGATCCAAGCAATGAATCCCCTAATTTCGTCAAACGAAATCTGTCGTCTTCCTTTAGAGCAAGCAGCCCCAAAGAGGAAGGAGATCCTCGAGTCGTCAAAGGCAAAGGCAAGAGACTCTCCTTCTCAATGCACAAAGTGAACGACCACCTTGAATAGAAAGAGAGAGAGGGTAGGAGAGAATGAGCGAGAGAGAGAGAGAGAGAGAGAAGTAAGCTTCCACAACTCTTAATAATTTACCATGAAAGGCTAGGTTAGTCCCCCTTTTATATTAGTTTAGGATCCAATGGATCTCAATCCATGGGACACATAGATCCAACGACCATGATGATCTATCTATTAATCAATGGCCAAGATTGTTTTTGGCTAAAAACCAACAACACTAATTTAAATTTAAATTAAATATATGTTGCAATATTATGAATATAATTTAATTTAGCATAAATTAATTATCAAGAGATAATAATATAACAAAGGGGAGATAACCAATTTCCTCCTAAAATTGAGGGGGCGTCACCTTTGACTATGTCATTGGTGATGCCACCTCATTTGGAGGTTATTTATCTCCCTTTTATTTTATATTATTATATCTCAATGTATTATTAAATATCCACCAAATTAATTCCAAATTAATTTGTGAATATTTCAATCAAGCCATTGATAAATATGTGAATCATATTCACAACCCAAACTAATTTGTAAATTGCATTTCCAATTAATTAATTAATGTGAATCCAATCCACATTAATAATTAATAAATGCTATTTATAAAATTTCTCTCTCTTCAATATATGTATATTATAAATCATATTTACAATACACAAATATCATGGATAGTATTATCCATATTCTCCAATCCTTGATAATTAAATCCCATTTAATTATCTTGGATAATTATTCTCACAATATGAATCTTATTCATATCATTCCTGCTAATTAAATCTCATTTAATCATCAAGTCCTTCTTGCTTGGATATGTAATTCATCAAATGAATTATTCTTGAACCCCTTCAAGAATAATGTGCTTTCTCCGCAGATACTTGGATATAAGGACCAGGCGATTGTATTGTTCCACATATAGTGACTTGGATGTTGAGATCTCATGTCAAATCCAGATATTACGGACCTCCCAGAGATTCTTGATTAAATCAAGACCGCAAATCTAATCTTCTGATTGCATATGAATCACATTCAGACCAATGTCCAACACTTGGACCAAGATCAGATTGCTTCTCTACTGAGAGGAGTCACTAAAATCCAGACCTATTTCATCACTCCCTCGGAATGGAAGCGTCATAGTTATACAATCGTTTTGATCACATCACCCTCATGTATTCTTAATACCTGTACATCCTGCATACTGGAAGACCCGTGATCATCCTTAATATTAAGATCAATTTTACATTGTCTTCTTCAGAGTTTAATCACTAAGTTTCTCAATCTTGGTCATTGGGAGTTGGTATCGATCATATGCTTTTCCAAAGCATATATCATACCTTCAAATTCATGTCATGCTTCCAAAGCACGACAACCATGCATGGAATTTGATCGGTCCCAATACCTCATGAGTGAGCTCATGTCTTCCGGTTCATAAGTGAACCTGTATGATCCCTTTGAGAGATCGTATTACTCATATGCCCTTATATGCACACTAGCTCGCCGGTGTATAGACCTTGGTTAGGCCATCAACCTATCGGTCTGCCAAATGTACATACTCAGACATATAGCAATACATCTGTCTCCGGTCAGAGGATCCGTTCCTATGCTGTGACAACATTCAACATATGATTTATGTTATCTCGATCTCGTTAAGTCAACCCATTGACCTAACTAATCTGATACCTCCGAATCACTATTCCTATGCAGAGGCCCTGCATCAAGAGGTCGGCCAGATATCAGCCTATGTGAGAAAGGATTGCCATCCCCTACTCAAGATGGAGATCATCTCTTAACAATCATTTGACGGTTCTTGATGAGTCCTCTATCCAACTCCTTAGATATTCATCCAAACACCAGCCTTTATTATTCATTTAATGAATCAACAGCTATATGATCATCAAGATGACCATGGTACATAACCCTAATTGTATAGAGGGACCTTATAGTTCATTCATTCATTTAATTTCAGAAAGGGAGTGAAACATCAATAACTTTTATTGATAAACAAATATATTACAATAACACTTATTGTAAGAATGGTTCGCCCAGGGCTCACATGTGTAACAATCTCCCACTAGCTCTCAGAACCATTCAGATACAATCCGTAAACCCATACTCATTACATGCTGGTCAAAAACCTTCTGTGTCAGAGGTTTGGTAAGAGGATCAGCAATGTTGTCGACAGAGGCCACGTTGATGATGATGATATCACCACGCTTTTGAATCTCCCGAATGATGTGGTATTTCCTTTCCACGTGCTTGCTCTTTTGATGGCTTATGGGTTCCTTTGTCTGGGCAATGGCTCCCGTGTTATCGCAGAGTAACGGGATGGGAGTATCAGAGGAAACTACACCAAGCTTTGAGATGAACTTGCGCAACCACACCGCCTCCTTTGCAGCATCCGATGCAACAATGTATTCGACTTCTGTTGTTGAATCCGTCATAGTGTCCTGCTTCTTGCTTCTCCAGCTCACAGCACCACCGTTCAACAGGAATACAAACCCTGATGTCGACTTTCAGTCATCAATATCCGACTGGAAGTCTGAATCTGTATATCCCAAGACTTGGAGATCACCATCCCCATAGACCAAGATGTAATCTTGCGTCCGTCTTAGATATTTGAATATGTTCTTTACTGCATTCCTCCGTTTCTCTCCATAGCAAGATTGGTAACGACTTACCACTCCCACTCCATGGCAGATGTCTGGCCTAGTACACATCATGGCATACATCAAGCTTCCTACAGCTGATGCGTAAGGGCATCCAGCCATGGCCTTCCTTTCCTCAACACTGTGAGGAGACATCCCTTTGGACAGATGGATACCATGTCCTAAGGGGAGGAATCCTTTCTTTAAACTATCCATATGGAATCGTTCAAGAATTCTCTTGATGTATCGATGTTGTGATAATCCCAGTATTCTCTTTTTTCAGTTTCTGAACAACTTCAGACCTAAGATGTAAGAGGCTTCTCCAAGACCTTTCATCTCGAAGGTATGGGATAGCCAAATCTTCACACTGGTCATCATTCCTGTATCATTCCCAATGATAAGAATATCATCTACGTAAAGCACGATGAACACAATGGCGCTCCCACTAAGCTTCTTGTACACACAAGGTTCATCAAGATTCTGCATAAAATCATAACTCTTTATGATTTCGTAAAATCTGATGTTCCAGCAACGAGAAGCTTGTTTGAGCCCATAGATGGATTTCTTCAGCTTGCATACTTTACCATCCTCAACTATGAAGCCTTGGGGCTGCTCCATATAGATATCCTCCTCGAGGTATCCATTGAGGAAAGTTGTTTTGACGTCCATCTTCCAAATTTCGTAGTCAAGAGATGCAGCTATAGCTAGCAGTGTCCTGATGGACTTAAAAATGGCCACAGAAGAGAACGTCTCATCGTAGTCGATGCCGTCTCTCTGTGTGTAGCCCTTGGCTACGAGCCGTGCTTTGAAAGTCTCTACTTTCCCATCAGGTCCCGTCTTTATCTTGAAGATCCATTTACACCCAATGGGTTTTACCCCTTTAGGTGGATCCTCTAGGGTCCATATACCATTCTTATGCATGGAGTCAATTTCTGACTTCATTTCTAGCATCCATCTATCCATGTCATGATCCACGAGTGCTTCATCAAATGAATAAGGATCATTGTCAGCCTCACCTGACACATGGAATCCATACCTTTCAGGTGGTGCAACCACCCTCGAACTCCTTCGAAGAGGTATGGGTGTTTCATCTTGATTTATCTCTTCAGTTTCTGGTGTAGGAATCTCAGAATCCTCAGAGGATTCAATGAGTTCCTCTATTTCACTCCTGTACTGACCTTTAGGGAAATCATCCTCCACAAATTTCACATCCATAGAGACAAAAACCTTTTGGGTCTCAGGGTCATAAAGTTGGTATCCAATACCATCTTTAATGTACCCAATGAAGTAGCACTCACGAATGTGAGATTCTAGCTTACTTGTGTCCACGTTCTTCGCATGGACAAAGCATCCTCAAATCCTCAAGTGTTTAACACTAGGTTTGGTACCATACCAGATCTCGTGAGGAGTTTTTGGTATAGAATTGCTAGGAATTTTGTTCAGGATATAAATTGCAGTCTCTACTGCATATCCCCAGAAACTAAGAGGTAAATGTGCTTTGTCCATCATTGAACGGACCATGTCCATGATGGTCCTGTTGCGTCTTTCAGTAATACCATTAAGTTGGGGAGTTACAGGGGGAGTGAGATTGGAGACAATTCCATTCTCTTTAAGATATTATTTGAATTTATCTGAGAGGTACTCACCACCTTGGTCAGATCGAATCCGTTTGATCTTCCTATCGGTTTGGTTCTCAACCAAAGCCTTAAACTCTTTGAACTTTTCAAAGGTTTCAGATTTATGACGTAGTAGGAAGATAAACCCGTACCACGAATGGTCATCAATAAACGTCAAATAATATCGATATCCATTTCTAGTTGTGATACTGAAGGGACCGCATACATCAGTATGTATTAGACCAAGAATACCTTCGCATATCGTAACCTTGTTACGGAAAGGCATTCTTCTCATTTTACCTTGAATGCAATGTTCACAGGTAGGTAAAGATTGAACATGTAGAAAATCCAAAGGTCTATCCTTTATCAATCTGTTCATCCTATCAATAGATAAATGACCAAGCCTTTGATGCCAAATCATATTCGAATGATTTCCATTTTCCCTGGATCTTTTAGAGTTTCTATTATCAGTGGTAGTGACATTTATGACACATTCATCAATGCATAATTCATAGAGTCCACCAGAAGTCAGAACACCTTCCGCAACAAATTTATCATATTGATTAATGACTAATTTATGACAGAACAGGAAGGAGTATCCATGTCTAACAAGCTTAGACACAGATATCAAATTACTCCTGACTTCAGGTACATAAAGACACTCTTTAAGTAATAGGACTTGACCACTAGATAACGATAGTCTGCACGTCCCGATGGCGACTGCTGCACCACTTGCATCAGATCCCATCTGGATGACTATCTCCCCTTGCTCCAGATTCTTAGTTTCCTGAAACAAATGCAACGAATTGCATACATGAACAGAAGCACCAGAATCTATAACTCAACTTCCTTCTCGTCCAACGAGAAAGCTAGTTTCAATGATGAAAGTAGATTTCATACCTGCTGGGACTTTACCTTTGTCAGTAGACTTCAGGTAATCTGGGCAGTTACGATGTCAGTGCCCCGGCTTCTTGCAGTGGTGAAAAACATCGGACTTTTTCGATGTCATCAATGTAGAAGCACTAGAAGACGAACCAACTCCTTGAATCTTATTCTTTCTCTTCTGGGTCGGGCCCTTCCGAGAACCTTGCTTCCGCCCGCGCTTTCCTCTCACTTGTGCAACCATTGCACTAGCATAGGGGTCGTCCTTCTTCATGACGTCTTCTGCAGACTTCAATGCACCTAACAGCCCAACGTTAGTGAAATTAACTTTGCTCATGTGATAAGACACGACAAAGTTGTTGAAAGACTTAGGGAGCGACAGGAGAATAAAATCAGCCTGCATGTTAGAATCCAAGTAGGCTCCCAGGGTTTCCAATTCAGAGAGGTATCCAAACACTTTGAGAACGTGTTCTCTGATAGAGGTCCCTTCCTGCATCTTCCAGTGAATAAGCTCTTTCATCACGTTGTAACGCTGTGTGCGGTTTATGTCACCGAACATTTCCTTCAGATTCAGCATAATCTCTTTGCAAAGGTTCATTTCCACATGTTGCTTCTGAAGCACATTGGGCAATGACCCAAGGATATAACACCTTGCCAGATTATGATCTTCATCATATTTCTCATTATATGATTTATCTTTTGCAGTCTTAGGGTTTGCTATCTTGTCCTTGGTCAGCACATAAGAGATGCGCTCCGCAGATAGGACAAGATCCAAATTTCGGATACAATCCGAATAATTTTGCCTGGTCAACTGGTTAACCTCCAGGAGCCTGCTAAGTGGGTTCATAGACTTCATTTTCTGAAATTAAAAATGCACTATATTAGAATATAAATATATATTTACTTTAAGATATTTGATTAAGGCATTTTAAATCAAATTTGTCTTGCTAGGTCAATTTTGAAAGATTATTCCCTTATTGTCTTTCAAAATAAGAGATATACTTGCCCCTATATCTCAAGCAAGATCTGGGATCTCCTTTCCTATCTTTGTCACATCTCAATAATATGAGAACTTGCGACTCCGATAAAAAGAAGCGAGAACTCATTCTGCCTTGCAAGTCCAACTTGCATTTCTCAATTCGGTCTTTAACACTCGAGCCCACCACCCCTAAGATGATGTTGACCCGTTGTTAATTGAACCAACTGTCAACAGGCTTAATACTCGCTATACGCAATCCAATATCGCCCCAATAATATGAGGACTCGATATTGGGGTCACTACGTATACGACCTTACTCTTTCGAGAAGCAAAGAACCCGATCCAAATAAATCATATATAGGATCTGTCACTTCGGACAGGCGTCTCCTATATACAACATCTGACGACGGAATCCTTTGCCTTGACGGGAGACCATGGATGTCACTTATGTGATCCTCCACCTTATATTCAAATTATAATAATTAATTATCGGGAATCATATTCACATAATTAAGTCTTCCAAGGGAAATACACATCTATTCATAATAAAGTGTTTATTGGATATAATTAATTTAATCACATTAAATTAATCATCAATCTAATCATCAATCATCAAAATTGATTATTACTTGAATAGTAGGTATAATCTCAAAGTACGTATTATTCGTATTTTAATAATTAGAAAAATACACTTTGACTTTCTCCGGCATTATCGAGTCCCTACCCGTTGTCATGGCCAGTACCGACGAGAGTGAGACGGACCACATACGTTGCAACCTGCGATCCCAATGCTCTCCGACTAGGCACCATATCCACATCAGGAAAGAATAATACCAGATAGATCATCATGTACTTTGAGATGCTCATCGGTTTTTCAGCAGAAATTATACCATATAATATACATCAAAATAATTTTGATTATATTATAAGGAGATTTGCTAAACAAATCTCCAATCCTATTCAAGCAAGAGAGTTTTTCATGTAAAGGTTATCCTACAACTATTGTAGGATATACTAAGGTTTTTCATGAAATCAATGTTTGTTGATGAATTCATATCAACCAATGATCAAGATCAATTATCTTATCATCATGGTTAGGCAAATGTCATTCAATGAAATAATTATCTCTTTAAATATTTTACAAATATTTATCACTAATTATTTCAGAAAATTAATCATTAATTTTCATCATCATATTTGAATGACTTATCACAAGGTTCATGATCAAAAGATGTCAATTTCCAGCAATGACCCCCAATCACCAAAATTAACTTATCTTGATCAATTTAAATCCAAAAATTGCAAAATCAGTTTCTTAAGATTACAAATTTGATTTATTAAAGAACCCAAGTGATAATTCATGCATTTTGAGACGGATCAAAAAAAGTAATTAACTCATTAATCACGATTAGATCCGCAGTTCCCGCAACAGTGAATACATGCATATTCAAAAGGCCATATCTTGAGCAAATGAAGTCCAAATTACATAAACTCAGAACCTATGATTTCCTTATTTAATGAGGAACAAAATCCAATTGTAAATTTTGTGTTTAAACAATTTAAACAGTACTGAAAATTTCAATTAGGCAGAGGTGCGAAAATTGAAATGCAACAAAATTTTCGCGACCCTTTCAAACCCAAGTCGTGCTAGGTCTATGGATCATATCCAAAACCTTATTCCACCTAAGGCTCTGATACCACGTGAAGGATATTGAGAATCCTTAAATGCATCACGGAAGCGTTTCGATTGCATCATATGCAATCGGGGCAACTAGTCGCACTAGTCGCTGGATGCGACGGAAATTAAAATTTTTTCAACAAGTGATGAAACCACATGATCACGAGAACATTTCTCGGATCGTTTCATCAAACCATAAAGTATAAGGAATACCTCTTGGAGCATGGTTGTAATCGTGAGATCCCAAACAAGAGATCCTCCTGTCTTAAGTCCGACCCACGAAGAATGCACTTGCGGGCGTGATGATAAGACGCGAACCTCCCGCAATCCTTGATGAAGATCCAAGCAATGAATCCCATGATTTCATCAAACAAAATCCGTCATCTTCCTTTATAGCAAGAAGCCCCAAAGAGGAAGGAGATCCTCGAGTCGTCGAAGGCGAAGGCGAGAGACTCTCCTTCTCAATGCACAAAGTGGACGGCCACCTTGAATAGAGAGAGAGAGAGGGTAGGCGAGAATGAGAGAGAGAGAGAGAGAGAAGTAGGCTTCTACAACTCTTAATAATGTACCATGAAAGGCTAGGTTAGCCCATCTTTTATATTAGTTTAGGATCCAATGGATCTCAATCTATGGGACACATAGATCCAACGACCATGGTGATCTATGTATTAATCAATGACCAAGATTGTTGTTGGCTAAAACCAACAAAATTAAATTATATTTAAATTAAATATATGTTACAATATTATCAATACAATTTAATTTAACAAAAATTAATTATCAAGAGATAATAATATAACAAAGGGGAGATAACCAATTTCTTCCAAAAATTGAGGCGGCGTCACCTTTGATTATGTCATTGATGACGCCACCTCATTTGGAGGTTATTTAACTACCTTTTATTTTATATTATTATTTCTCAATGTATTATTAAAAATATCCACCAACTTAATTCCAAATTAATTTGTGAATATTTCAATCATTCCACTGATAAATATGTGAATCATATTCACAACCCAAACTAATTTGTAAATTGCATTTCCAATTAATTAATTAATGTGAATCCAATCCGCATTAATAGTTAACAAATGCTATTTATAAATTTTCTCTCTCTTCAATATATGTATATTATAAATCATATTTATAATACACAAATATCATGGATAGTATTATCCATATTCTCCAATCCTTGATAATTAAATCCCATTTAATCATCTTGGATAATTATTCTCACAATATGAATCTCATTCATATCATGCTTGATAATTAAATCTAATTTAATCATCAAGTCCTTCTTGCTTGGATGTGTAATTCATCAAATGAATTATTCTTGAACCCCCTTCAAGAATAATGTGCTTTCTCCGTAGATACTTGGAGATAAGGACATGGCGATTGTATTGTTCCGCGTATAGTGACTTCGATGTTGAGATCTCATCTCAAATCCAGATCTTACGGACCACCAAGAGATGCTTGATGAAATCAAGACCGCAAACCTAATCTTTTGATTGCATCTGAATCACATTCAGACCAATGTCCAACACTTGGACCAAGATCAGATTGCTTCTCTACTGAGAGGAGTCATTAAAATCCATACATGTTTCATCACTCCCTCGGAATGGAAGCGTCATGGTTATACAATGGTTATGATCACATCACCCTCATGTATTCCTAATACCTGTACATCCTGCATACTGGAAGACCCCATGATCATCCTTAAGATTAAGATCAATTTTACGCTTTCTTCTTCAGAAGTTTAATCACTAAGTTTCTCAATCTTGGTCATTGGGAGTTGGTATCGATCATATGCTTTCCCAAAGCATATATCATACCTTCAAATTCATGTCATGCTTCCAAAGCACGACAACCATGCATGGAATTTGATCGGTCCCAATACCTCATGAGTGAGCTCATGTCTTCTGGTTAATAAGTGAACCTGTATGATCCCTTTGAGAGATCGTATTACTCATATGTCCTTATATGCACACTAGCTCGCCGGTGTATAGACCTTGGTTAGGCCATCAACCTATCGGTCTGCCAAATGTACATACTCAGACATATAGCAATACATCTGTCTCCGGTTAGAGGATGCGTGCCTATGTTGTGACAGCATTAAATTCAACATAGGACTTAGGTTATCTCGATCTCGTTAAGTCAACCCATTGACCTAACTAATCCGACACCTCTGAATCACTACTCCTATGCAGAGGACTTGCATCAAGAGGTCGGTCAGATATCATCCTATGTGAGAAAGGATTGCCATCTCCTACTCAAGCTGGAGATCATCTCTTAACAATCATTTGACGGTGCTTGATGAGTCCTCTACCAACTCCTTAGATATTCATACAAAAATCAGCCTCTATGATTCATTTAATGAATCAACATCTATATGATCATGAAGATGGCCATGGTATATAATCCTAATTTTACAGAGGGACCTTATAATGCATTCATTCATTTAATTTCAGAAAGGAAGTGAAACATCAATAACTTTTATTGATAAACAAATATATTACAATAACACTTATTGTAAGAATGGTTCGCCCATGGCTCACATGTCTAACATGATTCTCAATTCATGTTGTCCCATCAAGTATTTTTTTGAATTCCACCACTAACGTGACTTGTATGATAAGTCTAGCTTTTCTATTGGATATGACCCGATCCACATGCTTATGTGATGCACGAGGCCTTAAAAACCTCCCGTCCTCCTCGCACCCTTTTCTCACCACCGATTCTAAGTTTCCAACTCCCTCCCCCGTGCCACCTAATCTGGATCCCTCCCCTCACGTCCTCTCCAAAGCCATCCATCGTCAGTTTAGCTTCTCCCCAAGCTCCAAAGTGTGAACAAAAGTGCTACTAACGTCCTCGACTTTAGAGACTTCGGTATCTAAGTGCTCCATGTGATGATGATGGATGTGACAACTACTAGGTGCACCAAACTGTCGAGAAGCTTTGATTGACATTTGGTAGAGGTGGTACCATGGTTCACTCATTCGAGTTGATAGACGCTTGAGATAGGCCTTTAGAAGATCAACATAAATGGAATCGGAGTGGAGACTACTATCTCAGCTCGCCCGAATCAGGAGTTGAGCACGTGTAGAGGAGAAGATCCTCTTGATAAAATGGGGAATCAGAGCATCTGAATGTTAACGTAGAAGATAACAAATCAATTTGGCCATAATTACACCCAACAGAAAATTAAAATCAGAATTGCACCTAATAGAAATACCTAACTTATATTCCGTATCCCATATCCTTACTTTATCAATAAAAACAGAGAATAGCACATGAATGTCATCTATATCTTCTTATGCCACAGATTTTTTTCCCATCAAATGGACAGAAACAAGGGATACCACACCTTAATCTCTCCTTAAAAGCTGATTAATATAGTCAATTTAAAGCATAAAAATCAAAGAAGCCCTCGCTTCTTCCTCTTCTAAAATGGTAAAAAAAATCAAAGAAACGTTCTTATTGTAATTCCTTTATATCACAAGGTTTAATCTCATTTGCAGGGGTACACGCCTTAATTTGTCCTACGCTGCTACTATGCACCACGCCCCGATTTCAAATCTCGACTCGAGCATAACTTGCGAGATATCGTATGCATCACTGTAGTAGAGTTAACCTGCCTTTTTAGCGACAAGTCTCAGATTCCAACTTATTCTCTTAAAACAATCACACCTTTTGATAACAAAGAGGTCCGAACATTCACATATTACAAGAAAAATGAGTTGTGACCACAGAATGTGGCTGCGGAAACTTGTGGTTGCGATAATTCCGTGGCCACTAGTTTTTCGTAGCTATAATCCGTGGCCAAAGTCTTCATACAAGAGTTGTAGCCACGACAAATTCTGTGGCCAATTGTAGTAGGCATGATATATTCGTTGTTAGAAATCTATCGCGACGAGACTTATAGGTACGGTTACTCAATTCTGTAGTCACAATCCCCACATCCGTGGAAATAGTTTTGTAGCCACAACTTATTTTCCTTGTAGTGACATATAACAAGATATAAGAGTATCAAAGGAGCACAAGCCAAAGCAAAGTGACACAGAACATCCCGCAACAAGCCCTCAGTGGAGGAGAGCACCGTCTCCATAACCGCCGCGTTCAATCTCTCTCTCTCTCTCTCTCATCCCACGTATCATCATCGTGGGTTGAAAGCTGAGACAACTTCACAACCACTAACTCATTATCTCTCTCTGGAATTCCTCTCTTCCCAGATATATCATCATGTCGGGTGTTGAAAGCTAAGGCTCCCTTTCCATATTTATGGATAGAGAGGCTTCGGCTGTCGCCTTTGTTTTCTCAGCCAATGAAATGGGATGAGATGAAAAATATTTAACGAATTTGCACATCCAAATTCAAGGAATCATCTCTCTGGATAACCACATAACAGGTCATGAATGAAAGCGAATGGCCAAATTTCCAGGCGTGCATCCTCCTTTCCAACAAGAAAGAAATGGACGCCCTTCCTTTCCACTGAGATGGTGGAGGGCAACTAAAACCCACTATCTCAAGCTCCTCCATCTTCTGGAGCTTTATTGGATGCAATAATATCGGTTCTTCCATTATTAAGTGTTATCGGCATTATTCCCTCGATGCCGTAGTGCCTTCCACACGTGCATTGTCAAGTGCTCCTCAGTGCATGACTGCAATCAAGTTGAATTATCCCGAACTTGTTTCTGCGGCCATCTAACCACGTTCACAATCGGTGTCGTATTGTTCCATGTATTATGTGACATAATCTTACTCATAATTACTATTCTCAAAAAATTTCAGCAACAATTCCTCTGTATTGCAAACTCCCAAACACTAACATGTTCCTGAAACTTTCCAAAATCAAATATTGCAAAAACCACCACCACTACTTTCCACATCTTTTCCCGCACAAAGTAATTTAGAAGGAAAATATAAAATACCAAAGACATATCCAATTGTTCCGTTTATAACAACAATCTCTACGGCCATAAACGGGATACATATTCATTTTTTTCTTTGACTTCATTCGTATCCATAATACCAACTATCTATAACCTATACTAAAGTTGGGTTTCACCCAGTTTTTTCTATGGAATTGACACATGGTCACCCTTCCAATGTTCCCTTCCTCTCACGAGCAAGCAACGCCTGTATCCCTCCTTTCCTATAACCACGTTCTCTCCCTCTCCCTCTCCCTCCCTCCCTCTCTCTCTCCACCTCCCGTACTCGTCACTCCCCCCTCCCTCTTAACTCTCTCTCTCCCCCCTTAACATTTCTCTCTCCCTCCAACCGTTTTACTTAATAGGCAATTGGATTTTTTTTATTTTATTTTAAAATACTATTACTCAATCTGTAGAATGCTATTATATAATAAATTCAGCATTAATTGAACCTAAAATAAAATATAATATTCCAAAATTTCTACCATAGCAAATTCAATTAATTATATATGCTCATTTCTTTCTAATAGATGGTAAAAATACACATGTTTATTTATAAAACAGGAGTAATAAAAATATGCGTTGCATATCTAATCAAAATCACTTTACAATCTATAAATTACTTTACACCTATTCATTTTTTTATGTTTAACTTCACTATTTTTTTTTAAAATACTACAAGACCTGTGAAATAAATTTTTAAAAAATGTACATATTTTCGTATTCTTCATTCTCTTATATAAAACTACAACACATATTTTCAAAATTCATTTCGATAATAAAATAAAAAATAAAACTAAATGTGTACTTAATTAAAATATGTTTTCGTATCAACTAATGATCTTTCCTCTGGATACCTACACTAATATGCAAATGAAGAAATAATAAAATAAGTGTATCATTAAAAAACAAAAATATATTTTTGCTAAATTAAAATTAGATTCATAACAATCATAAACAATTATAAAGAACTGAATCATCTCTATCTATTTACTAAAATTGGGTTCCGAACCAATTCCTTTTTTATAGCTCTTTTCCTCTCCTTAACATACAAGTTATTATCTCCCCACAAAAACAACACTATTTATTACCATGTTGTAAACTATTAATTATTTTTATTAACCATATTCTACTTAATAATTTGTACATTATCGATTAGTGCATTTTTTTATATCCTTTTACACTTCATATGCTCAAAGTTTTTGCCTTTATATTTTTACTCATTGGAGATATTTTTTATGTAAGAATTCATCATATTTATTTTCATTTATTAGTATTTATGTAATAATTCATCATCTTTATTTTTCAATTATTACAATTGTTGTTTATTTTCTAAATTATTTCCAAAATTAAAGCTTATAAATCGAGTCCTTAAATAACAATCAATTTAGTTGAATATTATTACTATTAAATAAACAAAAGAAAAAGTATCTGATTTTTCTTTTTAAAATATCAATCATTATATTTTTTATTTATAACATTAAAATTTCAAAATCTAATTAAAGGAGAAGGCTAATAAGGCTAATAGTTGATGGATCATATATGTGATCACTTATTATCTTTTATATCTTCATATTTATTACTGCAAAACATACTTATCAATTAATAGAATGATATTTGTTTGTTTATAAATCATAGATATCATAAATTTATTAAATACAAACTATGGTGGGACCAACACTTGATAAAAACATGTATGTTTTTACAACCAAAATTTCTCCTCCTTTACTTATGTATTTGAACTTTTTAGTCTTCTCTTTGTTCTTATTTTGATTTCATATCAACTATTTATTACAGATAATATTATCTGTTAAGTCATGAAAAAGAAGCATAATATTTAAAAAATGTACTTTCAATATCAACGAAATTTCATCGCAATATGGTTCTCCGTACTTCTCATATTATGCTCTTAATATGTTCTTATATTCTTACCTTCCAACTTCATACATTACCTTAAAAAACACTCACGCTGCAAAGCACGGGTATGCACCCTAGTTTATTCGAAAGCAAACATCCAAAATATCTAATATATGAAATCACACTACTTGTGTCTAGCAACATGGTTTGCTTGTGCCTTCTGCACCTACATTTAGGTGCATCTATAAATAGTAATTAATACTAGATGGTTGAGTCTAAATTCAATAAGAGCTTAGACTTAGTGTAACTGAAGCTTTTGGTAAAATACTTATTAAACATAATTTGCAACTCATCATATAAATTGTCGTTAAAACAATATAATGAGAAATTCAAAAGACAACATTACTTAACAAATTTTGCATGGATAAATAAGTATCATGGAATAACTTGAAACATGGAACACTTTTAGAAATTACTTGACAATCTTGCAGATATACTATCCATTCTCATACTACCCAACATATTGTACTAAGTACATGAGCTGTGTAAAGTGTCACGGGAGAGAAACTCAACCCAAGAATGTTACGAAATGTGGGCCCAAAGTCCTCCTGAGTAAGAGGAGTAGGCCATAGGAATCCCACGAGGATATACCTACACTAATATGTAGTGACTGTTCTGGGGAGTAGGCCATAGTGTGCATCGGTCTTATATTATATCATGGAAAATCTTGACAACATAACCATACATTTTCATATGAAACTTGCAATAATTTACCTTGAAAAATCTTGACAATATAACCATACATATCCATGTAAAACTTGCAATCATGTATCTTGGAAAATCTTGACAACATAATCATACATATCCGTGTAAAACTTGCATTCACATATCATGACAAAAATTATGAATCATAACTATATATATTAAGGTATGAAAATCCTAAATCTTATCAAAAATAATGGTTTGCATACTTTAATTTTCACAAAATACTTCGTTAGTATGGAAATCTGGTCAAGATCATCGATACGGTAATTAACGAAATCTAAATATTTTGCATAGAAAAATAGGCCTTGAAACCACTCACCTAAAAACGCTATTGTTTATCTTTATTCCTAGCTTTAATGATCTTTCACCCACTTAGCCTTTTTTTCCTAAAATAAGTATGTTGGTTGATATATCGACAACATATCGCCGATATATCGACAATATATCGCCGATATATCGATATCGAGATGAGACCGTTGCTGGTATCGATATGGTGATATATCTTCCTTTTTATGCATTTCCTTCACAAAACTACATCGATATGAGTGATATTTCAACGATATATCCCCGATATATCATTGAAATATCGTATCGACATGGTATCGACATTGATACAGTCTTCCATGGTCATAAGTAACTCTATGTCATGTTTTTTCTGAATAAGTTCAATTTTGAGGACTTCGGAAATCAAGAAAATCAGTACAATAAAAGGTGAGTTTTAGATGTCATTGTGAACATGCATGATTCTCAATATTTTTCAGATAAATAAACAACGAGCATGTGAAATAACTTCTAAAGAATGTATTGGTACATGAACATGATGAATATAGCACAATTTCTTAAATAGATAAGCTTAAAAAATAACAATCATGCACGATGTGTTATCTCAATTTTTCTTTGATTTTATAAAATCAAAATGCATTGAAATTTATACCAATAGATTGTAAACATTTACATGATTTTCGATGATTTTTTGGAGTTTTTGGCTACTTTTATTGAATTATCAAAGATACAGGGGTATATGTATAAAGACACGAAAGATGGAGTGTTAGATCATAATTAAAATTAAACTCTTGGAGTACTTTGTAATTCAAAAGAACTTAAAAGAAAAGAGTACAAATTTGCTAATTAATAAAAAATGGAGAAGTTGCATGTGAATAAAAACTAATTAGAAAATGGCAAATGGATCCTCACTGAAAAATAAATTATTAAAAGATGAAAGAAAGAAATGCAATTTACTGTAATAAAATATTTAAGAATGGAAAAATTACAATAAATAAAATATAGTTTTGAGATATTACAGATAGGTCCAAAAGAAAATAAAAAATACAAAGAAAATAGAGAGCATGATCTGGCAACTATTGTTGAATGGCTTGAATTAAGGCTAGCAAGTGTGTGTTGACTTCATTCTGATCTACTGTCTCATCCGAACTCGACCCTTTCTTGTGTCCCCATGGAGCCATCTCAAAATCCAAGTGTAACTCGGGTTCTTGATCGGATGTTGAATCTACAATGGGAAATATAACCTGATAAATTCTTAGAAAAGAAGGAGCAAGTTCGAGATGAGAGTCAGTCTCGAACAAAGTATTTATTGGTGAAAAGAAAGTGGTGAAAGGAGAAAGATTGTGACAATAGTCATCTTGACCTTTAATTGGGTGAAATGAAAGAGTGGATATTCTGTTTGACTTGATCAGGCATCTAGGAGTGATCCTCTAGATTTGGATATAATATTAGATCTCAGTATTCAAGTCACTATACATGGAATATACATGCGTATTTTCCTTATCTCCAAGTATCCATGGAGAAAGTACATTGTTCTTGAACAAGTTCAAGAATAATTCTATTGTTGACAATATCAAAGTATTGGGAAATTGAAGATTATACATAATTTAAGTATCATTAATAATGTGGATATGATTCACATTATTTGGACACATGAAGAGAGGCATCTAAGATAATTAAATTGGATTTAATTATCATAGATATTAATGCCACATAAAATTTTAAAAAATAGGGTTTAATTTTTGCACATTAATTAGAGTTCAATACTAATTATGATTAATCAGTTCGTTACAATTTTTATTTAAATAAAAGAGATCACATGTGATCTCAATTATTGATCAAATTAGGTAGTTAATCGATTGGAGTCAATCAGGATACGTTACAGTCAAATTTAAGTTTTAATTTAAAATTCCTTTCTAATTCTGTAATCCAATCCCTACTATATAAAGAGGTAGTAGTCTATTATTTTGAAACAATTGAAGTTGAATCAAAATTGAGATTTATCTCATATCTTCTTCCTTTATCTCCTCTCCCTCCACGCGATCTTCGCAATTCTTTCTCGATTCCTGCATAACCGACGCACTTTCACTTCTCAATTGCTCCAATTTTTTCTACCAAATAAATTTTATATTGCCAATTTAATTTGCAAATTTTAATTTTACATCAATTTTGTATCAGATCATGGCATCCAAATCATCCTCACGATCTGGTGATCCCTCCAGTCATTCACGTGAACAAAAATATGAAGGATCTCGCTCTGACGACCATGCATGTCGTGCTGAGGTTAAAATTTTTTTTTGACATGGTCCAAGTGTATGCAGATATGCAAGATCTGGTGATACAGATGCGTGAACCTTGGAATATTAAAGCTTTTATGCGACAATTAGCGGAAAATACCGCCAAGAAAGCCACTGAATTGAATTCTTCTACTGTCAAAGCTGCTTTCTATATTTTCTATGAAGGAAAACAAGAAAAAAGGAGCTTCAATGATGAAATACTTGTTGTTCAGCACTTCACAGATCAAATAATGCCTTTGGAATCCGTCATTTCACCATCCATGACCATCCCGACACCTCCCTTGCCTTGCTAGGTAACCCCCTACCTTCCTCACAACCTTCTCTTCCCTTTATCCCAATTCCAGCACCACTGTCAACCCCCTTACAACCCCTCCTCGCCATCAACGCCCCCCAGTGAAACCCCCGACCTCATTACCGCTAGACCCCCCTCCCGCCACCCCCTCTCCCACCCTTGCACCTCGTGTGATGCATTCCCCAGCCCCAGCACCCCCTCCCACCACCCTCACACCCCTTGCGGCATACCCCCCAGCCCCATGCCCCCTTATGCCACCCATGCACCTCTTGTGATGTATCTCTCATCCCCAACACCCCCTCCTGCCACCCCCGCACCACTTGTGGCGCATCCCCCAGCCCTAACACTCATCATGGCCCGACATAGCCTCCTTCTGCGCCTAAAACCACTACCCAAACAACCCTTCAACCGTATTACAACCACCCCCGCCCCCAATCTTGCCATCGTTAATGCGGCCACCTGCCAACGCGTCACACATGCCACCACCGCAATTTCCCACCGCTGCCTGCCTACACACCCCCTGTGCGCTGCCACTACCACCCTATGCTTCCAACTCGCTGTCGCCACTGTCTCTTATCTTAGAAAAGGACAAGTCCTGGTAATAGTTAGGGATTCACCCTAAATTGGATCCCGGAGATAAGGGATATGATTTGAAAAAGTTGCAGTAAAACCCCTCCTCCCAAGAATCCTTATCTAAAGAGCCAGGTGGAGAACTTCTCTTATGATTTTTATTTAAATGAATAGGTACGAAAATTGCAAAGATGTCATCCAATCGAAAAAAAACTACAAATATAACATTGAAAAGGATCTAATTTGGGGAATTTGAATCCACAATTTCAAGATCGAATTCTCCGGTGGCGCATCAAAAATCAAGCAATTCATTCAGAAATGAAATTTTCCAAGCGAAGGAGAACTAATGAAGAGCGAAATTAATAAATAGGGCTTAATTTTTAACATTAATTAGAGTCTAATTTTATTTTTTTTAATCAAGCCTTTGTAATTTTTATTTAAATAAAAGAGATTGCACGTGATCTCAATTAGTGGTCAAATTAGGTGGTTAATCGACTAGAGTCAATTACAAGAAGTTAGTGTCAAATTTGAATTTTAAATTTGAAATTCATTTCTAGTTATGGGCTTTGTGGAGATGGTAGAGGCGGTAAAGAGTAGTAGACTATGAAATCGCGACTAAGAAAGATTGACGAAGAGGGGCTATAATTGGAGATACGGATAAGGACTCAGTTTCCTAAAGCCCGAACATGGGACTGGCCATTTGCACCCGCATAGACGTACTCTTTTTATTTTCTAAGTAGATACATATGGCTCAAACTAACTAGCAAAAAAAGACGGGTGAGGTCGTCTTCCATTTTCCAAGTCTCTCTATATGGTGATTACGACTAGTGTGCCTATAAAGATGCAGATTATGCAAGTTCACCGGAGGATAGGAGATCTACTACAAGCTATAGTACTTTCCTCGTATGTAATTTGGTAAATGCTTAACTATTAACATGAACATCGGCTTTAAATAGAACTACTCGATCGCTTTCAAGTGCAGAAGCAGAGTCTAGAGCTATGGCTCATACTGCTTGTGAGCTGACTCCGTTGGTGTGAGTGAAACTCCCTATGCTTATGTACTGTGAGAATAGAGCTGCTATCGAGAGCCTATATAAATAAGTGCGCACACTACCACTTTAGAATATCCTACCTTACTGCAAGGTCTATGATTCACGAGACTGGTACTGAGGGGATATGGGATGATGTAAAGAGGATGGTTTTTCTCTTTTAGTTAGGAGGGCTGGTGGAATTCGACCGTCAGTAAGTCAATACATGTAAGAAAGGTATGGGATAAGGAAAGAACAGCATACTATCACTGTTGACGGCTTCATCCTGACAATTAGGAGAACTCCAACAATTCTGTATCTCATCCCTCCTATATAAAGGGGCGGTAGACTATTATTTTGAATTAGTTGAAGTTGAATTAAAACTGAGATTTATCTCGAATCTGTTTCCTTTATCTCTACTCCCTCCACGTGATCTCTGCGATTATGTCTCGATTCCGTGCAACTGGTGTGTTTTCTCTTCTCCATCCCTCTAATTTCTTCCACCAAATAATTTTTCTACCATTAATTTAATTTACAAATTTTATTTTACATCAGATATGATTAATATAGATAGCACTATCCACAATAATTACATTTTAATAAATTATATTTCTGAAATCACAAAGATACCCTTATAGCAAATTGATTATAACAATAACAAATATTGTTTCAATATTAACATCGCACGATACGAGTCATAATCCAACTAGGAATCGTGAGATACAAATGAAGATACTTACAGATGATGTTGGAGAGATCATACTATCCACGTATAGTGACTTAATATTTTGATAATTATCCAATTTCAGGGTTTATACCACTTTTAAAGAAATACAATACAATCATATCTTTGAGCTTGAGCTGAAACAATTCACACTCTAAGTGAGCTCAATGAAACACATCACACTCAATGTTAGATTAAGAATGTATCAATGACTTGAATCCAACTTCCTTGATCATTTCTAATCATAGTCTAAACCATTTAGAGTATAGAAATGAGCTCAAGGAGCGTGTTCATCTCCATTAGCATATCATTTCTCTTTCCAACATTTAGACATTGAAATTAGAATATAATTAGATATTGAAATCAAATGAAATGAGAGCTAATCCAATTAATTCTAATGTCATTAAGCTACTAAGTGGAGCCACTAAAATCCATCTAGTTTCATCATTCCCTCGGAATGGAAGTTCCATGGTAGATGATCGATTAAGATAGATTTAACCTTGAGTATTCCTAGTACTCATTCATCTTTCACACTAGGAGACTTTGATATATCCAAAATTCAAACCTCATTTAACTATCTTCTTCAGAGCATACCAATAGTTTATAATTGGATGATAATATTAATCCTATACTTTCTAAAATTTATATTAATATCTCGAATTCGTATCTTATTTCATAAACAAAACGACTATGCAAGGAATTCATTATAATCCCAAAATATCTCATGAGTGAGCTTTGTCTCCAGTTTCATCACGTATGAACCTACATGAATTATATGAGAGATCATACTTTCATATGACTTCATATGCACACCAACTCTTCGGTATATGGATCTTGGTTAAACCTTCAACCTATTGGTCTATCTAATGTGCACATTCAAGCATATAGATATATATGTCTCCAAGAAGGATGTGTGTTTGATCGTGACCGTTACAATTCAAGTCTCAATTTATTTCGACCTTATCAAGTAAACTATTTAACTTGACCATTCTGAAACTTCTGAATCATCATTCCTATGTAGAGGATATGCATCAACAATTCAATTGGAAAATGATATTTAGAAATATTGATGTCTCTTTCTCAGACTAGAGTTCTTTATTGACTATTAAAGATATTCAATATAGTCATGGTACATAATCCTAATTGTAAAAAGAGAATATTAAGTGCGTTCACAATTATTCATTTCAAATGGACATGATAAAATAATATTTATTACTTTAATTTCACCAAGGGCTTACATGTCCAACACATGGACAACACAGGGGACTAGGATCAGAGTTCATGATGGTGTTGGAAAGTGGGGCTAGAGTTCTGGGCAACACGAGGGAGGGATGGTGGAGGTCAGGGCATGTGTGGGGGAGGGGGCAGTTGTCGGGACAACTTAGGGATGAAGGTGGAGAGGATGAGGCAGTGAAGAGGAATGTGGGGGGAGGGGATATACAATTGTAAATATGTCAAACTTAAATGATAATATTCATTTTTTGATGGATTCCGATTTGCTTTAATGGAAAAACAGATTAGATTTAACCATAGGGTTTGTCGTGTAAGAGTTAACAAGTTCGCGGGGTCGAAAAGATAATAACGATGTTTACACGGTCGAGTAGGTAATTTACGAAGATTTTAGGGTTTATGGGGTAACACACCATATCTATAAAGTATTATGAGTGTTATTTTATTTACAGAATTATTTTTTTGTGTTTTTTATTTACAATCTCAATGTCTCCTAACTTTATTGTTAGTTAATAATCCATAACTATCCACGTCTCTGGGTCATGGTCAAGTTTGTACATATTTACAACCTTTCTTTTTTCTCTTTCCCCCTTGATTCTTTATTTTTTATTGTATTTTATTTGATGTTCAAATCACATTATTATTCTTGATATGTACTCTGTTTAGAGATGAGATTTAATTAGTATTTGCAAGTATTTTACCATAGATTTTATATAAAATAAAAAATAAAGGGAATGAGTCAAAATTCATCACACGTTAAAAAATCTATTGTACAGGGCATTCAAAGAAATACACACACATGTAAACTCTAGATTCCCACACACACATACACACATTCTATAAAAAGAAGGTAAAAATATGTTTAGTACTTCATGTGCTTCTTTAACGTATAATGTCAATCCCACATTGGATCAATCCTGACAAGCCTTTCAATCACGTACTTTTTGTTATCGACTCTATTGGTTCTTCAATAAGCATAGGTTCTTTTAATGACTTTATACTTAGATGATTCATGCATTTCATATATTTAGTTCTATTCAAAGCTTTAGATAAAGATGCTATTGAGATAATAAAAACAATTACATGTGCCAATACAATGAAGTGAATGCATAAAAAGAAATGTCAAAGAAATATCTACCAAATAACCCAGTTTCACTAAAAAGCTAGGCATCAAATCATTGATGACCCTATATTTTAAGAGTCTAAAGTGGCCAATAATTATGTTCTACAAAGACAAAAAAAAGACAACAACGTATCCCAAAGTGGTCTATGAAAATTTAAAGGTCTAATGCTCTATACAAAAAGATGATCTCATTTTTCTTATGAAAAAGCTAGGTGAAGTGAGAATGAGCATATGATTGGGGAGAGTAGAGACTTTAGATTTATGGAATCCTTATGCACCTTGGCCTAGATCGATCAGTTATCTCATCCCTCAAAATTGTAAGAGTTATTAACTTCACACACAGTTCAAAATTTGATCAAGGTCAGAGAAAATGCATGTTGATCATGATGATCTAACTTTATCTAAATTTCAAGCCAATTAAAATTACTAAAATTTGAATGCTATTGGACTAACTAGATGCTAAGCGACTTCTGACCAAATTATTAATCCAAAGGGTGGCACTACCATTGTCTAACCTTGCTTTTCGATTTCCAAGACTTGTTGGATATGTTTAGTCCAAACCCTCCTTATGTATTTTTGGTTCAATATTTTAATTTTCTCCCATAATTGTCTTGTTCGAGACTAGCAAGTTTTATAGATGGGGTGTGATAAATCATATACTCACTATATTACTACGTTGAAATTGAGCGTGGATTAAATATGTGCATTTTGCCTCATTTTCTGTCCAATCTAATTTGTATTAGTTTTATCTACATTACATATATAATTCATAAAATATATGGGTCTTCTGTAAAATTCTCAAAAGGTTAATATATTCAAATAAATTCACCATCACAGTTTTAAACTTATATATTGCATGTACATTCTTTTTATAATAAAAGGGGCATGCTTTCTTCTTTAAAATATCTCTCCTTATGGGTGTGTGCAAATGCACTAAATATTATCAATGTTATACTATTATTTATATATTTATATCACTTCAAATAAATCAAACTATATGTATGTGATACATATATTTGTCTCATATAAAAATTTATAATATTTCTTTAAAAAAATATAAAACCACATAATTAAAACCCTTAATTTATTAAAGCTCGACACATATCCAAGTTCATTAGAGACCTAGGAGCAGACAAGTAATCTTATATTATATGTGGCCCTTACCAATTAGGTGCCACATCTTTAATTGAATGGTTGACTTCTAGTCAATTGTACCTCCTTCCCCCTCTTCATTTCTCTAGGGTGAGTAATCCCACCTCCTACACCCTCCATCTCTGGTCCAAATGTCCAACTTCTTATGCTAACAACCAACATTCGGTCATTTATCTTCCTACTATCTCCACCTGACACAACCTACCATCTCCTTTCACGCACGCACGCACACACAGTCCCTAGGGTTCCTTCATTCGACATCCACCATAACTTCCAGGCTCCAAGTACATATGAGTTTGAGTGGCTTCCTTTGAGTGACAAGTGACAATATCCTTTTCCACTTGAGCAAGGAGCTCAAAGATGGAGTTCGAGATGTAGACTTGCCCAGATCACCAATGCAAGTTTGTCCAAGCCCCACAACCTCCCAGCCTTCGCGATCGTTCGAGGTCAAGACCGGTGCCTCAAGCACCAATTCAGTCGAGGTAGATCTTACGTGTCATCTTATTCAAGTACTATTCTTGTTCTTCCCCTTTTTTATTTCTATTATCTCCATTTTTCCTATTTATTCATATTCTACTCTATTTTCCCCGTGTTCTTCTTCATTCCTACCATATTTATTCAATCCTCTCCTTCTGACTTTGACTACAAACATAAAACATCGTCTTTATCCTTATTCCATTCAACTGTGGAACCGTCATTCATTTCATTGTTGTGTACTAAAGTACCATTACATATGAATTGAGCAGCAAATCAGAGTTGTGTCGATTTAACTTTGAGTGATCTTGATTGGATTGATTCATTGTTAGTTGTGTACATGTCCAATATATGATGGTTAATCTTTGATGAAATACTTGGAAGAGGGGCTAGTATTTTTTTAGAAGACAAGTTTGTCAAACACATCCTATTGAAGATAAGCTTATCCAATTGGAGAATATTTAAATGAAATGCTGTGCAATTTTTTTATTATTTGAACTTGAATCCAATTCAACAACAATTGAGATGGATTTATCTTGTTGGGCTAAGGGTTGATTAGTAGCATTGGGGAGATAGTAACCTTTTCATCCTTTCTGAGCACCATCATTACGTTCGATCTTAACTTAAGGTTTTCTCTATAAACTTAATTCACATTGGACAATTAATAGAAATTACAGTTTACAAATACCTTCCTCTAATATATTATAAATCAAATTTATAACATATATCATTAATATGGATCGTACTATCTACATTATTCATATCCATGTTAATAAAATCACATTTAATTATTATGGATCATCATTCCCATGCATTTAAATAAAATGAATCACATTCACATTATTCATGATAATTGAAATACTTTAATTATCCATTTTCTCAATACTTAGATATATATTTCACCAATGGAATTATTCTTTAACACTTTCAAGAATAATGCACCTTTTTCGTGGATACTTGGAGATAAGGACATGATGATCATACATTCCACGTATAGTGACTTCGATATTGAGATCATATCTCGAATCTAGATATCGGGGACCTCCCATTGAAATTAATCTTTTTGTTGCATCTGAATTATATTCAGATCAATGTCCAACACTTGGACTAAGATCAGACTTCTCTACTGAGAGGAGTCACTAAAATCCATACTTGTTCATCACTCCCTCGGAATGGAAGAGTCATGGTTATACAATTATTTATGATCACATTAACCTCGAGCATTCCTAATACCAGTACATCATGCATACTGGAAGACCTAGAATAAACTCTAAGATTTAGATCATTTTTAGACTATCTTAAGGGTTTTATCATTAAGTTTCTCACTCGTTCATTGGGAGTTGGTATCGATCATATGCTTTCCAAATGCATATATAACACCTAAAATTTCTTGTCATGCTTCCAAAGTAAGATGACCATGCATGAAATTTGATCGGTCCCAATACCTCATGAGTGAGCTCAATTCTTCCGATTCAGAATGAACCTGTATGATCCGTTTGAGAGATGGTATTACTCATATGCCCTTGCAAGCACACCAGCTCATCGGTGTATATACCTTGATTAGATCATCAACCTATCAGTCTGCCAAATGTACACACTCATACATCTAGTAACACATCTGTCTCCAGTCAGAGGATGCATGCCTATATCATGATATAATACAATATAGTCCTTGGTTATCTCGATCTCGTTAAGTCAACTATTTAACTTAACTTACGTGATACCTTTGAATCTCTATTCCTATGCAAAGGACCTGCATTAAGAGGCTGGTTAGATATCAACCTATAGAGAAGGATTGCCATCTCCTTCTCAAGTTAGAGATCATATAATTTCCATCTCCTTCTCAAGTTATAGATCATATCTTAACAATCATTTGACGGTGCTTAATGAGTCCTCAATCTAACTCTTTAGATATCATCCAGACACTGACCTCTATGATTCAACCATTGAATCAATAATCGTACGATCATTAAGATAAATTAGATAATCATGGTACATAACTCTAATTGTAGTAAGGAATCTTATAAGGCATTCATTCGTTTAATCTCAGATAGGAGTGAAATAAACCAATAACATTTATTGATATATCAAAGATTGCAATAACATTTATTGTAGAAATGGTTCACCTTGGATCACATCGCTAATAATCTCTCACTAGCCCTTAGAACCATTTCGGTACAATCCTTAAACCCATGCTCATAACATGCTGGTTGAAAACCTTCTGTGTCAAAGGTTTGGTAAGAGGATCAGCAACGTTGTCAGTAGAGGCCACATTGGTGATGATGATGTCACCATGCTTTTGAATATCATGAATGATGTGATATTTCCTTTCTACATCCTTTCTCTTTTGATGCCATCTAGGTTCCTTCGCTTGAGCTATGGCTCCAGTGTTATCGCATGTAGCGAGATGGGAGTATTTAAGAAAACTGCGCCAAGATCCAAGATGAACTTACGCAACCACAACACCTCCTTTGCAACATCTGGTGTGGTAATGTATTCAATTTTTGTTGTTGAATTGGTTATAGTGTCATGTTTCTTGCTTCTCCAGCTTACATCACTACCATTCAACATGAACACAAAGCCTAATGTTGACTTTCGATCATCAATATCCGACTGAAAGTCTGAATCTGTGTATCCTAAGACTTAGAGATCACCATATCCATAGATCAAAATGTAATCTTGCATCCCTCATAGATACTTAAGACGTTCTTCACTGCATTCCAGTGTTACTCTCCATAGTAATATTAGTAAAGGTTGTTGAATCAACTAAAGAATGTGAATCATTCGTGAGGTCACACAAGACAGACCTCAGTTGTTGAAGTGACCGAACATGAGAGCCAACCAACTCAAACAACAATCAACCGATAATATAAAATTGAAGTAATAAAATCAAATGTGGATCAAAATTTACTATAACCCTACAATAAATGTGTGTATAGTGATAAGCACAATATGGTGTCGAACTCAGGGAATAAGTTGATGTAGTAGTGATTATTAATTATAAATAATAAATGAATAAATAATATTATATATTTGTATGATATTCACTTATTTATTCAATGTTTTTATGGGTTTTAATTAAATAATATTTTAATATCTCACTTTTGTGTTTTAATTCTATAATTTCTTATTTTTTCAATTTTTCTGATTTTTAATTTCTTCCTTTTAATATATAATAAAGGTATATTATAAGGGTATATATGTACCATGTATAATATAAATGATATATATAAAATATATAATAAATATTGAAAAATTGGATTTTTTTGAGATTTAAAAATACCAATAGGTTCAAAATTTTACAAAACTTATATTTATAGGTAACAGTATGTATAAGGAAAAATATACGATAAAAGAGGAGATTTTTAGTGTTTTTGATAATATTTTGTAATTTTTAAGGGTTATCTAGGGTTTGTGATTTTTAGGGTTTCTTTTATCATTTTTGTGATTTTGGTATTTAGCTACAAAATATTATAATAAATAGTAGGTAATTTTTTGAAATTTTCAAATATGATTTATAATTTTTTATATTTTGTAAGGCCAATAGGAACTGAAACATGTACTTTTGATTTTTAATACATACATAATGCAGATCAAATGCAATATAAATTTTCTTGCGTGAACAGGCATGTCATCAAGCACATACATCCATTTTTTCATGATTTTTGGAGCACGGTTAGTATTTATGAAAAAAAGAAAAGGAAACACAAAAACTATTTTAGCTTGCAGGGGTATTTTGCAATAAAAATTAAAGGAAAGGGGCTTCATGAAAAAACACCTAAAACGTACACTAAAACTTGATTTCTATATATTAATTTACAATACACAAAGCCACGAGGGTCTACAAGAAAATTACCCAACTCATGTGGGGGCCACATGAGTTGAGCTAGTAGTGGACTTACTTGCAAATATCAAAAAAGTGATGGGCTTTACTGTAATTTTCCTAATTAATTTTAGACATACTAAAATATTTTCAATACTTTTTGGGAAATACAAAAAGATGAAGGGTTTTCAATGCAAATTACCCCTTTAAATGCTCGATATCAAATCATTGCTTGGATGACACGTGCCATATCCTTCGGTGGGAAGAAGACAACGCTTTATTTGGGATGAATGCCCCAGATTAGATCTGGGCCAATCTCTTGATTGGAAGGTAAGCGCAGCATCTGGGCGAGTTCCCAAGAACAAGGAGAGTACTCCTTCAATCGCTAATTCTCGACGGCTCTGGCATGCTTTCCTTTCTCCGGTGGCAACTATAGGTTACTGGTATGCCTCTGCGTATGCAGGTTTGGATGAGGTCCAGGTATCTCTAGTGACTTTAACGAGTTGTGATCACATGGAGTTGATCCAAGTATTCCATATGGGTCTAATGGGGTCATCAAGTCTTATCTCTTGCACCAAAAGGTTGGGAAGCACAAGTGCTACTTTGTGGGTTGGTCCTTGAAGCTAAAAGCAGCACAGATGAGGCATGTGATAATGCTTCAGCGAGGGGTGATAAGTGGATCTTGGATTCACCAGATCTTGGCGATATCTAGGTAGGTAAGGAGGCCATGATGGATAATGTGATGAGGGTTGAGATGGGTCGTAAATGGGGTCAAGTCACGATCGGAACAGGTGAATTTGACCTTGAGCTCAAGCTCCAGGTCAAATTAGGGAACTTCGATTAACGCTAAACCCATGATTAAAACCTAAATTAGAATCAATAACTAAATCTAAGACCTAAATATTATCTAAAATAGTAGGTAGGAGGGCCTCTATTGGGCTGGAGACCCAGGTGGTTGAACCTCACATCGGAACATCAGAGATGGTTATCACTAGCAGGAACCCTATATAGATGATATGAGGGGCGAAGAACAAAATAAGAGTGATAAAACTTCAAAATGCTGGAGAATGTGGAAGTTTATAGAAGAGGAAGTTGCAAGGTTCAAGGAGCGATGGCGTGAGAATGGGAGGAGGTTTGTGGAGATTCGATGCTGGGAGAAGGTGAGGGAGTTGACGAGACCAGAGGGATGAAGATCTCGAGGTGCAGGACCGCATGGGTATGGCATAAAAAATTTGAGAAATTGGGTGAAAAACAAGGTCTTTGACATGGGCAGCTGGAAGATGTACAGTAGACTGAGGTCAACTTTTGGGCGCATCTGTTTGGTATACGTGGACCAAACAGAAAAAATCCCTAGTTAAAATTATTCATAAAATCAATATTAATTAATAAATGAATTAATTAATTTTTTATTAAAACATAAAATGTTTTAATTTAATGTAGTATTTAATGCATATTTTTATTTATTTTTATGAAGTTGTTTATTATAAATTAATATTTACATGTACAAGTATAAGTAAAAATACATGTATTTTGTATCTTTTACTTTTAGTTTGTATTATATATTTCATTAATATAAACATGTTCTTTATACGTTTTTTATATAATTAATTTCATATTTAGATATTTTTATGTTAATTTTATGACTTGATTTGTGGACTTAATTAATTATATACATATTCTTTATAGATTTATAGGTGTACTTCATCTATTTATAAAAATGGGTTTATTTGTTTATATTTTTTATGATTTTATTTTATTTTAGATATGTATATATATTTTTTAAATAATATATACAATTTTATAAAAATAAAAGAATTTGAATAATATAAAGAATAAATATATTGAATATAATATACATGTTATTGCACAATAGGAGCCCAAAATCTAATTTTTACATTTTAAATCCAAATTGAATAAAAATACCTTCATTAAATAGCTTATTAAAAGTTATATACAATTAGTGATGATTTTTGGTCAATTTTGACACAATATGAAGAAGATACATGTATGTGAAGTTTTTATTTTGATTTTTTATTTTGTGTGTCCCTGGCACACTGTGTATTATTTTTTATGTGAACTCAATTTTGAATTTTTCTTATATTTTTATCTACAATATTCATGTTGAGGGTTTTATTATTTAAAGTGTAAAAATAATAGAAAAATAGGCCCCAAAAAGAAATATTTGAGTAATTAAATTTGGGTTTTGTGTATAATTTTCTACCATATTTTCTGTATAGTTTCTCTCTCTCCATACTTTATTCTTTATCAACCAAGTCATCATGATGATTGGGTATCGGGGTCCACAGTTATTAAACACCTATGGTGTTTCATTTCTTTTTCTTTTCTTCCTTTATTCTTTAATTTTGAAATTAAATACAATAAATATACAATATTTTGTACAATATATAATGTGTTTATTTTGATAAATTAATGATATATACAATTAGATAAGTATTTAAGTCAAAATAAAGAATAAATATGATGAAATAGAAACTCATCAATGGCTTACCAACCCCACTGCATGGCAGATATCTGACCTTGTGCACATCATAGCATACATTAGGTTTCCCACAACTGATGAGTAGGGGCATCTAGCCATGGCTTTCTATCCTCAACCATCTAAGGAGCCATCCCTTTATATAGGTAGATACCATGTTTTAAGGGAAGGAAGCCTTTCTTGGAATTATCCATATGAAAATGTTCCAATATCTTCTTAATGCACCCATGTTGTGACAATCCCAAAATCTTATTTTCTCTGTTTCTAAATAGCTTCATACCCAACATATAAGAGGTTTCTCCTAAATCTTTCATCTCGAAGGTATAGGGCGGCTCAATCTTAACAATGGTCATCATCCATGTATCATTCCCAATGATACGGATGTCATCTATGTAAAGAATGATGAACACAATGACGCTCCCACTAAGCTTCTTTTACATACCTGGTTCATCAAGATTCTGAATAAAGTCATAACTCTTTATGATTTCGTCAATTCTTATGTTCCGACTACGAGAAGCATGCATGAGCTCATAGATGGATTTCTTCATCTTGCATACTTTACATTCGTCGGTTACGAAGCCTTGTGGTTGCTCCATATAGATATCCTTCTCAAGATATCCATTGAGGAAAGTCGTCTTAACGTCCATCTTTCAGATGTCGTAGTCAAGATATGTAGCTATACCTAGCAGTGCCCTAATGGACTTAAGCATAGCCACATGAGAGAGTGTCTCATACTAGTTGATGCCTTCTCTATATGTGTAGCCCTTATTAGCTACGAGTCATGCCTTGAAAGTCTATTCCTTCCCATCAGATCGCCTCTTTCTCTTGAAGATCCATTTACACTCAATGGGTTTTACCCCTCTAGGTGGATCCTCTATGGTCCATACACCATTCTTATGCATGTAGTCTATTTCAGACTTCATTGTTAGATCCATCTATTCATGCCATGATCTGTAAGTGCTTCATCAAATGAAGTTGGATTATTGTCAGTTTCATCTGACACATGAAATCTGTACCTTTCAGGTGGTGCCACCACCATTGAACTCCTTCGAAGAGGTACGGGTGTTACATCTTCATTTACTTTTTAGTTTCTTATTCATGAAGCTTAGTATCCTCATGGTATTCGATAAGTTCCTCTACTTCATTTTTATCTTGACTCTTAAGGAAGTCATCCTTCAAAAAATTTACATCTCTAGAGACAAAAACCTTTAGAGTCTCAGGGTTGTAAAGTTGATATCCAATACCGTCCTTTACATATCTAATGAAGTAGCACTCTCGAGTATGAGATTCTAGCTTACTTGTGTCAATGTTCTTCGCATGGACCAAGAAATCCCAAATCCTCAAGTGTCTAACACTGGATTTGGTTACATACCGAAGCTCATGAAGAGTTTTAGGTATAGATTTTCTATAAATCTTATTTAGGATATATATTGCAATATATAATGCATATCCTATGAAACTAAGAGACAAATGTGCTTTACCATCATGGAATGGACCATATCCGTGATGGTTTTGTTTCATCTTTCAGCAATACTATTAATTTGGGAAGTCCAGAAGGAGTGAGATTAGAGACAATTCCTTTCTCTTTGAGGTATTTCTTGAATTCATCTGAGAGATACTCGTCACCTCGGTCAGATCGAATTCATTTAATCTTCCTACTGATTTGGTTCTCAGCCAAAGCAATAAACTCTTTGAACTTTTAGATGGTTTCATATTTATGATGTAGTAGGAAGATAAACTCTTATTGTGAATGGTCATCAAGTCAAATAATATTGATATCCATTTCTGATCATGGTAATGAAGGAATCACATACATCGATATGTATTAGGTAAAGAATACATTCACATCATGTAGCTTATTCCGGAAAGACGTCCTAGTCATTTTACCTTGAATAAAGTGTTCACATGTAGGCAAAGTTTGACCTGTATAAAATCTAAGGTCCATCCTTTATCAATCTATTAATCCTATCAACAGATAAATGAGCAAGCCTTTTATCCCAAATCATGTTAGAATGATTTCCATCCTATCTCATTCTTTTAGGATTTTTATTAGTGGTGGTAATATTCATGACATTTTCGTCAATGCATTATTCATAGAGTCCACCAAAAGTTAGAACACCATCCGCAACATATTTATCGTAATGACTTATGACAAGTATATTACATAAGAGAAACAAATATCCATTTCTAACTAACTTAAAAACATATATAAGTTTCCTTCTAACATCTGGAACATAAAGATACTCTTTAAGTATTAGGACTCTTCCATTAGGTAATGATAGTTTACAGGTCCCTGATAACCGCCCTGCACCCTATGTTAATTCGGTCAAATTAATGGTCCAAATTAAGTTAAAGTCGTTCGTTGCAGTCGGATACGAGAGGGCTAATCAAAAGCCACTTAAATTAGATTTGAGTTAATTTCAAGAGACAGATTTTTTTTACTTGGTGGAAGTCCAAGGTCGAACTCAGGGAGGCATCTGTCTCCTTAGGTCAACTTTTAGTAAAATCCAAGTGTGAGATTTTCGGAGGGAATATTTTTGGTCTTTTTTGGGTTTTTAAGCAAAATCAGGCCAAATTAAATGTTAATTCAGAAAGATGTTTAATTAATTCCAAAAATTATGAAACTTGGCCAGATTATGAAATGGGACGAAATTAAGCTACTCTAATTTTTTTGTAACTTTTAGACACTGAATGAATTTACTGTGAATTAAATATGCAGACAGGGTGATTTTCACTATTTAATTTTTAATAAATAACAAATCACAATTTCTTCAAGAGATAAAATTATCCTAAATAGCACTAATGATAAGGAATCCAGGAAAATTGACAGATCTTAATTTCAATGTGAAATGAATTTACTAAAATTAAAATGAGAAAATCACTAAACAATTTATTTAGGCCTCGATATGTGTGCAAATGACATGAAATTTTTATGGCATGTTAAGAGTATTGTCCTTAAGATACTCTAATTTTTGAGAATTTTTCGAATCACAGAGAATTAACTAACAATTAAAAGGTGTCACTGGGCAAAATATTCCACAAAGCAACCAATTAATTCATTTAAAATTCCACTGAAATTACAAAAACATGACACGTGGCCCAATAGACAGAGGACAAGTTTCTCAACAAAATGCAACTTTTAAAATTGAAAAATGATGTAAGATGCAATCTAGGGATGGGTGCAAACACAAGGGTGTAAATGCAATACAGGAAAATAAAAATACATAGAGTAAATATGCTGACAGGGACGTAAGTGCAATTACCTATTATGATGGGGACTCGAGTGCAGTTACTCCACAAGGCACGTGCTCCTCACGTGGGCTCTGCTTCACAGGGACCTTCTTGCAATATTTGAAAGTTCCAAGGGCCTCCGTGCAAATTTCCCAGGCCGCACGCGCTCCTCACGTGGACGGCCTAGGTTCGGATAGCTGCGGAGGCTCGGGGCTAGGCTCGGAGGCTTCTGGAGGTCTGGAGTGAGGTTCGGGCGATCCGAGCCTAGGCTCGGTGAAGAGGCTCGGACCGAGGCTGCGTGGCATGCTGTGGACCCTCGGATCGAGCTCGATCCGATGGATGGTAATGTGGACGCGTGGCGTGTGTTGGACATGTGAGCCCACGGTGAGCCATTATGCAATAAATGTTATTGCAAATATCATTCCCTGATCTGAAATGAAGAATAAATAATTTGCATAATAGGTCCCTCTGTACAATTAGGGTTATGTACCATGGCTGTCTTAATGATCATACAGTTGTTGATTCAATTATTGAATCATAGAGGCTGGTGTTTGGATGAATATCTAAAGGGTTAGATTGAGGACTCATCAAGCACCGTCAATGATTGTTAAGATGTGATCTCCAGCCTGAGTAGGAGATGACAATCCTTTCTCACATAGGCTGATATCTGACCGACCTCTTGATGCAGGTCCTCTGCATAGGAATAGAGATTCGGAGGTGTCAGATTAGTTAAGTCAAAGAATTGACTTAACGAGATCGAGATAACCAAAGTCCTATGTTGAATGCTGTCACAGCATAGGCACGCATCCTCTGACCGGAGACAGATGTATTGCTATATGTCTGAGTGTGTACATTTGACAGACCAATAGGTTGATGACCTAACCAAGGTCTATACACCGGCGCGTTGGTGTGCATATAAGGGCATATGAGTAATACGATCTCTCAAAGGGATCATACAGGTTCAATACTGAACCGGAAGACATGAGCTCACTCATGAGATATTGGGAGGAATCAAATTCCGTGCACGGTCGTCTCGCTTTGGAAGCTTGACTGAATTTGTAGGTTTGATATATACTTTTGGAAAGTATATGATCAAGACCTAGGTATGATATATGCTTTTGGAAAGTATATGATCGATACCAAATCCCAATGATCAAATGAGAAACTTACTGATCAAACCCTGAAGAAGACAGTGTAAAATTGATCTTGATCTTCGGGTTGATCATGGGTCTTCCAGTATGCAGGATGTACAGGTATTGGGAATACCTGAGGGTGATGTGATCATAAACGATTGTATATCCATGACGCTTCCATTCCGAGGGAGTGATGAAACAGGTCTGGATTTTAGTGACTCCTTTCAGTAGAGAAGCGATCCGATCTTAGTCCAAGTGTTGGACATTGGTCTGAATGAGATTCAGATTCAATGAAAAGATTGGATTTGCGGTCTTGATTTAATCAAGCATCTGTGGGAGGTTCGTAAGATCTGGATTTGAGATAAGATCTCAATATCCAAGTCACTATACGTGGAATAATACAATCGCCCTGTCCTTATCTCCAAGTATCTGCGGAGAAAGCACATTATTCATGAAAGGGTTCAAGAATAATTCTTTTGATGAAATATCCAAGCAAGGACTTGATGATTAAATGAGATTTAATTATCAATCTTAAATATGAATATGATTCATATTGTGAAAATGATTATCTAAGATAATTAAATGGGATTTAATTATCAAGGATTAAGAGAATGTGGATAACACTATCCATGATATATGTGTGTTATAAATGTGATTTATAATATACATATATAAGAGAGAGAATCTATGTAAATAGCATTTGTTAATTAATAGTGTGGATTGAATTCACATTAATTAATTAATTGGAAATGTAATTTACTAACTAGTTTGGGTTGTGAATATGATTCACATAATATTCAATGGCATGATTGAAATATTCACAAATTAATTTGGAATTAATTTGGTGAATAATTTTGCAATAATAGTTATTGCAATTTATTAAGAAATAATAAGATAAAATAAAAGGAGACAAAATAACCTCCTATGATTTAGGGAGGTTAGTTGACTCCCTTTTTGTTGTCACATTATCTCTTAATTAGTTAAATTAAATTATGTTGATAATGTTGCAATATATTTTAATTTAAATTAATGTTGTTGGTTTTAACCAACAACAATCATAGCCATTGATTTAGCATGGACCAAGCATAGCCCTTGGATCCATGTGTCCCATAGATTGAGATCCATTGGATCCTAAACTAGTATAAAAGGAGGGCTAGGGTAGCCTTTCCAAGGGAACATAATCAAGAATTGTAAATGGTTGCAACTCTCTCTCTCTCTCATATTCTCCCCCTCTCTCTTTCTCTCCTCCAAAAGATGGTCGTCCATCTTGTGTTGAGAAAGGAGAGACTCTCGATTTCTTCTTCGACGCTTGGATCTTCGTCAAGGATTGCAGGAAGGACGTGACTCATCATCGTGCCCGCAAGTGCGTTCTTCGTGGGTCGGACTTAAGATAGGAGGATCTCTACTTTGGGATCTCGCGATCACAACCACGCTTCAAGAGGTATTCCTTATACTTGTGGTTAGATGAAACGATCCGAGAAGTGTTCTCGTGATCATGTGGTTTCATCTTTAGTTTTGAATTTAAAAAATTTTTAATTTCCGCTGCATCTAGCGACTAGTGCGACTAGTTGCCCCGATTGCATATGATGCGATCAACACGCTTCCGTGATGCACTTAAGGATACTCAATATCCTTCAAGTGGTATCAGAGCCAGGTTGAATAAGGTTTTGGATATGATCCATAGACCGTAGACGATTTGGTTCTTGAAAGGGTTGCGAAATTTTTGCTGCATTTCAATTTTCGCACCTCTGTATAATTGAATTTTTCGGCATTGTTTAAAATGTTTAAACACGAAATTTTCAATTGGATTTTGTTCCCCATTAATTAAGGAAACCATAGGACTTGAGTTTACTAAATTTGGACTTTATTTGCTCAAGATATGGCTTTTTGAATATGACTATATTCACTGTTGCGGGAACTGCGGATTTGAACGTAATTAATGAGATGATTACGGTTTTAATCCGCCTTGAAATGCGTGAATTATCACTTGGGTTCTTTAATAAATCAAATAGGCAATCTTTGGAAACTGAGTTTGCATTTTTTGGATTTAAATTGATCAAGATAAGTTAATTTTAGTGATTGGGGGTCACTGCTGGAAATTAACAATTTTGATCTTGAACCTTGTGATATGTCATTCAATTATCATGATGAAAATTAATTGTTAATTTTCTGGAATAATTAGTGATAAATATTTGTGAAATATTTAAAGAGATAATTATTTCATTGAATGACACTTGCCTAAACCACAATGATGAGATATTAGATCTTGATCATTGGTTCATCAACAAACATTGCTTTCATGAAAACCATAGTTTATCCTACAATTGTTGTAGGACAACTTTTACATGAAAACCCTTTTGCTTGAATAGGATTGGGGATTTGTCTAGCAAATCTCCTTATAATCAAAAATGTTTTGATTTATATTATATGGTATAACTTCGGTTGAAAAACCGATGAACATCTCAAAGTACATGATGGTCTATCTGGTATTATCCTTTCCCGAGGCGGATGTGGTGCCTAGTCGGAGAGCATTGAGGTAGCGGGTTGCAACGTATGTGGTCCGTCCCACTCTCGTCGGTGCTGGCCATGACAGCGGGTAGGGACTGTATAATACCGGAGACAGACAATGTGTATTTTTCTAATTATTAAAATTCGAATAATACGTACTTTGAGTATATACCTACTATTCAAGTAAAAGACATGTTTGTTGATTGATGATTGGATTGATTATTAATTTAATGTGATTAAATTAATTATGTCCAATAAACACTCTATTATGAATAGATGTGTATTTCCCTTGGAAGAATTAATTATGTGAATATGATTCACGATAATTAATTACAATTTGAATATGAGGTGGAGGATCACATAAGTGACATCCATGGTCTCCCGTCAAGGCAAAGGATTCCGTCGCCAGTTGTTGTGCATGGGAGACGCCTGTCCGAAGTGACAGATCCTGTGCATGATTTAATTGGATCGGGTTCTTTGCTTCTCGAAAGAGTAAGGCCGTATACGTAGTGACCCCAATATCGGGTCCTCATATTATTGGGGCGATATTGGATTGCGTATAGCGAGTATTAAGCCTGTTGACGGTTGGTTCAATTAATGACGGGTCAACATTGCCTTAGGGGTGGTGGGCCCGGGTGTTAAAGACCGAATTGGGAAATGCAAGTTGGACTTGCAAGGCGGAATGTGTTCCCGCTTCTTTTTATCCGAGTTGTAGGTTCTCATATTATTGGGATGCAACAAAGATAGGAAAGAAGATCCCAGATCTTGCTAGAGATATAATGGTAAGAATATCTCTTACATTGAAAGTGATTAAGGGAATGAACTTTCAGTGTTGACAAGGCAAGACAACTTTGATATAAAAAAAATTCCTAAATCAAAGTAAAACATGTATATATAATATATATACACTTATGCAAATTTCTTATTTCAGATAATCCTTCATTAAACCCACTCAATGTTATACTCAATAATAACCAGTAAAATATCTTGGATTGGACTCATGATCCAGATATTGTACTTGCAATTGGACACATAATGTATGTGGTTGCAGTGTGCAAATCCCCTCAACATAATGAGGAAGGACAATTAAATAAGACAATAAGACATCACCTTAGGGTTTGTATGTCTCTGTAGTCTTGATCTTTCATCGAATGTACTTTGGAAGTGACATGTCGATGGTGATCGTAATTGTCGAATAATCCTTATAAAATAAAAGAAGATATTTTGGCATACATATGTGCTCTAGACATTTAATCATGAATGATATGGTTCTCTGCATTATGCAGAATGGTGGCTCGAAAGAGATGATGTATTCAAAATGTTTGAATACCTACCTGAACCTAAGTCTCCAAGAGTTAAGATGAATGTAGATATGATGAGTGTCATCATTCTACTATCTATACTCAAGTCATTCATGAAGCTTCATAGTAATCATTTTGAATGAATTTAATGAAGCATGTATAAATGTTGAAAAGCTCTTGTATTGAAATCCTTTGAATTCAACATAAGAGATTCTTTGTCTTAAACAATGGTTGTTTATTGATGAAGAGAGCACAGTGGAAGCATGGGTCGGACCCGAGTAAGAAGGAAAGTCAAAGAGTTGACCTACTTCTGTGACTTCCATATGACATCCAAAGAGTTGGATGAATGCCAATACTGCAATATGTTGATGTGTTGATAGTATGACTACCAAGTCTGTCTAAAATCCTTAGTGAAGGACTCAGATAGAGCATCAGACTAATCTACATAAATCATTGACTCTGACTTTCTTATTTCATAAGATAAAGTCTGACAATTGTATCCCAATCTTCTAATGACAATTGCAATTGGTTGCATATACATATTAGAAGATTAGAAATTTGATCTTAAAGTTTAGTAGTCATCTACATGGATATTGCTGTAATTGTTGCAGCAGTCTCTGTTGGATAGATGGACTTCATATTCTCAGTGGGAGAGCCCTTAGTCTTAGAGAATGTCTCTATGACCTAGATATTAGAATACCCCATTGTTTGTTTCTAAGTGTTGGAAATAAACATGAATTCTGAGATAGAACTATCATAAAGAGTTATGATGGAAATATTTCAGATAGTAATCTAACATCTAGTGGACTCCACAAAATTAGAATATTAATGAATGGTTCATTAAGATGTCTAATACTGAAAATCAAACCTTATAAGATCAATAGGAGGATGAAGATCATTTGACAATGATCTGGCATCAAGCCTTGGACATTTGTCTGTTGATTTGATCAATAGACTAGTAAGATACGAAACTTTAGAATGTCTAAAATTTCAAATCTTACATGCTTGTGAATATTGTATTCAAAGTAAAATGTCCAATACACCCTTCTCTAGGAATGGTGTTAGATGTCGAGGTATTCGAGATCTCATACATATTGATGTATGTAGATCATCTATATCATAATAAACATTATGGATATGTGATATCTATTAATGATTATGTATGATATGAGATTTCTTCTCTTCACCTGAGAAACCTTTGAAATGTTCAAAGATTTCACAATTTTGGTTTAGAACCAAAGCTTGAAGAAAGATGAAATGAATTTGATCTAACCTAGGTAGCTTGTACCTGTTAGATAAAAATTCAAAGAATACCTTATAGAGATAAGAATATCATTTCTATCTCACTCCTCCCGATAAACCTAAACTCAATGGAGTTGTAGGGAGATACAATTGGATCATGTGTGACATGATTTGGTCAATGATGATTTTTAGCATAATTTCCTCTTAGTTTCCTGGTGTATATGTGTAGTAGAAACTACAATATATATCCTTAATAAGGTTCCATGCATGTAAGCTGGAATCTAGCACTTGAGAGTGCTACTTCATTAGGAAAATAAAGTATGGTATTGGATACCTACTTTATGACCTTGAGATTCTTAAAAGATCTCATCTCTGAGAATGTGATTCTTGGAGGATTGAGACTCTTGAGAATCAAGATGAAAACGAAGTATAGGAACTCATTTAATCTTGATAAGATAATGAGGCTCCTAAAATCGAAACTAATAGGATAATTAAAGATGAAACATTAATACCTCTTCAAATGAGTTTGAGGATGTATTCCATGTGTCAGTCAAGTCTGACAATGATCGGACTTCATGTGATGAAGCTTCTAAGGATCATGACATGGAAAGATGGATATTAGCAATAAAGTCTAAAGTAGACTTCATATACAAGTGTTGTATATGGACCCTCGAGGATCCACCTATAAGGGTTAGACCCGTTAAGGTGTAAATGGATCTTCAAGAGAAAGGGAACCTGATGAGAAGGTAGAGACCTTCAAAGCACGGTTCGTAGCCATGAGCTACACACCGGAAGAGAAGACATTGCTTGCAATGGGACTTGCTCTTCGGTAACCATTCTTAAAATCATCAGAATATTGCTAACCTTAGCTACACAACTTGACTATTGCATCTTCAGGATGTAAGTCAAGATTGCATTCCTCTAAAGAATACCTCTCTGAGAATATTCACATGAAGTAGCCCCAGGGCTTCATGATTTTGGAAAGTAAGGTGTGAAAGCTAAAGAAATCCATCTGTGGACTCAAATAAGCTTCTTGTTGTTGAAACATAAGATTTGATGAAATCATAAGTGTTATGATTTCAGATAGAATCTTGATGTACCATGTGAAGCTTAGTGGGAGTGCCATTGTGTTCATCGTGCTAAATGTAGATAATATCCTAATCATTTGGAATGATATAAGGATGATAATAAGTGTTTTATGATCTGGCTATTCCATCCCTTGAGATATGATCTCAAGAATACCTCTTAGATCTTAGTTCTGAAGTTTTTCAGAAGCAAAGAAGGTATTGGGACTGTCACATCTGTAGTACACCTTGGACATATTCCATTCTTGGAAATTCCAAGAAAGGCTTCCTTCCCTTGAGATTTGGTACTGACCTATCAAAAGGGATAGCACCTCAAAGAGTTGAGGAAGTGAATGCTAGAACTGCTTGCACTTGTGCATCAGTTACGAGAAGCTAAGTGTATACTAGATATGTACAAAAGCCAGATATCTGCCATGCAGTGGGAGTAGTAAAGTGTTGCTAATCCTACTATGGAGAGAGAAAGAACACTTGATTGCAGTAATAACAATATCTTCAAAGATGACAAGGCTTTAGAGATAGTGATCTCTAAGTCTTATCTTCAAGAGCTTAAGACTTTATAGATAGAGATCTAAAAGGTCTTAACTGTGGATACCTTGAGAGATAGTGATCTCCCGGAATAAGGGTATTCTGATAAGGATTATGAAAATACTGGTTATAATAGTTATTGAGCAATAGTGTCAAGGACACTATAACTGCTTTGACTAGATTGAGTATTGGTTGCATTAGATGCAACATTCGTATTGGATGCGAGCACTGTTACCTAGGGATATGCAAGTGCCGTAAAAGGACTTGGCATAGTCTTTTGGGAACAGAGTGACTGATCATCTTACCTAGCTATTTCTAAATAGCCTATGATTGTCACATGAGTGTGAGTTTAAATGATTAGCCCATTAATGGCTCTTTGGGCTAGTGGGAGATTGTTGGACATGTGAGCCCACGGCGAGCCATTATGCAATAAATGTTATTGCAAATATCATTCCCTGATCTGAAATGAAGAATAAATATTTTGCATAATAGGTCCCTCTGTACAATTAGGGTTATGTACCATGGCTGTCTTAATGATCATACAGTTGTTGATTCAATTATTGAATCATAGAGGCTGGTGTTTGGATGAATATCTAAAGGGTTAGATTGAGGACTCATCAAGCACCGTCAATGATTGTTAAGATGTGATCTCCAGCCTGAGTAGGAGATGGCAATCCTTTCTCACATAGGCTGATATCTGACCGACCTCTTGATGCAGGTCCTCTGCATAGGAATAGAGATTCGGAGGTGTCAGATTAGTTAAGTCAAAGAATTGACTTAACGAGATCGAGATAACTGATGAATCCACATTTCATCATCTTTATTCTATCATTTTGGCACCAAAAACCCTAGCAAATGCCTGTAAATACCCTTAAATAGAGCATCTTAGCATTCATGCATGTGCATTATATCAGTGTATAAAATACTGTAATTAAAGCCAAAATTATAGAATAAATAAAGAAAAGAAAAAGAATAAAATATTGCAAATATTTTATGACCCAAAACCCCCGAGACCAAGGCATCTTGATGGATAGGTCGACAAGGAATAAAGTAGGGGGAGATAAGGTCAAAAACACAGTCAAAATACCTATTCATTTTAGTCATTTCTTATTCATTTTGGGACCTATTTTTGGTTCCACTTTTTATACATCAAATAAAGAAACTTTGTACATGAAAGTTGTAGATAATAAAATAAAGAAAAATACAAAATTGATTTCACAGAAAAATAATGTACAGATAAAAAGTTATGGTCTGAATAAAAATCCAGAATGCCAACTTCCCAGACCTGTATCTCACAAATAAAAACTCCAAATGCAGCCTACTCACCTTTAATTGTATATAGAATAAAATAATCTATCCAATGGTGGTGGTTTCGCATTTGGCGGAGCTACGGTTTGAAAGTTGACTTTTGGACCCTCATTGTATACTTGTATAGATTAAAATATTCAATTTATTCTTTATTCATTATTCTTGCATGTTTATATTTTTATAATTATGTATATATTACTTATAATATATATGTACATTAAAACCAGAATAAAAATGCAAAGAAATCACAAAATAAAAATACTTGTATAAAGGATACATAGGTATACTGCCTATACATATACCTATACAAATAATACTTGTATTCTATTAAATATACAAAACATATCAGAAAAATAAAATAAAAATATATTTATGTACATAAAAGTACTTTATGTTTTTATAAAATAATAAGCAAAAATAAATAAATTAAAAGACACAAAATAAAAATAAAATACTTAAATATATAGATATATACAATATCAAGGGCATAAATGCAAACTTGTAAAAATACGTCTCATAAAAATAAATAAAAATCACAGAAAAATTCTTCATAAAATAATAAACATTTTTTATTTTATAACCTAAAATCAATAAATTCATTTACTATTTTATTTTGATTTTTCAAATAATTTCTACTCTGAATTTCCTGATTGGTCCACGTGGACCAACCAGGCGCGGTCTAGAGTTGACCCCCGTCAACTCCCCCGACCAAAGCCTGCCACCTCTGACGCCCGCGATTTTGCCCCATTTTCAAGAAATTCTCGCGCTCAATCCGCTGGTCCTCTCGCCTCGATTCCTTCTCGGAAGTTCATCCCCGATCTCCACTCTCCCACGCCATGTCTTCGGATCCAGCCATATCCTCATGATGCGCGCGTGGAGCTCGCTTGAAGAAGACGCCATCGCCTCCTACTTAAACCACCCGCCGACTTCGAGCCCAAGTTTGAACCCTCATTAGCCATTAATCCTCCTCCCTGTCGAGCTCTTCGTGTTGCTGGAGGTGACAGCTCCGCATCTACACCCTCAGGCGAGTCGAGGAGGCTCTGTAGCGGCTCCGCCACCTCCGCCGACCACCGGCGTCGAGGTTCTTCTTCCTCAGGTAGTCCACCTTCGAGGCATCCATTTTTCCCGTTTCTTTTCGTTTCATTTCATTTCCCTTAGCTTCAATATCGAAAACCCCAAAAAAATTCCGAGTTTAGTCGTGTGATTCGCTCCCCATCGTTCATCGCCTGAGTGCACCTCCGGTTGTCGTTCCTCCACCTTCCATCGATCATCTCCGACGTCCACAGCACCACCGCGGGGTCCAGGCAGTTTGCCCTGGACCCTTTCACCCCTTTCTGCAGGTACCTGGAGCATCACAGCGCCTGGGGGCTCGGATTCGACCTCCGCCGGAGATACCTGGAGCTTCGAGCTCCGCCGCCTTCGCAGCAGCACCTAAGAGCTTCTCCGGCGATTTTGAGAGCCCCAGACGCCAGAGCATCACCTCAGGAGTCTCCCGGACCTTCTTGGAGCGGCCCAGACCACCGGAGGCGCGTCAGCTCGCCGGAGGAACTTCGCCGCAGCGGAGTTCTTCCCTGTTCTTCCTCTGTGTGTCTCCACCGTCCGATCCTCGGCCCGCTCCAGATCAAGCCGCAGCCGTCCGATCTTGGCACGCGTCGTCCGTCGATCTCTTCGCCAGATCTGATCCAAGCCGCTGATCGCCGAACCGTCATCGCGCGTTGTGCGTGCGCCACGTGGATAAGTGAGCGGCCCTCCGCCGTTCGATCGCGCACGAGGAGATAAGGCGTGGGTATTTTGCACTTTCCCCTCGCCAAATTTTGTATTTCATTTCAGTCCATAAACTTTAAGCTGTAGTTTAAATATTTCTGTAATAATTGCAACTAGAACCCCGTAGTTTTCTTATTTGCACCTAGGTCCAATCCACGTCACCTCACGTGTCCGTGCGCGTGAGGGGGCTGGGTATTTTGCAGGGACCCCCCTGGGGTTTATTTATTTCGCTTAAGTCCATGAATGTTTGCTTTAAGTTGTAATATTTTGGAGAAACTGCATTGAACTCCGTGGAACTTTGTAATATTGCAAAAATACCCCTTCCAGGCGCGCGCGAGTCACGCACCCTGGTGGGTAAATTGCTCAGATACCCTTGCGGGTTTTGTTATTCATCTTTAATCCTTAAAATGCAAGTTTCAGTGTAACCTTTTGTGGAAAAATTGCGTGTATGCCCCTGGTGGTTTTAAATATTGCACATATACCCCTGCCAGTACTGTTTGATGTTTGGGTGTTTGCTCTAATTATTTGACCTATCATTTTAACTCCAAAATTTCTCAAATTTTGAACTTAAGCTCCTGGACATGTGTACTTTCACGCCACATATTTAGTTTTTGATTTTATCTTATCTTCATATTTATTAAAAATAAAAAACTTGCTATTTGTGCACTGTCTAGCTTAGAAAATACCAAAAAAATATTAAAACTCCTCCAAAAATTCCAAAAAAATCACCTAGTGTCTATTTTATCCCATTTTAGTGTCAGTCCAAAAATCATTAAAAAGTTCAAAAGAAAAACACTAAAAATTTAAAAACACTCAAAAACTTCAAAAAAAAATATATAAAATAGTAGAAAACTCCAAAAATCAAAAACTCAGTTTCTGTTTGTTCCTTATTTTGTCCTTTTTATTTGAAAAATAGTGTGAAAATTTTGAGCTACTGGTTGCTATTTTTAAATCTCATTTTATTCACAGCCAGCCTTATTTGCACTGTTTTGCTTTATTTCAGTATTTAAAAATACCAAAAACACCTTGAAAATTTTCCAAAAATCACAAAAACAGTGAAAAACCCTAAAAAGACTAAAAACAATTTGTTTCTGAATTTTTGGTAATTTTTACTTAGCTTTATAAATATTCTATCTTGTCTTCTATCCCATTGTCTTTAAATTCCAATATTGAAAAAGAAAAAGAAAAATATAAAATATAAAATTATAAAAATCAGAAAATTGAAAAGCAAAATACACAACAAAAAAAAAATTTAATTAAAATAAAAAAAAATTTAAAAATTAAAAACCTACAAAAATTGTAGTTGCTTGCTTGCTTAGTGTAGACACTTTACACACACACACTTGTGCTTACATTTGCTTGAATTACCCTGCTTGCTCCCTGTGTTCGAACTCTCTGCATACTTGTCACTATACACCATTTGTGCAGAGTTAAAAATAAATTTTAACTCCACATTATTTCTAATTTATTGATCTTTAGTGTGGGTTAATTGTTGATCAAATACAGGTTTCATTTGAGAGTCGCCACAGCGACGGTTGTCTCCGCCTTGTGTGAGACACCAATTTAGGCTCTCGTGAAATCTGTGTTTATCAATAACCAAAGTCCTATGTTGAATGCTGTCACAGCATAGGCACGCATTCTCTGACCGGAGACAGATGTATTGCTATATGTCTGAGTGTGTACATTTGACAGACCAATAGGTTGATGACCTAACCAAGGTCTATACACCGGCGCGTTGGTGTGCATATAAGGGCATATGAGTAATACGATCTCTCAAAGGGATCATACAGGTTCAATACTGAACCGGAAGACATGAGCTCACTCATGAGATATTGGGAGGAATCAAATTCCGTGCACGGTCGTCTCGCTTTGGAAGCTTGACTGAATTTGTAGGTTTGATATATACTTTTGGAAAGTATATGATCAAGACCTAGGTATGATATATGCTTTTGGAAAGTATATGATCGATACCAAATCCCAATGATCAAATGAGAAACTTAGTGATCAAACCCTGAAGAAGACAGTGTAAAATTGATCTTGATCTTCGGGTTGATCATGGGTCTTCCAGTATGCAGGATGTACAGGTATTGGGAATACCTGAGGGTGATGTGATCATAAACGATTGTATATCCATGACGCTTCCATTCCGAGGGAGTGATGAAACAGGTCTGGATTTTAGTGACTCCTTTCAGTAGAGAAGCGATCCGATCTTAGTCCAAGTGTTGGACATTGGTCTGAATGAGATTCAGATTCAATGAAAAGATTGGATTTGCGGTCTTGATTTAATCAAGCATCTGTGGGAGGTTCGTAAGATCTGGATTTGAGATAAGATCTCAATATCCAAGTCACTATACGTGGAATAATACAATCGCCCTGTCCTTATCTCCAAGTATCTGCGGAGAAAGCACATTATTCATGAAAGGGTTCAAGAATAATTCTTTTGATGAAATATCCAAGCAAGGACTTGATGATTAAATGAGATTTAATTATCAAGCTTAAATATGAATATGATTCATATTGTGAAAATGATTATCTAAGATAATTAAATGGGATTTAATTATCAAGGATTAAGAGAATGTGGATAACACTATCCATGATATATGCGTGTTATAAATGTGATTTATAATATACATATATAAGAGAGAGAATCTATGTAAATAGCATTTGTTAATTAATAGTGTGGATTGGATTCACATTAATTAATTAATTGGAAATGTAATTTACTAACTAGTTTGGGTTGTGAATATGATTCACATAATATTCAATGGCATGATTGAAATATTCACAAATTAATTTGGAATTAATTTGGTGAATAATTTTGCAATAATAGTTATTGCAATTTATTAAGAAATAATAAGATAAAATAAAAGGAGACAAAATAACCTCCTATGATTTAGGGAGGTTAGTTGACTCCCTTTTTGTTGTCACATTATCTCTTAATTAGTTAAATTAAATTATGTTGATAATGTTGCAACATATTTTAATTTAAATTAATGTTGTTGGTTTTAACCAACAACAATCATAGCCATTGATTTAGCATGGACCAAGCATAGCCCTTGGATCCATGTGTCCCATAGATTGAGATCCATTGGATCCTAAACTAGTATAAAAGGAGGGCTAGGGTAGCCTTTCCAAGGGAACATAATCAAGAATTGTAAATGGTTGCAACTCTCTCTCTCTCTCATATTCTCCCCCTCTCTCTTTCTCTCCTCCAAAAGATGGCCGTCCATCTTGTGTTGAGAAAGGAGAGACTCTCGATTTCTTCTTCGACGCTTGGATCTTCGTCAAGGATTGCAGGAAGGATGTGACTCATCATCGTGCCCGCAAGTGCGTTCTTCGTGGGTCGGACTTAAGATAGGAGGATCTCTACTTTGGGATCTCGCGATCACAACCACGCTTCAAGAGGTATTCCTTATACTTGTGGTTAGATGAAACGATCCGAGAAGTGTTCTCGTGATCATGTGGTTTCATCTTTAGTTTTGAATTTAAAAAATTTTTAATTTCCGCTGCATCTAGCGACTAGTGCGACTAGTTGCCCCGATTGCATATGATGCGATCAACACGCTTCCGTGATGCACTTAAGGATACTCAATATCCTTCAGCGTGACCTCAGACCGTTAGATCTATGCAGATCCAACGACTACTGGATTCGATGGAGATGGCGACGTGGCTGAAGATCCGCCGCTGGATCAGATAAGAGATCAACGGCTTAGAGCTGCTGCGGAGGAGAGACGCGTGGCGAACTAGGCACCGTTGGATCTAAGTGGATCCAACGACTCCTGTAAAGGTCGGCGGAGAGGCTACGTGGCTCGCTGAGGACCGTTCGATCGACGTGATCGAACAACAGCTGTACGTCTCCTATGATGATCCTCCGCCGCCTGCGGAGGAGATGGCGGGGCTTCGGCGAAGGAGCCTTTGCTCCGCCCGTCCTTCCTCGTGCCGATGAAGCTCTCTGACTTGTCGGAGCGATCTCATAAGATTCGTGGTATGGCGGCGAAGATGCTGATGGTCTCAGGAGCGGCTGAGGGATGTCGGAAGTCGCTGGCGATGAAGGTCGAAGACGACTCCGGCGAAGCTCCGACCAATGAGCAGAGAGGTACCTGCAAGTACTAAATACAGAGCCGAAGCTCGTGCGTGCACTCGTGGAGAAGTGAAGGCGATCGGAGAGGCCTAAGGGGTGCTGCGGTGGTCCGGCGAAGGAGCTCCGGCCAAGTGGCGGAGCTGGAGATCGAAGTACGGTGATATGCGTCGTCGGAGATCGTGCAGGATACCACGAAGATGGGAGCTTCGACGCGAAGCTCGGCGGAATGGAATGGAGGCGAGGAGATGACCGGAGGCGGAGAATAAAAAGCTAGAAAATCGAAGAAGAAAAGAAAAGAAGATCGGAGAAGGATGGAGGAGGTTACCTGGGGATTGGAGCTCGGTCTCGAGTTCCAGGGTCGTCGCTCTAGGGATCGGTAGGGTCCCGAGCTCAAGCAGCTTCGCTGAGGAGGGCTGCGACACGGCGGAGCTCGCCGTGGATCTCGCCGGAGAAGAAACCGGTCGTCGCTCGAAGAGGCACTCGATTGCTGTCACCAACAGAACGCTCTGAGCTCAAGGAAGCTCTCTGGAGTGGCGGGTGGCTGAAACGATGGTCGGAGAGGGGATATTTAAAGGAGGAAGGTCTCGGCTGGAGTGGAGGTGGCGCGAGGTTTTTGGAGTTCGTGGGAGAGAGCTGGAGGTCGTCGTGGGTGACGGAGTGGTTGTCGAAGATCAGGGATGAGTGGGGTTCATCATGGTGGTGGTGGAAGTCGTCTGCGGTGGTAGATGCGCTGCCAAGAATAGGAAGGGGGTGCGTGTTCCGCAAGGTCGAGATCGTGGGAGAGAGAGCGATCGGAGGTAGGAGACGAAGTCTCCACCGTTGGATCTTGTGATCCAACGTTGGTGATCGAAGCGGGCTGGAGCGGTTGAGATTAGATGATCAGGGCATGATCGAAGGTTGTAGATTGGCCACGTGTCGGGCTGAAGCGCGTGCGCTAATGGGCGGCCTGGATTAAACGTGAGGGATGATCGAGCGGCCAAGAAAAGAGGCGGAAGCAGCGGCCAAGATGGAAGCTCTGAAGCGCGATCGAAGGGCGCTCAACGCGACACGTGTCAATCTCCTGGCTAGGGCGCTAACGGGCGGTTAGGATGAGAGATGAAGGCTGATCGTGTGGTTAAAAATAGGGAGCGGATTAAACGGCTCAGATCAAAGGATCGATGGCATGATCAAGCGGACTACACTACGCCATGTGGAGCGATGGGAATAAGGCGGGAACGAATGGTGCAGATGGGGTTCTTAAGATGATCGGATGGTTGCAAATCGAGGCGAGCGTGGAGGCAGCTAAGCCGTTGGATCTGGAAGGTAATCCAACGGCTGTGGCTGCGGGCGGATGAGGCAAGGGCAGCGGGCTATGTGGCGCAACCAGAGGGCGCCACGTGGCCTGCTGTGATTGGTTGAAAAGAGAATTGAGTGTAGAAAGAGAAGGGGACCGAATTTGGAAAAACTCCAAACATGAAAGTTGTAGATCTTGATGAGATCTACAATTTTCCTGTTGACCAAAGATGGAGATGAGGTCAAGTATGATACAAAAAATACAAAGATACAATTTATACATATATGTAGTATACAAAGTAGCCCAAAAACCCAACTTTCTCATAGGAGCTCCAAATTGGATGATATTAGTCTCATTTTTAAGGTCTTTTAATGTGTAGTATTCTAAGAGTGAGTAGACCTATTTTGGAGTTTGTATGAAGGAGCTATGGGTATTTTATTGTCCAGGGGTCCTAGGGCTTTATTGACTAATTCGCAAGGGGGATTTTTGGTTTTCTTCCCTATATTATTAACTGAGGAATACATATTATAAGGAAGAGGTTATTTTAGTAAGTGGATATTTCACAAGGGATTTTGGCTTCTTATTTAAATGCAAATGGACTGCTAAAATGTATGTATTATGTATGTATGCATGAATGCTATTTATGCATTATAAAGGGAAATATACCTCTATTTACTCAGGAACAAGGCTCTATTTTTGACTTTTGAAGTGATGAATCACAGATTCATCAACCCCCTATACTTAAACCTTGCTCGTCCCCGAGAAACTAAATGAAATGCAGAAGTGAAATGATTTTGGGTTCCATACCAAGGTCATGAACAAAAGTTAAAAATGGAGCTTGACTCGACCTTTGGATTAATTATGTGTCGGAACCTTATTGGGATCTGAATTTAAGACCTAACAGACTTCAAGTTCCACAAGTCTTCTATTCAAGACGCCTCAACAAACCAGATCAGAACAAGTCTACATACACAAACTCTAATGACCATGAATCTTTCCATGCAGTGTAAGTGATATATGGCTCCCCACCTCAGAATTAACAAAGAAACAACCTCCCCCAGCCTGGTAACTCTAATGCCTCGGTCTAGCAACTCTTTCCTCGAGAAGCGGGGTATTCCCTTATAAGTTCAAGTGCAACCGGCTCAAGAAGAGGGGGAAGAAGTATAGACTTTTGGGAGCTTAGCCAGTGTAGCTAAGTCTCCCGTTGCAAGCTTCATGAGATGTAACATGGGGACCATAAGCTTTTGCTTTATTTGACTATATACACTCTGGTGGGGTTATTAAATTTTCAATCCGACCCACCACTTCTTTGGAGTTCTTTATGTATTTTGTATATTTTTTTTCTAGTGCCTCTGTACAACATATCTACATGGTGCAGCATATATACAAGAAATTTCCTCTTGAGCCAGTAGACTATCCCTCTTTTGAAGCTTTATTGCAACCCACGGCTTCTGTCTTTAGCCTTCATCACCACTAGACCAAGTTGAGACACACTTCCTTCACTATAAGAAGAAGAGAGGTTCCGCCTAGAAGTACTACCCTCATATGCTACCCCAAGCCAAAGGAAACTGCCTCCTCACCACCTCATCCGTGGAGAGCCATGTGTAAAGTGCTGGTGCAAGTCAAGCCATTGTCTCTAAGAGTCATGCGTGTGTTGTTAAGTGCTCTACTCAGGCTCATCAAGATGACATATGAACATAGACTTGCAGACTCAAAGAATTAAGTCACCTGACCTGAAAAATCTTAACTCCAGTTCCTATAAGGTTCCTCTGAAATTAGGTGGATTAAGGTCAAATCAATTCCATTCTCAATATCTGCTCATAACTTGGTTCAGAACCCACTAGCTTTTCACTTTGCATATGCAAATTATGCAGATGAGATGTCATGCTATGAAAATGCAAGACTCTTTTTTTCTTTTTAGATGCAGAGATGGTATGCAAGAGTAAATAAGAAGCCTTTATTCTTGACATTTTCATTTTATGCAAATTTTTTTCTTTTTTTTCAATTTTTACCCACCCCGTACTTATTGCATAATAATAAAAAAATACGTGAAAATACGCGAAAGTATGAGCTATGGGTAAAGTATATATGTAATATATACACGCCCTTCTATACTTAGCGTGTGTTATGTCCTCAGAGCACGAAAAGCGACTAAAAGACATAGCTCGGGCTAAGCGTAGGAGAGCGAAAATTACAAAAATGTATAGAAGTCGCACTGCCCCCCTATACTTAGGCTCTTGACTGCCTAAGTGTAGAAGAAGATCAAAAAATGGGGCGGACGAGGGCAAGAGGAGAAAAGGATGATTATACAATGCGGGCATCGGTCCCCCCTATACTTAGGCTCTGGTCAGCCTAACTATATGACAGGAGTGAGTATGAGGACCGATGTGATCTGGAGGATGTACAATGAATGGATGCGGGTCACTCTCCCCCCTATACTTAGGATCTGGTTATCCTAAGTATAGTCATAAAATGAAATGAGATGAGTCGGGGCGAGTGATTCGGATCACTGGGGAGGGAGGGAGAAAAAGTATATACAAGAAAGAGTGAGAATGTACAAGGATTAAGAAGGTTTGTGATGAACCTTCTTGCGGACGCGAGGAGGTGGATAATATACATATGTGTCGCCGTCGGAATCGTCCTCAGATGAATAATAGTGAGGTGTAGGGATCGTCCAACGAGGGTCGACACACGGCTGCTTGCTTAGATAAGGTATGAGAACAGCCGAACTGAGCTCACTCATATAAATTACCTTATCCGGGCCAGATGAGGACTCCTCAGAAAATTCCTTCTCCGGTGTGTTGAAGGAAACTTTCTTAGTCGATTTTCTAGAACCTGAATCATTGAGAGGGAGATGAGAGAAACACGCCTTGAGAGGTTCAGGGGAACTCTTCGAGGAATCAATTCTCGACTTCCTCTCACTAAATAGCCGACTAGAAGAGGGAGCAACCATGTTTTTATGTGGAGTCAATTTAATCTTGGTTGCTTCCTTTAAAGGTCTGGGACGTGGTGTGGTGCTGACCATGGGTTCCTCATCAGACGAGTCACCATAAAGATTGTAATATTCCTGAAGGGTCAACACACGGCTTGGGAAGGTGCTAGTGATCTCAGTCGGCTTGGCATTATTGGGCTCTTGTATCGGATCATCAAAATGGTCAAGGCAGTCAACAAAGGTCATGTCCGACTTAATGATAGCTTCTGATTGTGAGTCCTCCTTAGAAGCTGTCCTGGTGGCGGTGCAAGCAGTTGATGGAGTGAAGATGTGGGGAGTCTCAGAACCAATGGTCATCCAGGCAGTCGGTCTCTCAGGTGTAGTAGAGAGGTGGAACTCATCTACCTCTCGATGGTCACGACTGTCAGCGGATGTGCGGGCTACCTTAGAGTAAAGTGTATCAAAGAATGGGTGAGGTCGGAGTGCTTCCAATGCTGAGAAATCGATCTCCCGAGTCTCGCAATCTATAAACGCTTTAGCTGAGGCTAAGAACGGCTTCCCAAGAATAATCGGAGACTGGGTAAACTCTCCTCGGTGCTCTATGTCAATGATCGTGAAGTCGACCTGGAGTAGAGCACCTTGGAAAGTAACGATGACTGAAATATTTCCTCTAGACCGTTTGATGGATCGATCAGCCAGCTGAACGATCTCTCTCGACTTTCTGATTGGCCTGAGTTTGAGCTTGTCAAACACAGAGGTTGGGAGGATATTTATAGGTGAGTCATCATCGATTCTCGCATGGGTGAAAATGGTGTCTTTGATTTCACATTCAACCCTAGGCAACTGCTTCACTCTGCGGCTTTTGGTCTTTCTCCCCATCACCAAGGATGTGGCCATAGACACTATGTGTCTTTCAGTCCTTGTTCTCTTAGTACCCGACCTCTTAGGCATCAATTTACTCTTTACAAATCTCTTGAGGTCTGGGAAGTGATCTATGGCCTTTATTAAGGGAAGTTTAAAGATCAGTTCCTCATCGAGAGCTTCCCTTAGGATAGGATCCAATTTTTTTAGGTCTTTTTCATTTTCAATTTTTATGTGATTTTTTGGTTTTTCATTTTTTTGGTATTTTTGATGGATGAATGATCAGACTCTGGATTGGAGGGCAAGTGGTTAGTAGAAGAGGGAGATAGAATGGACTCCAGCTGTACAGACGGTGTGGGTTCTCCGATGTTTGCTTTGTTTTCAACCTCAAAAATACTCATGTCTTTTCTCACTTTTATTCCCAGGCTGGCAGAAATTGAGTGTAATATTCCCATGACATCTCTCAACTCGTTACCAAATGATTCATTTTTCTTAATAAGTCTAGAGATGTCATCCTCCACAAAATTCTCATGACAAGTCATGGGAGAGTTCTGCTCAAGTGGAGAGTACTGCTGAGACTTTGGGTGATCATACTCAACATACCTAGAATCCGGCATGTAATGATGGGTCGAGTATGGACCATCTAGATGGCAAATATTGGTCGAAGCCACATATGATGAAACGGGGACTGATAAGTCTAGCTCATGAGTCCAATCTTGTGAATGCATAGGCTCTCCAAATGAAGGCTGGTTAATGGATGCTTGATCACTAAAGTCAATCAAGTCTGGGAAATCATGATGTACAGACCTCTCTATTCGGGTTGTTCGATCGACCATGTTATGCCCTAAGTTCAAGTCGGGATGTGTATATGTAAATTGTTGTATGTTCCCTACTTGAGGTGAGACTGAATTATGTGAGGGCATAAAATTTTGCCAATCATCTGTCTCAGCAGTGGCTTGCTCTTCATTTGATTCTTTGACTCCTGCAAGCTCTCGAGAATAAGGACAGTCAGCCCAAGGTGGAAGTGGATCCGTGGTGCTAGAATATGGAGTAGGTGAGAAATGCGAAGAAGTGGAGAAGTCAGTCGAAGTTCTGACTTCATAATCGGATTGAGGTGGGACCGATCACGAGTAAGGGTCTCCCGTGGATGGCATAGGATACATTGAAGAAGGTGAAGATGATCGGTATATGATCGATGAGGAATGACCAGAGGTCTCAGGGTATGGGGACCAATATCCCAACATCTTGAAGAGAAGATGATGAATGTAAGTAGAGCGAGGTACAAAATGCGCAATTACGCAGGATAACACACACGGACAGACACAAAGACAAACGCAAGAGCAAACCCTGAATTCACACTCAACACGGTGAAGGACCCGAAATCGAGTCCAATTAATCTTGTCAATTTTAAGTGTGAATTTTCAAGCAAAGATAGCAAGGAGTTATGCGGCCTATAGGGAAGTCGGCTCAGAGCCGGATGCGTCTTCCCTGTTTAACCTGTCGCCTAAAATACCGTCGGTCCTCCCTTTCTTCGCTCCTATCCGGAGTTGGGGACTCAATGACCGTGCCCCTATCTACCTGCAAGCAGGCGGAGGCTGACAAAGCTAGGCCTTGTCGCGAAGTACCGCTGGTTCGCCCCTGACTACCCGCGAACAGGCGGAGGCTACTTGGTACTGATCAATGAGCTAAAAGTATCCAACTCGTGATATTTGCTAGGATCAGTTGGCCCGTGATATGGAAGGCGGGGATTTGGGCTCTGCCTTTAGGTGTTCACACACACTCAAGTACCCTCACTCAGCCCGAAAACAAGGTCGGGGTTACTCTCCCGTAAATAAGGGTCAATTTTAGTCAATTTTTTTGTCCAATTCAATTAGCAGTCCCGATTTTAAAGACTAGTTGTCACTTATATTAATCCACACAAGCAATCACGTCTACCGTCCAGTCCCAATTCCTTTATCCTAAGTTAGAAAAACGAGAGAGAGAATCAGAAAAAGCCGATGCAATCGAGAAAACGATGATGAATGCTTGAGTAAGAAGACTTACAGTGCCTCCAGCTCTCTACAATGCAGGATGCAGTACTGAATTGAAATTTTTACACTAAATGAATGCAGACGATGAAAAGCCGCTCCTAGACAAGCAGTTCTATTAACGAGTGAAGAACAAGTTGATTTGGCTAAGTCCTGCGGTCTAAGTGCGTCTTTTATGTGTGATGTGTGGTCCTAAAGATTTACGAGCACAAGCAAATCCTAGAGTGGCTCGAGGAGCCGCTAGTGCAAGCCTAGTCTAAAATTCAAGCCACACAGCAGATGGGGACACGGTTCCACTATGTTTACACTGGCGAGAACCCAAAGGGAACCGCTGGAAATGATGCAGAAACTCCTTTTTTTACAGAAATCTTTTTGACGTCCAACAACCGACTTGATCCACGAATCGTCGGCCTCCGATGCACTTCGAGATGTGTTGACTTCAAGAAAGTCGCTCCAAGTCCACCGGACCCTCGCACAAAAAGATAGAAATTATGTCAGAAGAGATATATACAGAGATGGTTAGAAAAACAATAAAATAAAAAATGGATAATTACAATGAGGCTCGGGGGTCAGACTACCCGAGTGATTGGGAAATCGAAATCTAATTCATCTAACTTGATCCCGAGTTGTTCCTTTGCCTCCTTGAGTCGACCCTAGGGCTTGCGTAGGCTAAATAAACATAAAACCGCATTAAACTCATTCGACGAATCATCCATTTTGTGCGGGTATTTTTGATCGACGCGTATCTATCCGACTGCAACGCACTAGTCAAATCATACGACATTAAAAGGGTAGGTCAACCGTGGCTCGTCAAATGGCGTCGTTGCCGGGGATCGAACCCGGGTCACCCGCCTGTCACGCGGGTGACCCGGGTTCGATCCCCGGCAACGACGCCATTTGACGAGCCGCAGTTGACCTACCCTTTTAATGTCGTATGATTTGACTAGTGCGTTGCAGTCGGATAGATACGCGTCGATCAAAAATACCCGCACAAAATGGATGATTCGTCGAATGAGTTTAATGCGGTTTTATGTTTGTTTAGCCTGGGAAGCCCCAGGGTCGACTCAAGGAGGCAAAGGAACAACTCGGGATCAAGTTAGATGAATTAGATTTCGATTTCCCAAGTGGGAATATTTTTTTGGTCTTTTTCGATTTTTTTATGCGAGACACATGCAAAATCAGGCCAGTTTTAAAGTTAAATTATAAAGATGGTCAAATGAACTCCAAAAATTATGAAACTTGGCCAGATTATGAAATGTGGTGAAATTAAGCTACACTAATTTTTTTATAATTTTCTGACACTTTTTGATTTTTTATGAATATTTTACTGAAAATAGAGCGACTGCGAGTATTTAATTCCTAATAAATCCACGAAATAAAATCATCCAACAATCTATTTATCTCAAATAGATATTTCAATCAGTAATCCAGGAGAGTTGAAATTTCTCAAAAATCTAATTTGTAGAATTAACTAAAAATCAATTACAGAAATCGCTCTACAATTTATTTTATGCAAACGGCAACTCTACTTTTGATGAAACTTGGATAGCATTTAAAGCACACTAAAAGGCATCATTCACAATATTTTCGCAATTTTTTGATCAATAAATAAGCCTGTACGAATTTCAGAACGTAATTGGGTAAAATACCAATGATTTTCTATCTCTGATTTTTTAATAAAATGTCAAAGGCTCACACAAAGATAAATAAATAGTCAAAAGATAAAGAACTAGTTGCTTTAAAACATGCTCTTTTTCATTGAATCAAATAATGCTATTTTAATGTCCAAATAATCATTCAAAGACAGGGTTATCCTTGCAATATAGAACTGAAAGTGAAAATGCAATAAAGTATGCCTAAGGGCACTTTTGTAATTATAAAAACCTGAACAGATGAAAATCTAATTTGCACAATAAAAGAAATAAACAAACTGGACCTCCTCTTTCTTCTCCCGCAAGCAGCACAATTGGAGAGGGGCGGCTAGGGCACAAGGGAGGCGGCCACGGATGGCGGTCACGCGCGGGCGGAGGTGCGGCCGCGCGCACGGCGGCGCGGTGGTGTGTGGCGGCACGGCAGGTCGACGGAGGTCGGGGCCCACGCGCTGTACGCGTGTTGGCGGGAGGCTGAAACCGCACCGCGCGCGAGAGCGGTGGCGCACTCGGCGGGGCAGCGAGGGCGGAGGGCTGGGTCGCGCATGCCTTGCGCTGGAAGGTGAGTGGGCGAGGAGGCGGAAGGCGGCCGAGGGAGATCGAGCGGGGTCGCTGCAGGTGGAGCGGCGTCTGAGCCCAGGAGGTGCGGGGTCGACCGGGCGGCGCCGCTCGAAGAGAGCTGGAGCGGCGCGCGGGCGGCGAGCGTCGGGCACGGAGGTGCGCCGTCGATGGCGGGCTGAGGGCGACCTGGGAAGGCGGAGCTAGCGCGCGGCTCGAGGTCGGTGAGGGCTGGAGTGCGGGCGGCGCACCTGGCGTCCTGGGGCGTGCGCGCGGCTAGCAGGAGGTGGGGTTCACAGAACGGCGGAGCACCGCGTGCACTACGGCCGGCGACCACGAGGATGGCGGCGCGACGACCACACGCGGGGCTGCGAGGGCACGGTGCTGGGGACGTGGTCAGCCGCAGGTGGCTGCTGCGGGCGCAAGTGGCCGGGATGCTCGCGGTCGGGCGCCGCGGCGTTTCCAGGTGTGCGGCGGCCTGGAGAGGAGTTGGGGGGCGGGGAGGCGCGCTGCGGGAGGAGAACGGCCGGTGGCTGTGCAGTGGCCAACCTGCTGTGATTTTTCTATTTTATTTTTATTTTATTTTTGTAATTTTTTTTGATTCTCTTTGTAGACAGGAAATAGAAATTGCAATGAAGAAATAGTGGGTGTGAGTGATTTATGATAATGATGATGGTGTGCTGTGTAGTGATGGTAGATGATAGATGAAAATAGTGAATTTGTATGATGATATTGGTGTGAATGATGAAAATGATGTTGTGGTAGAAAAAATGATGTTGTGGTTTTTTTTATAAACAAGATGAACAGATAATGTTAGATAAAAAATTGACAAAGAAAAAGAGAGGGAATACTTACATGTGATTCGCCGAAGGTGGAGCCGCGTTGTGCGGCTTCCGTCGTGGTGGCCTCGAGGAGATGGCGGTCTCCGAAGCTTGGCAGCGAGTTTGGAGAAGCTGCTGCTACCTGGCGGTGCTCCACGGATCTCACCTAGGCCTTGTCGTCGCTCAACCTATTACGTCAAAGCTATCACCATTGACAAATCAAAGGGGGCTCGGGGCTCTCTCTCTCAAGAATGGTGGATGAAAAACAATGGAGGAGGGGATGGGATTATAAAGGAAGAGTAGAGGGAAGTTGGAGAGAATGGAGTGGTGGAGAGAGTGGAGAAAATGGAGGCTTGGAGTAGAAGGCAAGTAAGGGAAGAGGTAAAAGGGGGTTAAAATAATTTATTTAATAATATAATATAATAGGCAACTAAAAATGATTAAAATAATGATTGTAAAATAGTAATAATAATAAATCCGAAAATAGTAAAAAATAAATCCGAAAATAAAAAATTGGGGTGACATGTGGCGGCTACAGGAGCGGCCACATGTCGCTCCCAGAAAATTCAAAGATTAAATGTAAAGAAAATCAAAAAGAAATAACAAAAGGGATTAAATCAAAAAGTGGTCAACACAAAATTGCTCGTCTCGACGAGATCTACAACTTTCGTGAAGGGTCGAAAATCAAAGGAGATCATCTGTACAAAATTTATTTTTGGGTGGTACCTTATAGATATAAAATACCGCATTTTATCTTTTGTATTTTTTTGTCATTTTTAAGAGAGAGAAAAATCAAAATAAAAATAGAGAAAATATGAAAAGATTATTTACAACTTAATCTATTTTTTTGGATTTTTAATAATGAAGAAAATAAAAAGATAAAATACAGGGGTAAAACGGTCATTATGTACAATGTACAAAAGGCGCCCAAAACCCAAGTTTTGCATACGAGCTCCGATTTTAATGATATTAGTCTTGTTTCGAAGGTCTTGGAATGTATATTACTTTAAAAGTGAGTAGACCTAAATCGGAGGCTGTATGAGAGAGATATGCACATTTTAAGTTTCATGATTTCAAACTTGGATTGGGGTTTTATTGGTTAGTTTTATAAGTTAGTAATTTTTTGATATTTTTCTTTAATTAGTGTTAGTAATATATACATTATGGAGTTGATTTTATTAGATTCGGAGTTAGTATAAAATATATACAAATAAGGTATTTTAGCTAATATACAGGTGGATATTTATTATTGAAATTGGCTTCTTATTTTATGCAAATATGAATACTAAAATGCAGATATTATCAATGTATGCATAAATGCTAATTATGTGATATAAGTAGAAATATGCCTCTAATTACTTGGGAACAAAGCTCTATTTTCAACTTTTAGAGTGATGAATCACAGATTCATCAACCCCCTATATTTAAACCTTGCTCGTCCCCGAGCAACTAAAATGAAATGCAAGAGTGAAATGATTTTGGGTTCCATACCAAGGTCATGAACAAAAGTTGAAAATGGAGCTTGACTCGACCTTTGGATTAATTGTGTGGCGGAACCTTATTGGGATCTGAACTTAAGACCTAACAGACTTCAAGTTCCACAAGTCTTCTATTCAAGACGCCTCAACAATCAGGTCAGAACAAATCCTCAAACGCAAATTTCTGATGACTATGATTCTTGCTAGTGTACCTACTCCAACAGGCAATTTTTTTTGTTGCCTGTCTATTTTTTTTGGAGTTCTTGCATTTTTCTTCTTTTTTTTCTTCTTTTTTTTGGAACTATATACAAGGTGAAGCATGTACATCAGGAGTTTTTCCTCTTGAGCCAGTAGACTATCCCTCTTTTGAAGCATTATTGCAACCCACAACATCCTGTCCTTAGACTTCAACACCACCAGACTAGGTTGAGATGCACTACCCTCCCTAGAGGAGGACGGATGTTTCCACCCGTGTGCTACTCCAAGCTAAAGGATTCTACTTCCTCAACACCTCATCAATGAAGAGCTACGTGCATTGTGCTTTGTCCAAGTTAGGTCACTGTCTAAAAGAATCATGCCTGTGCACGAGATATTCTACTTAGACTAATCAAGATGACATGTGAACATAGACTTGCGGACTCAAAGAATTAAGTCACTTGACCTGAGAAATCTTAACTCCAGTTCCTATAAGGTTCCTCTGAAATTAGGTGGATTAAGGTCAAATCAAGTCCATCCTCAATATCTACTCATGACTTGGTTCAGAACCAACTAGCTTTTCACCTTGCATATGCAAGATATGCAGATGAGAGGTGCATATGACATGCCATGAATGAAATGCAAGACCCTTTTTTTTAATTGCAAGGATGATATGCAAGAGTAAATAAGAAGCCTTATTTTCAACACAAAAAAAAATTTGGTATAAGTATACAACAATTTGTATTATTTACAACAAGTTTTTAGTTTATACATAATATACATAGTATACAAATTTTTTCGGTATACATCCTATTTTACAACAAATTTTACAAAAGTATGTTTTAGAAGAATTTTACATTTTTTATACAAGTATTATAGTACAACATTATACAAATTTTTTTTTCAATTTTTACCCACCCCATAATTATTGCATAATATATACAAAAACACGCGAAAATACGTGAAAGTACGAGCTATGGGTAAAGTATATATGTAATATATACACGCCCCCCTATACTTAGCGTGTGCTATGTCCTCAGAGCACGAAAAGCGACCAAAAAGACATAGCTCGGGCTAAGCGTAGGAGAGCTAAAATTACAAAAATGTATAGAAGTCGCACCGCCCCCCTATACTTAGGCTCTTGACTGCCTAAGTGTAGAAGAAGATCAAAAAATGGGGAGGACAAGGGCAAGAGGAGAAAAGGATGATTATACAATGCGGGCATCGGCCCCCCCTATACTTAGGCTCTGGTCATTCCTCCTCGACCATATACCGTTCATCTTCACCTTCTCCTTCTTCCATGTAGCCTCCGCCGCCCACGGGAGACCCTTACCCGTGGTCGGTCCCACCTCAATCCGATTATGAAGTCAGAACTTCGACTGATTTCTACACTTCTTCGCATTTCTCACCTACTCCATATTCTAACACTCCGGATCCACTTTCACCTTGGACCGATTGTCCTTATTCTCGAGAGCTTGCAGGAGTCAAAGAATCAAATGAAGAGCAAGCCACTGCTGAGACAGATGATTGACAAAATTATATGCCCTCACATAATTCAGTCTCACCTCAAGTGGGGAACATACAACAATTTACATATACACATCCCGACTTGAACTTAGGGCATAACATGGTCGATCTAACAACCCGAATAGAGAGGTCTGTACATCATGATTTCCCAGACTGGATTGACTTTAGTGATCAAGCTTCCATTAACCAGCATTCATTTGGAGAGCCTATGCATTCACAAGATTGGACTCATGAGCTAGACTTATCAGTCCCCGTTTCATCATATGTGGCTTCGACCAATATTTGCCATCTAGATGGTCCATACTCGACCCAGCATTACATGTCGGATTCTAGGTATGTTGAGTATGATCACCCAAAGTTTCAGCAGTACCCTCCACTTGAGCAGAACTCTCCCATGACTTGTCATAAGAATTTTGTGGAGGATGACATCTCTAAACTTATTAAGAAAAATGAATCATTTGGTAGCGAGTTGAGAGATGTCATGGGAATATTACACTCAATTTCTGCCAGCCTGGGTATAAAAGTGAGAAAAGACATGAGTATTTTTGAGGTTGAAAACAAAGCAAACATCGAAGAACCCACACCGTCTGTACAGCTGGAGTCCGCTATCTCCCTCTTCTACTAACCACTTGCCCTCCAATCCTGAGTCTGATCATTCATCCATCAAAAACACCAAAAAAATTGAAAAATCAAAAAATCACATAAAAATTGAAAATGATTTAAAAAAATTGGATTCCACCCTAAGGGAAGCACTTGATGAGGAATTGATCTTTAAACTTCCCTTAATAAAGGCCATAGATCACTTCCCGACCTCAAGAGATTTGTAAAGAGTAAATTGATGCCCAAGAGGTCGGGTAAGAAGAGGACAAGGACTGAAAGACACATAGTGTCTATGGCCACATCCTTGTTGATGGGGAGAAAGACCAAAAGTCGCAGAGTGAATCGGTTGCCTAGGGTTGAATGTGAAATCAAAGACACCATTTTCACCCATGCGAGAATCGATGATGACTCACCTATAAATATCCTCCCGACCTCTGTGTTTGACAAGCTCAAACGCAGGCCAATCAGAAAGTCGAGAGAGATCGTTCAGCTGGCTGATCGATCCATCAAACGGTCTAGAGGAAATATTTCAGTCATTGTTACTTTCCAAGGTGCTCTACTCCAGGTCGACTTCACGATCATTGACATCGAGCACCGAGGAGAGTTTACCCAGTCTCCGATTATTCTTGGGAAGCCGTTCTTAGCCTCAGCTAAAGCATCTATAGATTGCGAGACTCGGGAGATCGATTTCTCAGCATTGGAAGCACTCCGACCTCACCCATTCTTTGATACACTTTACTCTAAGGTAACCCGCACATCCGCCGACAGTCGTGACCATCGAGAGGTAGATGAGTTCCCCCGCTCTACTACACCTGAGAGACCGACTGTCCGGACGACCATTGGTTCTGAGACTCCCCACATCTTCACTTCATCAACTTCTTGCACCGCCACCAGGACAGCTTCTAAGGAGGACTCACAATCAGAAGCTATCATTAAGTCGGACATGACCTTTGTTGACTGCCTTGACCATTTTGATGATCCGATACAAGAGCCCAATAATGCCAAGCCGACTGAGACCACTAGCACTTTCCCAAGTCGTGTGCTGACCCTTCTGGAATATTACAATCTTTATGGTGACTCGTCTGATGAGGAACCCATGGTCAGCACCACACCACGTCCCGGACCTTTAAAGGAAGCAACCAAGATTAAATTGACTCCACATAAAAACATGGTTGCTCCCTCTTCTAGTCGGCTATTTAGTGAGAGGAAGTCGAGAATTGATTCCTCGAGGAGTTCCCCTGAACCTCTCAAGGCGCGTTTCTCTAATCTCCCTCTCAATGATTCAGGTTCTAGAAAACCGACTAAGAAAGTTTCCTTCAACACACCGGAGAAGGAATTTTCTGAGGAGTCCTCATCTGGCCCGGACAAGGTAATTTATATGAGTGAGCTCAGTTCGGCTGTTCTCAAACCTTATCTAAGCAAGCAGCCGTGTGTCGACCCTCGTTGGACGATCCCTACACCTCACTATTATTCATCTGAGGACGATTCCGACAGCGACACATATGTATATTATCCACCTCCTCGCGTCCGCAAGAAGGTTCGTCACAAACCTCCTTAATCCTTGTACATTCTCACTCTTTCTTGTATATACTTTTTCTCCCTCCCTCCCCAGTGATCCGAATCACTCTCCCCGAGCAGGGGAGGATCGTAGGGCGTGCATCGGGCCGGCGAAGCTCGCCGACCGACAGTTCTTCCACCATCTTCCCCGACCGTCAGATTAGCCTTGACGCTCCAGATTAGATCTCATCCGTTCATTCACGGAACAGCCTTGACCGCCAGATCCTTGAGGACTCGATCGTCACCGTTGATCCAGCGAGATTTAGCTACGATGCGTCTCGACCATCAGATCCGTTACGTGGTTGAATCTCATCTGTTAGATCCGAGCCAGGCCTACCTTCGCAGTCCCACGTCGCAGCTCAGCCGTTCGATCATCCACGTGGGCTTTTCCCAGCCGTCGGATCGCGCCGAGGGTTTCCTTCGTCGTGCGTCGCGCATCCTCCACCGACCAATCAGACACGTGGCGCACATCCAGCTCCTCGGATAATAAATAAGGGGTAAATATCACTTAGACCCCTTCCTGTTTTGTCTTTAATATTGAGTCCTGTAAATATTTTATCAAGTTCATTTTATTCCGCACATTTTGCACTTAGGACCTCGTGCTTTCTCTATTTGCATTTATACCCCTGTCTACGTGGACCACGTGCATCGTCACGTGAATTTCTTTGGTGTATTTGCATTGACGCCCTTGTAGTTCTGGTTTGTTCTGAAATTAAGAAATATTTTTAGATATTTGCAGATATGCCCCTGTGAGTTGTTTTTATACGCATGTGCGTGATATTTGTGGGTAAATTACAAATAAGTCCTCGGACTTTTGGTACCTGTTACCAAATAGCCCCAGAACTTTGTTTTTCTTGCAAATAGGTCCCTGAGTGCCCCAGACACGTGCTTCGCACGTGTTTTCTTGGGATTTTTGCACCGGACCCCCCCAGAACTTTCACTATTTGCGTTAGGTCCCTATGTACTGTGCCCTTGTGTGTGATTTTAATAAAATAGCAAATCAACTCCAAATTTGATGAAAATTGGACACATGGCTCCTGCCATGGTGTAAAATTTTTCATAAATTTTAAGAACATTTTAGACAATGTTTGATATTTTTAAAAATTCAAAAACACGTATTTTCTTTACTGTCTGATTTGAAAAATCCCAAAAAATATTAAAACTTGGCTAAAAATCACAAAAAAATTAGCTACTGTTGTTTTTAGTGTGCTTGATTTTCTAGCCAATTTTGGCTATTTTTCATTATCTAAAACAACTAAAAATTGAAAAACACTAAAAAACTCATAAAAATTCTAATAAATAATTTAAAAAACCAAAAATAATAATTTAGGTGCTCAATTTTTCCTTGTTTTCTTCTCTATACAGGAAAAATACCTCCAGGCTTATTGGGGACTTTTAGATATTTTATCTAAGTCCTTCAAGCTCGGCTGGACAGTACCTTCTTTTTCATTCACTGTTTGAGTTTTAGAAAATTAAATAAACATCAGAAAAATCTCAAAAACTCAATAAAAACAGTAAAAATTATAAAACACACAAAAATATTTTTTCTGGAATTTTTGCTTGAGTTTTGATGCATTAAATAAATTGTTGAATTACCTTGCTTATTTGTTTCCTTTAGTTTCTTAATTAATTAAAAACCCAAAAAATATAAAAACCCTAAAAACCACCAAAAATACCCTTTTCTTCTCTTTCCTTCGATTTTTGACTACTTCGTAGACCGCAAGGCCATTACGTGCTCCTTGAGTTCGACCCTGGTCGCTATACCAGGTTAATAAAATAGCAAGACCACTATCGTGCTTTCGAGTTGATTTTGTTTGGTGGTCTATTTTTCTTGGTTGACACAACCGAGTGATTGAGGTCGCGACGACCATTTAGTACCTTTACCTCAGTCGTTTGGGCATGGTCATCAGAATGGCACCGTTGCCGGGGAGCACGGCTTAGTATTCGATTTTTGAGCTTTTCGGCGGTTTTTCTTTTTGCGGCTTTTTGTATAGCTTTCTGCATATATATATATATATATATATATATATATATTTCTGACATTTTTATAATAATTTGGTTTGTGACACTTTGTCTGTTTCTTGCGAGGGCCCGAGGACCGAGGCAGCGACTCTAGAGTAGCCGGCGCAACCGCGGGATTCGGAGGTGACTCCTTTCTGCACGGAGCCGCAGGAGAGCGTGAGGAGCAGCTTAGTGTAGAGTAGTTTAGATTTATTTCAGTCCATTTTATTTGAACTATTGTAATAATACAGGTACATTCGGATAGACAGTTATACTCTCGGGTCTGTTTCGCCGAGCACCGGTGTGCTCGGGGGACCCTTTAGACTAGTTTAGATTTTTCGCGGCTTTTTTGCGGTTTTAGCTTTTTAGCTGCCTTTTACGGTTTTCCGCGGTTTTTCTCGAGCCCCTAGACTTAGGATTTTCTGCTTGACTGAGCCGTAATTAGTAGGATCCCCACACTTAATTGCTTGCATGTTCCTATAGAGCGATAATTGGACCTACTAATAATTCACTAATAAAAATAGCTCAGTCGCTTGCCTGAGAGCCTACGCGCCGCGAGCCTGCCCTGTCAAGCGCTACTCCTGAACTCGACCTGTCGAGAAGAGGAGGGGTGGGTCTAGACCAGACTCTTTGGACCGAGGGCGAGTAACTAAGCTAGATGATTCTGTCGAGTAGAAATTGCCTGTTTAGGACTCGGTTTTCACCGCTGCACCATATAGGTAGTTTCTTTTCAGTCTTTACATTTATGCGCGGATCATCTTGCATGTAGACTGCTGGAGTCAGGTACGCATTTCTATCTCTGCATGCATCATTGATTTATCGTGCATCGGCTTTTTCGTCTTCTCCCCCCTGTTTTGGACTAAATAACCAGGAGAACCGAAAAATTCGTTAGGCCTTTGTTTTTATTGAAAAATATTAAAAAGACAAAAACAATAAAATCGGGACTGCTAATCATACTTGACCTAAAAGACACTTCACTAAAAATCTGTCTTGGGGAGAGTAACCCCCTCCTTGTTTTGTTTGGATGAGCGAGAGAGTGACCCGTACATTAGGATAGAGCCTCCGATCTTTCTTGACTGATTACCGGCTTTCAGTACGGGACAGTCGGTTGAGAAATATCTGGATACCTATTTACCTCACGTAATCGCTCTGATAGACTGAATGATCACCTAAAATAAAATCGACAAGATAATTGACCGATCCCTTTTCGGTCTTCAGCTTTGTGTGCGTAGGTGAATTGGGGGTTTGCTTGTTCATCTTGTGTGATTGCCAGATCCCTTCGATCTTTCCCACCCTCCCTCCATTCAGTCTCCCTCTTCTTCTCCTTTACCCCTGGATGATGGATCCACCTCACTTTGAGCCGACTCTTACGGCTTCTTCTCCATCTTCTGACCATCACTCCAGTCCACCTTCCAGGGAGGTCGGATCTCCGACCAACCTCCCGCTCCCTCCCTCCCTTTCATCTCACTACTCTGGGCATGCTGTGCTAGACGTCTGAGGATTCCAGATAGAGCAGATGCGAGATCCGGACGATGCTATTGCTGAGTTGAGAGCGCACTCCGTTAGTGACCTGAGAGAGCAGTGGAGATCAGCAGACATATCCTATTCCAGAAGGATGGAGGAGCAGATAGCACATGGAGCTCAGTCAGCTTCTACATTAGGTCCATTCGTCTTGGATTTGGATTACATTCAACGACGGCCAACATTTTCAGGAGAGGCGCACGAGGAGCCTTATCTTCACCTGTCCGCATTCGAGGAGTTTTGTAGAGCACAGAGATATTCAGATGTCACTGCAGAGGAGCTGATGACGAGGACCTTCCCATTCACACTTCACGACAGAGCCATGAGATGGCACCGACGATTGGGGAGGACATTCGAGACGTGGGGAGAGCTACGCCGAGAGTTTCTATAGAGATACTTCCCCCCACGTAGAGCAGATTTCATGCGGTCTTTGATCACCGGTTTTTCAGTTGACCCCTAGGAGCCATTGCAGGAGGCATGGCCGAGGTTTCTTGACCTCTTGAGGAGATTTCCTGAGCACGGACTTCCATTGACAGACTTGATAGAGATCTCCGTGCGGGGGATGACCGCATAGCAGATAGCACTGGTGATTACCACATGTGGCGGTTCAGACCGCAGTTCCGACATTCACTTACTGGACACCCTCTCGAGTTTACTTTCACAGAGATCTTCTTCACGAGATGCCGTAGTCGGGACAACACATGTGGACGATGCTATACCAGTGAGGTGTGTTACTTTACATGATGAGTCAGCTTCTACACACCAGCACGAGGACTTGGAGCAGACAGCACCACTGACAGTGGATATGACTGCCATAGCAGAGGGTCAGATCCAGAGTCTACTTGAATTCCCGTTGGTCTTCCAGCTGGAGTTCGAGTTAGCCCCAGAGTTCCCAGTTGACGAGTCTTGGATATCAGACCATCTGATACTCCAGGAACCGGAGGAGCCCCCGCTTTTGCAGACATTGATTCAGACACTTCATATTCTAGTCCCGGAGGACTCAGCTTCCTTTCTGCAGAGATACTTCTTGGACACGGACATCTACCAGGACTCAGCCCAGCAGCCACAGCTCGAGGTAGGACACCACTTTGACAGTACAGGCACAGAGAGTCCCGTCTTCGAGCCTTTTGTCCTCCACTTTGTTGAGACAGATATACTTGCTGAGGACCAGTTGGCAGCCAGCATAGCCGCAGAGTGAGGATCAGCCACAGACACTTTGCCAGCTTCCGCGGTGTTGACTAGTACCTTCTCCTTCTTCCAGATTGCCGATACCTACACTTTTGATGATGATGCAGCCTGGTGCACCGAGTGTATACTTGATAGCATTGCAGATGCCCATCTAGATCCCGATCCTCTTCTTTTCACTCCTGATCTCGCATTTCTCCCCGAGGGTTATCTACGGGAGGATGCCACACTCGATGAGTACTCGGTTTCACCTAAAAGAGTGTTTCCAGTCTGGCGGAACACGAAACCGAGTCTTTAGATCATTCTGATTCTGAGTCTTCTCACCTCGACGACCCTCGCGAGGATGAGCCCATTCTGGAGATATTCGATGATCTGCCTAATCTGATTCTATTTCATGCATCAGATATCAGTCTTCTTAGAGAGTCTCCTGATCTTGATTGTCCACACCTGTTTGAGACACTGATTGACGTGGAGGATTCTATTACTGATCCATCCTTCTCCATGTTTGATTTCTTCGGCTCCACACTCTCACTCCAATCTGACCTAGAGCCGCTGATTTCTTTTGTGCTACCGGATCTCGATCACTTATTTCCACATTACTGGCCGGTAGCAGACACCCGCTTGAATGCATACCTGGGTGTCTTTGTTTACACTGTTGAGTTCGTCGCAGTTCCCATACCGAGATTGCGACGACAGTACGGCATTCGACTTACCGATGCCGTCCTGAACCTTGATACCGCATTATCCTAGCCTTTTGACGAGTCGCTAAATACGATATTTAATTCGTGTTCGTTGTAATACGTGTACCTAGCGATTCGGTCAGAACCGAGAGAAGATCTCCGTGAAGAGTGTCTCGGCTTTAATTTATATCCCGGGCAAGTCCGGGGTCGAACACAGGGAGGCAAAGGAACAACTTGAGGTTTAATTTTAAAATAAAGATCTAGATTTCCAAGTGGTATTTTTTAGATTTTTTTATGCAAATAGAATGCAAATGCAAGTGAATTACAACACTAAGAAAACACACAACAAGGCCAAATTAATTTTAATGTCAAATTAATCCAATTCAGCCAAATTATATTTTTCCTAGAGTCCTAATCCAGAGATGAATGCAAGGTACTTTTTTTGAAATTTTAGGGGTTAAAATGCAACAAGGAAAAATGCACACTTTTTATGAGTTTTTTCGCAATTTCTCACACAAACAGTAAGCAAAAATCATGAAAAAAATTACTGGAATATAAACATGATGCAAAGAGACTACAGTAATATTTTTGGATTTTTTTGACAAGTTATGAATTTTTTATGTATTTTTTAGTGGAAACAGAGTGACAGTGAGTAATTAATTCCTAATTAATCCATGTTATCAAATTAATCAAAGTGCAAATTATCTCAAGTATATATTTTCATGTGGCATACATGACACTTTAAATTTCGCAAAAAAGATATACGTGGATTTAATTAAAAATCAAATACTAATTTCACTCTATGATTTATTTCAGGCACAAGATAACTCAAATAGACGTGAAATTTGGACAGCAATTACATCACATATCAAGGCATCACATATAATTTTTGTGGAATTTTTAGAGCAACCGTTTGTGAGATAATAATTTAATGGCACAGAATGAGTAAACTATGCAAAATTTCAATTTGACAATTTTAATTAATTACCCAACTATCATAAAAAAACAAGTAAATAATCACATGATAGAGGATAAGTTGCTCAAGATGATAGCATTTTTCATTGAACAAAAATGTGCATAAACAAGGTCCAAATTAAAGTAGGAACACAGGGGTATCCGTGCAAGTCAGAAATGAAACTAAACAACATCAATTGTTCACAGGGGCACCTTAGTAATTACATGAACTAGTAAGGGAAAATATGCAATTTGTACAAATAAAAAAATTGATGAAAATAACCTTCTTCTTCCTTCGTTCTTGCAGGAGGAGGACCCAAATGGGGGAAGTGGTCGGCGACTGGAGTGGGGAGGGCGGCGGCCGGCGAGGACGCGCGCGCGGGCGGCGGCGCGCGGCTGTGGTGGCGCGAAGAGGGGTTCGGCGGTTCTCGCGAGGGTGGCGGCCGGCGCCGCTTGAAGGTGGGGAAGACGCGGGACGGCGTCGCGGTGGCGTCAAACCGCAGGTCGAAGAAGGTCTGGAGGGGCGGAGCCGCTGGGCGACCGCGCGGCTGGCGCGGCGGAGGCGGCCGCGCGGCTGTGAAATGGCGGGGTTGGGTGCGGGGGAGCGGCTGAGCCGCTGATGAGAAAGGGGGATGGGGGGGGGGGGGCGGCGGCGGTGCTGACCGCTGCTGCTCCTCGTTAGTTTTTTTTATTTTTTTTTGATTTTTTTCTTTTTACTGCTGCAATACAAAGGGACCCTTTTTTTTAAATTTGGTTTTTTTAGTTTTTTTTAATTTTCTTAATCAGGAAATAAAATGCAAATGAAAATGAAGGTGGACAATGGGGAGATGAATTTGTAGATGCTGTGATGATGATGGAAGTGGTGATGAAAATGATATGATGGGGGTGAATGCAAAAGATAAAGAAAATGTGGTGGGGAAGGTGGTGATGGAAATGATAAGTGATGATATGATGGTTGTGGTGGTAATGTAAAAATACGGAAATGATGAGACAACGATGGAACAAACTATTAGATAAAATAAAATAACAAGAAGAATAAAAGGAGATATCCTTACCTGATCTTCGCCGGATTGGCGGAGCAGCTACGCTGAACTCCTGTCGTCGCCTCGATCCGATTGGCGAAATAAAATCGGAGAAGCTACGCGAGCTCGACGGGGAACTCGTGACGCGGAGTGGAGCTCCGCGGATCTCACCTGAAGGAGGTCGTCGCTTGAGGACGATGCTTCGCAGCTGTCACCAATAAAACACTCCAAGCTCTCTCCTTATTCTATAAGAATGGTGGATGGGGAAAAAATGAGGATGTACAAAAGAATATAAAGAGAAGAGAAAGGGAAGTTAGAATGGTGGTGGTGTTGAATGGGAGGTTAAATTAGTGATGGGGTTGAATGGGAAGTTAGATGAATAATGGTGTTGAATGAAGACTTGGAGGTTATTATAGAGAATGGGAAAATAAATAAATAATGATATAAAGTATGCTACTTTAAATACAACAAAAATAAAGAGGGAAAAAATGGTGAATTTACAAGTGAATACATACAACATGTACATTTTTTGTTTTGCTTTTCTTTTTATATTTTTTTTGTCTTTTTAATAGTAGCTATGTACAATAGGAAAATATAATAAAATAGTACAATCAAAATACAAGACCACAATGATTTTTTTTGGATTTTTAGTAATTAAGAAAGATAAAATAAAAATGAAGAAGGAATGAATATATACATAATATACAATGTACATCTAGGTCCCAAAACCCAACTTTTGCAAACGAGCTCCGATTTTAATGAAACCACTTCCGTTGGATAGATAATTTTCTAACTTGAACTTTAAAAGTGAATTTGGTGAATTTGGAGTTCATACGGAGCGGGAATTTAGCTTGGAAGTTGGTCTTTACGGCTTTTTCCCATTGGGATCTAGGAGTATTTATTTGAGATATAGTTTGTTTTGTATTTTTGTATTTTTATGTACATTATTATGAACAAGTTAGAGAAAGAATTAGCCAAAAAGGAGTTGAAATGAATTTATTAAAAATACATGAAATTTTGGGTTATTTACATGTATAAAACTCCTGTGATTTTGCGGCTTTTTTTATGTTAATTTATTTTATACAATCCAATATACAATAATTAGTATGTTTTATTTACAAGAGTTATTTTGTTAATTTATTGATTTTATGGATATTTATTAGGGAAATTACTCGTGGATTTTGCTAAGATCAAGATATTGAGATGATGAATCGTGGATTCATCACCCCCCTATACTTAAACTTTGCTAGTCCTCGAGCAAATAAAGAATGAATAAGTTAGGTTAACCCCTGACTGTGCATGTGAAAATAAGACTTGATCCGTTCAAGAACTCTCGGTTTTAGATATCCTAAAATTCTAAGCTGAACCAAGCTCTAGTCAAAAGGTATCCAATTTCCCTAATCATCAGACTCTCTTTGTATACATATATAGTAGGGATATGACTTTAAGTGTTGACCGCAGTTACAAGAGTAGAGTCACAACGTCACCCAAGGTTCCAGTCCAAGAGACTCTCGTAAGGACCCGATCCTCAACACTAGGGAATAAACCATTTCTTGCATCCAATCCACCGTCTCTTTAGTTGTCAGACTTGAAAGTGTAGATGGAAGGTCAGTTGATGGAGGGCATAGGATTGTGTCATTTCTTCTCTCCCTCTCATTGGAACAAGGATCCTCTCGAGTGCCTTATTACTCAACGCATTTTTTTTGGTGTTGATCAGTGTGTCCGTCAAGAGAAGTTGGAGTCGTCTGCACTTGTTTTCCTGGGAGTACACCGGGGTGTGTCTTTTTTGAGTATCTATTATACCTTCTACACCCAGACTTGTAGCATTTACGATGCAGAGCCCTTTCTTGGTGCAAGCCCGACTCCGGGTCCTAATAGTGGTGGTCCAAGTGGACACTTTGAAATGGTTGGGAGCGCTCGCCTTTGGTGGAAGCTCTTTGATATTTGACTTTGTATGGAATGAGAGCTTTTCTTTGACATTTCATTGATTTGTAGTATTTTTGGCTAGCTCCACTGCTTTTACCAAGAGTTGGCGCACACTGATCAACATTTTTTTTATTTTATCACACCCTGGCACATAGGTAAATGTCAAGAGATAGTACAAGAACCATGTTCTCATACTGGCTAAAGATGCTGACACTCAGGTTTCATGAAGCCTTCATTGATTTTATCCCATCCTCGAGCATCATTAAATCAAGTCCAAACTCAAATCCCTCATCCCAGATCCTCAAGTGAAATTTCAACTCATCTCATCATAACTGCAGTCGTGTATGTGAGGTGCTGATCATATTCTTAAGGTAGAGACTAAGCATGCAATATAGCACACAAATCTTTCAAACTAGGGAAATGTGAATAATTACGTCCAAGACCCTAATGACTAAGGCAGGTTAACTCAAAATCTCAAGAGCTCATAAACCAAGTGTTCTTGAACATCACTAGTCTTGTGTGAAAGTGAATGTGTCAGGGGTTAAATCAACTTATTAGTTAGTTTTTTTTTTATGATTGATTGATTTTTTTAAGAAAAAGTTTTTTTTTCAAACAAAGGCAAAGAATTTTTTTTTCTAGACAAAGGCAAAGAAATCTCTTTTTTTTATCATTTTTTTCTTTTTTTTCAAGTTTTTTTTGTTTTGAAAAAGATAAGTAAATAAGAAAAGACTTTTTTTTTTTGAAAAAGGATTTTTTTTGAAAAGTTTTTTAGCAAATAAGGAAAAAGAGTTTTTTTTTTAGAAAAAAGTTTTTTTACCCACCCCATAATTATTGTATAATATATACAAAAATACGTGAAAGTACGAGCTATGGGTAAAGTATATATGTAATATATACACGCCCCCCTATACTTAGCATGTGCTATGTCCTCATGGCACAAGAAGCGAGAAAAAGACATAGCTCGTGCTAAGCGTAGGATGGCTAAAATAATAAACAGAATAGAAGTTGATCCGCCCCCCCTATACTTAGGCTCTGGACAGCCTAAGTGTAGAAGAAGAGCAAAAATGGGGCGGACGAGGTCAAGAGGAGAAATGGATGAGTAAATACACACGGCGGGCATCGGCTCCCCCTATACTTAGGCTCTTGGTAAGCCTAAGTATTGGACAAGAGTAAGTGTGAGAACCGATGTGATCTGGAGAATATGCAAAGAAGGGATAATGTACAAGAGTGATTGAATCTGTATAGGGATCAAGAAGGTTTGTGACGGACCTTCTTGCGGGAGCGAGGGGGTGGATAGTATACATATGTGTCGCTGTCAGAATCGTTCGTAGAGGAATAATAGTGAGGTGTGGGGAACGTCCAACGAGGGTCGACACACGGCTGCTTGCTCAAATATGGCTTCAGAACAGCCGAACTGAGCTCACTCATGTAGATCACCTCATCCGGACCTGATGAGGACTCCTCAGAAAGTTCCTTCTCTGGAACCTCGAAGGTAACCTTCTTAGTCGGTTTTCTAGAATCTGAAGCATCAAGAGGAAGAGGAGATTGATATGTCTTAAGGAGTTCGGGGGAACACCTCAAGGAATCAACACTCGTCTTCTTCTTACTAGATGACCGACTAGAGGATGGAGCAACCAATTTATCAAGATTAGTCAATTTGGTCCCAGTTGTCTCCTTTGATGTATGTCCTGGATGTGGCGTGTGTGAGGTTCTGACCAGAGGTTCATCATCAGATGAGTCACCATATGCATTGTAATACTCCTGCAGGGTCAGCACACGTCTCTGATAAGGCACAGTATTCTCAGTTGGCTTGACATTGTTGGGTTCTTGTGTCGGATCATCTAGATGATCAAGGCAATCCACAAAGGTCATGTCCGACTCAATGATAGCTTCTGGTCGTGAATCCTCTCTAGAAGCTGTCGCGGTGGTGGTGCAAGCAGTAGGCGGTGTGTGGTTGTAGGGAGTCTCTAAACCAATGGTCGTCTGGACAGTCGGTATCTCAGGTGTAGTAGAGAGACGGGACTCAACTGTCTCTCGAAGGTCACGATTGTCTGCAACTTTATGGGTTACCTTGGAATATCGTGTGTCCTCAAAGATCGGGTGAGGTCGGAGTGCTCCCAATGCAGAGAAATCGATCTCCCGAGTCTCACAATCTATAGTTGCCTTAGCCAAGGCTAAGAACGGCCTCCCAAGAATGATCGGAGACTGGGTGAACTCTCCTCGGTGTTCAATATCAATGATCGTGAAGTCTATCTCCAGTAGAGCACCTTGGAAAGTAACGATGACTGAAATGGTTCCTCTTGACCGTTTAATGGATCGATCTGCTAACTGAATGATCTCTCTTGACTTCTTGGCAGATCCGAGTTTGAGCTTGGCGAACACGGAGGTCGGGAGGATATTAATTGGTAAGTCATCATCGATTCTTGCATGGGTGAATGTGGTATCTTTGATTTCACAATCAAACCTAGGCAACCGCTTTACTCTGCGGCTCTTGGTTTTTCTCCCTATCATCAAAGATGTGGCCATAGACACTATATGTATCTCAGTCCTTGTTCTCTTATTGCCCGACCTTTTAGGCATCAATTTACTTCTCACAAATCTTTTAAGGTCGGGAAAGTGCTCAATGGCCATTATTAATGGAAGCTCAAAAATCAACTTTCTATCCAATGCTTCCCTAACCGCAGGATCCAATTTTTTTAGATCATTTCCTTTTTCAATTTTTATGGTATTTTCTGAGTTTTCAATTTTTTTGGTCTTTTTGGTAGGTGAAGGAGGACTAGGAGAATGTACAGACTTTGGTTTGGAGGGAAAGTGGTTAGTAGAAGAGGGAGGTAGAAGGGACTCCAGCTGTACATGATGTGTGGTCAATCCGATGTCTTCCAGGTTTTCAATATTCAATCCGCGAAATCCATGATCCACATTCCTACCTGGACTCTTGATCTGTCTACAAATATCATCCTCCAATTTCTCATTACTCATCATGAGAGAAGTCTGCTCAGTTGGAGGATACCGCTGAGAACTTGGGATCTTATACTCAACACATCTTGACTCAGGCGTGTAATGCTGGGTTGAGTATGACCCATCTGTATGGCAGATGTTGGTCGGAGCCTCATAAGGTGGAGTCAGTAGACAGGGGGTATGTAGATCGGTCTCATGAGTCCAATCCCCTGTATATGTCGGCTCTCCGAATGGGTGATATGAAGGTTGGTCAATGTGGTCTCTATCACTCAGGTCAATTAAGTCAGGAAGATCGTTTGGTGTAGGCCTCTCCATTCGGTTAGTTTGTTCGACCGTGTTGTACCCAAAGTTCAAGTCAGGATGTGTATAGGTCAAATGTTGTCCGATCCTAACTCGAGGTGAAAATGAGGTATGAGGGGGCAACTGATTCTGCCAATTATTCATCTCAGCAGTGGCTTGCTCTGTGATTTGTTCCTTATTTCCAGCAAGCGGACGAGAATATGGGTAGTCAATCCAGGGTGGTTGTGGGTCAGGGAGGTAAGAATGTGAGGTAAGTGAGAAGGATGAAGAAGTGGAGAAGTCAGTCGAAGTTCTGACTTCGCGATCAGGGTATGGGTATGAAGAGGAATAAGAGGGTGGAGATGATCGGAATAAGGTCGATGAAGGATGACGTGGATATGATGACCAATATTCTGACATCTTGGAAGGGAGATGGGAGAATGAAGCGGATCAAGGAAGAAAGCGTGCAAGTGCACCGAATAACACACAAGACAAACAAACACAAGAGCAAACCCTGAGTTCACCTACTCAACACAGTGATGGTCGCAAAAGTCCGACCGTTTATCTTTTCAGTTTTAATTAGGTGATAAATCAAGATATAATTCCAATTACGCAAGGCTCAAAAGTAGGTTTTGGGCACTATCCTAGGGATGCGTCCTCACCTCTCAACAATCACAATTAGCCAAGCATACAATGAGGGTTTTACTCTCCCAAAACAAGTGTTAGTTTTAATCAATTTTTTTGGTCAACTCTGATTAGCAGTCCCGATTTTAATTTGGTTATCACTTGATTAGTCCAACAAACAAAGCACGCCTAACGATCAGTCCCGATTTCCTTTTAACCTAAGTTTCAAAAACCAAGGGGAGGGAGTCGAGAAAAACCGATGCAAATAATGAAATCAATGATGCATGCCCAGTTCAGAAGACTTACAGTGATCCTCGCGCTCTACATGCGGGATGCAAGGCAGAATTGAAATTTTATACTAAATGAATGCAAACGAGAAAACCGTTCCTAGACAGGCAGTTCTATTAGCGAGTGATGAACAAGTTAAATTTGACTAATAGTCCAGCGGTCTAAGTGCGTCTCGTTAAATGTGATGTGTGGTCCTAAAAGTTACGAGTACAAGCAGTAAAGATATTCTAATAAAATGCTCTAAGAGCCGCAAGTGCAGGTCCTATTCTACGTCAAGCAACCACACGACCACAAGAGGGTCCAAAGTCCAGTCCGGATACAAGCGCGAGCTCTCAAACAAGAGCCGCTGGAAAGTGCGAATTAACTAATTACAACAATTTACAAAAATTCTCTCGAAATAAATAATTTCTCTTGCTCTTCAGCAGTCGGCGCGCGTCGCGTCCGTCGACCTCCGATGCACTCCAAGTCCACCGGGCCCTCGCAAGGAAAAATAGATTTATATTAGAGAGATAAACAACAAAATATATACAAGAATATGAAGACAAATAATTGAAAGGAAATGGATTAATTACAAGTGGGCTCGGGGGTCAGACTACCTGAGTAAATGGAAAACTAAATCCAAATTTTTAAATTAATCCCTAAGCCGTTTGCCTCCCCGACAACGGCGCCATCTGACGAGTCGCTAAATACGATATTTAATTTGTGTTCGTTGTAATACGTGTACCTAACGATTCGGTCAGAACCGAGAGAAGATCTCCGTGAAGAGTGTCTCGGCTTTAATTTATATCCCGGGCAAGTCCGGGGTCGAACACAGGGAGGCAAAGGAACAACTTGAGGTTTAATTTTAAAATAAAGATCTAGATTTCCAAGTGGTATTTTTTAGATTTTTTTATGCAAATAGAATGCAAATGCAAGTAAATTACAACACTAAGAAAACACACAACAAGGCCAAATTAATTTTAATGTCAAATTAATCCAATTCAGCCAAATTATATTTTTCCTAGAGTCCTAATCCAGAGATGAATGCAAGGTACTTTTTTTGAAATTTTAGGGGTTAAAATGCAACAAGGAAAAATGCACACTTTTTATGGGTTTTTTCGCAATTTCTCACACAAACAGTAAACAAAAATCATGAAAAAAATTACTGGAATATAAACATGATGCAAAGAGACTACAGTAATATTTTTGGATTTTTTTGACAAGTTATGAATTTTTTATGTATTTTTTAGTGGAAACAGAGTGACAGTGAGTAATTAATTCCTAATTAATCCATGTTATCAAATTAATCAAAGTGCAAATTATCTCAAGTAGATATTTTCATGTGGCATACAGGAGACTTTAAATTTCGCAAAAAAGATATACGTGGATTTAATTAAAAATCATATACTAATTTCACTCTATGATTTATTTCAGGCACAAGATAACTCAAATAGACGTGAAATTTGGACAGCAATTACATCACATATCAAGGCATCACATACAATTTTTGTGGAATTTTTAGAGCAACCGTTTGTGAGATAATAATTTAATGGCACAGAATGAGTAAACTATGCAAAATTTCAATTTGACAATTTTAATTAATTACCCAACTATCATAAAAAAACAAGTAAATAATCACATGATAGAGGATAAGTTGCTCAAGATGATAGCATTTTTCATTAAACAAAAATGTGCATAAACAAGGTCCAAATTAAAGTAGGAACACAGGGGTATCCGTGCAAGTCAGAAATGAAACTAAACAACATCAATTGTTCACAGGGGCACCTTAGTAATTACATGAACTAGTAAGGGAAAATATGCAATTTGTACAAATAAAAAAATTGATGAAAATAACCTTCTTCTTCCTTCGTTCTTGCAGGAGGAGGACCCAAATGGGGGAAGTGGTCGGCGGCTGGAGTGGGGAGGGCGGCGGCCGGCGAGGACGCGCGCGCGGGCGACGACGCGCGGCTGTGGTGGCGCGAAGAGGGGTTCGGCGGTTCTCGCGAGGGTGGCGGCCGGCGCCGCTTGAAGGTGGGGAAGACGCGGGACGGCGTCGCGGTGGCGTCAAACCGCAGGTCGAAGAAGGTCTGGAGGGGCGGAGCCGCTGGGCGACCGCGCGGCTGGCGCGGCGGAGGCGGCCGCACGGCTGTGAAATGGCGGGGTTGGGCGCGGGGGAGCGGCTGAGCCGCTGATGAGAAAGGGGGATGGGGGGGCGGCGGCGGTGCTGACCGCTGCTGCTCCTCGTTAGTTTTTTTATTTTTTTTTGATTTTTTTCTTTTTACTGCTGCAATACAAAGGGACCCTTTTTTTTAAATTTAGTTTTTTTTAGTTTTTTTTAATTTTCTTAATCAGGAAATAAAATGCAAATGAAAATGAAGGTGGACAATGGGGAGATGAATTTGTAGATGCTGTGATGATGATGGAAGTGGTGATGAAAATGATATGATGGGGGTGAATGCAAAAGATAAAGAAAATGTGGTGGGGAAGGTGGTGATGGAAATGATAAGTGATGATATGATGGTTGTGGTGGTAATGTAAAAATACGGAAATGATGAGACAACGATGGAACAAACTATTAGATAAAATAAAATAACAAGAAGAATAAAAGGAGATATCCTTACCTGATCTTCGCCGGATTGGCGGAGCAGCTACGCTGAACTCCTGTCGTCGCCTCGATCCGATTGGCGAAATAAAATCGGAGAAGCTACGCGAGCTCGACGGGGAACTCGTGACGCGGAGTGGAGCTCCGCGGATCTCACCTGAAGGAGGTCGTCGCTTGAGGACGATGCTTCGCAGCTGTCACCAACAAAACACTCCAAGCTCTCTCCTTATTCTATAAGAATGGTGGATGGGGAAAAAATGAGGATGTACAAAAGAATATAAAGAGAAGAGAAAGGGAAGTTAGAATGGTGGTGGTGTTGAATGGGAGGTTAAATTAGTGATGGGGTTGAATGGGAAGTTAGATGAATAATGGTGTTGAATGAAGACTTGGAGGTTATTGTAGAGAATGGGAAAATAAATAAATAATGATATAAAGTATGCTACTTTAAATACAACAAAAATAAAGAGGGAAAAAATGGTGAATTTACAAGTGAATACATACAACATGTACATTTTTTGTTTGCTTTTCTTTTTATATTTTTTTTGTCTTTTTAATAGTAGCTATGTACAATAGGAAAATATAATAAAATAGTACAATCAAAATACAAGACCACAATGATTTTTTTGGATTTTTAGTAATTAAGAAAGATAAAATAAAAATGAAGAAGGAATGAATATATACATAATATACAATGTACATCTAGGTCCCAAAACCCAACTTTTGCTAACGAGCTCCAATTTTAATGAAACCATTTCCGTTGGATAGATAATTTTCTAACTTGAACTTTAAAAGTGAATTTGGTGAATTTGGAGTTCATACGGAGCGGGAATTTAGCTTGGAAGTTGGTCTTTACGGCTTTTTCCCATTGGGATCTAGGAGTATTTATTTGAGATATAATTTGTTTTGTATTTTTGTATTTTTATGTACATTATTATGAACAAGTTAGAGAAAGAATTGGCCAAAAAGGAGTTGAAATGAATTTATTAAAAATACATGAAGTTTTGGGTTATTTACATGTATAAAACTCCTGTGATTTTGCGGCTTTTTTTATGTTAATTTATTTTATACAATCCAATATACAATAATTAGTATGTTTTATTTACAAGAGTTATTTTGTTAATTTATTGATTTTATGGATATTTATTAGGGAAATTACTCGTGGATTTTGCTAAGATCAAGATATTGAGATGATGAATCGTGGATTCATCACCTTTGCGCCCAGCTAGGGGCGTAAAATCTAGCGCTTGTTGAGAGGCACCTCAACATTGTACTCTTTTGTATATACGTGTTTTGTCTTAGTTTGATCTTTCTGTCTTCCGTTCTTGTTTTCACCCCAGGTCTCGCCTAATTATCTTTGTTATACTTAGGATATTCCTCATCCTAAGTATAGGGGGTGGAAACACCGGGTTGTTCATTCGTTCTGTTTCATCACTCCTGTTGTGTTGCCTATACTTAAGGTGCTTCACCTTAAGTATAGGGGGAGTGATGCCCCTCCACCTTGCATATATGCGTCGATTTTCTTCCTATCTTGCTACCCCTGTTTTCTGCCTATACTTAGGGATATTTCACCCTAAGTATAGGGGGGTAGACCCTATACATTCTTCACTCGGTTTTCCCTTCATGTACAGCTTGCTATACTTAGGATTAGTTAATCCTAAGTATAGGGGTAACCACCGAGTTCCTCTCATTCTATTCATTTATTCATTTCTGTACTTAGCCATTCCTTTTCACTTCCCTTCTACTAAGCACGAGTTATGTCTTCTTCATCGCTCTTGATCACTCTGAGGACATTGTTCGAGCTAAGTATAGGGGGGTGTGTATATATTTCATATATACGTTAGCCATAACTCGTACTTTGTGTGAGCGTGTTAATAAATAAAATGGCTAAAAACCTTAAAAATCACAAAAATTAAAAATTTTTTCCTGTAAGTAATCATTCTTTTATTGCACATACATAGCTAGTGTACAAAATTATTGTTATAAAAATGTTTTCAAAAAGTTTTTGTGTCAAATTTGTGTAAATATTTTCTTATCAAAATTATGTATATAGTACAAAATTTTTCCAAAATGTTTTGAAAATCAAAAGTTTGCAAAAATCTTGTGTAAATGTTTGTAAATACTTTTGCAAAACTTGCACTTCATGCATCCATCCATTCATGATTTCAAAACATTTTTCAAAAATTTTGCACGATTGTAAATATTTGTAAATAGCATCTTTGTGTATATTTGTATATAGTTTTTCCTGGATGATAGTTGACATTTAAACTAAGCCTGGAATTAAATTGGGAAATGGAGCTTGATTAAGATCTGGGCAAAATATTCCACAAAGTAACCAATTAATTCATTTAAAATTCCACTGAAATTACAAAAACATGACACGTGGCCCAATAGACAGAGGACAAGTTTCTCATCAAAATGCAACTTTTAAAATCATTTTTAAGAGAGAGAAAAATCAAAATAAAAATAGCGAAAATATGAAAAGATTATTTACAACTTAATCTATTTTTTTTGGATTTTTAATAATGAAGAAAATAAAAAGATAAAATACAGGGGTAAAACGGTCATTATGTACAATGTACAAAAGGGGCCCAAAACCCAAGTTTTGCATACGAGCTCCGATTTTAATGAAACTAGTCTTGTTTCGAAGGTCTTGGAATGTTATTACTTTAAAAGTGAGTAGACCTAAATCGGAGGCTGTATGAGAGAGATATGCACATTTTAATTTTCATGGTTTCAAACTTGGATTGGGGTTTTATTGGTTAGTTTTATAAGTTAGTAATTTTTTGATATTTTTCTTTAATTAGTGTTAGTAATATATACATTATGGAGTTGATTTTATTAGATTCGGAGTTAGTATAAAATATATACAAATAAGGTATTTTAGCTAATATACAGGTGAATATTTACAATTGAAATTGGCTTCTTATTTTATGCAAATATGAATACTAAAATGCAGATATTATCAATGTATGCATAAATGCAAATTATGCGATATAAGTAGAAATATGCCTCTAATTACTCGGGAACAAAGCTCTATTTTCAACTTTTAGATTGGTTAGTTCTTGCGTGGAGGTGCGCCATTTTGATAACCGCCCCGCACCCTATGTTAATTTGGTCAAATTAATGATCCAAATTAAGTTAAAGTCGTTCGTTGCAGTCGGATATGAGAGGGATAATCAAAAACCACTTAAATTAGATTTGAGTTAATTTCAAGCAGTAGATTTTTTTTTACTTGGTGGAAGTCCAAGGTCGAACTCAGGGAGGCATCTGTCTCCTTCGGTCAACTTTTAGTAAAATCCAAGTGTGAGATTTTCGGAGGGAATATTTTTGGTCTTTTTTGGGTTTTTTATGCAAAATCAGGCCAAATTAAATGTTAATTCAGAAAGATGGTTAAATTAATTCCACAAATTATGAAACTTGGCCAGATTATGAAATGGGACGAAATTAAGCTACTCTAATTTTTTTGTAATTTTTAAACACTGAATGAATTTACTGTGAATTAAATATGCAGGCAGGGTGATTTTCACTATTTAATTTTTTATAAATAACAAATCACAATTTCTTCAAGAGATAAAATTATCCTAGATAGCACTAATGATAAGGAATCCAGGAAAATTGACAGATCTTAATTTCAATGTGAAATGTATTTACTAAAATTAAAATGAGAAAATCACTAAACAATTTATTTAGGCCTCGATATGTGTGCAAATGACATGAAATTTTTATGGCATGTTAAGAGTACTGTCCTTAAGCTACTATGAATTTTTGAGAATTTTTGGAATCAAGAGAAATAACTAAAAATTAAAAGGTGTCACTGGGCAAAATATTCCACAAAGCAACCAATTAATTCATTTAAAATTCCAATGAAATTACAAAAACATGACATGTGGCCCAATAGACAGAGGACAAGTTTCTCAACAAAATGCAACTTTTAAAATTGAAAAATGATGTAAGATGCAATCTAGGGATGCGTGCAAACACAGGGGTGTAAATGCAATACAGGAAAATAAAAATACATAGAGTAAATATGCTGACAGGGACGTAAGTGCAATTACCTATTATGATGGGGACTCGAGTGCAATTCCTCCACAAGGCACGTGCTCCTCACGTGGGCTCTGCTTCACAGGGACCTTCTTGCAATATTTGAAAGTTCCAAGGGCCTCCGTGCAAATTTCCCAAGCTGCACGTGCTCCTCACGTGGACGACCTAGGTTCGGATAGTTGCGGAGGCTCGGGGCTTGGCTCGGAGGCTTCTGGAGGTCTGGAGTGAGGTTCGGGCGATCCGAGCCTAGGCTCGGTGAAGAGGTTCGGACCGAGGCTGCGTGGCACGCTGTGGACCCTCGGATCGAGCTCGATCCGATGGATGGTGATGTGGATGCGTAGCGTGACCTCAGACCGTTAGATCTATGCAGATCCAACGGCTACTGGATTCGATGGAGATGGCGACGTGGCAGAAGATCCGCCGCTGGATCAGATGAGAGATCAACGGCTTAGAGCTGCTGCGGAGGAGAGACGCGTGGCGAACTAGGCACTGTTGGATCTAAGTGGATCCAACGACTCCTGTAAAGCTCGGCGGAGAGGCTACGTGGCTCGTTGAGGACCGTTCGATCGACGTGATCGAACGGCAGCTGTACGTCTCCTCCGATGATCCTCCGCCGCCTGCGGAGGAGATGGCGGGGCTCCAGCGAAGGAGCCTGTGCTCCGCCTGTCCTTCCTCGTGCCGATGAAGCTCTCCGACTTGTCGGAGCGATCTCAGAAGACTCGTGGTGTGGCGGCGAAGATGGTGATGGTCTCAGGAGCGGCTGAGGGCTGTCGGAAGTCGCTGGCGATGAAGGTCGAAGACGACTCCGGCGAAGCTCCGACCAATGAGCAGAGTGGTACCTGCAAGTACTAAATACAGAGCCGAAGCTCGTGCGTGCACTCGTGGAGAAGTGAAGGCAATCGGAGAGGCCTAAGGGGTACTGCGGTGGTCCGGCGAAGGAGCTCCGGCCAAGTGGCGGAGCTGGAGATCGAAGTACGGTGATATGCATCGTCGGAGATCGTGCAGCTACCGCGAAGATGGGAGCTTCGACGCGAAGCTCGGCGGAATGGAATGGAGGCGAGGAGATGACCGGAGGCGGAGAATAAAAAGCTAGAAAATCGAAGAAGAAATGAAATGAAGATCGGAGAAGGATGGAGGAGGTTACCTGGGGATTGGAGCTCGGTCTCGAGTTCCAGGGTCGTCGCTCTAGGGATCGGTAGGGTCCCGAGATCAAGCAGCTTCGCTGAGGAGGGCTGCGACACGGCGGAGCTCGCCGTGGATCTCGCCGGAGAAGAAATCGGTCGTCGCTCGAAGAGGCACTCGATTGCTGTCACCAACAGAACGCTCTGAGCTCAGGGAAGCTCTCTGGAGTGGCGAGTGGCTGAAACGATGGTCGGAGAGGGGATATTTAAAGGAGGAAGGTCTCGGCTGGAGTGGAGGTGGCGCGAGGTTTATGGAGTTCGTGGGAGAGAGCTGGAGGTCGTCGTGGGTGACGGAGTGGTTGTCGAAGATCAGGGATGAGTGGGGTTCATCGTGGTGGTGGTGGCGGTCGTCTGCAGTGGTAGATGCGCTGCCAAGAATAGGAAGGGGGTGCGTGTTCCGCAAGGTCGAGATCGTGGGAGAGAGAGCGATCGGAGGTAGGAGACGAAGTCTCCACCGTTGGATCTTGTGATCCAACGGTGGTGATCGAAGCGGGTTGGAGCGGTTGAGATTAGATGATCAGGGCGTGATCGAAGGCTGTAGATTAGCCACGTGTCGAGCTGAAGCGCGCGCTAATGGGCGGCCTGGAATAAACGTGAGGGATGATCGAGCGGCCAAGAAAAGAGGCGGAAGCAGCGGCCAAGATGGAAGCTCTGAAGCGCGATCGAAGGGCGCTCAACGCGACACGTGTCAATCTTCTGGCTAGGGCGCTAACGGGCGGTTAGGATGAGAGATGAAGGTTGATCGTGCGGTTAAAAATAGGGAGCGGATTAAACGGCTTAGATCAAAGGATCGATGGCATGATCAAGCGGACTACACTGCGCCACGTGGAGCGATGGGAATAAGGCGGGAACGAATGGTGCAGATGGGGTTCTTAAGATGATCGGATGGTTGCAAATCGAGGCGAGCGTGGAGGCAGCTAAGCCGTTGGATCTGGAAGGTAATCCAACGGCTGTAGCTGCGGGCAGATGAGGCAAGGGCAGCGGGCTACGTGGCGCAACCAGAGGGCGCCACGTGGCCTGCTGTGATTGGTTGAAAAGAGAATTGAGTGTAGAAAGAGAAGGGGACCGAATTTGGAAAAACTCCAAACATGAATGTTGTAGATCTTGATGAGATCTACAAGTTTCCTGTTGACCAAAGACGGAGATGAGGTCAAGTATGATACAAAAAATACAAAGATACAATTTATATATATATGTAGTATACAAAGTAGCCCAAAAACCCAACTTTCTCATACGAGCTCCAAATTGGATGAAATTAATCTCATTTTAAAGGTCTTTTAATGTGTAGTATTCTAAGAGTGAGTAGACCTATTTTGGAGTTTATATGAAGGAGCTATGGGTATTTTATTGTCCAGGGGTCCTAGGGCTTTATTGACTAATTCGCAAGGGGGATTTTTGGTTTTCTTCCCTATATTATTAACTGAGGAATACATATTATAAGGAAGAGGTTATTTTAGTAAGTGGATATTTCACAAGGGATTTTGGCTTCTTATTTAAATGCAAATGGACTGCTAAAATGTATGTATTATGTATGTATGCATGAATGCTATTTATGCATTATAAAGGGAAATATGCCTCTATTTACTCGGGAACAAGGCTCTATTTTTAACTTTTGAAGTGATGAATCACAGATTCATCAGTCCCATCTGGATGATTATATCCACTTCATCGAGATTCTTAGTTTTCTGAAATAGATGCAATAAATTACATGCATGAACAGAAGAACCAGAATCGATAATCCAACTTCCTTCTCATCCTACGAGAAAGTTGGTTTCAATGATGAAAGTAGATTTTATACATATTAGGGTTTTACCATTCCTTGCAGATTTCATGTAATCTGGGCAGTTGCGCTTCTAGTACGCCGGCTTCTTGCAGTGATGACAGACATCAGTCTTGTTCGATACTATTAGTGTAGAAGCATTAGAATACGAGACAACACATTGACCCTTCTTCTTTTTCTTCTGGGTCGAACCCTTCCGAGACCCTTACTTCCGATCACGCTTCCCTTTGACATGTGCAACTATTGCATTACTAATAGGATTCTCTTTCTTCATTATATCTTCTAAAGACATTAGTGAAGCCATGAGTTCAGCATTAGTCAAATTTAACTTTTTCTTGTGGTACGTTATCACATAGTTATTGAAAGACTTGGGGAGAGACAACAGAATGACGTTGGATAGCATGGCTGCGTCCATCTCAACCTCGAGAGTTTCCAGCTCCAACAAGTAGCCAAACATTTTGATCACATGTTCACAAACGGGAGTTCCTTCCTATATTTTGTAGTGAATCGACTCTTTCATAATATTGTAACGTTGATAACAGTTTACATCACCAAACATCTCTTTGAAATTCAGCATTATATCCTGGAAAGTATCCATTTCCACGTGTTGCTTCTGAAGCACATTGGAGAGGGATCCCAGAATATAACATTTGTCCAATGTATGATCTTCATCATATTTTTCATTGTACTTGATTTCTTCTAGTATTTTAGGTTTTGTGTACTTGTTCTTGGACAACACATAAGAGACATGATCCACATATAGAACAAGATCCAAATTACAGATCCAATCCGAGTAATTTGGTCTGGTCAACTAGTTGACCTCCAGGAGCCTGCTGAGTATGTTCATGGATTTCATTGTCTGAAATTAAGAATGCACTATATTAATGCATATAAATAATTAAATATTCAAAACTAAGTTTTTGATTAAATATTTTTAATCAAATTAATCTTGCCTTTTCAGCCTTGAAAGTTCGTCTCCTTATTCGTTTTCATAACAAGAGATATACTTACCTCCATATCTCAATCAAGATCCAGGATCTCCTTTTCTACCTTTGTTATATCCCAATAATATGAGAAACTATAGCTTAGACAAAAAGAAGCGGAAACTCATTCTTCCTTGCAAGTCCAACTTGTATTTTCCAATTTAATCTTTAACACCCAAGCCCACCACCCTAAGGTGGTGTTGACCCGTTGTTAGTTGAACCAACCATCAACATGATTAGAACTCGCTATATGCACCCAATAAAACCCCAATAATATGAGGAATCGATATGGGATCACTACGCATACAACCTTACTATTTCGAGAAGTAAAGAGACCGATTCATGTGCACTTGTATGTAGAAGTTGTCATTTCGGACATGCGTCTCCTACATATAATTCATGGGTACAAAACCCTTCTCCTTGATGCGAGACCATGGATGTAATTTATATGATCCTTAATATCACATTCAAATTTTAATTAATTATTATGAATCATATTCACATAATTAATTCTTCCAATGGAAATACAACTCTATTTATAAGAGAGTGTTTATTGGATTTAATTAATTTAATCATATTAAATAAATTATCAATCCAATGCAATCAACAACTAATTAGGGTTTCCTTGATATTGCTATATAGTACTACACCATCACAAGTATGTAGTAATTTTAGTAATTAGAGTAAAACTTGACTTACACATATTATTCTTTCTTAAAAAATAGATCTGGTTAGTACACATGAGTTATGTTGAAAGGGAGCATTTCCATAAAATGCAAGACGCTAATTAATAAACCAAACCAACATACTCGGATTAAACACTTTCACCATTCCGATTGAAAAAAATACAAAATAATGCAAATGTACTTGTTGTTCTATTAATCAACTTTGATGACCAGAATTATACCATATAGTATTAACTCAGAAATTTTAGACATATTAAAACAATTCTGAGATCCTAAATTTCTAAGAATATCTAGTAACTATGTTTTGCATGTAAAAGTTATCCTACAACTATTGTAGGATAAACTAGAGTTTTCATGAAACAAACATTCAATAAATAATGATGTTTAATTAAACTTTTTTATAATTATTAGGCATCAAAATTAATCAAGGAAAATTCATAATTTTCATGATTTCCACCGAATGATAAACACACTAATTACAAGGATTTGATGATCTAATCATCATCTGGCCCATCTCCACTACATATGGAATATCCAGGATACACAGAGTCGGAATTGCATAAAATAATTTTGAGATATTTTATGATTTGATTCTCTAATTAATTCAAGTTTTTATTTCATATTTCATTACTACAAAATAGTAAACAAAAATCATTTTCTTATAGATTCATGAATACTTGTAAAAATAATTTCATAACAAGAACTCTTTGAATTTTAATTATGAACTTTTGGTACCAACAATTGGCTGTTGTTTTTGGGACATATTCAGATATTATAAATACATTTAAAATTAAAAAACCACGCAAAGATTGCACAAACAAGAGGGATTTTTTAACGAAAAACCAATTCGAAACTTGCATCCCGAGCAAAACAATGAGTCCTCAAGCATCTGAAATATAAAACCTTGTAGACCTAGGGTTTTAGATCATATCCAAGACCTTAACTTGGCTCTGATACCACCTGAAGATTATGAAAAAACTCTAATCTCATCACGGAAGCGTGAAGATCACATCATATGCGATTAAGAGCGACTAATCATACTAGTTGCTCGGGGAAGTGAATTTAAAAATTCTGAAACAATGAAACTACATGATTCGAGAATACTTATCGAATCATTTAATGTAAAACACAAAGTAGATATAGAAACGTGATTGGATCGAAGCCTCTAAAAGAAGAGATCATCGTCTCAAGTCCGGCCCAACTGAGGAGATGCTTGTGAGAGCTTTGATGAGACATGCCCTTCTCGCAATCCAAGATGTAGATCCAAGCGATGGATATTCTGATTTTTTAAAACCAAATACAAGGTATTTTTTGTGTATAAGAAGCACCAAGGATGATTAAGATCCTCCAGTCGAAGAGACAACATGACGGTTTAGCGACGACGTTAATCCTCTCTAGGTCAAGAGGTGGATGGTGACTCTTGAGAAAGAGTGGGGGCTTGCATGATGAGAATGAGAGAGAGAGAGAGCTTGTGAATTGCTTGTGTGTAAAGGAAGATCCAGGGTTTCCTCTTCTTTTATAATATTTTAGGAGTCCATGGATCACAATTCATGCATGACACAAAATTAATGGTTGAGATTGATTAGTGTTTCTTTCAATGTTCATGATTTTGTTGTAAAATTTTACAACAATAATTAATTAAATTAAATTAATATTGAATAATCATAAATATATATTAATTAAATCAAATCAATATACCATAAAGGATTAGAAAGGAGGCAAAGCTCCTTCCAGTTAAGGGGGCAACCACCTTGAGTCCTAATTCAAGGGTGGTCGTCCACCATACCAATATGCAAGGGCTCTCCTTCAATTTATATGTGATCTCATATCTCATATAATCCTTCATTATATGCAACAATGTTTATTGTATATTATTTCACAAAAGTAATTCGAAATTATTTTCAGACAACTTCAATCATGTCATTGGAAATTGTAAAATTCACATACTTTGTACTTTCAATTAATTTTCTAATGTGAATCCAATTCACACCAATATTTAATTTGTAAATACTATTTACAAATACATATCTCTAATATATTAGAAATCACATTTATAATATATATGATTAATATGAATAGTACTATCCACATTATTCATATCCATGATAACTATATCACATTTACTCATCGTGGATCATCAATCTCATGCATCTAAATAATATGAAACACATTCACATATTCATGATAATTAAAATACTTTTAATTTTCATTTCTCAATGATCGGATATATATTTCATCAAAGGAATTATTCTTGAATTCTTTCAAGAATAATGTGTTTTCTTCATTGATATCTAGAGATAAGGACAGTGTGATTGTACGTTCCATTTATAGTGACTTGGATAATGAGATGATATCTAAAATCCAGATCTCGAGGACCTCTCATAGAAATTAATCTTCTCATCACATCTAAATCATATTCAGATAAATGTCCAACACTTGGACTAAGATCAGATTTCTCTACTGAGACGAGTCACTAAAATACAGACATGTTTCATCATTCCCTCAGAATGGAAGCATCATGGTTATACAATCATTTATGATCACATCACCCTCGAGTATTCCTAAAACCCATACGTTCTACACACTGGAAGATCTAAAATAAACTCGAAGATTTAGATCATTTTTAGACTATCTTCTTCAGATTTTATCATTAAGTTTCTCATTCAATCATTGGGAGTTGGTATCGTTCATATGCTTTCCAAAATAATATATCATACCTGCAAATTCTTGGCATGCTTCTAATGCAACATGATCAAGCTGGGAATATGATCGATCCCAATACCTCATGAGTGAGCTCATGTCTGCCAATTCAAAAGTGAACATGTATGATTCCTTTGAGAGATCGTATTACTCAATGCCCTTGTTATCACACCAGCTCGTTGGTGTATAGATCTTGATTAGATCATCAACCTATCGATCTTCTAAATATACATAATCACACATATAGTAACACATTTGTCTCCGATCAGAGGATGCATGCTTATATTGGGACAACATACAATAAAGGTCTTGATTATCTCAATCTCGTTAAGTCAACTCTTTGACCTAACTTACCTGACATCTTTGAATCTTTGTTCCTATGTAGAGGATTTGCATCAAGAGGTCGGTCAGATATCAACCTATAAAGAAGGATTTACATCTCCTTCTCAGATTGGAGATCATCTCTTAACAATCATTTGATGGTTCTTGATGAGTCCTCAATCTAAATCTTTAGACATCATCCTAGCACTAACCTCTATAATTCAACCATTGAATCAACAATTGTATGATCATTAAGATAGCCATAATACATAACTCTAATTTTACTAAAGGACCGTATAGTGCATTCACTCATTTAATCTCATATAGGGATTGAAATAAACCAATAACATTTATTGATATATCAAAGTTTACAATGACACTTATTGCATAAATGATTCGCCACGAGCTCACATGGCTAACACTAACTTGCATCACCAATAGAAGAATCTGATCTCCTATCATATAGTAGGATAGTAGGAGAGCTTGAGGGAGGCAAACCCTCCAGTCTAGTCATGTACGGATCATCACCTGTAGTGCACACCTCCCACACAAGCATAAAAAAACAATGTTCTTCTCTAGGCATCCCAAGTTATCTACGGGTAGAAGGATGAGCGAGATTTTTGCAAGTGGACTCTCGAGTTTCTTCGTAATCAAAAGGTCCCATTTTTAAGAAGTCACGTCATGTGAGTTAGGGATGCACATGGATCAGATAAAATCCATAATCCGATCCAATCAATGCTATTAGAATGAATTGATTTGGTTTTATCATTCGAATGGATCGGATTGAATTGGAATCGTTCAAATCTGTTCAAGTACGGATTGCATCAGATCTTTATTGAAATAAGATCTGATCCAATCCGATAATCCGTTAATACATATGCATAGATATAGCACGCATATACATACATGCATGCATGCATGCATATAATGTCTATGTGCACCCATTTCCAATTCCTCTATGATCATAATCAATGTCATTCATCTCATTTTCTCTCGTATTAATCTTCAATACAAGTCCTCTTGCTGCCATCTTTTTTCTCTCTTGAAAGCCAAATGTTAAATCTTCAAAATAATAAAGTATGACTATAACCCATAAAATTGTAACCATGTACGATTATCCTCCTAGTCCCCCCTCCCCCGTCTCTCATTTCACTCTTGACTTCCAATATTCCTCTTAGTTCTTTCTCATTCCATTGTGATTGAAGGATATGGTTAGATCCTCAAGCGCATCACGGAAGCGTGAGCGTCGTATCGAATACGACGAAGAACGACTAGTCGCACTAGTTGTTCTATGCAGCGGAAATTAAAATTTTTCATGTGACGAAACCACATGATCCAAGAACACTTCTCGGATCGTTTCGTCTAAACCACAAATAAGTATTAGGGTTACCACTTGAAGCGTGGTTGCGATCGAGTCTCTAAACGAAGAGACCTCCTATCTCAAGTCCGATCCGACGGAGGAGATGTTGCGAGCGCGGGGATGAAACGCGTGCTTCTCGCAATCCATGTTGATGATCCAAGCAGCGGATCTCCTGATCTCGACACACGAGATCCGACGTCTTCTTCACGTGCAAGGCACGCTGAAGTAGATGGAGTTCCACGAGCAAATCATCGGGCAGCATAACGACGACGCTGCGGCGATGGAGAACCTCTCTAGGGCATCCATGGTAGACGGCCATAAGAGGGAGAGAGAGAGGGCGTGTAGAGAGAAAGAGAGGGAGAGAGAGACTTGTTGTCTCTTGTTGTGTAAAGAAGAGCAATGAGGTGCCTCTCCTTTTATAGGGTTTTGGGATCCATGGATCTCAATCCACGGGACAACACAAATCCAATGGCTCTCATTGATTGTGTTTCTTTTAATGGTTAAGATTTGTGTTGGTAAAACCAACAACAATTAATTTAATTTAAATTAAATATATGTTGATAAATCAACACAATTTAATTACAAAATTAAATCATCAATACATGGAGATAATGGAAGAGAGAAAGCCTCCTTCCATGTGGAGAGGGGGGACGGCCTCCCTTTTCTAATGGGAGTGGTGGCCGTCCACCCTCCTCCATTAGGAAGGTGGCTATTTCATCTTTTATGTAATCTCCATTATTTTTTGCAAATTATTCTACAAAAATAATTCACAATTATTTTGTAGACATTGCAATCTTGCCATTGAAAAATTTGTGAATCATATTCACAACCCAAAACAAAATGTAAATTACATTTTCAATTCAATGTCCAATATGAATCCAATTCACATTAACATTTAGTTAACAAATGTAAATTACAAATAGCTCTCTCTTATATATTATAAATCACATTTATAATATATATGACTAATACGGATATTGCTATCCACATTATTCATATCCATGATAATTAAATCACATTTAATCATCTTGGATCTCTATTCTCTTGTTCTCAAATAACATGAATCATATTCACATTATTTACATCTTTGATAATCAAATCATATTTAGTTATCTAAGACAACTCTTTTTATAATATGAATCGAATTCATATTAATCATGATAATTAAATCACATTTAATTATCCATTTTCTCAATGCTCGGATACATAAATCAACAATAGAATTATCCATGAACTCCTTCAAGGATAATGCGTTTTCTCCGCAGATACTTGGAGATAAGGACAGGGCAATTGTATTGTTCCACGTACAGTGACATGGATATTGAGATCATATCTCAAATCCAGATCGCGAGCCTCCCATAAATGCTTGATTAAATCAAGACCGTAAATCTAATATTCTCATTGTATCTGAATCACATTCAGATCAATGTCCAACACTTGGACCAAGATCAGATCACTTCTCTACTGAGAGGAGTCACTAAAATCTAGACCTGTTTCATCACTCCCTAGGAATGGAAGCGTCATGGTTATACAATCGTTTATGATCACATCACCCTCAGGTATTCCCAATACATGTACATCCTGCATACTGGAAGACTCAGACTAAACCCGAAGTATTGGATCAACTTCATACTGTCTACTTCATGGTTTTATCAGTAAGTTTATCATTCGATCATTGGGAGTTGGTATCAATCATACAGTTTCCAAAAGCGTATATCATACCTGGGTCTTGATCATATACTTTCCAAAAGTATATATCAAACCTACAAATTCAGTCAAGCTTCCAAAGTGAGACGACCATGCGCACGGAATTTGATTCTTCCCAATATCTCATGAGTGAGCTCGTGTCTTCCGGTTCAGTAACTGAACCTATGATCCCTTTGAGAGATCGTATTACTCATATGCCCTTATATGCACACCAGCGCGCCGGTGTATAGACCTTGATTAGGTCATCAACCTATTGGTCTGCCAAATGTACATACTTAGACATATAGTAACACATCTGTCTCCGGTCAGAGGATGCGTGCCTGTATCGTGACAGTATAAGATATAGGACTTCGGTTATCTCGATTTCGTTAAGTCAACTCTTTGACCTAACTAGTCTGACACCTCCGAATCTCTATTCCTATACAGAGGACCTGCATCAAGAGGTCGGTCAGATATCAGCCTTTAGAGAAAGTATTGCCATCTCCTTCTCAGGCTGGAGATCATCTCTTAACAATCATTTGATGGTGCTTGATGAGTCCTCAATCTAACTCTTTAGATATTCATCCAAGCATCAGCCTCTATGATTCAATAACTGAATCAACAACTGTATGATCATCAAGATGGCCATGGTACATAACCCTAATTGTACTAAGGGACCTATTATGCAAATTATGTATTCTTCATTTCAGATTAAGGAGTGAACATTTATTGCATAATGGCTCGCCGTGGGCTCGCATTTCCAACAATCTCCCACTAGCCCAAAGAGCCATGGGCTAATCATTTATACCCAGACTCATGTGACAATCATAGGCTATTTAGAAAATAGCTAGGTAAGATGATCAGTCACTCTGTTCCCAAGAGACTACGCCAAGTCCTTTTACGGCACTTGCATATCCCCAGTAACAGTGCTCGCATCCAATGCAAATGTTACATCTTATGCAACCAATACTCAATTTTGTCATAGTGTTCTTGACATTTTAGCTCGATTAATTATTATAACCAGTATTCCCATAATCCTTATTAGAATACCTTCATTCCCGGAGATCTCTATCTCCTAAGGTATCTAAAGTTAAGACCCTTATAGATCACTATCTACATGGTCTTAAACTTTTGAAGATAAGACTTTGAGATCACTATCTCTAAGTTTCATCATCTTTGAAGATATTGTTATTACTGCAACTAAGTGTTTTATTTCCAAAGTAGGACTAGAAACAGATTACTACTCCTACTGCATGGCAGACATCTGGCTCTTTTGCACATCTAGCATACACTCAGCTTCTCGTAACTGATGCACAAGTGCAAGCAGTTCTAGCATTCACTTCCTCAACTCTTTGAGGTGCTATCCCTTTAGATAGGTCAGTACCATATCTTAAGAGATGGAAGCCTTTCTTGGAATTTTTCATAAAATGGAAGATGTCCAAGGTGTACTACTAATATGACAGTCCCAATACCCTCTTCTCTTTGCTCCTGAACAATTTCAGAATCAAGATCTAAGAGGTATCTTTTGAAATTATATTTCAGGATATGGAATAGCCAGTCTATAAAACACTTATTATCATCCTTATATCATTCCAAATGATTAGGATTTTATCTACATTTAGCACGATGAACACAAAGGCACTCCCACTAAGCTTCACATGGCTCATCAAGATTCTATCTGAAATCATAACAATTATAATTCCATCAAATCTTATGGTCCAACTTCAAGAAGCTTATTTGAGTCCAAAAATGGAGTTCTTTAGCTTGTACATCTTGCTTTCCTCAACTATGAAGACCTGCGGCTACTTTATGTGAATATCCTCAAAGAGGTATTCATAGAGGAATGCAATCTTGACTTACATCTTGAAGATGCAATAGTCAAATTGTGTAGCTAAGGTTAGTAATATTCTGATGGTTTTAAGCATGGTCACCGAAGAGCAAGTCTTATCGCAAGCAATGTCTTCTCTTCCGGTGTGTAGCTCATGGCTACGAACCGTGCTTTGAAGGTCTCCACCTTCTCATCAGGTTCCCTTTCTCTTGAAGATCCATTTACACCTTTACAGGTATTACCCATATAGGTGGATCCTCGAGGGTCCATATACAACACTTGTATATGAAGTCTACGTTAGCACTTTTATTACTAAAATCCATCTTTCCATGTCATGATCCTTAGGAGCATCATCACATGAAGTCCGATCATTTTCAGACTTAACTGACACATGGAATACATCCTCAAACTCATTTGAAGAGGTATTAGTGTTTCATCCTTAATTGTCCTTTTAGTTTCCAATTTTAGGAGCCTCATTATCTTTTCAAGATTAAATGAGTTCCTACACTTCATTTTCATCTTGATTTTCAAGAGTCTCAACCTCTAAGAATCACATTCTCAGAGATGAGATACTTTAAGAATCTCAAGGTCATAAAGTAGGTATCCAATACCATCCTTTATTTTCCTAATGAAGCAGCACTCTCAAGTGCTAGATTCCAACATATATGGAACCTTATTAAGTATATATATTGTAGTCTCTACTACACATATATACCTGGAAACTAAGGGATAATTATGCTAAAATTCATCATTGATAAGATCATGTCACACATGATCCAATTATAACTTTATTGAGTTGAGGTGTGTTAGGAGGATTGAGATAGAAATGATATTCATATCTCCATAAGGTATTCTTTGAATTTATCTAGCAGGTACTTGCTACCAACATTAGATTAAATTCATTTTATCTTTCTTCAGACTTTGGTTCTAAACCAAAAAAAATTTTTTTGAAATCTTTGAACATTTCAAAGGTTTCTCAAGTGAAGAGAAGAAATCTCATATCATACATAATCATCAACAGATATCACATATCCATAATGTTTACTATGATATAGATGATCTGCATACATCAATATGTATGAGATCCTGAATACCTTGACATCTTACACCATTCCCAAAGAAGGGTGTATTGGACACTTTACTTTGAATACAATATTCATAAGTATGTAAGTTTTGAAATTTTAGTCATTCTAAAGTTTCATCTCTTACTAGTCTATTCATTAAATAAATAGACAAATGTCCAAGGCTTGATGCTAGATCATTGTCAAATGATCTTCATCCTCCTATTGATCTTATAAAGGTTTTGATTTTCAGTATTAGAAATCTAAATGAACCATTCATTAATTTTCTAATTTTGTGGAGTCCACTAGATTTTAGATTACTATCTGAAATATTTCCATCATAACTCTTTATGATAGTTCTATCTCAGAATTCATGTTTATTTCCAATATTTAGAAACAAACAATGAGTGTATTCTTATATCTAGGTCATAGAGACATTCTCTAAGACTAAGGGCTCTCCCACTGAAATTAACAAGTCTATCAATCCAACAGAGATTGTTGCAACAATTGCATCAATATCCATGTGGATAACTATAAACCTTTAAGATCAAATTTTCCAGTCTTCTAAAAACATATGCAACCTATTGCAAATGTCTTCAGAAGATTGAGATACAATTATTTGACTTTATCTTATTTAATAAGCAAGTCAATATCAATGATTTATGTAGATTAATCCGATGCTCCATCTGAGTCATTCTCTAAGGATTCTAGACAGACTTGATAGTCATACTATCAACACATCAACTTATTGCAGTATTGGCATTCATCCAACTCTTCGGATGACATATGGAAGTCATAGATGTACACTCAACTCTTTGACCATACTTCTTACTTGGGTCCAACCCATGCTTCCACTGCGCTCCCTTTATCTATAAGCAACCATTGCTTAAGACTAAGGATCTCTTATGTAAGAGCATTTCAACATTTATACATGCTTCATTAAATTCATACAATATGAATATTATGAAGCTTCATGAATGACTAGAGTATAGATAGTATAATGATGACACTCATCATCTACATCCATCTAAACTCTTAAAACATAGGTTCAGGTAGGTACTCAAACAATTTGAATACATCATCTCTTATAGAGCTACCATTCTACATGATGCAGAGAACCATGTCACTCATGATTGAATGTCAAGAGCACATATGTATGCCAGAATATCTTCATTGATTTTATAAGGATTATTTGACAATTGCGATCATCATCGACATGTTACTTCCAAAGTACATCCAATGAGATCAAGACTATAGAGACATACAAACCCTAGGGTTGTAGTCTTATTATCTATTTAATTGTCATTCCTCATATTATGAGGAAACTTGCACATTGCAACCACATACATTATGTGTCCAACTGCAAGTACAATATCTGGATCATGAGTCCAATCCAAGATATTTCACTAGTTATTATTGAGTATATCATTGAGTGGGTTTTAATGAAGGATTATCTGAAATAAGAAATTTGCATAGATGTATGTATTTATATATATATACATATTTTACTTTGATTTAGGAATTTTTATATCAAAGTTGTCTTGCCATGTCAACATTGAAAGTCCATTCCCTTAATTACTTTCAACGTAAGAGATATACTTACCATTATATCTCAAGCAAGATCTGAGATCTCCTTCCTTATCTTTGTTGCATTCCAATAATATGAGAACCTACAACTCGGATAAAAAGAAGCGGGAACACATTCCGCCTTGCAAGTCCAACTTGCATCTCCCAGTTCGGTCTTTAACACCCAGGCCCACCACCCCTAAGGCAATGTTGACCCGTCATTAATTGAACCAACCGTCAACAGGAATACAACTCGCTATACACAATCCAATATCGCCCCAATAATATGAGGACCCGATATTGGGGTCACTACGCATACGTCCTTACTCTTTCGAGAAGCGAAGAGCCCGATCCAAATGGATCATATGCAGGAGCTGTCACTTCGGACAGGCGTCTCCTACATACAATATCTGGCGACGGAACCCTTCGCCTTGACGGGAGATCATGGATGTCACTTTTGTGATCCTCCACATCATATTCAAATTCTAATTAATCATTATGAATCATATTCATTATGATTAATTCTTCCAAGGGAAATAACACATCTATTTATAATAGAGTGTCTTAATTTTAATTGGATTCTAATTAATCTAATCATATTAAATTAATGATCCAGTTAATATCCAACAAACATTTTTTAATTGTTACTTGAAATTATGGTATTATCTCAAATACGTATTATTTCAAATTTTAATAATTAGAAATACAACATGATTTCTTAAGCATTATACTAACCCTACCCGTTGTCATGGCCAGTACCGACGAGTGGGACGGACCACATACGTTGCAACCCGCAACCCCAATGCTCTCCGACTAGACACCATATCCACCTCGGGAAAGGATAATGCAAAATAGATCATTTTGTACTTGAGATGATCATCGGTTCTTCAACCGAAATTATACCATATAATAATAATCAAAACAATTTTGATTAACATTATAATGAGATTTGCTAAACAAATCTCAAATCCTCTTCAAGCAACATGTTTGTTGGAATGTAGATCATATAGATCATGTAACCAATCTTGATCTAGATCACATCTAATAATTTATTGGTTAGGGCAAAGTCATTTAAGGACATAATTATCATCAAATATTTCACAAATATTTATGCATAATTATTCCAGGAAATTAAACAATTTAATTTCACTTATTGATTAAATGACAATCACTAGGTTCTTGATTAGGAAAGTATTTCCAGCAGTGACCCTCACTTACTAAAAATATCATATCTCAATCAATTTAAATCCAAATTAAGCAAAGTAAATTTCTAAAGTTTGCTAACTTTATTTACAACAGAACCCAAGTGATTTGCATGCATTTCAAGGCGTTTTAAATCCGTAATTAACATCTTAATTACGTCATGATCCGCAGTCCCCGAAACAGTGGATACATGTTCACTAAAATGAGCATATCTAGAGCAAACGGAATCGAAATCACGCAAACTCAGATCCTACGGTTTTCTTATTTAATGGAGAATAAAATCCAATTATTATTTTCGTGTTTAAACAATTTAAACAGTGCCTAAAATAATATCAAAACTGAGATGCGAAAATGAAATGCAAGAAAACTTTCGCAAACCCTAATGAACCCAAGTCGTCCTCGGTTTATGGATCGTATCCAAAACCACCGACCTAAGACTCTGATACCACTTGAAGGATATGGTTAGATCCTCAAGCGCATCACGGAAGCGTGAGCGTCGTATCGAATACGACGAAGAACGACTAGTCGCACTAGTTGTTCTATGCAGCGGAAATTAAAATTTTTCATGTGACGAAACCACATGATCCAAGAACACTTCTTGGATCGTTTCGTCTAAATCACAAACAAGTATTAGGGTTACCTCTTGAAGCGTGGTTGCGATCGAGTCTCTAAACAAAGAGACCTCCTGTCTCAAGTCCGATCCGACGGAGGAGACGCTTGCGAGCGCGGGGATGAACCGCGTGCTTCTCGCAATCCATGTTGATGATCCAAGCGGCGGATCTCCTGATCTCGACACACGAGATCCGACGTCTTCTCCACGTGCAAGGCACGCTGAAGTAGATGGAGTTCCATGAGCAAATCATCGGGCAACATAACGACGACGCTGCGGCGATGGAGAACCTCTCTAGGGCATCCATGGTAGACGGCCATAAGAGGGAGAGAGAGGGGGCGTGTAGAGAGAAAGAGAGGGAGAGAGAGACTTGTCGTCTCTTGTTGTGTAAAGAAGAGCAATGGGGTGCCTCTCCTTTTATAGGGTTTTGGGATCCATGGATCTCAATCCATGGGACAACACAAATCCAATGGCTCTCATTGATTGTGTTTCTTTTAATGGCTAAGATTTGTGTTGGTAAAATCAACAACAATTAATTTAATTTAATTTAAATATATGTTGATAAATCAACACAACTTAATTACAAAATTAAATCATCAATACATGGAGATAATGGAAGAGAGAAAGCCTCCTTCCATGTGGAGAGGGGGGACGGCCTCCCTTTTCTAATGGGAGTGGTGGCCGTCCACCCTCCTCCATTAGGAAGGTGGCTATTTCATCTTTTATGTAATCTCCAATATTTGCAACAACTTTTTTTTGCAAATTATTCTACAAAATAATTCACAATTATTTTGTAGACATTGCAATCTTGCCATTGAAAAATTTGTGAATCATATTCACAACCCAAAACAAAATGTAAATTACATTTTCAATTCAATGTCCAATGTGAATCCAATTCACATTAACATTTAATTAACAAATGTAAATTACAAATAGCTCTCTCTTATATATTATAAATCACATTTATAATATATATGACTAATACGGATATTGCTATCCACATTATTCATATCCATGATAATTAAATCACATTTAATCATCTTGGATCTCTATTCTCTTGTTCTCAAATAACATGAATCATATTCACATTATTTACATCTTTGATAATCAAATCATATTTAATTATCTAAGACAACTCTTTTTATAATATGAATTGAATTCATATTAATCATGATAATTAAATCACATTTAATTATCCATTTTCTCAATGCTCGGATACATAAATCAACAATAGAATTATCCATGAACTCCTTCAAGGATAATGCGCTTTCTCCGCAGATACTTGGAGATAAGGACATGGCGATTGTATTGTTCCACGTACAGTGACATGGATATTGAGATCATATCTCAAATCCAGATCGCGAGCCTCCCATAGATGCTTGATTAAATCAAGACCGTAAATCTAATCTTCTCATTGTATCTGAATCACATTCAGATCAATGTCCGACACTTGGACCAAGATCAGATCACTTCTCTACTGAGAGGAGTCACTAAAATCCAGACCTGTTTCATCACTCCCTAGGAATGGAAGCGTCATGGTTATACAATCGTTTATGATCACATCACCCTCAGGTATTCCCAATACCTGTACATCCTGCATACTGGAAGACTCAGACTAAACCCGAAGTATTGGATCAACTTTATACTGTCTACTTCATGGTTTTATCAGTAAGTTTCTCATTCGATCATTGGGAGTTGGTATCAATCATATAGTTTCCAGAAGCGTATATCATACCTAGGTCTTGATCATATACTTTCCAAAAGTATATATCAAACCTACAAATTCAGTCAAGCTTCCAAAGCGAGACGACCGTGCACACGGAATTTGATTCTTCCCAATATCTCATGAGTGAGCTCGTGTCTTCCGGTTCAGTAACTGAACCTGTATGATCCCTTTGAGAGATCGTATTACTCATATGCCCTTATATGCACACCAGCGCGCCGGTGTATAGACCTTGATTAGGTCATCAACCTATTGGTCTGCCAAATGTACATACTTAGACATATAGTAACACATCTGTCTCCGGTCAGAGGATGCGTGCCTGTATCGTGACAGTATACGATATAGGACTTCGATTATCTCGATCTCGTTAAGTCAACTCTTTGACCTAACTAGTCTGACACCTCCGAATCTCTATTCCTATGCAGAGGACCTGCATCAAGAGGTCGGTCAGATATCAACCTTTAGAGAAAGGATTGCCATCTCCTTCTCAGAATGGAGATCATCTCTTAACAAATCATTTGATGGTGCTTGATGAGTCCTCAATCTAACTCTTTAGATATTCATCCAAGCACCGGCCTCTATGATTCAATAACTGAATCAACAGCTGTATGATCATCAAGATGGCCATGGTACATAACCCTAATTGTACTAAGGGACCTATTATGCAAATTATGTATTCTTCATTTCAGATTAAGGAGTGAACATTTATTGCATAATGGCTCGCCGTGGGCTCGCATTTCCAACAGTGATTGTCTTATTGCATAAAAATATTCCTCTTAGTACATCCCATTGGTACCTCCCTCATGATGTCATCGCTCGTCTCATACAATGTCATCCCACTCCCATGCGTCACCATTTGTCCCCAATATGCTACCACTCTTCTATTATTCATTAAAAGAGATAGCTTCTGGGATAGTTGCCTAGTACATTTGATAGTTAAACTTGACCCCTTTACTTTTTTATATTTTACTTTCTCTACATTGATATATTATTGTAGGGATGAAATTGGATTGGTTACATAATCAAATGTACCACGCCATCTAAGAATAAATAAGCATTACTTCAATTCCTTTCATTTTGATATACGATTTTGATTCATATTTTCATAAAAATATGTATATTTTAGCATAGGTACAATCTTACAAATAAATTATATTTCAAGTTTAATTTAAATGAGAGGTATGTTTCTCATGTGATTGGCTATATTTAAGTTAATTTTGTCTTAGATATTGATTATGATTTATTAATGAAATATTATAAAGCTTTGAAGGGTGATCTTGGAAGTGGTTAGGTTAATCATGGACTTCATCAATATCCGACTATAGAGATCACTCTTTTATTTATCTAAGTCGTTTATGTATCCTTCTTTGGTAACTTGTATTATTTTTATTTGAATCATTTGTTGAAACCAATTGTAAAAAAACAAACAAATACATCATTTATAAGAAGAAATTTAAATTTCAAATTCAATATAACAATTTATTTTGAGTGTGTGGTCTTCACATTTTTATAATGGATTATTGGAATACTTCAACTTTCATTTGATTAGATCTTTCTCTTTTTTACATTTATTCATCTTATCGATTTTGAAGATATTATTCAAATATCGAGGGCTAGTGGGCTATACAATACAAACACGAGAAAGTAGATTATTGAGCGGGAAAATGTAAGTATAAAAAGCCAATGCAATCCATAATCTGATGGATTGAATGAGGATTGGATTGAAGTATTTGATGGAGTGCATTGGATTCGAAAAAAATAAATATATTAAGATTGGATTGGACACAGATTGAGTTAAAATCCGATCCACGTGCACTCCTAATGAGAGTTATGTGTTGCCATTTTTGTCGAGGAAGCCCATTGGAATTTCAGGAATTAGACGTGCACAGTCAACTCAATAAATTGCAAATCAGTCCCCATGCAGGGACCAAGATATGAAGTTTTGAGTGTTTTCTATTTCAGTTGTACTCCTATAAATTGAAGACCTTTTGGACATTTTAGAGACTCAGGCTTTGATTGAGTTGTTTTAGGGTAGTTAACTAAATAGCCCAAGAATATCTTTCGTTTCGCATTTTCCTCTTGTATTGTTTTATTTTAATATTAAGTTCTACAAATACTAATTTTTATGTTTATAATGAGATCGCAGATGTGTAGTATTATTATTTTATTTGGAACGATTCATTAGACAACTTGCTATGTTGGTCATGGTAAAGTAGCGTCACCGAGAAGGTAAAATGCAAGTCTATTAGTAGTCTACCTTGAACTAAAAATCTAATAAAGCCTTATGATATGCATGACTAAATACTTCTAACACCATATTTGTACAACAAAATAATATCGTAAATTTATTCTCTCTTCATTAAATGACCTGATTCACTTTTTACGTAGATTCCGCGTAATTAAAAAGATGCCCGTAACGAGTTATTTCCCCGAATGGATACCTCTCGGAAAGTATTTCTCAAAATGAGTACGGACCGAAAAAATTTTCCAGAATGAGGATATATCAACAAACCATTTGCCGCTTGCGAACGTGACACGACAAATGATTTGCCGCTCACGAACGTGGCGCGACAAACGATTTGCTGTGGTGACGTGGCATCGGTAACAAATCGTTTGTCACATCTTGTGACTCGATCGACGAGATGACGCAGTCTTCAACGCCTGTGGTATGAAGCATTTCGATGCACAACAAACGATTTACCATCAATGTCACGTCACAATGATAAACCGTTTGCCATATCATGTCTTAACATAGGGTGAATATGGCAGGTGGCTTCTATCGTCTGCTAGCACCAATTTGTTAACCAAAGAAAGAGGTTACTCATCCTCTCACAATAAGCACAATACTATCACAACCTCGCTGCCATCCACAGACAACAAAGGCTACACATATGTATATAAATAATAAAAGATACAACTACTCGAAAGAAAATAGAAAAAATTAAAAACACGCACCACGTTTATGATACGGTAATCACTAATCATAATGCTACCTTACTCATAGAGCACCGTCAGATCTGCGGTGGTTTTTTAGCTTTCCTGATGGACCTGAACGTCCGGTCCACCATATCCATGAGGCACCGCCGAGACTCAAACGCCATCTCCGCCCGCTTTGCTTCCAGCTCCATCACATCTTTCTCGAATTCCCTCATGATCTCCATCCTCCTCTTCTCGATCCTCAAGAATCCCTCCTCGAACCTCATCATCACCGACGCTATCTCGCTCAACGTCTCGTCCCTCCACGCCGATTCCTCCTCCCTTCCGCACCTCATCCTCTTCGCCGTCGCCCCACCCGCGAATTCACCCCCTCTCTTCGAGCTGCTGTTGTTCAAAACAATCACCTCCTCCTCCTCATCCTCCTCCTCCTCGTCTACATCATCGTCATCTATGTCGTCGGTTTCGTCAGGTTCGGGGAGGTCGGGCTTGGACTGCGGAGGGGGGCGGGCGGAGATTGGGAGTGGGCCACGTTCGAGCTGGTCCATGAGTTCGAAAAGGGGCCAGCGCGAGGGGAGGGGGCGCTGGCGCTCATCGCGGTAGCGCTTGCGGAGCTTCTCCATCTTGTGGCGGCACTGGATACCGGACTTGGATGGGGTTGTTAGGCCACAGCGGGAGGCAACGTCCGTGGCCACGCTTTCCCACTGGTGGGACCGTAGGAGGCCGCGCTTGAGGGAGTACCACTTCTCCTCGTATGCCTTGATAAGGCTGCTGGTCTCGAGGTCACTCCAGGGCGGGCCCTTGGTGGGCTTCTTCTTCAGTGGAGGGGCGGGAGGCGGAGGAGATGGGCTCATGGTGGGAAGGGAGGAGGGGATGTGGCGCGAGGGTTTGGCATTGGGATGGCTTTTAATTGGTGGCGGTGATGGTGGGGGGAGTGGGTGGGGGTCGGGATGATGGTGGTGGGTGGGTGGGGTGGGTGGGTGGAGATGGGGAAGAGGTGGTGGTGGTGTCGAGTGGTGGGGGTAGTGGGTGGGCTTGGAATTGGAGGTTGAGTGTGGGAGAGCGTGACAGCTGCGGCCCCACGGCCACTTACGGATGGGTGGGTGTTGGGATGGTAGAGTTAGCTGGGGCCGGACTTATTACAAATTCCGCACCGTTGATTTGTCTTGTTAATTTTTAATTTCTTAAAGACAATGAATAAGATGAATAAGGAAATTTTATATTTATTCATTCCTTTGAGGGACAATGGAAGAATTAGCAAAGTTAGGACTTACCGAAAGGATCTTATTTTAGCTGTTCAATCTAATATGAACGAATTATACAATTTCTCAATCTATTATAATCTATTAAATATTCAAATCCAATTCAATCTGAATTATGGATACGATTGAATTTGATCGGATCAAATTTCCATATTAACTATAACGGTCTATCCTCGTGTTAGTAGCACTTAACATTTTGATTATATTTTGATAGATGCAAAAGGTGCCATTTATTGCACGGAATCTATTATGATGAAACTCAATTACAATACTTATATATGTTGTAACCGGAAGGTAGCACACATCTAGATAAGAACTTGATCTACGAGAAACAAAGTCAATATCTATTGTATCTTTTGCATTTTGGAAAGGGGGTTGTATCTCACATCATGAGGGAATAATGAAACAAGTAATGCGACAACAGGGAGGTCGAATTAGAGCATATGTACTTGATCAAAGATGTAGTAAGCTCTGATCGAAAAAGAGACGCTAGGTCGTTATACTACTTGTGAGATTGCCTAGAACTTATGAGACAATTAAACCACCCATCTCTTAGTTGGGGTGGTTTTAATTGAAATTCACTTACTGATTTAGAGGAATGATTCATGCTAATAAATAACAATGATGATGGCGACGAGTTTACAAATGTAGGCTAGCCATGTATCTACTTTTCAAGGCCTAAGAAATTTAATACTAATAAATTACATAATTAAATCATTTTTGTAATAAAACATAGGTTGAATTCACCTTATTCGATATATTATTATCCTATTTTACATTACTCCCATACAAATTAGAAATGGAATTCACATTACAATCCTAATTTTTGAGATATCTTTCATGTAAATATTACACATATTCCACTTCCTTACTTTAGAAGAATATGATCATCTCTTACATTATTGATTTATGAAATAAATATGAAAGCTACCTTTATAATCAAACTTTTGACAATTATTTGTGCTAAATTAACATTTTTTGTTTTTTTGTAATTTATCTATAAGAGTTTAAGAAATAAGATGATAAAATGATGGGTTGATTTAAAACGTGTCTTCTCAATCATTAAAATTAGCACCGCACACGGTGAATAATATTTATAAATTACATTACATTTTTTTGAATAACATGAGGGTGACCTTCCGAGATGGGATTCACCTCAAGAACGTTGTATTAATATAATAAAAAGTGTACATTAGGCAGTGATCCAGAAACGATATAGAGAGTTACAGTGGGCGAGTATATTCTCCAGATAAAACATTTGATTTTTGAAAATGGGATCATTCCACCCCCCCCCCCCCCCAAATCGTCCAAAGGACTGCAAAAGGTAGGGTGCAGTCATCTGTGGAGTTCCCTCCCACCGACCTTACCATCCTCCAGAATTCCGCCATATGTATTGATTTATTACACAAATATGTTTTTTATTTTTACATTTTTTGTGATTTTATTTAAAATGAAATTTTACATAATCCTACCAAATTAAATGATTATTAATGCTAAATATAATAGTTTTATCTCCTACTTACATTTTACAGCAAATACATTATTCACCACAATTTTAATATTATGCCTATATAAAATGAGGTGACTTCAAATACACGGATAGGACCGCAGTATTTCATAAATAATTTACTTCAAATATTTTGAAGGATCATTATCAAAATCTTTATGTGCCATATATGGCATTGTGGATCCATAAGGATCAGTATAATACGAAATCAACACATAAATTTCATATTACTGACATAAAGCTCCGCATTATAACGGCATGGTATAATTTTAAGGGTAAATTACAATTTGGATCCCGAACTATGGATCCGATCACAGAATGGGTTCCGATCTTTAAATTGTAACGATTCGGATCCCGGAGCCATTAATGTACGGCACTTTTTGGGGCTAATGACGGGTATGCCATTGTTTAAAAGTTGGAACCCGACCCCCATTTCCTTCCCAACAAGGGCATATTCGTCATGAACCCTAAAATTTTCATTTCCTAAATGGTTATGGGACCTGAATCGTTACAATTTAAAGATCAGGACCCATTATGGGATCAGACCTATAGATGGGGACCCAAATTGTAATTTATCCTAATTTTAATGGATTTCAACACAATTTTTAACATATTTTCACTTACAATGACGTATACATAAATACATACATACATACATACATATATATATATATATATATATATATATATATATGGGTAAAATGTGTATGCCCCCTAGGGGGCAGCCCCATTTTCCTCTCTCTCTCTGTGTATATATATATATATATATATATATATATATATATATATATATATATATATATATATATATATATTCTGATGGAGGGTTCTTGCGATCGAGATGGTTTGTGTATTTTGCAACATACTGAAGACAATACAGATGATCACCATATGTGTTGGGTAAAAGATAAAAAATGAGGTTAACAAATTCTTCCTTGGGTAGATTTCCTTTTTATTAACTACCAAAAAATGTCAATATGGATAATTATATAAAAATTGATGTCTGAAAAGAAGCCAATGACATATGACATACAAAAATTACAGCATCGATATAACATATACCATGAGAACATAAATGGCAAAAAAATCAATAAACCCTAAAGAAGAATATATTGCAAATTGTATAAAATTGTGAAGCTTCCTAAACTAACATGAATTATAGTTATTGTTCGAGATATGATTGTTATAATTTTGGAAGAGACTATCCTTAATGCTCTGAGTTGCGACTCTCCTATTTTCGTTGATGACTGTATATAGACTATCTTTAAACGTGCAAATATGAAACAAAATTATATCAGACTAAAGTTTTTCTGGCTAAAATATGGGTTTGCTTCACATTATAGTCTTCACGATAGATATTGTTTGATGCAATTATAATTTGTCACATAAACTAATATTATATAATCAGAAAATGAATTATTTATAGGGATTCCATACCTCGTGCATCGTGGAAACATGGAAATAGCAAATCAAATTTGTACTAAAGGGTGTTCATCGTGTAACTACCCATACAATGCATAATAAAAAATTATTGCAAAACCACATAGTATGTGAAACATTTTCCAAATTCTTTAGCATAACCACAAGAGTATTAATATTATCTTAGAAGTGTGAGCCCTTAAAGAAAAAGACCTCCCGAATCAAGTCCAATCGTTCACAACTCCTCTCGCAGAGACAAAGATGAATCGCATTGTCTCCCGTGAACCTTGATGTGGACGTCCAAGGGGTCTTGATAAGAAGTAGACAACCAAATAGAGAGTATTGTGCTCTCCCTTCTCTCAACTTTGAAAGAAATGGGGCTCTCTTGGAATTGAAGGAAAAGTTGTATTCAAGAGAGAGGCCAAGCCCTCTCTTATATAACTTTGCATGGACGCCCATGAGGAGTCATGCTCCTTATTGTGGACGTCCAAAACATCTCTCTCTCCTCTTAATTGCCATATAGGAGTCCTAGTTCTACAATATGTTGGTTAATAATTTAGCCAATATAATAATCAAGATCAAGGAACAAAAATAAGAGAGAGTCCACAACAAATAGGACTTTCATAGTGAACATCCACATGAACTTCATGGTAGATGTCCACCTTAAGATATCACATTATATTTTAATTCCAATAAATACCATTATATTATGATACAATTATCCTTTGATAAACTAAATTACATATATCATAATAAAGTTAGTTATGAGAACAATCTCTCAAATTTATGAATCCAATTCATAAATCCAATGTAGGTACTTTCATAGCACGAACCCTAGAAATTTAGTCAATTATCTTCTCGATCTTGTAAACATTGCAGTTATCACTTGAACTCCACAAACTTTCTAACTTTTGCATTATAGACTATCTGGTTAACATCCGTCAACGTAGTCATTAAAACAGATAAAATCCATCTAAAAAAAGTAATATCAACCCCTTATTATTTGATAATTTACAATATCTGGCATGCTTCCCCCTTAACCATCACTCTCCCTTCTTTCTTCTTTCTTCTTCTTTATACAATCTCTAGACCTCTCGAACCCCTTGGTGCCTCCCGACCTCTGTCCCACCTCTCCCATGTTGCTCCAAGATCCATCCTCCCTCTAGATGCCTCATGGCCTCCACATCACCTCCCCCTAGCATCCCAACCTACCGTTCGCCCCTCCCTCGCAAGCTTTGCCTCCCCTCCCCTCCCCTTCATTGTCCCAAGCTCCAAGCCACTCACCCCATCTCAATTTAAATATCAATATTGACGGATTTATGAAATCACAATAAATAAATCCAATTCATTAGTCCAATATTAAATGTAAATCTAATTCATTAATAGCTAATAGTGTGAATTATGTTCACATATTTCCACGATATTTATACCCATGATAATAACAATTACTATATTGATATCGATATATCAATGAGTCCTAATCCATTAGGACACATCGGAAACATTCATAGATACTTGGAGATAATGTCAAGAAGATTATATAATCCATGTATAGTGACTTGAAAATAGATATCCATCTATTTTCAGGGTTTAAACCACTTCAGGTATTTTCAATCTGATATTTTCCCAGTATCCAAATAATTTGGATCTTTTTCATACTTTCCAATCATTTAGATTTAGAAATGGACACCGGAAAATGGGTTTCATTTCCAACCATTTGAATCTAGAAATGGACACTAGAAATGGGGTCCAATAACTTGAGATTTAATCTAATTAATTCACAGTTATTTAGCTACAAAATATATTCACTAAAATCTACTCGGTTTTATTACCCCCTTGGTATGGAAGCCATGGTATATAATCTATTATGATTACATCGATCTAGATTATTCTCAATATTCAAGCATACTATATACTGAGAGAGTTAGATTAAATCTGAAGTTCAAACACTTGTTTGATTATCTTCTTCAAAGTTGTATCAATAGATTTATCAATGGATCGTTAAGCCAAATATCAATCATAGGTTATTCAAAAAGCATATATTAATATTTCTAAGTTCTTATCATGTTTCGATGATGTATCGAATTCGATGTGATAATAATATCTCAAGAATGAGCTCCATCTCATGGTTTATTAACCTATATGATTCATTCGAGAGATCATACATCTCATGTCTCCTCACATGTATGCCATCGTACAGTGTATAGACCTTGTATAGGTCATCAACCTATGGTCTGAAAAATGTGCATACTTGGACATAAAGATGTGTATCCGCCCTTTGATAAAGGATGTGTATGTTCTTGACAGTGTATGACTCAGGTCGTTAGTATCTTGATCTAGTTAGGCCAACACTTTGACTTTTTAACTTTTGATCAACATTTTTGGTTTTTAAAATCAGTATTTGACTTTTAATCAACAACTTAACATGATTAATCCGATACTTTGTATCTCTATTCTTATGTAGAGGGCATGCATCAAGAGGTGAGTCAAGAATTAGTCTGTAGAGAAAGAATTTCATCTCTTTCTCAAACTGGAGATCATTTTTGAATATCACTTGATGATGCTAGTTATATCCTCGATCTGTCTCTTTGGATCAACAATCTTGCATCAACTCCTATGACCTAATTCTTTATATCAACAATTGTATGATATTAAGATAACCATGGTATATTACCCTAATTGCACTAAGGGACCTTTTATTAAGTGCAAACCCATACATTCAACTCATATGCTGAAACAAAATAACTTTATTGCATTAATGGATCGTCAAGGCTTATAAATCCAACATTTTCTTAGAGTATGGTCTCCCCCTTTTATATCCTCTAATTGTAGAAAGAGCTTGGTGTTTCTCATAATGTGATGCGAGCATACAATGTTTATAATTTCATTTTGAAAAGCTTGAATTCTATTTTTAAAACACCAAGCATAGATTTATCGACGTGTCAATATAGGAGTTAAGTCAAGACATCTCCATATTTAATGAGTCATTTCCAATTGATATACCTATTTTCGTCAGTAGATATAACACAAATTGGCGATTGATTTTTCATCAATAGTTGAGTATTCTTCAATCTCTTTAAGAACTTTTGAAATTTTGAATTATTTTTCTGTGATTTTCTAGATTAAGTGATCTATTGTGGATAATCTCAAATAAATAGCTTTTTTCTTCTTTCAATACATATATATCCATTACCATCGAAGAATGGTGGTCAATTGCTTGACTATCCTTCAACACAATTGTTGACATCAATTAAGCTCTTTGTTCTAAGTGAATGCTACTTTATCTTGAATTATGTAATCTAGAATGCTCTGATATAGAATGAAGAAACACAAGAGAAGGTGTGAATTGTTGTATACATGGAATAATGATCAATTTAAAACAAATTAGCCCAAGGAAAAAGCCATAACTAGCAAACCACATGGTACAAAGAATTATTCAGGATCACCGGCTTGGGGCTTTGTCATGTCCCTGATCTTGACATACTTCAAGCTTAAAAACACTCTGCTAAATGAATTGCTTTTGATGTAGTTCAATCTAACAAGGATACAATTTATAAATATTTATCTTACACACAAGAAGAAGGGCTTCACACAGGATGCCTTGAGATACAGAACCTCAACTAAATTTATCTTCTGTACCATAAGAAAGGTTTTCACATACAACGGCTTAAGATATACAAGATAACCAAGGGTTTATCTTCTTTTTGGGATGAAAGACCTTCTACACAAAAATAAATTTAGTCAAGGATGAATATAAAATACAAATATTCTAATAGAGTATTATATACATACAAAAATGTAAATGCAAAGTGAGAGTAACTTTGGAAGGCTTTTGATATTTGCAAGAATTTTTTCCTACCTCTCCCATATAATGGGAGCTCTATTTTCGAATTTGATGTGTTTTTGTCGTGTTTTTGGTAATATGTGAGGTCAATACTCCTTGCATACCTATGGCTTATAAAAGCTCACCATCGACTAGTACTATGGTGTACTCCAAAAATTTTACTAAAGCTAATATGTTATCATAAAGTAGCTTCTACTAAACAATTCATGGAGAGCATCTCAATGTATGAATACCTTACTAATGAGATTATTTTCTGTTTTACAAAGAATGCCTTCGAATCAAGAATAAAGCTAAATACAATATTTAAATAAAATCCTTTTAAAATATGAATAGAATATGAATCGCAAACTGGATAACTCAGAGTCAAAGGCTAAAAATGATGTTTATAATTACATAAAAGCATACAGATCATAGAAGAGCTTAATTATAATTTGTTTGGCTAGTTCAAGTCACTTTTAAATGGCTTTGTATAACAAGTGACTTGTAGTGTATTATGTGCTTATTTAAAGTAGATAGGTGTCCTTATATATATATATATATATATATATATATATATATATATATATATATATATATATATATATGAGGTAAATGGGGCTGCCCCCAGGGAGTAGCCAACTTGGCTACTCTCACCCCTATTTTTCCCTCATTTTTTCATTTTTTTGGAAAATAAAAATTTGTATATTCATCATTATATCCCTCTCACATTCTATTAAAATTTCATCAGAAACAGATACTCCTACGGCCTCCATCCAAACATGGTCGATTTAAAAAATCCTGCGACCGTTAAAAAAAATGACGTCTGGATGGAGGGCTTAGGAGTCTCTGTTTCTGACGAAATTTTAGTAGAATGTGAGAGGGATATAATGATGAATATACAAATTTTTATTTTCCAAAAAAATGAAAAAATAAGGAAAAAATAGGGGTGGGAGTAGCCAAGTTGGCTACTCCCTAGGGGCAGCCCCATTTTACCCTATATATATATATATATAGAGAGAGAGAGAGAGAGAGAGAGAGAGGAGGTCTAGTAATATAAAGAATCCCTAACTTATCATGGCAAAATGACAACTTATGTATCGACACACATGTATTTTCCAAACAAGATAAGGCAAATTGTGTTTAAAATTCAACAAACTAATGCAAAGATGTAAGGTTTGTATACTGATGAAAGGATGGTTTACCAATGAAGCAAGTAGTTGAAAATTTTGGTCAAGAAAACATCAATTAATGAATGTTATTTCATGTATTTTAATGCTATATACATGTATTTAACTAGGAATACAAAGCCAAAATGAAAGAATAAAGGTGATGAAATAGACATTCATCACCCCCCTATACTTGCCTTTACTAGTACCTAAGAAACACTTATGAAAATAAGTGCATAAAAAGAAAAGAAAGAACTCGGAATAATTTTGACTCTTCAACTTATCTTCATAGAATCAAAGTTTGGAGCTCAGTTAAGATCTTTAGATTTTAAATTTGTTCTGAACCACATTCAGGTTAGGAATTGAGACACAACAACCCTTAGGTTCCATGTTCCTCTATCCAGTTCAACTTAATAGCCTGGTCCGAACCATCCTTTCAGACGTATAATATGTTACCTTGAAATGACAGGTACCATGCTTGTGAATTGTATTAGCTCTTCCCAGACAAACAACTGAACTACCACAGTCTTTTTCTTTGGTAACACGTCCTCAGGGAGATGGATATTTACTTCTGAGTTCAGGTGTGTGCTAGTTCACAACAAAGGAGGGGGACGCTGGAAGAAAGGGAAAAGAAGTGGAAATATAGTCTAGTTGCATTTCCTTGTAAAGCTCGGTCAGTGTGATCATGTCTCCACCAAGAAGCAGACCTTTTCTCGAAGCTCAAAATTTTTGGAATTTTGGGTATAAGCTTCTTTTTTGGATATTTCTTTGTTTAGAAATGCTCCATTCTTGTTTTGCTTTGACAGATATAGAATATTTTATTCCGCCCATGTTTTGGGATCTTAGAAAAATTATTCTAGCAGATCATTCCTCATCCGAAGCTTTATTTCAACCCATACTCTGGTCATTAGATGTCCATGCTGCTAGAGAAATAATGGATTAAAGTATCGATTTCGACAATCCCTAAGAATGGTTCCTGAGCCACTCTTGACGAAGCGGTCTAGTATCGTCTTGACTTAGACTACAGGATATTTCAACAATCCATATTAGTTGAGATACGTGTTAAGTGTTAGGTCTTAAGTAAAGTCATTGTGTCAAGAGGTTCTAGATAGACTCATTGAATTGATACATGAACATAGTCTCATAGATCTTAAAGAATTAAGTCATATGACATGAAGATCCAGACTCAAATCCATCATCCCAATCCCTTAGGTGAAACATCAACTCCTTTCATCATAAATGTAACCATGCATGTGAAGTACGGTCGTATTCTTAGGTAAAAGACTAAGTATGCAATATAGCATACAAACCTTTCAGATCAAGGAAGTATGGATAATTAAGTCCAAGAACCTAATGACTAAGGTTGGTTAACTCTGAATCTCAAGACCTCAAAAACCAAGTGTTGTTGAACATCACAAGTCTTGTGTGAAAGTGTAAGTGTCATGGACCAAACGAACTTAACTTATTAGTTAGTTTTTTTGAACGGTTAGAAGTATTTAGAAACAAAAGTTATTCTCATTTTATCCCAATTTTTGAAAAGATTTTCGAAAATAATTTCCAAACCATGTCACATAATATAGATTTTCAAAAAAAATCAAATAGTCTTCAAAACAAGTAAGATCCCCATTTTTCAAATATCAAACAATTTTCAAAATTGTGTAACATAGCTATAAATAATTTTCAAAATATTTGTATGCAAATCAATTAAAAAATACTTATACCCTGGACCCAAAAAGTTCGAAAAAATATTTGAATTTTTTTTTAAAATATGAGATATGGCTACAATATATACAACATGTATGGTACACTCCCTATACTTAACTTTTGCTATGTCCTCATAGCACAAAGTGATATGATGCTGCAACTCAGGCTGAATATGAAGGGACATACAAGAACTGACAGGTTCTCCCCCATACTTAGGCTTGAAATAACCTAATTGTAGGAAGATAATAGGAGGGATTAAATGAGTAAAGAATGGGAATGGATGAATATAAAATGGAGAACGAAACGACTCAGGATACCGACAAGAATATAAAAACAAGAGCAGAGGTTCCCCCTATACTTAGGCTTTATATAGCCTAAGCATAGAGTTAGTATCTACATAAGAAGGAACCTAAGCTCTAAAAGAATGAATAAATCATGTGTACAAGAGTAAGTGAATCATCTAAGCTACTGAATCGAGATGTTATATATTCATGAAGAATAATATGATATATCAGCTGTGTGCTCGCTCTGTCTGAAGTTGATGACCTTGACTTGGACTAACTTCTCTTTAGAATCTACAAATTGCTTCAACAATTACCCTTTACCACATAGGACCGTGAACCATCTGTGAGATCGGCTATCTCTACACTTCCATTACTGTGCACTTCTTTAACAATGTAGGGACTCATCCACTTAGATTTGAGTTTCTCGTGGAACATCTTTAACCTGGCATTGAACAACCATACCTTTTTCCTAGGGATAAAAGTATTTGCACCTAATGTGCCGATGATGCCATCTCTTCACTTTATTCTTATAAATTAAACTATTGTTATATGTCTGCTTTCATATTTCCACAAGCTCCTTCAAATTTAAATTACGACAAAGCTTCCCTAGGTGACAATTCCGGTTAATCTGCTTAATTATCCATTAAGATTTGTGAATGAGCTCTAGGGGTAAATGACAGGGCTTGCCATAGAACATTCTAAATGGTGAAGTGCCCAATGGTGTCTTGTAGGTTATCCTATAGGCCCACAGAACCTGGTCCTAAAGCTAGGACTAGTTCTTCCTATCAAAATGAACCAAATCTGCAAAATACTCTTCATCTCTCTGTTCAAAATCTCTGCCATGCCATTATACTATGGGTGGTAAGAATTAGTTACTCGATGCTCAAATTTGTAGTCCTGATCTAAAGATCTCACATCTCAGTTCAAAAAGTGGCTACCCCCATAAGATATCAGAACTTTTGATACCTCGAACCTGGCAATAATATGGTCTCTCACAAACTTATAGAAAGTTTTGTTGTCTGCGGTTTGGGTTGGTATAGCCTTCACCCACGTAGATAAATAGTCAACCGCCAACAAGATGTACTCATGTCCTTGGCAGTTGAGAAAGGGACCCATAAAATCTATGTCTGTGCATCAAAATCATCACAAATAATCGCTGGATGCATGGGAATTTCATCTCTTTGTCCAACTATCCCTCCAATCCTATGACAAATTAGGCACAACCATACAAAATCAATATCATCTTTGAACATGGCCGACCAATACAATCTGCATTAGAGTACCTTGTGAGTGGCTCTATTCCCCGAATGGTTCCCTCCACCCTCAAGAGAATGACAATATGTGAGGGCACTTCGGTATTCCTCCTGAGGAATACACATTCTCCAAACACAATCTGGTCCTTCAAAGAAAAGGAACAGATTATCCCCGTGGTATTTCCTCAAATTTGACTTCAGTCGGTCAATGCCGCTCCTAGTCCTTCGCCCACGGCTGGGATTGCCCTGACACCAACTGTTCCTGAATATGGTGAACTCGATACACGGGGGTAGCAGGTGCAGTCATGGTAGGTATCTTTATCTTAGGTACCTTCTCTGTCAACTCCTCCATCTATATTGGTATCTTGGAGACGCTCCTGTCTAACTCATCAATCCTTTGGTCAATCCTCTCAAATATTATAAGCTTGTCTACAAGAAGACCCATGTTGGTGATCATATCCTGAGAGAGATCGACTTCAACTGACTTTCTCCTTTCAGATAAGAGTGAACTAGGGGGCTCTGTGTATGCCCTGCTTATAGTCTGTGAGTGACTAGCCTCAGCCATATGCTAGAATACCTTCCAGATGGTATCCGGCCCACGTGATGTATAACTACCTCCACAAACAGCACCCACTAAACCCTGCATCTCATGGTCGAGGCCAGTGAAGAATGACTGGACCAAGATATTGCCATCTAGACCATAACATGGACATTTCTGTAGGATATCCTTGTACCTTTCCCATGCATCATAGAAGGTTTCATGTGATAATTGGGAAGAGCTTTTGATTCATGTCCTCATCATGTTAGTCCTACTCATGAGGTAGAACTTCTTCAGAAAATGGTCCTTGAAGTAGGCGTATGTCGTGACTATAACTCCAAGGTTATTTACCCAGTAATCAGCTTTACCACCCAAGGCAAATGGAAGGATTGTGAGCCTGATATAATCCTGTATAAGCCTAGGATGTCTATGGTTAGCACAGATGAGTTTGAAGTCTATTAGGAATGCATATGGCTCCTCAAAAGCATTCACATTGAAGTGTGGTAGCAATTTCAGAAACTGCGGCTTCAACTCAAAATCAACTTCAGGTTCTATGGGACCCAAATAATTTCGAATTCTGTACTATCCGGGTTTGTATGCCGCATCCATTGGTGGTTTGACCCAACATTGAGTTGTCCTAACTAAGCTCTAAGTAATACATGTTGTTGCTCAGATGCAACTAATCTGGCTAGTACCATCTACATAGGATCCGTATGATGGTCTTCCTCTTATGGGTTTTTTTCTTTAGAGCATCTTCTCTGAATCTTCTTTGGGACCTTCATCAACAATGTGTCCTTGATTAAAAGAGGAATTTTGAATCAGTGCAGTCTCATCGAGGCAAATGTCTTTCTCGGTAAGGTAGGAGGAAAGAAAGGGAATGTTCAGTGTATGACCATCCTGAGAGTGAGTGATCCTGGACTCAAGAAGTTCATGAGCAGAGGCCAGTTGGGGTCGTGAATGGACCTTTGAAGATGTACTCCTTGGAGGGTTCAACGAGAGATTCACAAAGTCCAAATAAATATCACCCTAATTAATCATCTTCGATGTTCAAAAAGAACTATTTTGAGCACGAAATTCAATGAGGTACTAGTTCTACGGTGCACGTAAATGTGTAGAGTAGATTCACCCAATACAAACACAATGCAAACCCTTTTGATTCACCGACTTCACACGTGAGGACCGTAAGAAATCGATCAATTTATATTATCTATTTTAAATAGGTAATAAGATAATCTTTTCATCCACTACTCGTAGGTGCAGTCTCCTAAGGTAGTTCTTGTTCAAGCTGACGAAACACAACAACTTGAAACAAGACTACTTCTTTTAATGGTTAGAGGCAAGTGCTCGCATCAATAACATGATCATAAGAGTAAGTCAAAGTGCATAGGACACAAGTCCAAGGATTTTTGGCTCTACTCCTTAGGGGCTATATCCTCACCCACTCTTGTTTGGAGGTAAGTATGTGATCCACATGAGGGCTTTTGGCACTCATAAAACAAGGTTCTTTTATTCTGATTTTTGTTTAATCCATATGATTAATTCAGAAATAGTTTTATAGGTTGGTTATCACGTGAAAATTAAATGTGAGCACCACAATGCATGCCTACCATTCAATTCCAATTTCCTTTTTAATCCTAAGTTGTAAAATAAGAGAGGAATCAGAAACTAGAATGTAGACAAGAAACTATGATGCATGCTCAGAAGAAGGCATACTTACAGTGAATCCTGACACTCTCCATGTGTTATGTAGAAATGAATTTTAAAATTACTAAGTGCATACTGATCGAGAAAACCCACACCTAAATAGAATACTATTAGTCGGTAAGAATTGAGTTTAATTTGGTTAAGTAGTACGTGTTTATGTGTGTCTCATTATGAATCTTTCGAGATGGTGAATCTTTTAAGATGTGCGGCCTACATTACAATGGGGCACATACAAATTTAAGTTACACTACTGTGTGCCTATCCTAATTTGGCTATTCAAATCAAGAACCACTCTCTACACAACCACAACACAAGAAAAAATAATGTCCAGTCTCTTTTTACACACGCGAGCTCTCAAACTAGAGTCGTTAGTAATAAGCAATAACCTAAATTATTACCAAAAATACAAGAACAATTACACTAATGAAATTAATTAATTATCTAATTAGTTAAGTCTCGACCCTCTTCAGCTCTGGCTCCAAGATCGAACCTCCGCGTAGCTCCTCGGGAGTCGCTCCATAGGACCTAGTCAAATCAAATATGGTCAGATAGCTGAAGAGATATATAGCCAAAAAGATAAGAAATTAATTACGAACAAAATAATAAAAAGACTCAAACAAACAAGGTTCAACTTCGATAGCTCAAAATTTATTTAATCACTAAAATCAACCCTAATAAAAAATCTAAATAAGATGTGTCCTCGACAAATACGCCATCTGTTGAACCTCCAAGCATGTATGTTATCGTACACATTATAGCGCAACACTTAGTGAATCATGCTGACCGAGAGATGGATCTCCGCGAGGAGTGTCTCGACTTTAATTTATATCAAGGACAAGTCTCGGATCGAATAAAGTGACACGACTGATTAAGAGTTTTTTTATTAAAATTCAACTATGGCAAGCAAGATATTATAAGGGGCTATCTAGGGTGAGCCAGGTGACAATGCACAACAAAATGTATGAATGAAATTTTTGGTGATTTTTTTATGCAATTTAAAATACGCTACACAATGCAAATGAAAACAAGCACTCCAAATGGGCCTAGGTGATAAGAGGTTTTGATTTAATTAAGCTCCTGAAATCCTCAATCAACAATGATTTAAACAACCACTAAATCCAAATTTTTTAGGATCTTAAATACACTTCAAGGTCTAATTTATCAATGCATCACAATTCTCAACATATTCAATGAGTGATAAATTTAGCTCCACAAGGCACACAAATCAAGAATTAAATATGATCAAATTCTCAATTAAAGTTCGTGGTTATTTAACAAATTGATAATTAAATCAACAAGCAAGATGATGCATTAAATCCATGTATCAAGCTAATTAAGAAGACCAATTAAGAACAATAAATAAACTAAGTTTTCTAGATTTTTATTCACATAGAGTGGGTTAGAAACAATATCGAATTAGTCCACATTAAAGAGACTTAATTGAGCATTAAAACAAGACCAATTTCATGCAATTTGGATAAAGGGTGCTCAAGTTATTCACATATCAATCCACGGACCTATTTGAAATAAAACATAAACTTTTTAATTCAAAAAGGTCCAAATCATGGCTTAAATGCAATAAAGAAAAGCTGTTGGGGCTAAAGTGCAATTTTTTACAATGCACATAAGAATAAAAACTCAATTAAGCAAAGTGACGAGGCTTATCTTGCAAATTCTCCCGTGGTACGTACTGTACATGCACATAGTAGAACTAATATGTTATTCCCAAGAACAGTAGGAGTCTAGGTGCGGAAGTCCCAGGTTGGGTGCGCCCACTCACGTGAGATGAAGTAGGCTGGGAGCGAGGCTCGGTTGCGGCTTGGGCAGCATGGCATGACTACGAGGCTTGGAGATGGCTCGACACAACCGCGGCTGCGGCTCGAAGTAGTGGCTTTGCAAAGAGGCTCGGAGTCGATCGTAGCTGTTAGATCTGATCGGGATGATCATATCCAACAGATGTTGTAGCATGTGTTCTTTCCCCTCCTCCATGAGGGGTGACACATGGGCGGAGCTCCGGTAAAGGTGCTCTGGCTCCTCCCTATTTCTCTAGAAGTGGTGAAGATCAGAGAGGGTCGCTGATGCCTCCGTGAAGATGATGACATGGTGTAGAAGTTCATAGGTGGTTTGTATTGGGATGTCTATGGAGGCTTCACTGCCATGAAGCTCGAGGTCGAAGGAGAATGGTGTATAAGCTTGGAGGCAGTCTAGATCGGGATGTCGATGGAAGCTTCACTGCCATAAAGCTCGAGGCCAGAGGAGGTCTCCAAATTCCGGACAATCAACAAGGACTCGAGTACCTGTGGTTAGTGCATAGATGAAGCAAAGGGGAATCGTATGGGAGGGGGTCATGAGGCGAAATGATGGATCGTAAGAGGGTGGAGGAGATGAGTTTGTAGTGAGCTCCATCCTATGCAATGCTGGAGGTGGTGCGTGGCTTAGAGGATGATAGAGAAACATAGAGGAGCTAATGAAGGTGGAGTGAGGGTGTCAATATGACGACAAAGGCGTTGTGGTGGTTGGAAGGGAGTGAAGGTAACCATGTATGGGGGAAGTAGTTGCAGAAATAAAATGAATAAAGAATTGAATGGAGAGAAAATCTCTCACATGAGGAAGAAGACGATTGACTGGGGAGAACTGAAGAGAGGACGGGACTGGAAGTGGATTTGGAGACTCTAGTTGTCACTGGAAGGTCCGGAGGTTAAAGGACCTCAGCTCAAACTGCTGGTGCAGCTACAATTCACCTGCAAATATGAGGATCTTGCCAGCAAGAATGCTCAGTCTACGCTCACTATCTCTCTTTCTTTCTATCACAAAAGTAGAGTTGAATACTTGAAGCTCTCATGCATAAAGGCGGATAGGTACGAAGGTGGATGGAGGTGGAGTATTTCAAGGAGGAGGATATGAGTACATGTGGTGGGTGACGTGGGTTCATGAGCTCACAGAGGACCAAGGAAGAGGAGAGAGGGAAATACGTGTCTGGCGAAGATAAGGTTCATTATGGTTTTGACACGGTGAGGTAAGGAAAGCGAGGGAGTCGACCGAGGCGTAGGGAAAGTGGAAAGGTTATGAGCGGTTGAAGTAAAAAAATGGGAGAGAGAGAGAGAGAGAACGTTGTTTGAGGATGAAAAAGAAGGCACAACTGTTGAATCCCGTGACTCAATGGTCCAAATGGGGGTAAAAGAGGGCACTCCAGATTAAATTTGGAGACTCAATCAAGCAGCTGAGAGCAAAGTAGGGATGAGCGATAGGGATGAGGTCTAGGTCGAGGAGATGGACGACTAGGGGGAAGGCATGTGGCGCATGAAGGAACATGCCACAAGCTGGCTCCAGGTAGCATCGCATGGCCCAATGAAAGAAAATAGAAATATAGAAACAAAGGAAAATAATAAACAAATAATTACAAGCAAAATTGAGAAAAGTCAAAACATGAAAATTGTAGATATCGATGAGATCTACAAGTTTCATGACCAGAAACACAAAATAAGTCAAACAAATGAAGAAATATTTTTGGAAGAATTTTTAAGGAATAAAAACACTTGATTTTTAATTGTCTTAATATTTTTGTATTTTCAGTTAATAAGTAAACCCAAAACAAATATATATACATATAATATTTATCTACTTTTTTGGTAATTTTGAATAAAACGAATCAAAAAATAAAAGGGAAATAATATATACACGCATATGTATATTAACTAGGGTTATTTTACTTACACAAAGTTAGAAGTCTATTTTAGTTAATTAATCACAGATTTTATTGAATAGTTTAAGTAAGGAGAATAATGAATGATAAATAATATTATGAATCACCGATTCATCAATCATACATTCTTCAACAAAAAATTGTGCGAGAATAGATATTAGTATCAAATTCATTATATCATGGGAGTATACATATAATACAATAAAAATATTATTACTGTGTCTAATTTAAGCAATCCATCAGAACTAATACTTAATGGAAGATTTGCGACCATAAACATGCAAAACAAAACACATATGGACATGAGAAACTATATTATGGAAGTTTTGTTTGAAACGTCTTTGAAATTCTTTTTCACAACAATATCCACCTTTAATAAAAATATTCCATGTTCAGATTATATACTAGAGATAGAAATTGTGCTTGTAGTGTATGTTTATACATTTTTCTACTAAAGAAAGCATATATGATACCTATTATTTGAAAAGTTGATGTAAAAAACTAGAAAGAGCTCGTTAAGGTACGCCGCAAAATTTCTTTTGCCTAACAAAAGCTCCATGTTTTCTTTAAGTCATTTGCAATCTACACTTATAGGACCAAATAAAGGCTTTAATTAGGGTTACGATGTCCTACCATTTTTTTCCTATAAAAGAAAGTATAGTAAAGATGATCGCTTCAACATAAAAACATCCTATAAAACAACAATCTTATTTACACGTAATGCCTTAACTAAAAATCTTTAGAGGCTCTTTTTCTTTATTCGTATAGTGTGCTACCTTACCAAAAAATCTTGTTTTTAGTTTTATAACATCATGAAGAAGAATAATTCTTGGATGTTTCCTATATAGAAAATCCTAAAGTGGTAGTTGGTAATGATACTAATGTTTGTATCTTGTAGCATCCAAAATAGCAAACAAACTAATAATAAAATTAACTAACTTGACTTACCATCTTAACTCCCACCAATTACTCCATTAGTTGTCACATCATAAAAGAAGATTTTCCTAACTATCATTCCACTTCTAACTTCATCAATAATCCAAACATTCCGTAGTCATGCATTACTGACCAAATATGATACTTACACATCTCCACTCCACCACATGACAAAAACTGAGAAAAATCCCATGAGATATTTCTCTCTATTGATATCAAGATATGATCCAATAATTGGAAAATAAGAGAGTTCAACAACATCATGGATAGCCGGCAATGATACATATGTGTCTTGATGAATAGTTCACATATGTATCACACTTGTAGGTTTATATATCCTCGCTAGCACTCCAAGATCTAGGTTTACATAGGAGCTCTAGATCTTAGGCAACCAAGAACAATATATATTCTCATGGAAGGATGTAGTATATCACTAACCTTACTTTTTAAAGAACTTATGAAGCATACCTTAATTGTATGAGAATATAATTCTGTATTATTCAACAACAAAAGCAATTATTTATATACTTCTTGATTAATTTCCTTTCTTATACACATGATTCATTTAAATTAGTGGAATTATTATTGGAGATACTTGAAGGGTGAAGACAATTTGATGATTGAAATCTCTGGTTGAGATATGGTGTAACTCGTGAGTAAACATGATGAGGAGGGTAAATAGGATCAAAAAAGGGTGGTGCTGAGGAGGAGCGTGGACGGATCTAGAGGGGGCATGGAGGAGCACATGCTCCCCTCCATATTTTAGGATGATACTTTTGTATTATTGATATAATATTATGATTATAATGTCATTTTGATTTTCCTATACTAAATATACTTGTAAACTTAAAAATTTGCAACTCCCTCTCCTAATTTGGATTTTCTTTATCATCTCACTCCACAATTGTCTCCTATATCTCGTCTGTTGAAATATCTTTCCATACATATCTTCTTCTTCTCTCTCATTTATTGTATAATATCTCTCACCATGTCAATCATGATTTAAAAAATCAGACTCGACCTGTTGGATTGGATACTACCCTTGATATCAACAGTTCGATCGGTTCCATGGAAATATAATTAGAATTTTAAAAAATTAATTTGAATATTGATCATGTCCAATTGAAGTGGACCAGTTTGGCTCGCATAAAAGTGGTATAAAGAACTTGGATATTATTAATTATCGACAATTATTCAACATGAATGCTCTTAGTGCTTGAATATTATATGTACATATATAAGATTTTCATGATTTATAATATCGGTTCCACCAATTTGGATGGTAAATTAAGCTCGATCCAATTTTTATGATTGGTACTAATGATAAAGTCATGAATACTCCAACTAGTTTGACCCAACAATCAAATTCAGTTAAAGATCAAGCCACTGACTGAATGGTTCACCGTCCGATCTTGATTTTAAAAAATTTATTCTTACCATTTCTCCATATAACTCTCTTTCTCCCTCTCTAAGTCATATTTATCTTCATTTTTAGTTGTTGATAAAAAGGATTGTTAATATGAAAGGTAATTTATTTATGTTTTTTTAATATTGTCTCTATTTTGACCTTATACCCCATGTTTAAATTTAGATGTTTGTGTAGAATTTTTTCATAGTTCTTTTAAATTCATTTATATGAAAAGTTTCAAATTTTTATTGCAATATATGATTTGTCCAATATTTTTAATAAATATGTATGTATTCCTTGTTTAATCGTATGATTTTATAGATTTGTATCAAAATGGAGACCTTTATTTTAAAAAATGGAAGAAAATCCCCAACATGTATCATGCTCACAAAAAGTTAATAAATTTAATCAAATTTTCATTTTTATCTTGAATTATAATTACACTACATTTTACATGGCAATATTACAATCAATATATAAATAAATATTTTAGTATGTGCCCCCTCTATATTTTTGGCTCCGTCCTTGAGGAGGGTGGAACGTTGAAACAATACTCCTTCAAAGGATCTTATCTTTGGTATTATGGGTTGTAATCAGATTAAAAAAATCTAGTTTAGTATTTGAAACAAAAGGTTGGTAAACTATCATGGCATGATCTTCAAACATGAATGGTGATAAAAAATATCTTCCTCCATAAATCACCCAAACTATCCCAAATTGCATCCTTGTTTTGTTCAATTTCAATATTTGGATCATGTTATTTGGGGTATGAGAAGATCATAAGGGTGGGGTTCAGAAACCAAAGATGAGACTTGGAAGGAGAAGATGTAGGGCTCCTCTTTGTATGATATCTGGAATTCGAGAAATACAAAAGATAGTTCCTCCTAAGGAAGAATTAGATTGGTGTTAAGTCTGTTGTTCGTAACTCGTTGAAGTTAAGCAAGACATAGTGAGATTGATTAAGCACCTTCTCTATCTCTAACAGATCCTTAACGAGGTCGAAATGTGTATTAAGAAGATATGTTATCTATTAGTAATGACATCTAGAGAGAAGATTATGGTGCTATGTAAGATAAACTTCTAGATGGTATGAATATGGGAAAAAGTACAAATTACTCAAATTGGTATGACATCATTCCTTGATAAGGCTTGGCCTTCTTCTCACTTATATTTCAAGCTCAATTCATCACATTGATTTGATTTTTTCTACTCATGTTGGAAATTGCATTGTCATGTTTCATTGTATCTATGAATGGGAAACCTAGAATAATGCGGGTGTGACTTAATTTTAAAGAGCCTCCTCATATCAAAAACTCAATAGGGAAATGACAATTCTAAACTTCTGCAATAGCATCCTCAAGAACACCTCCCACCCCAATTCATTGTATTGATTAATCAACTAAGTGAAGGGTGCAAAGAATGGCATGGTTCGGGATATCATGTATGGAATTTGTCCATTAATGAGGTGGAAATGAAGTTGTGGGATACATTGATGTCTATAGGGGAGATTTTTCAAAAGTTGTGTTGCCATCCTAACACTTGATTCCGACAACACTTAGGGTTTACTTTATTTTATGGTAGGTGATATAAATTTGTGATTAATTGTCTCATGGGTCAAATTATATATTTCAGCTTTCTAGGGCTTGTCTTTTTTAAAATGCCTAGGCATGACATCCTTAAGAAACTTGACGTAGGTTGAGATGTATTGGATAACATCTAAGCGGGGGATGCTTATATGGACTTGACTAAAAAAACTTTTGATATTTCTTTATTTAAAGTGATAGTTATTTTCCTAGAATGGAGCTTTATAAGAGCAGGAAAATGAGCGTGGATGATATGAGAGCACACATTACAATAGGTTTGAAGCCATCATTAGATGTGTGTTCTTATTCTAGGCCCTCAACCCAGACATCCTTATTATATTCTTTTCCTTTGGCCTAGATGGGATCTCTAGTGGTTGTTCTAATGATAATCATCATATCATTCACACTAGCATTATTTACTATTTAGTCTAACTCCATTGTTATTTTTATAAGGTAGGGTTATGAATAACCACGACCCTCGTAGGAAATGAGGTTGAAATACAATTCAAGTTTGACATCATTTTGGGTAAGATCTCTTAATGATTGTACACAATGCATGTACCAAATTTATTAACAAGAAATATTAATTAATTAAGTTCTTTTTATATCATGTATTATTTGGATTGAAAATAATTTTTCTATTATAATGGTTATGATTTATTGTTACTTTTAAATTAAATTCTTATTGTTTCATGAACATTAAAGTGAGCATAGTCTATTACTTCTGGATAAAGAAGTTAACAAAAAACCCAAATTAGGGTTTGGTTTATTTTTTCAATTATTTGAGTAACTATTTTATTTATTTTTCATCTACCTATTTATTTTTATCTATAATTCTAGAAAAAAAGAGTGAAGTTAATTGAAAACGATAAAGAAAATTTTTTAATGATATTTACAAGTAAATTACAACTATTTGTAAGATAAATCAATATTTATTTGGAGTTTAGTTTTCTTATTTTTTTATTGAATAATATAGTAAACTTATTCTTAGTCTAGGATCACATAGTATAACTCTATGACATTATTTTTATTCTACTTTCTTTTGTTGTATTGTACAGATGATTCATATATATATAATATTTTGAGACACATTTTTTTCTTTTTGTTCTTTTATTATGTTTTTATTGTTAACTTATCATTGTTATATTTTTTAATAGTTTTAAGTTGACTGCTGTTAACATGTATTTGGTAAGGACTTAACATGCTGTAGATAAATAAGGTTGATGAATATGATATTCATCGTCCATCTAATTCCACAAGACCATCGTCCTTTTCAATGACTATTGTTACATATTCTTCCAACCTTCCCTTTAGTTTCTCTAAACCCCATTTTGACCTCCTTTCCTGACCATTTACATGTCTAGTCCATTCTTTACCCCCATTCTATAGTGGCATTTAAAATGCAAATTTGTATATATTAACCTTCCTTTAAAGATGCTAATTAGGTCTCGATAATAATCTAAGTGTTTATTTATCTAATACATATAATCCTAGTAGTTACAGTCTAAAATATGAGAACAAAAAATAAAAATAAGAATAATTCTATAAAAAAATATTTGACTTGTAAATACGAAAATTTATTCATAAATACATAATCTTCTTGGACTTGATTATATTTATAAATATATTTCATTGGCTCAAAATCACTCTTAAACTCTAACATGAAACAAAATTAATATAAATAGTTCACTACCTTGAAGAATAAAATCGAATTTTAGATCATGATTGTATATAAATAAAATAATAACTTTGCATACTCCGACTTTTTTTTGAAAAAGGTAGGATTTCATTTCATCAAATTAGAGGTAGTAACATACTAGTATCAGAAAGTGTTTATGGAGTCCCACTCGGACCTGAGCACATTAACAAAAAAGACGCCACACATAAAGCATGAGGTCCAGTATTTAGGACAATTGGCCAACAACAAGAGGATAAGAAAATGTCCAATTTCCAACAAAACTAGGTATAGTAGCCTGAGAACTACATGTAAAATCCACCGTAGCATTAAGGGGGGTGAATGAGATTGACTCTTACAGTACGATAACGATGTATACGAGGATGTAGTTTGTTGGGGCTTCTTAGTTCATATCTGCATCATAAAAAAGTTGAAGAGTAGGCATATACCAGATTGAAGCAGTTATACGTTATAAGAACAAGGGGGGTTATTGAGTAGGAAGGAGGCTTCTTTAGTAATAGTAGAAGACCCTAATAGATTCTCGAACCATGTTTCCTCCAAATGAACCACTAGGTCGATGCACATTTATATTGGACTTATAATCCCCTAACGACCCATAAATGCATTAAAAGTTATTATTTGTCATGTCCATATGAAATTAAACGAATGAATGTGAATGAACTTTACTGTTAAGGTCCCTTTGTATAATGAGGGTTATGCACCATGGGCATATTGAATACCATGCAACTGGATGGACACAACTGACTTCAAACATGTGATATTCAATAAAGATCTCCAGTATGAGAAAGAGATGGCCACCATTCTCTAAAGACCGATTTCCAACCAACTTCTTGGTGCATATCCTCTACATAGGAATGGAGATTCGAAAGTGTTGTAATAATAAAGTCAAAGAGTTGACTTGATGAGGTTGAGATAATCTAAGACCTAAATCGTAATTGTCATGACCAGGCACACATCCTTTGACCTGAGACAGATATGCATCTATATGTCTGAGTATGCACATTTGATAGACAATAGGTTGGCGACCTAACCAAGGTTCATATACTAGTGTGTTGGTGTGCATATGAAATTGTATGAGATGTATGATCTCTTGAAGAGTTCATACATGTTCATAGTTGATGAATCGGTAGACAATGCTCACTCATGAGATATTTTGGGGTCAAAATGAATTACATGCATAGTAGTCTCGTTTAAGAAACAAGACACGAATTAGAGATATTAATATATGCTTTCGAAAAGTATATCATTAATATTATCGCTCAATTATCAAGTGAGAAATCTATTGATATTTTCTGAAGAAGATAGTCAATCATGGTTTGAACTTTGGATTTATCAAAGTCTTTCAAAGTGAAGTATGAATGAGTATTTGGAATACTAAGGGTTACATCAGTTGTAATGGATCATCTACCATGACACATCCATCTCGAGGGAGTGATGAAACAAGATGGATTTTAGTTGTTCCATTTAGCTGGATGATTTATGATTTAATTGGATTAAATTACAATTCATTTGAGTCGAAATTCCATATCTAATTCCAGTTTCAATGTCCAAATGTTAGAAATAGAAATGGTCATGGAAATGTAAATATACATGCTCTTTTGGGCTCATTTATTAGATCCAAATGTTTAGTCTATAATTAGAAATGATCAAGGATATTGGATTCATCTTACTGATACTTTCTCTAGCTCATGAAGAGCGTGATGCATTTCATTGTGCTCACAGAGGGTATAAAGTGTTACAATTAATTCTCAATATTCGTAGGTGACATATTTTTGCAAAAACGTCATAAACCCTGAAATTTGATTCATATCTAGATTTCAAGTCACTATACATGGATAGTATGATCTCTCCGATATTAGCCCCAAGTATCTGCATTTGTATCTCATGAGTTCTAATTGGATTAGGACTCATACCTATTGATGTCAATATCATAATAATAATAGTTATTATTGCATTATTTTGTAAGGGTAATTTTGTGAATAAGATTCACAAATATATCTCATTAATTAGTGTGAATATGGATTCACAATAATTAATATTTATATAGATGTGATTCATATAAATATTTATGTAAATATGATTTACGTAATTTTCCAAGGCATGAGATTGTGTGAATTTAATGTATATTAATTTTGTTGATGTCAATTGGTTTTATATTTAATTTTGGTCTCATGAAAATTATTCAAAATCATTAAGGATTAATTCTATAATTTATCCAATTATGATAGGATTATCATGTTAATTAATAATGGATAAAAGGCTACAACCTTAACCAAATATGATTAAGTTTGGATGTGTACCATGTTATACAAGGTTGCACAAACTTATTGAGCTTTAACTGAATTAGGACTCTAAAGTTGTTGCTTGTTTTATTCCTAATTAATTAATATTAATTGAATTTAATAAGAATATAATCATTATTGAATTAGGACTTGTTCTAAGCCTTTGATTTAAAATTCAAGGGACTACAACATACATGTTGGATGTATGCTTTGAGTATAAAAGGAGGGCAAGACAAGCCATTATGCAATAAATGTTTTTGCAAATCCCTCCTTAATCTGAAATGAAGAATAATTAATTTACATAATAGGTCCCTTAGTACAATTAGGGTTATGTACTGTGATCAATCTTAATGATCATACAACTGTTGATACAAATGTTGAATCATAGAGGTTGGTGCTTGGATGATATCTAAAGAGTTACATTGACGACTCATGAAACACCATCTAATGATTGTTAAGAAAGGATCTCTAGCTTGAGAAGAAGATGACAATTTTTCTCTAAAGGTTGATATCTCTGACCTCTTGATGTAGGCCATTTGCATAGTAATATAGATTTAGAGGTGTTAGATAAGTTACATCAACAAGTTGACTTATCGAGATCAATATAACAAGGACCTATGTCGTATACTGTTACGATATAGGCATACATCCTCTGGCTGGAGAAATATGTATTACTATATGTTTGAGTACGCACATTTGGCAGACCAATAGGTTCATGACCTATCCAAGGTCTATATACCAGTGATTTGGTGTGCATACAAGGGCATATGAGTAATACGATTTCTCAAAGGGATCGTACATGTTCATTACTGAACCAGAAGATAGTAACTCACTCATGATATATTGCGATTAAATTTTGTACATGGTTGTCTCAATTTGGAAGCCTGACTGAATTTTTAGGTATGATATATGATTTTGGAAAGTATATGATGAATACTTAGGTATGATATATGCTTTTGGAAAGTATATGAACAATACCAACTCCCAATGATCAAATGATAAATTTAATGATAAAACCATGAAGAAGACAGTCTAAAAGTGATCTAAAAACTTCTGGTTTATTCTATGTCTTCTAGTATGTAGGATGTATGGGTATTAGGAATACTCGAGGGTGATGTGATTGTAAATAATTATATAACTGTGACACTTCCATTTTGAGGGAATGATAGAACATGTTTGGATTTTTGTGAATCCTCTCAATGGAGAAGTTATATGATACTAGTCTTAATGTTGGATATTGATCTGAATACAATTCAGATACAATGAGAAGATTAGATTTATAGCTTTTATTTAATTAAACATCTTTAATAGATCCTCGAGATCCAGATTTGAGATATAATCTCAACATCCAAGTCACAATACATGGAATATACAATCGCCATGTCCTTATCTCCAAGTATCCGTAGAGAGAGCACATTATTCTTGAAAGAGTTCAAGAAGAATTCCATTATTGGTAATGTATCTGAGAATTGAAAATTTTTGATAGTTAAATGTGATTTAATTATTATGAATAATATGGATATGATCCATATTATTTAAACATATGAGAATGGACATCCAAGATAATTAAATACTATTTAATTATCAAGGGTATGATTAATGTTGATATCATTGTCCATAATAATCATAAATATTATTAATATGATTTATAATATGTTAATAAAATTTATTTGTAACTAGTATTTACGAATTAAATGTTGATGTCAATTGGATTCACATTGGACAATTGATTGTAAATGCAATTTATATTTTATTTTAGATGTGTGAGTATGATTCACAATTTATCAATAGAATGATAGAAATTAAAAATAATTTGAAATTGTTTTTATGAATAATTATGCGACAAATATTGTTGCACATGTGGAATTTTGGAGAGATGTGAGATCTCACTAATTAGGAAAAGGAGAGCCACCTTCCCCTTTTGTATGGTGGACGGCCATGGAGTCCTACTCCATGTTTGGTCGTCCACCCTATTAAGGAAATGAGTCTTGTCATCTTTCCTTTAATTCCATATGAGATTTATTTGATTTGAATTAAATTAGATGTGTTGTAAATTATTTGAAACATGTCTAATTTATTTTGAATTGATTATTCGTTGTTGTAAATTTATGTAACAAAGTCACAACAATTGATTAGAAGCACAAAATAATCTCATTCGAAATGTCTCGAAGCGTAAAAAATTGTATTTGTGAGCACATGGATTGTGATACATGGACATCCAAAATAATATGAAAGAAAGGGTAGGCGTAGCCTTTATTATATATCACACAACATGAATTTCAACAACAAATCTCTCTCTCTCTCTCTCCATATTTCTCATACACACCCACTCTATGTCTCAATAATTTAGCCATGCACAATGTTGTTTTAGAGAATCTCGCAGACGTCGCAACGTTCTTGAGCTGTCGGATTGATTGTTCATGAATCTCCTCCGACTTTGGTACGTCTTTCTCGTGAAGAAGGTGTTGTATTTCATGAGACGAAATTAGGATACTCCTTGCTTGGATCATCAACATTGATTGCGACAAGCACGCGTCTCATTCACGTGCTAGCAAGTGTGACCTTCGTTGGATCGAACTTAAGACAGAGGTCTCTTCATTTAGAGACACAATCACAAACATGCTTCAAGAGGTAATCCTTGTATTTGTTTGTGTTGCTGATGAAACTATTTGATAAGTGTTCTCAAATCATGAGGTTTCATCTATTTAAAAACTTTTAATTTCCGATGCCCGATGCAACTAGTATGACCAATTGCCCTAGGTCATATGTGATGCAGCCTATACACTTCCATGATGAGAAAAGGCCTAAACCCTATATTTCAAATGGTATCAGAGACAAGTTCCAAGGTCTTGAATGTGATCCAAAATCCTAGGGAATAAGGTTTTGAATATTAGTTGCACGAGGACTCGTGGTTTGTGCATATGATGTACGTCCCGAATTATTTTTCGCTAAATAAAAAAGTCCCTATTTATGCACTGTTTGGATGATTTTTTGGTTAATCAAATGTATTAATAATTTCTAAATATGTCTCTAAAATAGTAGTCAATTGTTGGCACCAAAAGTTCTTGAATTAAAATTCGAAGCATTCCTACAATGAAATTATTTTTGCATGTATTCACGGATCTATAAGAAATTTATTTTTGCTTATTATTTCCCTGTCATGAAATGTGAAATAAATACATTAATTTAGTATATGATTAATCCAGTAAATCACTTGAATTTATTTCACGCGATTCCAACTTCATTTGCCCTAGATATTCCATATTTATTGGAGATGAGTCGTATGAAGACTGGATCAATGACGAGTCATGATTTTCCTACATTAATTTTCATGAATTATGCGTTAAAAATATGTTGAATTTGTGTCGTTTTGTTTTATGCGGGTAATCGGAATCAATCAAGAAAATAACCACAATTAATCAATTCAATTTAATTCGAGTGGGTTTATGTTTATTTTACTTAGGCAAATCTCAAGGTCGAACTCAAAGACGTAAAGAAACAACTTAAAATTTTCTCTATCTAATTTCTTGCACGATTTTTGAGGTGGAATATTTTTGTTAATTTTAGTGCAATCTTTTTACTTAAAGATGTAATTAATTCAAGAGGATGATGTGTGAGTTTTCCAAAAATAATTTTTAATGCAGAAAAATAATGATATGATGTGTGATGAAATAAGTAAATACAATTTTTTATTGATTTTAGATTATGCAATAATATGACGATGATACAAAGTGGGGATAATTATGGAGCAAGTATCTGCTAAGCAAGTCAAGTCAACGCCCTACTTAATTTATTTTAGAACTAATATGACAATAAATATCAGATTAATTTCTCAAATAAATCCCACAACTCAAGGAACTATTTATTGAGCAAGACAATTAAAGATATAAAAGACCAATACTAAAAAATGAATCAAATAGAAATTCGATTAATTATTGTCAAATAATGTCTTAGAAGTAGAGTCTACGTGTCCAATATGATAGAGAATAATTCAAGGTTCAGTATGACACCAAGAACGTCAAAATCAGATCAAAGATGCTCAAAATATGATCGAATCAATGTTCAATGGCATAAAAGTAATAAATATAATTAAAAACTTGCAATTATACCCTTGGTTAGGATTTTATGTAATTCCCCTAAACCGCATGGGTGTTAGTGTAAAGTACCCTAGCTATGGGTCTTTCTGTAATACCCTAGCTCTAAGAGGACAATTCTACTTCTCCAGGCAAGTGTGCACATTGTGCGTAATAAGGACCTTTCTGCAGTTCCTTGGAAATAGAAGGGTTGGAGTGCAAATCCACCTACACGTGATTCACGCATGAGGTGCGGCAGGCTAGGGTGCAGGTATGGCACCAAGCCTCCACATGGTGTCTCTACTTGCTTCGGGTTTCCTGAGGCACTTGGCTCAGATGGCAGGTTCAGATGTGATCCTAGTCGTCGATGGAGACTTGATTTGACAGTTATCTATTGTGCAAAGATGGATGGTGGCGATTTTTCATGATCTTTATCCAATGAGAGATGATGAGCCTGGAGTTGGGGCTCGTCTTTGAGATACGTCAGCGACGAGCAAGCAGAACACGACCAGTTCTGGAAGGTGCGGCAGAGGAGAAGAGATGGGAGCTCCGATGGATGACACACGACCAGAGGTCTTCAATGAAGAAAATCGATCCTAGCCGCTGTCGATGAAGACCCGAACATTGCTGTAGAGATTGTCAGTGTAGCATGGTTATTGGGCGAAGATGGAAGAGTCTTCCGCGAATATGAGGTCGAAGGCGATGTACAAGGTTTAGCGGTACGGATCTAGTAGTTGGATGTCGATGAGCTTGACTGGCGAGGGCGTGGGTGGTTGCACAAAGGCATCGGGGATGACTGGTTTTTGTGGCAGAGGGGAGGTGCGATGATTGAGGTTAAGGTAAAGGAAGATGGAGATGTTGGGGGTACTAAGAGATACAACGAAGAGGCTCGACAATGAGAAACTGGAGCAGAGCTTGAACGTTGAGGATGCGAGCGACAAGCTCTGGTGGCTCGGATCTCGTCAGGAAAGAAGAGGGGGTTGGGCTGTCACCATCAACCTCCTCTTGTTTTTAAGTAGCTGACAGATGCTTAGAAGTGTCGATCGGCTTTGGGTCAAATAGGAGGCGAGAGGTGGTGATCGTACGAGCCAAAATAGGAAGGGGACGACGGAGATCGATGATTGGATTGACGAAGGGGATTTGATTTGGAATCGCAGTGATGGAGTTTGGTCAAGATTTTGATGGGTTTTGACGAGGTGCTAAACATGGCAGGTGATTGGCGAGACAACAGAGATATTCATGGGGAGAAGGCATTTGGGATGTCGATGTCTAGAAGTTGGCAACGATTGATAAGGAAAGGTAGAGGAGTGGTGGGTGGCAGTACTGCTTAGTCTGAAAAGGGAAAGTGTGGGAGGAGGGAGATGTACAGTAGCCATCCGATCAGCCGAGATCAGACGACAAGATGTCTTCCATGTGGCTTTTATTTTTTTTCTTTATTTTATTTTATTTTTAGATATTTTTTTTATAAAATAAATATATATAAAGGTGAAAATCAGTGACACGTGGTGGCTCTAGGAGCTGCTACGTGTCACCACTAGAAAATTTGAAAATAAAAATATAATGAAAAATCAGAAATAAATAGAAAACGACTCCGAATCGAAAAATTTTCTTCACGAAAGGTGCTCTCTCGATGATATCTACAACTTTCATTGATAGATCAAAACCAAAATATGTCATTTATGCAAAGTGATATTTTTAGAATACTCCATGTACATAGAATACCTTGATTTTTGGATTTTCTAATTTTTGTCATTTTAAATATAATAAAAATATGAAAAAATATGATAAAATCAAATATAAATATTTACATATTAATCTATTTTTGGATTTTTTTTAAAGGAGAAATAAACTGCGATAAAGGGGACTATTGTACAGATAGTCAGTGAATACTCAAACTTAGTTTCTTTGATTTCAGACTAATTTGAGATTTGGATTTTTAAGCATTTTAATAAAACTTTTATCAAAGAAAATAAATGAAAAAGAACTAAAATAAAATGAGTTACATATGTACGTAAAATAATAGGTCAAAAACTGCTAAAATACAAAATGTATAAAGAGGCCTAAAATCCAACTTTCAATTATGAGCTCCGATTCACTTGAATTTGGTCTTGTTTTGAAGGTAATTGAATGTACATTAGTTCAAAAGTGAGTAGGATTAAATTGGACACTGATGAGGAAGATATCAATCTTTTAGTCCAGAAATCCTGGATTAGAGTTAGGGTTTATTTCTTAATTATTTCAGTTAATGATTTTTTTGTATTTTTCATTTATTCTTGATAGTGATATCTACACAATGGACATTTATTCTTGATAGTGATATCTACACAATGGAGGTGGATTCAGGTCGTTTGGAGTTAGCATGAATCAGGAAAGTTAGCCTATTTACAGGTCAATTGGATTATGATTTTTAGCTTCTTACTTTAAGCATTTATGAGTGATAAAATGTAATTATTATTTATACATGTATGAATGCTAATTATGCAGAATAATGGATGAAATGCGGATGAATTTTAGGGAATTGAGCTTAAATAATGTCTTTTAGAGTGGTAGTTATGAGACTCATCATTCCCCTATACTTAAACGATGCTCATCCCAGTGCATTGAAAGAAATGCAATGAGGTGAAATGAGATTGGGTTCCATACGAAGACCATGAGCAGAAGGTGAAAATGGATCTAGACCCAACCTTTGGATTACTAGTTTGGCGGAACTCCTGTGACAGTTAGGATTTTAAAATCAACAGCCACCAAGTTCTGCACATCATTGTCATAGTTTCGGCTTAGAAGTCATCTTAGATCAATCCTCCTCCCAAAGCATACCCAATGAACATTGAACAATTGCCTCATGTGTGTGAAAGGTTTTAGCTCTTCCCATCCAGAATGACGGACTACCACTCAAACCTCTCCTCCAATAACTCATCCTCGGGGAGTCAGGTATTTCCTTCTAAGGTCTGCCGCATTGTGTTTACAATCGAAAAGAGGGATAAATTGGAAGAAGGGGAAAAGAACTGGAGGGTGACCAGTGTAGTCATCTCTCCTTGTGAAGCTGGTCAGTTTAGCCAAGTCTCCACCAAGATCTACGGGTTTTATTGAAGCTCGGACCTTTTTGGTCAAATATTTATTTAGTAGTTGGCTTCTCTTTCTTTGGATTTCGGTAGCTCTGCATGGATCTTATTGTTCCCCTACGTATATGGAATCTTTTTTCCGTACATGTTTTGGGGTCTTAGAAAAAATTGTGCTCAGTCGTCCATCCATTTTTCAAAGCTTTATTTCAACACATACTCTGGTCTTTAGATGTCCACGCTACCAGAAAAGAAACTCACACACTCTTCCAACATCCCGTCTGAGTTGAACTAAGTGCATAGTGTGAAATTACAAATTAATTCCTTATTCCAAAGTTGTACCGAGAATGAGAAGACCAGGTAATACACTAACAGTCAAACACTGCGCATTGTCATGTGGAACTCGAAGAATTAAGTCATAGACCTCAAGCTTCTAAAATCCTATTTCTTGGTCAAGTTACTTTGAAAATTAGGTGGATTAAGGTCAAGTCCAGACCACTCACGGTTTCTGCCAATAACTCGGTTTAGAACCCAAGGTCTTTTCACCAATGCGGATGCATGCACTGCTGGATGAAGTGTAGATACAGGAAATGCAAACACGTTTTTTTTTTCTGAATTTTGTTATTTTTTTATTAATGCAAGATTTTTTTTACAAAAATGAATAATAAGCAATTTTCAAATTTTTTTGATTGCATACAATTGGATACAGTCAGTATTTGTTGCAAAACTCACTTTTGTATGTTTTTTATATAAGTGAGTTTTTTTGTTGTTTTTTATTACTAATTACCCATCCTGTTAATACATATAGACTTACATAAAAGTACCAGCTATGGGTAAAATATTTACACAGAATATTTACACACTCCCTACATTTAGAAAGTGCTCAGAGCACAAAAAGTGCAGAGAAGACATAGCTCAGGCTAAGCATAAGAGAGTGAAAAAGAATCATAAAAATTGAAGTTGATTCAGCACCATATACTTATACTGTGAACATTCTAAGTACAAAAGAAGAGTGAAAATGAGGCAGATGATTGGAGAAGTGGATGGAGAGAGTATATACAGAGGGCATCAGGTCCCCAAATACTTAGGTTCTGGTCATCCTAAGTATGAAAGAAGGATGGAAATTGGGTGATCAAGGGAAGGAGTGGGCGAGGAATGTGGTATATACAGATGGCATCAGTCTCCCTCTATACTTTGTCCTTGGCCTAAGTAAAGGAAGAAGATGTACAAGGAACCGATGGGGTCAGGAGGGAGGGTGGATTACAGATGATTAAGGAGGTTTTTGGCAGATCCTTTTGTAAGCGTGTGGTAGGAGGTCATAATGATTGAAAGAATATGAAGCATATGAGTCCCAACCATGTCAGTGTTATCCTCAAAAATATCATGCTGGAGAGTAGATGAAGCATATGAATCAGATGATACCCAGCCATCATCGGAGTTATTCTCAGAGGAATAATTTGAAAGTGGAGGCACTCTAGATATTCTTATTCTTTAGTTGCTTTAGTTGTTTTCTCAGAATTTGTTCCTCTTGTGATCAAGCGATTCTTCCTCGGATGATGAATACTCTGAAACATCACTCTCAATCAACTGTTAAGAAATTATTCCACCATATTTAATGAGATCGGGAGAGTCAGTTCAAGACGAATAACAGTAAGGAACCAGAGTCGTCCAATGAGGATCCGTGTTTGGAATCTTGCGTAGATAGGGTTTTAGGGTTACCGATCTAACTCACTTATCAAGATCACCTTGTCGAGACCTGATGAGGAATCATTAGACAATTCCTTATCCGAAATATCAAAGGAGACTTTCTTTCTAGATGAAGGAGCAGTCAGATTGGGCATTTTGGTTTGCGTTGTCTATGAATACGTTGTTCCTTAGAGAGTGGGGATAACAATCGAGTCACCATATGAATAACCATTGAAATATTCCTCACTGGTCAGTGTACGACATGTATATTTGTTCTCAATTGACTTGATATTGGTGCATTTCTATGTCGAGTCAATTTGATAAAAGTGGTAAGAGAAGATTTTGGCCAACTCAGGGTGAGACCATGCATATATTTCAGGATCATATAAGAAGTCATGTATTCTATGTTCCATGGTGAGAGTAGCAGGAAATGGAATAGTGGGGAGAATCTATGAACTAATGGTCAGTTCAACAGCCTCTATCTGAGGTGTAGTAGTGGGGTAGGGCTCTTCTACTGCTTGGTGGTTACGGTTGTTGCCAGTTTCGTGGGTCGCCTAAGAATACCGTGTTTCCTCAAGGACTGGGTAAGATCGAAGTGCTCTCAATGTCGTAAAATTGATTTCCCGAGTCTTGCACTCTATAATTGCCTTAGTTAAGATGAAGAATAGCTTTCCGAGAATGATTGGAGACTAGGTGAATTCTCCCTGATGTTCAATATCAATTATCGTGAAGTCCAACTTGAGCGGAGCATCTTGGAATGTAACGACGTTTGAAGTGGTTCCTCTCGACCGCTTTATCGATTGATCATCTAGTTGAACGATCTCTCTTATATTCTTGATAAGTATGAGTTTGAGATTGTCAAATACAGAGGTCGGGAGGATATTGATTGGTGAGTTATCATCGATTCGAGCATGGGTAAATGTTGTGTCTTTGATTCCACAGTCAAATCTCAGCAACTGCTTCACTATGCAGCTCTTGGCTTTTCTCCTCAACACCAAGGAAGTGGCCATTGACAAGATATGTCTTTCAGACCTTGTTCTCTTGTTGCCTGACATTTTTGACATTAATTTACTCCTTATAAAATTTTTAAGGTCGGGGAAGTGTTCAATGGCCTGAATCAAGGGAAGTTGAAAAATCAGCCTTTTATCCAGTGCTTCCATTAGAGTAGGATCCAGATTCCTCAAATCCTCTCCACTTTCAATTTTAATGATCTATTTTTTCTGGTTTTTCAATGTATTCAATGTTTTTAAAATTTTCATTTTCCTGGTATTTTCGATGTGGTGTGTAGATGTGGTGTTTTCCAAAGTAGATGAGGAGTTTAGATATGCAGGGTTAGAGTAATCATTAGGGTGCACAAAACTTGTGGATTTCTGAGTATTCTCTAAATTTCAACTTTAGATCCAATCATTTTATCTTCCACTTCCATTTCTATATTTATCCCCAATGAATTAATATCTCTTAATTCTTAGAAATTTCATCCTCAAAATTTTTTTCATTACAAATCATGGTATTAATCTGTTTAATTAGAGGATACTCCTGAGAACCTGAAGTTTCATACTCAACATACTTTGACTCAAGCATGTACTGATGGGTTGAGTAGAGTCCATTTCAATGGTCATTATTGATCGGATCCTCATATCGTGGAATCATACAGGGTTCATGTGTGTTGATACACTCTGCCAAGTCCTTTGGATGTGTAGGGTGTCCGGGTCGGTCAATAGTATCAATCAAATACTGATGATTAGTATGTGCGGGCCTCCCCATTTGTTTTGATCGGTCCATCGTGTTATTCCCTAAGGTCCAGTCCGGATGAGGTTCTGTGAATGGTTGAACTGTCCCAATATTATGATGAGGAAAGAATGAAGTCGGTTGGGACTGGTGTCTCAGTCGGTCATTTATCTCTAAATTAATTTTATCTTTGAATGGTTCATTAGGTATGGAGAGAAGTTGAGAATATGCTGGGTCGATCCAGGATGTATTTTCATCATATGTAACAAAGGTTGGGGGAGGTGGCAAATATGGAGTGTTGAAATCAGTCAGATGATTAGGATTCATATATAGGACTGGATTGATTCGAGGGTGAGAGTCTCAAACAAATGTTGGAGGATATCTGGCCGAAGGGGGTTTTGATGATTCAAAGTACATATCTTGTGCATATTTGGGCCAATGTACCGTCATTTTCAAAGGAGGTGGATGAGATGTCATAATGGATCTCGGCTGAAAAAGTATTAGTGCACGGGATACTCAACAGAAGAAACCCTAATTTCTAAATCTAGGAGAGTGATGACATAAGTGTGCGATATATTCAAGCTCGTTCACGTACAATAATGCAAGCACAAATCAAACCCTAGTTTCACCAACTCACACAATAAGGCCTGCAAGAGCCGGCCAATTATCTTTTCAATTTCAGTTGATGATAAATTCAATCTTGTAGAACAATTAATGAGTTGTTAGGTGCCAGAAATTTTCACACAAACTTGCCCGAATTCTTACAACTAGTTGCACCTACTTTCACCCAGTATAGGTGTAAGTACGGACTATAAACAACTATTCATTACTTAAGGACAGAGCCTTACACAGTGTCCTTTAAACCACCCACTCTGCTAAGGAAATCTGGACCTTTTACCGGCTACCCGTATTTCCTTACTAAGAAATAGCTAATCGTTTTTGTAGGATCACCCGGATCTTGGTTCTATCCTTAAGTGTACGTCCCTCACCTCATAGAAAGATAAATGAATACAAGGACATGGTTACTCTTCCACAAAAATTCTTGATTTTATAAGTTAATTAAATTCAACCTTATTTACCAATCCCAATTTTAATTAGGTGATCACTGAACAATTAGGTGAACACAAATAAACGTCTACCATCCAGTCCCAATTTCCTTTAAAATTTACGTGATAAAATAGGATGGAGAAATTTGGAAGAAGTCAACGAACATGAAAATGATTATGTATGCTCATTTGAAAGACTTATAGTGATTCCTCGCAATCTCCATTTGGGATGGAATACAAGAATCAAAAATTATTCTATATGAATGCAAGTTGACAAAACCACACCTAGCATAAAGTTCTACTATCCCTGAAGAATTGAGTTAAATTTTTGACTAAGTTGAACGAGCTAATGTGCATCTCAAATAATGAGTAGTGTGGTCCTATGTTCTACGAGCACAATCAGTAAAATCTTAGAATCTCTAATAGTTGTATGTGCAGGTCTAACCTATGAGCCACTCAAGTCAGGCCCCAGCCTCACCAAAGAGTGAAACAGACCATGACACACCATAGAAAAAGTTCGAACCATGTTACACACGTGAGAGTCGAAATGGACACCGCTGTAAATGAGAAATTAAATACAAAATTAGAATTGCAGAAATTAATATCCTAACCTCTACACTCTCTCACGATTCAACTCGATCTTAATTTTGATGTGGATTAGCGGTCAGTGAAGATGCTTTGATTTTGAGAGAACTGCTTTACGTGCGTCAGGTACCTCGCACAAAAATAAGAGAGATTGTGTAAGGAAAAGACACAAAAAATCAAAAAGGAAAAAAATAAATGTTGAAAATAGAATAAAATAAAATAAATGCAAAAGGAAAATATACAATGAAGATTCAGGGGACAAACTACCTACCGAACACTGATTTTCTAGACTAAAACCACGTTGTTTTCCTCCCCGACAACAACGCCATATGACAAGACGCGATTTCCCTATGTCAATTTCATGAATTATGCATTAAAAATATGATGAATTTGTGTTGTTTCATTGTAGGTGGGTAATCGGAATCAATCAAGAAAATAACCGCAATTAATCAATTCAATTTAATTCATGTGACTTTATGTTTATTTTACTTGGATAAGTCCCAAGGTCGAACTCGAAGAGGCAAAGGAACAACTTAAAATTTTATATATCAAATTTCGTGCAGGGATTTTGCTGAGGAATATTTTTGGTATTTTTAATGCATTCTTTTTACTTAAAGATGTAACTAATTCAAAAGGAAACATGATGTTTGAGTTTTGCAAAAATATTTTTCTTAATGCAGAGAAATAATGCTATGATGTGTGATGAAATAAGTAAATACAATGTTTTATTATTTTTGGATTATGCAATAAGACGATAATGATGCAAAGTGAGGATAATTATGGAGCAAGGAGCAACTAAGAAAGTATAGTCAACCCCCATCTTAATTTATTTTAGAATCAACATGTTAATAAATATCATATTAATTTCCCAAAATAAATACCCACAACTCAAGGAACTATTTATTGAGCAAGAGAATTAATGAATTAAAAGAACAATGCTTAAAAATGAACCAAATAGAACTTCAATTAATTATTTTCAAATAATGTCTCAGAAGTAGAATCTCAACGTTCAATATGATAGAAAATAATTCAAGGTTTAGTATGACACCAAGAACGTCAAAATCTGATCAAAGATGCTTAAAATATAATCAAATTAATGTTCATAGGCATAAAAGAAATAAAAATAATTAAAATCTTGCAATTATACCCTTGGTGAGGTTATTATGTAATTCCCCTAAACCGTAGGGGTGTTATTGTAAAGTACCCTAGGCAGAGTATTTCTATAATACCTTGGATATGAGAGGACGTTTCTGCAAATTCCCCAAGCAAGCGTGTTCCGTGCACATGATAAGGACCTTTATATAGTTCCTTGGAAAGAGAAGGACTGGAGTGCAAATCCACCTGCACGTGATTCATGCATGAGGTGTGGCAGGCTTGGGTGCAGGAATGATACCAAGCCTCCGTGTGGCGTCTCTATTTGCTTCAGGTTCTCCGAGGCGATTGGCTTGGATGGTAGGTTCAGATGTGATCCTGGTCGTTGATGGAGACTTGATTGACAGTTATCTATTGTGCAAGGATGGACAGTGGCGATCCTTCTTGTTCTTGATCCAACGAGAGATGACGTGCATGGAGTTGGGTTTGTCTTTGAGATCCGTCAACGGCGATCAAGCGAAGCACAACCAGTTCTTGAAGGTGCGGTGGAGGAGAAGATATGTGAGCTCCAATGGCCGACACATGTCTAGGGGTTTTCGATGAGGAAAGTTGATCCTGACTGATGTCGATGAAGACCCGTGCGTTGCTGTAGAGATGATCGGTGTATCATGGTTTCTGGGCGAATGTGGAAGAGTCTTATGCAAATCCGAGGTCGAAGCTGATCTAGCAGGGGGTAGTAGTGTGGACCTAGTGGCTAGATGTCGATGGGCTTGACCGGTGAGGGCGTGGGTGGTTGCACGAAGGAAGAGGGGATGATGGGTTTGAGCAGTAGATCGAGGTTAAGGTGAAGGAATATGGAGACGTCTGGGTACCAGGAGGTACAAGCAAAGAATCTCCATGGTGAGAAACCAGAGTAGAGCTCGAACATCGAGGATGCGAGTGAAGAGCCCTGGTGGTTTGGATCTCGTCGGGAAAGAAGAGGGTGTCAGGATGTCATCATCGACCTCCTCTTGTGTTTAAGCAGTCGGTAGATGCTTAGAAGTGTCGACGGGGTTTGGGTTAAATAGGAGGCGAGAGGCGATAGTCGGATGAGCCAAGTGAGGAAGGGGATGGCGGAGATCGGTGATTGGATTGACGAAAGGGATTTGATTTGGAATCATAGTGATTGAGATAGGTCGAGATTTTGATGGGTTTTGATAAGGAGCTAAACATGGCAGGTGATCGACAAGATGATGGAGATATTTGCAGGGAGGAGGTGATTGGGACGGTGGTGTCTGGAAGTTGGCGGCAACTGATAAGGAAAGGCAGAGGAGCGACGGATGATGGTGTCTCCTGGTCTGGAAAGGGAAAGTGTGGGAGGAGGGAGATGCACGACGATCGTCTGATCGGCCGAGATCGGATGGCCAGATGTCTACTATGTGGTTTTTTCTTTTATTTTTTAATTATTTTGTTATAAAATAAATATACAATAAAGGTAAAAAATGAGTGACTCATGGCGGCTTCAGGAGCTGCCACGTGTTACCACAAGAAAATTCGAAAAAAATACAATGAAAAATCAGAAATAAATAATAAACGACTTCAGATCAAAAATTTCTTCACGAAAGTTGCTCATCTCAATGAGATCTACAACTTTCATGAAGATACCAAAACCAAAATAGGTCATTTGTGTAAAGTGATATTTTAGGATACTCCATATACATGGAATCCCTTGATTTTTGGTTTTATATATTTTTTTCATTTTAAATAAGATAAAAATCCAGAAAAAATATGATAAAATCAAAGATAAATATTTACACGTTAATCTATTTTTTGTATTTTTATTAATGGATAAATAAAGTGCGATAAAGGGGACTATTGTACAAACTGTCAGTGAAGACTCGGACTCAGTTAGTTTCTTTGATTTCAAACTTATCTGTGATTTGGATTTTTATGCATTTTAATAAAGCTATTATTCAATGAAATAAATGAATAAGAAATAAAATATAATAAAATTAGTTAAATATGTACATAATATAGTAGGTCAAAAACCGTCAAAATATAAAATGTACAAAAGAGGCACAAAGCCCAACCTTCACATATGAGCTCCAACTCACTTCAACTTGGTCTTGTTTTGAAGGTAATTGAATGTACATTAGTTCAAAAGTGAGTAGGATCAAATTGAACATTGGATTAGGAATATATCAATATTTTAGTCTGGAAATCCTAGAATTAGGGTTTGCGTATTTTTTGTATTTTTGATCTCATGAGGATGATATCAATATTTTAGTACATTATTTCTTAATTATTTCAGTTAGTGATTTTTTTTTGTATTTTTTCATTTATTCTTGCTAGTGATATGTACATAGCGACGTATTTTTCGGTCATTTGAAGTTAGCATGAATCATGGAAGTTAGCCTATTTATAGGTTTAGCTTCTTACTTTAGCCATTTATGAGTGATAAAATGTAATTATTATTTATGCATGCATGAATGCTAATTATACAGAATAATAGAAAAATGCGGATGAATTCTGGGGAACTGAGCTTAATTAATGTCTTTTAGAGTGATGGATCTAAGATTCATCAGTCATCAAGATCTCTTTCTTAATGTGTTTACGAGTCAATGAAAATCAAGGAAATTATGAATTTGTCCTAATTAATTGGATTCTTAATATTTTGAAAATATTTGATTAAACATCAACAACCATTGAATGGATATTTCATGACAAAAATCCTAGTTTATACTACAATAGTTGTAGGACAATTTTTACATGCAAAACCAAGAACATGTTTGCTTTGTATGCTTAGAAATTTAGGATCTCAATGCATATTATGAGAGCTAATACTATATAGTAATATCAATCATACCATAATTTCTTGTTGGTTTATTGAATTGGATCATTGATTAATTTAGTATGATTAAATTGATTAGATCCAATTAAAATAAACACTCTATTATGAATGGAGATGTAATTCCCTTAGAAGAATTAATCATAATATGATTAATAATGATTTATTAAGATTTGAATGGGATATGGAGGATCATATAAATGACATCGATGGTTTCCCATCAAGGCGAAAGCTTCCATTGCCATGGATTATATGTTGGAGATGCCGATCTGAAGCGATAGCCCTTGCATACAAGCGCACATGGATCATGCTCTTTTCCTCTCGAAACAGTAAGGTGGTATGCATAGTGACCCCAATATTGGTTTCCAATATTATTGAGATGATATTGGATTGCACATAATGAGTTCTATTCTTATTGATGGTTGAATTAATTAACCACGGGTCAACATCACCTTAGGGTGGTGGGCTCGGTTATTAAAGATCTAATTGGGAAATACAAGTTGGACTTGCAAGGTGAAATGAGTTCCCACATCTTTGTGTATAAGTTGTAGTTTCTCATATTATTGGAATGTAAAAAAGGTAAAAAGAAGATCCCAGATCTTGCTAGAGATGTATCTCTTGCTTTCAAAGTTTAATAAGGGAATAGACTTTCAGAGTTTAAAAGGCAAGGAAACTTTGATTTAAAATATTAATATCCTTAATCAAAGTAAAATATTTTATGAAAATTGTCTTATTTTAGATAACCTTCATTAAATTCACTCAATTCTATATTCAATCATAACCAATATAATACCATGGATTGGATCCACGATGAAGATGTTTTACTTGCAGTTGGACATGTAATATATGTGTCTACAATGTGCAAGTTTCCTCAAAAAATGAGGAATAACAGTTAAATAGGCAATAGGAGAACAACTTATGGTTTGTGTGTCTCTAAAGTCCTAATATCTCATTGAATGTGCTTTGGAAGTAACATATCAGTGATGATCGTAAAGATCATTCTTAAAGTCGAAGAAGATATTTTATCAAAGAACTATGCTCTCAATATCTAATAATGAATGACATGGTTTGCTATATAATGCAGATGATGGCTCGATAAGAGATAATGTACTCAAAATGATTGAGTACCTGCATGAACCTAAGTCCCTTTTGAGTTAAGATGAGTGGGGATATGATGAATGTCATCACTATGCAATCTCTGCTCAAGTCTTTCATGATGCATCATATTATTCATATTGTATGAATAGGATGGAGCAAGAATAAATGTTGGAATACTTTTATATTGATGTCCCTTAAGGACATGTTAACTTTAAGAGATCGTTTGCCTTAAGTAATGGTTGTTTAAGTGTTGAGGGAGCACACTAGAAGCATGGGTCTGATCCATTAATGACTTTCCATTTCATCACCGCTATTCTTCCTTTTTTACCTTAAATCCATAGCTCAATGCATGTATATAGCATTAATTTGTGCAAAATAACATTCATTTATTTATTCATATATATTGTACAAAATATTATATTAAATGCCAAAATAAAAGAATAAAGAAAAGAAAAGAAAAGAAAAAGAAGGAAGTATCAAAGACACTGAATGACCCTAAATTCCGAGAGTAATTGAAGAATTGACATGGTCAACAAGGAATAAAGCATGAGGATATAAGGGTCAAGAATTGCATAAATCCCTAATTTTTTAGCCCAATAATTGCATTTTGGAACCCATTTTATTTTCTAATTGTTATACCTCAAATAATAAAACCCTCTATATGAAATATGAAAACAAAAATACAAAGAAAGTTACACAATTTATTACAATTTAAAGTAATGCACAGTATGCCTGAGACACACATAATAAAAATCGTACAGAAAACTTCCTATACATGTATATCCTCCATACAAACTCAAAATTCACCCAAATCACCTTTATTATTCATAAAATAAAATTATATATTTAATGAAGGTGGTTTAATTAAATTTGAAGTTAAGATGCAAAAGTTGCATTTTGGGCCCTCATTGTGCAGGATAACTGCATAAAATAATCATTATATTTATTCTTTATATTTTTAAGCTTCTCATATTTTTATATATTTGTAAATATTATTCATTATACATATACATAATGAAAATAAGACAAAACCATGACCAGGCGTAAAATAAATAAAGCTATAGAATAAATACGTATAATAAACCTATATTGTACCTACATAATATATCTGTATAATTATTTAAGTATGCAAATAAACTCAGGAAAAAATAAAAATGTGCACATATTTAAATAATTATAATATAAAAATTATATATATATATATAATATGAAAATATAAATTGCAAAATAAAAATAAAATGCATCATATATGTCTGAATATACCTTTAATAATACCTGTAAAAAAACACCTATTAAATTAAGGGATATTTACACTCACAACTCCGAGTAATTTCATAATTACATTCATAACCCCGTGTAATCGTGAATTACATAAGAAACCCTAAGTAATGGTTAACTCTTACACAACGTAACCTCGTTTAACTTCCATCAATTTTATATGTTATCTTCGACTGAATCCATAAATTTTGACCAACCTCAAGACATGTCATGCACGTCCTCCTCCCCGTGCCCGGTAGAGACCAACCTCGAGAGGATGTTGTTGCCAATACGCCCGTCATTGATCTCTCGACGTTGTTTTCGTATCATGAGCTCCACGGATCTGCTAATGGTCTCAACCTGCTCCTGCAAAACTCTCTTCGTCCTGACGTCGAGCGTACACTTGAGCTTCCACACACCCGGAAGAACAGCAGCTCCCCTCCATGTGGTGATGGTCGCCACGACCTCAAAGGCCTCCGTGTAATCGGGCTCTAGAGAGGTGGATTCCAGGAAACTGTGGTCTGAGCCAGAGTGAACCGTGATATGGTCTCAACCTTATCCCGTAAAACTCTATCCAACCCGATGTCGAGCGCACGCTTGAACTTCCACACAGCCAGAAGAATGACGGTTCCTTCCACGCGGTGATGGTCGCCACAACCTTGATGGCCTCTACGTAGTCAGACTCTAACTAGATGGGTTCCTGGCAACCACGATCCAAGCTGAGAGAAACCCTCGATATGGCATCAAAGGCGAAGCACCGAAGAAGGTCTTGCATTCGACCACTCTGCCCTCATCCGAGGTTGAGGAGAGAAAGGGGATGAGAGAATCATTTTTGTGAACTCTTTTATCTTTCTGACAGTGAGGTTGTAGCTGGAGAGCTTCCGTTGGGTCTGCCAGATCTCTCCGTCAGTGTTAAAGATACTGATGCTGAGGAGGTCGTCGAGGAGTTCCTTCAAAGTATGGACTTTGGGGTAGTTTTGGAAGTTGATCTTGAGGATGTGCTCGACATTACTTGGATTTGTCGTGACAAGGGTCCTGTGGGCCCCCAAAAGGTGTATAATGATGGTATATCATATAGATTGAGCAAGGAGGTGGGTGTACCAGTCGAGGAGGTGATTCTTGTTGGTGGACAAGGAGAGAAAGCACCCTAATATGGGACAGTTATTGGGGCCATCGCTGGGTGGCCCTCGCCGGGTGTTGTCTTGAGACGACAACGATGGAGGAGAGGGGGCATCGGGTGGCGAGGAAGGGTTGTGAGTGTCGGTAGACGAATAGGGGGTGGTCGATGAGGGGGATAGGGTTTTTTTAGTTTTATTTGTATTTTAATAATAAACATTGGATGAAACATAGGTTAGATTAATTCAATGGTGTGGTTGAGTTAACGAATAAACTAATGGAGGGTTATAGATGTGAGACGAAGTGACTATCTAGTGTTCCTCATGTAATTCACAATTACACGAGGTTATGAATGTAATTACGAAATTACTCAGGATTATGGGTGTAAATATCCCTTAAATTAACTTGTAAAAATAAACAAAAATCATAATAATATACTACATAAAATAATAAACATTAATCATGTTTTAATAAAAAATAGGATGATTTTTTTATTTTAAACTATTTAATAAGTGATTTATTCCCTATTTTATGTGTTTCTGGTCGACTTGGACAAATGGAAATGCAAGGACTCTTGATCTCATGTCAACTATCATCCCTCTCTTGGTTTGCTTATGTCAGAGCCGACCGCTTTTCTTTGCTGAATTTTCCTCCATGATACATGGCCCAAGGAGCTTCGACTCCTTCATGTAATTTCTCCATCAAGCATCCCTCTATCATGCCCTATACTTGGATTAACCATTCCAGCCTTGATCCCTATAAAAACCATAAGACTTGGAGGCGTTTCAGAATGTTTATAAAAAAACACTTCGCCCATTTTTGCTTTTTGATCCTCCTTTCTCTCTTGTAATCCCAATAGGAACACCCATATAGAGTCTCATAGGTGAAAAATTCAAGATCCGGGCCTTGTAGGTTTGGATAAAGGTGCAGATAGGTGCGATCCGAGCTCCACCGACCATCACCGACGAGCTCCTCTTCTCCTTGCCCCCAAGCAGGTATGCATTGTAGATTTAGGTTCTTTTTATTTCTTTTCATTTTAGTAGCCTAAATTAGTCTTTAGTATTATTAATTAAGTTGTAGTTTAGCTTAACTTTAAGAATCAAATCGGTTGTTGCAATCGGCTCCAGCACCAAATCTGTCGTGACCACCCTCTATTCTGACCCCCGTTCACCTCCATCTCCTTGCCCTTGCACTGATCCACCTCTCCTATGTTAGCCCCCTGATACTGCATAGATCGAGCTGGGTCAGAGCTTCATCCTCTACCTTCATCGGAGCTCCACCAACCCGCTAACAACTTTCATGTCCAGCTTTAGTAGAGGGCGGAGGAGATAGCCCTGGTGCCCTTAACCATTTTATGCAGGTCTGCGATCAAGAAGACCCCCTGGAGCAGTGCGTCAAAGCTTGAATAGAAGCTTCATGAGCTTTGACCTCTAGGGTACCTCAGACTTACCCCATATGTTTTTGAAGGTACTTGCAGATGTAACATCATCCCAATAGTGTATAAGACCGATAACGAAGCATTTGGTGGTCAGAGCAAGGAGAATAGAAAAATTGAAGTTCGTCTGAGTCGTGTCCTTGGACTGTTCTTTTAAGGATTTACAGTACCGTTAGATCAAGACCATAACCCAGATCTAATATGGACCGTCCAATCCAAAGTTGAAGCATCGTGTCCCAAAGCCGTCCATCACGACACGTGAAGCATCCAACACCCTCTGATCCACTCAACTTAAGTGGGTTAATTGCATTTGATACCCCCAACTTCTTCTATGTTTCATTTTTAGTCATGTAAATATTATTTAAAATACAAACTTTTGTGGAGAAACTGTACGAAACCCCCTACCTTTATTGTATATTACCTCTTGTTTCTTTTCAAGGTAAGCTTATGTGATCCCCCGTGTAAGTTGTACATTTTGTAAGGGACCCCCTCCATGTTCCTTTATTTCATTTCAATGTAAACATTTGTAATTTCATTTTTAAACTTTTGGTGTATTGCATGAAAACACTTTGTTGTATTTATTATTGCAAATATACACATGTTAGGCCTTGTAAATTAAATTGTATCTTCTATTTTTGATTAAATAGCTCTTGTAGTTGAAAGATTGTGGAAAAATTATAGGATATGATTCAATTGATGTTCAGTCACACCATGATATTTATTTGCCATTTCATTGCATTTCCTATTTGTTTAAAAAATTTTAAGACCTATTTGTTCCTACTTTGATATAAAAATACAAAAAATAGAAATATTATCTTAAAATTACAAAAAATATATGCGAGATGTTACTAGATAATATAACTCCAAACCAAGCATAAAAAATACAAAATAAAAAACCTAAAATTTTAAAAACCTCCCAACCCTAGAAAAATTTGCAAAAATTATATAAAATCAAAAAAATAGTTTTCTTCTATATGTTTTAAAATATATTATATAGTAAAAAAAGGTTTTTAGAAGTTTTAAGTTTATTATCTAAATTTAATTCTCAAAACAATTCGACTTATTTACTAACTCCTTATTTTGGAGTATTTTAGACTTTAAAAATTCATAAAAATTAGCAAAAATCACAAAAAATTCACAAAAATAGAAAAAAATAAAAAAGACAAAAACTTTTTTAAAAATAAATTTTGAGTATTTATATCTACATTTGTAAATATAAAAGCCTATATATATTATATACATACATATATTTTTATATTTGTTAATATACTTATTAATATTATAAAAACCTAAACATTTTCAAAAAACTTTGAAAAAAATAAAAAAGATTTACTTAATATTTACATATTTATTATATACATATAATATAACACTTGTATTGTACATAATATTATTTATATGTTTATTACATATTAAAAAGGAAAAAACTAAAAACTAGAAAATATAAAAAGAAAATAAAAATTATAAACTTAAAAATGTAAAAAATATAAAATTGAAAATCTCTAAATATTAAATATATTTAAATCCCACCAAAATAAAAAAGTACAAAATAATTGTTGTTTATTTTTGTAGACAATAATGATTTGCCTATCTGCCTATTTGCTCTCTGTGGTCCGACAATTTACACGTATTTACTATTCACATATTTTGTAGAGTTTAAATAGAAATAAATTAGCTCACACATTTTCATAGATATACCTTAGATTGTGGGTTGATTGTTGATTTATTTGGATTGGTTGAGTTCTGAGTACTGTAAAAGCGATTGAAATAGCAATTGTTGGACCCAACTTGTTGGGTACTACATGCCCTCCAAGACCAGGTGGTAATAACCTTTCAAATCAATATCATCAAATGGTGTCATTACCAGGGAGCAATGTCGGATAGGATTTTTTGTGCATGTTCTCTATTTTTATTTCATATCATTTATCTATTTTTATTCAAATAATTGTTTATCTGTTCTTATCATCTCTATTTGTTTACTTCTCTTCGAGGACCCGTTACATGAGGACATTCTTCTAGGAGGTCGAGGCAGCCAAGTATAGTAGATACTGGCCCTTTCTTTGTAGGATGTTAGGAGAGAGATAGAAGACTGGGGAGAAGGAGAAGGGCAATTTAGCAATTATTTATCTTTTTATTTGCATTTCCATTTTGCGAGAGAGAGGAATTTTTGTAAAATATTGCAATAATTGGACTCTCTGGACACTTGAACTCTCGGAGGTCCACTTCCCTAGTGTTGTTTACTTGAGGACCTCATCAGCTTTTTCATGGTTTTCCCACCATTCTTTTATTTTGTTCCCTAATTTTGAGTATTTATCTTTCTTTTACTTAGTTTGGTGTGCTTGGAGCCCCTAGATTTTAGGATTTTATTTGGTTGAGTCAGGTAGACTTAGGTCCACACACAAAAAAGAATCTCGTACCTATCCCGAATAGAAATTTCTACTAGGCATGTTCTCACTTGCACACATATAGGATAGAATTTCCTTTTTGCACGGATCATTGTGCATGTAAATTGCAGGAGTCAGGTATGCATTCTTCTCTAGCATTTGCATTCATTATTCTTCGTGCATCGACTTTTCCGAGCTCATCCCCTTGTTTTCTTTGACTTAGGCTATAAAAGAAATCAAAAAATTCACTGGGTGTTTTCTTCTCAAAAATATCAAAAAAAGTTATAACTAATAAAATTGAGACTTGTAATTCTACTCGAACCTAAAATCAACTGTAAAGGATAAAAATCATTGTATTGGGGAGAGTAACACCCTCCCTGTTGTTGCTACAAACACTTGCCTCCGACCATAGACAAAGTGGTTCTGGTTTCCTAGTAGGTGTGCTATGTCAATTGGAACATAACCACTCTAGGTAACTGCACCTGTGAGTTTGTAAAAACAATTCTTCTCACCTAACTCTAAAATTGAATAGATAAAAGACCGAAGTTTCACGGTCTTCACTGTGTTGAATTGGTGAATTGAGGGATTTTGTTTGTTTTATTTGTGTTGTTTTGTGTGCATACTCGATCTTCTCTACACATTTATACCTTCTTTATTGCATATCTTGACTTGACTATCTTGATCTCCCGATCCCCATCTTTTGTTTCGGAGATGGCAGACTGAAGCTATTTTTATCTGGACTTCGCATATCATGTTTCTTCTTCTCTAGTCGGCACACCTCCATTTTATAAGGAGAACTTTGTTCCTGATTTTCTTTTTGTGCATATCCATCGTATCCGTAGTTTCAGGCATCGGATTTTGATTACTTTCCACCACCTTCCCATTGTCCATCATCTCATCCACCCGATACTGAGCTGTTGGATTCACCTCTCATGAGCACCACATTTGAGCATGTGGCCCGGGTAGTGAAACAATTACAAAAGAGGATTAGTGATATATCTAACGCTGCGATTTACACTACAACTTCACCTTATGGACCCATAGATTCACAAGAGGTTGACCATGAGAGCTTGCAATCGCTAAAAATATAAAAAAAATCAAAAAGATAATACTGGGAGATACCTGAGTGGGTCAATTTGTAAGGAGAGGGCACCCATGCCACATTCTTTACCTACACATTCATTCACCACAGTTCCCAACTTCTTAGCCCCCAAGGATGACACTATGCATACTCTTTAACCCACTAGTTTTGAAAAATATGTACTTTACTATTATCACAAAAAAGCTTTTTAATCAAACAAAATTTGCTTGAATAAATAAGGTGAACCACTGCGTATAATTCCCCTTTGAAAGCTTACTGCAAGGGTAGAGAAATTCACAAGTTCATATGTGAGAAAAAAATAGAGAACTCGGTAGGCACTACTATAGAAAACAATGGAGAAAGGAAATTCAAATAACCAATGTATGCTTCAAATTATAGAGATGTACATGGAGTTCTTATGCCATGACCATTGTAATGATAAGGATGTAGTTCCCTTCCTTTTCATGTCTTTATATAAGATGGTAGTATCAATGTTAAACAATTTAATGGGTCTTGTTGGAATGCATTTAAATAATAGAAACACAATTGCAGTAATTCTTTGTAAACAACATTGAAAAGGCAACAAATGAAGACTTCGATCGATTGGGGGGATTGTATGACATAGCCCCAGAATGGCTATTTGGACTATTAAAAGTTTTCATTGTCATTCATACTAGAAATGATTGACACCTACTAGTTGCGGACTATGAAGTAAAAAAATCATTTTCATCAATTCGCTTAAAGGGACATGATTACACAAAAAGTATGTATTGAAATGGGTATGTGCTTTATGATAGTTATTTCCAAATATAATTTAATTTTTCATGCATATGACACGGTTGTGATTAAATTTGCAGCAAGGATGGATTTCAGAGTACTTCAGCGAAACTATATGCTTGTGTATTTGGGTGGGAATTGATTATGGTAGAAGACTGCCCTCAACAACCTCCGCAAAGCTTGGATTGTGGTATGTCATGAAAATAGTGGAGTACATTTGTGAAGGCAAAACACTAAATTTCAGTCACGATGACATACCATGATTCAGAACGAAGATAGCTTGCAAACTCTTGACTTGTGGGAGAGTAGAAGACGTATCTCATGTTTGATAGCTTTTGTTTAATTATGGGCATAGTATCTTCTGGATCGATATAGGTTTTGAAGTATGATTTAAAAATGACATGTTGGCCAGTTTTTTGTAATTATTTAGGACAACTGCAGCATGGGGAACAATCAAACTTATTTTTATCAAAATACTTAACAGTCTTATTACTTCAGATGTTATCCGTTGAGTATTTATATTTCATATCTAAATGTTTAATGATATAATGCATTTTATTTGCTCTGAAATACATAATCCTTGTAATTTGGTTGAATGTTAACCGATTCAATATATAACAAGTACTAATCTGGTCAATAGCTTTGTTACATAATCTATTGAAAATTATACATGCTTATATAAATGGATATGATGAGGTTTTTAAATCGGAATGTTTAAAATGATGAATCATTTGATTGGTAGTGAAACAGAAGTTGACAAATATCCGGTATTTTTGCAAGATAATATAAAAAGTATAAAAGTCATCTATCTAATTACATTTTGAATTTGACAAATTGCAAAATAGTAAACATGCTTGTGGCATGGTAACAGATTAATATGACACCTCCTGATTGCATGATTATGAAATAAAATCATGTATATGACAATATAAAGTATGTGAATAGTATATGAGTTTGGATTGGTTTGCGACAAGTCCTGATTGCGTCTGACTCCAAATCATTCTTAATAATAAAAAAAATATTACTTAATTACAATTTGATGATTAGAATTACATAACTTGTTAATGTTGACAAAATGAGTTGTAATGAAATAGAATATATAAAGTTAATACAAGATGGTGGTTACAAATTCTATTAGAGAGCTTGTGAATGATTTGATGATCTTAAACATGATGACAAGGAAATACTATCAAAAGATGGGCATAATAAAAAAGATGTAGCTTTCCATAGTTGAATTGTCTCATATAACAAAATGCAATTGCAGGCGTCTATATAAACTGAAATATTTAAAATTTATGACATTAATATTTGTGTAAACATAGACATGAACAGGAAATCATCTTCAAGAACAACACAAACCATGAATTGGATATAGTTTTAATATCGAACAAGCACATAACAATTAATTAAAATGAAGTACAAGAATTGAATAAAACAAAACAAGAAAGAGAATCCTTCTAAACAAAACATATTCATTAAAACCCCAGTTGCAACAGAGATATATAGCTGGAGAAGTACTAAGCAGATAGATATTGAAAAGAATATGTTAATGCTTCTGATACAATGATGAAGAATATGGGAACAATAACTCTAAATACAAAGACTTCTAGATAAATGCATATGTATCTTCATTGAAAGCTTGCTGTGATGTACTGCATTGTTCACCTTTGACCAAGCAGAGACTAGTTGAATAGAAGTATATAGCAGCATTAACTTTGACATTCACATGATCTTCACAAAAGAGATAAACTTATCGGTCTCAATTGTTTAACTTGTATAAGAAATGGTGACATACAGAGTAGATAGTGTAACTTTGGATTTTAAGCTTGGGTTTGGAGGCTGAAGCTGTGTTTTTAAGTTCATTCAAAAAGATGTTCAAGGCCGGACAAAGAATCCCTGAAATAAAGTTGACACATTAGACAAAGTTATAATATTTAAAAAACTGGTATCAAAAGATGAAATAAGAGCATGAAAGAAATCAAAAAAATTGCTAACAACATAAAAGCAAAATACACCTGTCATTTTTTTAGGGGCAATTCGCGTCCAACATTGAATTTTAAGCATGCTTTGCACTGTCTACCTTTGTTTTTCATGGGTTCACCCTGGATCTCTGCCTATTTCCACTTACATTTGGCCTTCCTCCCCGACCTCTTCCTTTGGTCCAAACCATGTTTGGTTCGCAGACGATTAGTTGTTTACCTCTAGTTTGGGGCTGCGGAGCAATGCAACTATCCTTCTGCAGATTCACATTCAAAGACTTCTTTCTTTGGATTTCAACAACAAAACTATGAAGTTTTCTTATCGTGAATGAAAAAAATGGATGAATCATCAAAAGATAAATCAACAAGTCCTGTACACAATCTGTTCAGTTCCACAACTCTTTCTTGTTGTTCATTTCTGATACTAAAAGGATAGTTTCCTGATTTATTGATATTACGAGTCCACGATGCAAGAAGTATGAACTGTCCAGAATCTCCACATTCTCTATCTTCATTACAGCAAAAATATGCTTGCAAGGAATACCATCGTACTTCATCCTTTAGCAATAACAGACAATTCTATTAGAATCAATGAATAAAGTAACTCCCTTCCTAACATGCATTTTCACGATTTTAATTACAGAATAAACAGTCTTCTCATTATAGACTTCGGATATATGAACATTCCTTTGTGAAGAACATAATGAATGGACTTTGAGAAAGTGCCCCATAACTGGCATTCAATCCTCCACTCCATTTTTAGAATTGGCTTCATGTTGTTTGCATCACTATCCAAATCATTTATATGCTTCTTAGACTTGGGAGGTATGCATGGAACCTATGAATAAACTCAAGTAGAGAATCATTTTTGGTAATGTGGCTCCGAAGGAAATGATTCATGCTCTCGCTTCGTTGTGTGCTTCTCATACCCTCATGTAGATATCAGGCCACTTATGTGTAATAACAAATTTATCTGAGAATCATCTATTGTCTTAAAGACCAAACCCATTAGTGGCAGCTAACCATCCAGTTTCAAAAACTTCTTTACTATGCGTCATATAATATCATAAAAAGTCTTGAGATCTTTGCCAATGTAACATGTATCGTCAAGCTTTGTAGAAAGCTTGGCCATTATGTCTGATAAATACCTGATTTATCGTCATAATATTTACCCCAATCATTGTATGCAAATATTACTATTATTGTGTCTAGTATTTTATGTGTTTCTTTAATATTAAAAATCAAATAAAAATTAGTTTAGCATTGTATATATATATATAGTGTATTTTATTTAGGGATTTTTACACCCATAACCTTGAGTAATTTCACAATTATAATCATAACCTTGTATAATCATGAATTACATGAGAAACCTTGTATAGTTACTCCGTCTCACATTCATAACCCTCCGTTACTTTAATATATTAATTCAACTATATGAATGAGTTAATCTAACTCACCCTCAATCTAACGGTTAGGAAATAATAAAAAAATTACCGCTCAATAAGGAGGTAGGCTTCGGGCTGCCCGAGGTGGTGGGGATGGGGGGAAATACTCGGCACTGGTGCTGGGGGCGGACTGTGGGGGGGGCGGGGGGGGGGGGGGGGGGGGGCGGCGGGGATGGTCAAGGAGGGAACTTGGCAACTTCAAGCAGGAGGGGGGGAGGAGCACAGGGCTGGGTGGGGGGGGGGGTGGGGGGGGGGGGGGGAGGGGGGGGGAGGGGGGGGGGGAGTTCGAGGAGGGAGTTTGGCGCGGCGGGGGCCTTCGAGCTCTGGGGTGGGTGGGGGGAGGGGGGCTGCGACAAGGGAGCTTGGTGGCTTCGACCTGGAGGGGAGGAACGTCGGGCTGGGGAGGTCGAGGAGTTGGGCGCGGGTAGAAAGGAGCCGGGGGGTGGGGGCTTCGAGGAGGGAGCTGGTGCGACAGCGAGCTTCGAGCAGGAGGGCTTCGAGGAGTCGGCGGCGGGAGGCTGAACAAATACACTTGCTCCGTCCATGGATATCAATTTTGTTTCTGTAAAAAGAAAGAACATGTTACAACAAATGCGTCATTCATAGTCATCAACTTTGCATTGGCCGAATGCCGAAGCACACTGCACGAATATCATTTCCAGCTCCCAAGACGAAGGAACTCCAATATTAAAAAATAGCTGATTGATTATTTTGCAGTGAAATGGGTGAATGACTGATCTAAGAATAAAGCATCGATCTCATCACCGGCTAAAGATCTAAAATGTCTTTCTCCCTCATGTTCAACAAAATACCGAAAAAATGAGTAATAAAACTATGGTTAAAATCAAATCTGTATACAGGATGAAGCATACCATGAAAGTATCTTCGACAGAGGGCTTCAATTCTGGCGTCTGAAGTACATGTATACCTTCTGCAGAAATCAACACAAGAACGTTACAAAAGAGCGGTAGCGATTAAAACAATCAAGGGTGGCTTCGAGGAGAGGAGCTCGGTGCCAGGGTGGGGGTTCGAGCAGGGGAGGAGCAGATGGGCATGGGTGAGCGAGAAGCAGATGGGCGCGGGCTTCAAGTAGGGGAGCCGCAAGGGGGAGAGCTCAGCGTTGGGGAGGCCGGCAGAGGGAGGGAGGCTTCTACGAGGAACTCAGTGGCATGTCATTGCAAATAAGAATGAGATTTAAGGGCATTTTCATCTTTTTAAAGGAAACCATCAAATATAACGGATATCTAGACAGAATACAACACGAGGTTATGTCATGTAAGAGTTGTTACTCGAGGTTTCCCATGTAATTCATGATTATGAAGGGTTATGATTGTAATTACAAAATTACTAAGGATTACGGGTGTAAAAATTCCTTTTACTTATCAATCAAAAAATATAAACAATAAACAAATATAATAAAATAAGTCTTCTTAAGTGATTAAAAATAAGTGCAAAAATATTAGTGTACAAATGTCATATTTTGATTTCACGTTCTACATGGAAATTGTAGATCTTGAAAAGATCTACAATTTTCATGTTGAACTTTTTTTCTAAATTTTCCTTTAACTATTTATTTATTATTTTATAAGTATTTACAAGTATTTTAATTCTGATTGGGCCATGTGGCCCAATCATTTCACTCCACATCTCTGGGTCTTTAGAGCCTTTCACCTCTGGATCAGAAGGTTGTGGTTCAATCTAACCAGTGCTGATTCTCATCCACCTGATCATTTAATCATGTCTATCTCATCCATCCAATCTCTCCTAACTTACCATTGTTTGTAAAAGAATAGACGATCCATCTACATCGTCAACCTCTAGCCTCATTCCCTTCAAATAGACGCGTCTCTTCAACCATGCTCTTTCACCAATTTTCGCAGCCATCACTACGTGGCCTTCAACCACGAGTCCGGTACTGGACATTATCTCTTTGTCTCGTCATTCATGCCAGCATGTCCATGGTTTTCTTCTCCCTCACATACTATGTCCTCCATTGTACGTGCTACAAATGGGATCTACAAGATGTCCATAAAATGTTTAATCATGTATTTTCAAAAGGAATTTACATGTATTTTGTTGTTTTACAAAAGTTATGTGATCCTAAGATCATGTCTAATTAAAGTGTAAGTACATACCCCTTATTGAGAATGACCTGCAAAAAAAATCTTCTTCCAGCACACATCAAAATCCACAACCATTGGATCATAATATCTCATCCAGAAGTGTGTTTAATAGTTTTGTAGAAAAAATATAAGTTAATTAGAAGTGATGAAATATCCCAATGTGTTGCACACGCCTCCCGGTGTATTGGGATGCTTAATGTGTGACTTTGTTTTGTGCAATTTCATGTGAATTTATTTTTTAATGTATTAAATATCTAACCACAAATTATTGTGACACACATCGTCACATTAATTAAATTTTAATATGATAAATCATCATATAATATACATATGGTCACCTGTATTTTAAAATGAGCAACATGCTAATACAAATAAAATAAACAACAAGATTCACTTGGATAAGAGAGCTTCGTTGAAGGAACTCCTAGTCAAGGCATCTAGGAATCCCCACCACTAATAATATAAAGGGGGATATTCACGTCAAACCCTCTCAGCCACCACATGCTTAATTAATCAAGGCCATCAAGATTCATGAATCCTCTTGAATTACTATCTTCATCAATAATCATTCAAGCCCTTTTATTATTTTAGTAGCATCAATATAATAGCATGTTGGTCTCACATTATAAACATGTTAGGTTCATATTTCACTCATCAATTAAGACAACTCATTACTCATCATTTGAAACTCCAAAATAATGGATATTCAACTATAAAACTAGTAACTCTTCTCATATTTAATTACACAACTAACTTGTATATTCTACTAAATCGTTAAGTACAACATGTAGATATGCCAATCATACACACCAAAAATAGTGATATTTTTAATTCAAGTTGTTTTATATACATTATTTCTATCATCTAGCATAATCATTCACTCAAATACACACAAGACATGCAATGGAACCCTGAAATCAAATTTCACACAAAAAGGAAGCATCTAAACACCTAAAATAATGAGCAACATAAAAATGTAACATACTCATCATGCAAGTAATAATCCATGCTTAGCAAATAATTGAACAACATATATATCTTACAATAAATGGCATAAACAATAACAAGCAATGTTAAAGAAAAAAATAGCATCGATGCATAATTGCTAATTCACTAAAACAAACCAAAAAGTAAGAAACCAATTAAAAGTGCATTATACTATGGAGATGGTGCAGAGGGCGGAGCTGGAGGCGGTGGGTGATGGCAACAATAAACTGATTAGAGGAGGATTCGAAGGTCAGTGGAAGCATCGACCCAACGATGATCTGCGGATAATGGTGAGATGGGCGAGAGGAGGTGAACAACGTCGTGACAACGAGATGGGGAAGAGGAGGTGGAGGTCTGAAAGCCAAGATGCGGAGAGGAGGGTTGGGCGAGTGAGAGGGCAGTGCAACGGCGAGCTGGAGGGAAAGGAATGGAAGGAGCGTGGAAAAGAGATGGGGGAGATGAGGTGGATGGCAATGCCACGATGAGGTGAGAGAGAGAGAGAAAGGAGGTGGAGGTCCGGTGCCAGGAGAGAGTGGGAGCTGTGTGGAGAGGAGGGGGAGAATTAGGAGGGAAAGGGAGGGGAGGGACAATTACACATCTTTTCTGGAAGTAGGGAAACTTATCTGTGACAATCAATGGGCTCGCCACCATGTGTTTTCACGTTAAAGTATTATTGACGACGGTTGTTTTGTCAGGCATCAATAATAACTTTACCTATTAAAAATTATAAATGACTTTATATACAATGATTGTATTTTGACTGGCGTCAATATAAGTCATTAACGACAGCTAATTATGGTCATCGTAAATGGTTCAATGTAAATTCTCACGTTTCCAGTAGTGTGTATTATCATTAAGCATTTCCAACTTAGATCACTTCACATATATAATACCCCTTATAATTTTTATGCATCATTTTAATGGACGGTGCCTCCTTTACTTAAAATCATGGGTCTACCACTATTTCAAGTGTATATGATAAGCTGAAGGTGAGGTTAGTTTAATGTTCTCTACCATTATTATCATAGAAACAAACTAGAATATAAGATCCGGTCCTTTTAGTTGACCCGAGGAAGATAACAATAGAGATTGGTATCAATACTATTAAGGGTTTTACAATCATATATATATATATATATATATAGAGAGAGAGAGAGAGAGAGAGAGAGAGAGTCACTAAGAGGAAGAAAATCAACAATACAACGAATCAATGTAAGAGTTGATGTTACCGGTGCTGGTAGAAGAAGGAAGTGTCAGAATCATAAATGACTTGCTTCACATTGATGCCCATGATGAAATCCATATGAGCATACTTCTCGGTAAACTGGACCTCGATCTTGTTGGGGAACACGGGATTGGAGGTGGTGATGGAGGAGCATATCGACATCGATAGGGTTGGAGAGGGAATCGCGGCCATCATAAGTAAGAAAGAGAGGGATGTGAGTAGGGATGTTGGTAAGTTTATACTTTGGAGGGTTGATGCTTCCGTAGTGCATGAGGTTCTCTACTAGATTCCCATAATCAAACTTTGCGACCGCCCCACTACTCACCATTGCAAATGCATATTCATATTCAAAAGTTATTATTTCAAAAGATATCACTTCATGATGTACATTTGTAACAAAATGTTGAAAAATAGAGCCGACATGCATAATTTCAACTACACACCTTGGGAAAGATGGATCAAGTTCTTGGACGTGGTAGAATGAGGCTTATAAGTCCAGAAGTTTTCCATAGTTGACATGCTGAGACAGCAATTGTCCTTTACAATATTAGCCATTTGGTGGGAGCAAATTATATACTTTACTGCAAATAGAAAAAATACACAGTGAAATATGTATATATCTTCTCGTCATGCATGTAATCTCTGTTAGTATATCGGAGAAATCGATTCTTGAAATGTGATACAACTCTCGCAAAATATCCAAACCACCAGACTTTTTGTCTCGTAGGGCATCCAAAAGAATAAAGTTTATTAGCTTCTCTGATGTTATTTTTTGATGGCTACGAACGCACATATTTGCATGTACAAAAAAGATAAAATAAAAGTAGAGTTATTATGAAAAAATAATACGTGTGTAAATGAACATACAATTTCATGTTGAATTCCTTAATCCCCAATGAACGTGTAAGCTGTTTGATTCCGCAGAGAAAGACAAAGGAGATAAGTTAATAAACAATTAACTATTTAATTAGGAAAATAGTTATAGGAGGTTGGAAAGAGAGGGTTGACATGGGCAAGATCATTTTGAGCAGCAGCGTTTAGTAAGGTAGTGGTCATGTGACTCAGATAAGCAACGGGTGTCAACAATGCTACTGATCTCAACTTATCCACCATCTTCCTCTCTGGCAACGATACCATAGCCATTGTTGTTCCCTGCATCAACAATCCAAAGATCCTCATATCGGATTTGCACTCGTTCTCGTTTTGCTTTCTTATACAATAAATACTTAGTGATTAGACACATATGTAATAGAGAGGATGCTTACCAACGCATGATAACATAATGCAATTTCTGTCCAGTTTTGTTATGCAAACAGTTGATGGTCATATGAAAATCATATTCTACTAATTGGTCCCACGACCCATTCTAGAATTCCTAATCATTTCATCAGATGAAAGTCTCAAAATCCTCATATTGAAGGGAGTAAACTTAGCTACTTGTATGCATTACTTGTATATTATTTAGGTTAAAGCAATTCTTCATATTTCATGTCATCAAATGCGACTCACATGAGAATATGGATAGAGAGAACAATGGTTACGACTCCATTTGGTACCACGATCATTGGAAGTCCACATGTCAAAGCCATAGTCGGATAGGACAAAAGGGAGGGATTGATCTGGAGCATTTAACATCCATGATGTCACATCCTGCACGTAATCAAACACATTCAGAGAAGGCCAAATTCAATATCTCATTATTGGAAGCATATTTTATAGACCAAGATTGTTTTTAATTTTTGATGATGGATAACTAACTAACCATTGTCAATCCATGTTGTAACAAGACATGCCTCTTCCCCCTTACCCCCATCCTCCATTTTTACAACCCTCAGGGATTCTCTACATGCTCAGTATATATCCATCATCTCGTTACCTATATATGTGTATGTGTGTGTGTAGAGAGAGAGGGAGGGTTGATCCTATGAGAGCATTATAGCAGTGATTTTGGACCACTAGATTATGTCTTCTCTCTCCTGGTTGAATCTAGTGGTCCAGAATCACCGCTCTCATGCTCTCACAGGATCACTCTTATATGTATGTGTGTGTATGGGGTTGCCCCCTAGAGGTAGCCAACATGGATGCCCCTGCCCCATTTTATGGCATTTTTTATTTTTTTTGCAAAATATCACCATGTATAATATTTATATTCATCTTATATATCTCTCCTATATGTCATTCAAAATTCATCAGAAATAGAGACTCATATACTCTTTATATAGAACATATTGATTACAATAATGTTTAGACCGTTAAAATTACTAGTTCTAGATGGAGGGCATAAGAGTTTCTGTTTCTAACTAAATTTGAATGGCATATAGTAGGTAATATAGATGAATATACATGATGATATTTTGCAAAAAAAATAAAAAAAAGCCGCAAAATGGGGTGAGGACAATCATTTGATGAATCCTTGATTCTCACTCTTTATTCTTTTATTTTAGCTATTTATCTTGACAAAGCATCATATAAAAAGGTGTAAATACAATAAGTTAGCATTCAACATGCATTTGTTAACTTTGTATAATTAACATATGTTTGTGCAAAAATAAAAGAATAAAGGAAAAGAAAAAAAGGAGGTATTTAGAATAAATACAGAGTGATTCGAACCCCAAGAGAAGGCCATGCCTTGACCTGATCGTCAAATGAAATAAGTAGAGAGAGATAGGTCCCACTCCATGTTGAGCATATAACCTATATATGTAAATAATTATTTTTGATAACATAAAAATAAAATATTCTTTCTACCTCCTTGTATATATGTAAATAATTATTTTTGATAACACAAAAATAAAATATTCTTTCTACCTCCTTGTATATAGTCCTAAAAATAAAACAAAAATAAAATAAAAATCAGAAAAATAAAAATAAAATCTTTTCTCACTTGTACAAAATACATGTATATGTGTCTCACTCCCTATTTATTCTATACCTGTAAATAAATCATAAAAATAAAAAAATTATTATGTACCCCTAAAAACATGTTGAAAATAAACAAAATACAAAATTGAGGTATTTGTGTAAAAATAATAAACTAAAAATAATTGTATAAAATACATAGGTATATTATACCTGTATATAACACTAGATATTGTATATAGACTAATTTATTTTTCATAAAAATATTTAATAATCACGTAAAAATAGTTGAAAAATAATAATCATTTATTATTTTTTACACTGTCTATTTTTAAGTCATTTACTATTTTTATTGATTTTATAAATAATTTATAAATCCCTATTTTCAGATTGGTCAAGACTGGGTGTTGACCTCCGGTCAATACCCTCTCTCAGAGCAGACCAGACCCTCTCTCGCCGAAGTGTATTCTCCTAATTTTCCTGATAGAGTCGGCCCTCCTCTTGACCTGAATCTTTGCCTGTTACTTCTCCTAGGATCCATGATCGTCGTGGATCCCCAGGAAGGTGTGGATCTTCCTAGGGTTGCACGTTATCGAGTGATCTTTGGAGACCCCTAGGAACCCTATAAATCATCTCCTCCACCTCCACTGTCGCGCAGCTCATTCCTTGCTCCCACTTTGACCCTTAGCCAACTCCAGCTGAGTGACAGCTGCTCGGAGAGACCCTTGGAGCTCGGTTTGGTGCAGTGACGATGCAACCCAGCTATGTGGTTGGCGAGCGCCGCCGCTTCTAGCCTCCCAGCCTTCCACAGCTAGGTCGAGGGCACAACCCCGATCCATCATCGCCTGGAGCTCAGGAGTCTGTCCAGATCTTCAAATATCACTCTTTTTGCCTTTATTTCCCTGTTCAAGTCAATCCTTCATCTTGCCTCCGCCGCGCACCCACTTGCTTCGAACACCCTGGTCGGAGCCCCATTTTTTGCATCCATCTGTTCAGATCAACCCGCAGTCTCGCCCTTCATCTTGCACCGTAGCCTTATCATACTTAGGCTCAACCATCAGGTCAAGATTGAGGCTAGGATCTACCTCTATCACCTCCGCTGCGAATTAAACTTCATCCACCCCTTGCTTCTTTGTGTTTCGCCAAGCAATAATCCTCGTAGGAGCTACGCCACCGAGCAACGTTCCCATTGTAGGTCCTTGATCGCACGGTAGACCCTCCTTTGGTCCTCGATTACTCAAACAGAGCATCTCCAGAAGCACCTCCACCACGACGGCCATCCGACCGTTCTCCTTTACATCGGAACTCACCATCAAACGCAGAGTACCTCCACGATGCTCCAGACCTCTTCCGTGAGCTCATCGGCCCGGGGATCTCCTCCAATCACCAATCGAAGTTCAGCTGGAGGTTGTTCTTCCTGCATCCTTGTCTATCGTTGGATCCCTCTGCCTCCTGCCAGATTGCATCATAGTCGCCCGATAGAAGGTTGCTGCGACCGTTAGATCAGAGCAGTAGCACCAGATCCAGCCATACGTCCGCGACAGCTTTTGTACCGTCAAATCAGCATGTGGCAGCAATTAGAGTCGTACAACCACGACTTCTTCCGTGTGCGCCATGTGCCATAGCAGGGGCATATTTTGCTTCTACTGTTGCACTTTTATGCGTAGCTATTTAGTCCATTAAATAAAGTTGTAGTTTAAATAATTTATAGTTTGGATCTCAAACTTTTAGTATTTACATTTCAGTCTAGTTGAGTTGACCTCACGCGCTGTCCCACGTTGTGTTGAGGTGTTTTTACAGTTTCCACTTCGTGCTTTTGGATGTTATACTTTGAATGGAAAATTTCTGATATTTGCATTTATGCTCTTGTGCATGGTTTATTGAGCATGTGTGTGAATTAATTGCAAGTTGCGCCCTGAGCTTTTTATATGTGTTATCTTTTGGAATGTAACTTTTGAATAATTACAAATAGATCATTGCTTGTTGTGTGCTTTTTTTAACCAAAAAAATACCTAATTAACTTCAAAAATCACATAAAAATTACAGTTATCTCCTGCTAATACGTAATATTTATGGTAATTTTTATGAATTATTTTTTTTATTTTATATTTTCTAAAAATAAAAAACACCCAAAAACAGTTTTGTCTATATTATAAAATACATAAAAAAGTTGAATAATTATCTGAAAAATCCCGTAAAAATTTGTTGTGTATGTTTTTGTGTGCTTTGATTTCAATAGCATTTTTTCATAAAATTTTTTAAAAACCCCTAAAAATCACAAAAGACAAAAAAACTTATAAAAATCATTAAAAATTCTAGAAAAATAAAAAAATAAGATTCTAACTTCTATAGATAGGTAAGTTTATTTACTTTCACATAAAATTACATCCCAGGACATTAGGACATTTTAGTTATTTTTAACTTGCAATATTATCTTGGTTGTGCATTGTTTCATTGTTTTGCTCTTATTCGATTTTTATAAAATCCTATAAAAATTGGGGAAATCCCATAATTCACCAAAAACATCTGCATATTTGAAAAACAAAAAATATTTTTGTTTCCTGTTTTAGAGTCATTTTGACCTTAATAAAAATTGAAAAGGCTTGCTTGTTTGTTCATTGTTCCTATTTTCTTTCTTGCCTTCTTTTATTGAAAAATATAAAAATTTGCAAAATTAAAAACCGCAAAAATATTTTTTAAATCTTCTGATTTCCGATTACTTCGTACATTTCTGTGCTCCTTGAGTTCAACGCTGTCGCTATACCATGTTAAATAAATAGCGAAGACTGCTGACATTCCTTTGTGCTTGATTGCTTGATCTGTGTGGTTCTCTTGTTTTCTTATTGATTACACTTAGTGATTTGGGTCGCAATGACCTAGTTATTATCTGATACTTAATCTGAGTTGCAAAGCACATCACCGGAATGATGTCATTGCTGGGGAGCACGGCTTAGTAGTCTTTTTCATATTTTTATCTCTATCCTATATAACTGTTTTCTGACATTCTCTCTGCTTTGCTTTTTGTGCAAGGAACCATCCGAGGACGTTGCGGTTTTTGATTGGAGTATCCGCACCGAAGGAGGAGCAAGAGGACAACCAAACATTAGTTATATAGAATAGAGTAGTTAGGTTTCCTTTTAGCTAATTCTATTATTGTTGTAATAATACAAGGACACTCAGACACTTTTTGGACTTGGCATATTGGGGTTTGTTTCGTCGAGCACCGATGTGCTTGGGGGACCTCACCATGGTTTTTCGCCGGTTTTGTTTTCTTCGCATTTTATTTCCTTTGATTCTCCAAGAATTTGGCCCATAGATTTAGGACTTTGATTGTGACTTAAATAATTAATGCCTAATCCCTATTATATTATCTGCACCTATAGATTCGTAATTGGACATTATTAATAATTCGTAATAAGAAGTTAGATTAATTAGATTCGAGTCCACACACCGTGCGGAACCACATACAGCGCTAGCAGGACCCGTTGTGGCGGACACTGAGTGGTTCCCAAGATCTGACTTAGGACTTGATCTAGTTAGCTAGCTACGGTTTTTCGCGATTAGAAATTACTCATCTAAAGCCGTTTAATTCTTACATCATTTAGATTAGTTTAATTTCTTATCTTTAAATTTATGTGCATATCAGCCTGCATATAGAGTGCTGGCAATAGGTACGCATTTCTTACTCTGCATACATCATAGTGTTTGATCACACATCGGCTTTTTTGACTTCTCCCCCTATTTTGGGGTTTAAAATAATCAGGAGATCGAAAAATTCGTTAGGATTCTTCTTGTTATTGAAAAATATCATAAAATGTGAAAATCATAAAATTGGGACTGCTAAACAAACTTGATCTTAAAAGACACCTCACTTAAAAATCTATTTTAGGAGAATCATCCCCTCATTGTTTGGTTTGCTTGCGTGAGAGAGTGACCTGCACACTAGGCCAGAGCCATGCCTGAACTCTCTTAGACTACCAATCTTGGGGTTAGTCATTCTCCAGTGAGGATCGCTCCTATTTCCAGCAAAGCGGTTCGTAATATCTTTAACAGAGCGAGTTGATCTGGTAGCCGGTAAACAGTCCGCAATTTGTACTGACTGGGAAAGATGTAGCTTTGGGATTGGTCCAGTCTCTTGGGAGTATCGGGTACCTAACATCTCACTTAATCGTCCTGCTAGACTGAATTATCACCTAAATAAAATTGACAAGATAAATGGACGAACCCTTACAGTCATCAGCTCAGCGTTGCATAGGTGAATTGGGGGTTTGATTGTTGATCGTGTTTGTTTCCAGATCCCATCCGCACTTCTTCTAGATCACGATGATGGGTAGAAGGTCCCTTAGGATTCCCTTGGCAGCACCGCTCCCGACACTCCGACTTACTCATCTAGACAAGTTCGGGAGAGCTTGGACCAACTCTCTCAACCCGAGTTCAATTCCTCCATGTTCCCCCTTGGACCACAATAATAAAACAATCATAAAAATAAATGTTAGCGGTCTCCGCTATTTATTTAACCTTGTATACGAACAAGGTTGAACACAAGGAGCACGAGTGAAACCTACAAAGTAGTCCTAATCAGAAAATAAAAGGCATATTTTTTTGGTTTTTAATTTCCAATTTTTATATTTTTAAAATAAGGAAACAAATAAGCAAGCAAAGATAAAAACTAATTTCAAGAATTTTTATTATGACTAAGAATGATCAAAAGTAGGAAATAAAAATAGTTTTGTGTTTTTAAAATATTCAATTGTTTGTGATGATTTTATGGGTTTTTTCTTCCAAATTTTATGTGATTTTATTAAAATCAAAGAAAGACAAGGATCCCGGGCTGTTGTTGGTCATTACCAAATCCCGTTGACTTCCATCAATGGCTCCTGCTCGTAAGGGGATGGAGGGAGAATTGCCAGTGGCTGATACTGCTAATACACCACCATCTGAGTGTCCTGAGATGGCGGTGGCTGAGAGTACTAGTGCTACAACTGCTGTAACGCCTCCTCCTAGATGTGGTGAACCTAGCAAAATAGAGTAGAGTGCTGGGACGAGCTACTGCTGCTAGGATCGGCCCATGACCTGAGACAGGGCTGACAAGCCGTCTGTGCCTCCTAGAGACACATGATATGGGTCTTCAGATCACTCAACGTCTATGCCAACGTATCAATCTGAGTCATGCCCTAGCACTGCTTGTTCTCAATAATCTCGATACGATCAGCTTCTCACTTATAATGCCCATATCAGCGGCTGATGACTCTGCCTGTGCTGTAGCTGCTGAAGACATGGATGGACCTACGTCAACTCATGCTATGCTCCAATAAGACACGGCATGGGGTGAGGGATTCCCTTGATTGTAGAGCCGGGCCTATGACATCACTATGTAATTCTCGACCATCTCCTCATAAATGGTCCAGACTTGGTCTTTATCCTTGGTGAAGTAGGGGCCCCCACAAGAGGCATTCACTAGCCCCTACAGCTCCGGTGTCAGCGCACAAAAGAAGCTCTGTAGTAGGTTGGGCTTGGATATGTCGTGATGTGGACACCGGTCGATGAGCTCTCAAAATCGATCCCATGCCTCATGGAACTGCTCGTACGGGATCATGGAGAAATTATAGATCAAAGCTCACACTGCGTTCGTCCGGCCGAGTGGATAGTACTTGTTCAAGTACTCGGTCCGGAGCTGCTCCCACGAAGTGATGTATCTCCCCAAATGCTTCAGCCAGTAGGCTGCCCTATATACCAAGGAGAAATGGAATGCCATCATCTTGATAGTGTCCTCATCCACGACTCGGTCGTGGACAGTGTTGCAGGTCATCTCGAATTCTTGTAGATGCAGGTGCGGCTCCTCATTGGCAAGCCCTTGGAACTTGGGCAAGAGCTGAATGGTCTGAGGAGGAAGCTTGAAATTGCTCAGAATTGCTGGCAACTAGATCCAACAATGTGTGAGAGCTGCACCGGTGTTGTACAACTGTCTCATCAATCGTGGCTGCCTGGCTGGCTCAGGCTGCTCCTCCAGCTCTTCTGGTTGGTCTCCCGCTTCACCTCCACCTACAGGGATGTCTCTACCGGCTGCTCGCTGCTGCTCCTATCTATTGGCTTGCATCTGCTCTAACTCTTAACGAACCTCAACCATAAAAGCTCCCTGATCTTTGATCTGATGCTGCATCATCTCTAAGGAGCTAGCAAGGTGTTTTTGATGGCACCCTGGTCTAAAACATATGTGGTACTCTGGGGCTGTCCATCAATGCGTCCATCGCTGCTGGCCATCTCTTAGGTCTCTGCAAAGGAAAAAGACCCTAGCTCAGGTATCATCAAATGAACAAATATCTGTGCTGGTATCTGCTCGGGCACCTCGGGACTGATTCGGGTGGATGACCGAAGGTACCTCATCCCAGCAGCAGCCTCCAGCTCAAAGTAGGCAATTCGGCCAGTAGTAGAAGCATCCCTAGTTCTCCCGCCAGCCACAATAGTAGAAGTTTCAGTCGGGTCCTCATCCCTACCAACAAGGACAGCAGTAGAGGCAGCACCAGCAACAACCTCAGTAGTATTCTTAGCCTCCCCCTCATCAGTTCCAGCAGTAGCCTCAATTTCATAGAGGCAACCCATCCGGTTCTCATGGGCCAGCCTATGAGAACCCAACTCTTGATGATCTTGCCCGCCTACTCGCAGACCAACAGGCATCCTTTAGGTGGGATATGGACAAGTTTCGCTAGGAAATGAGGGAGATCATCAAAGGAAAGGCTGCTATACCCTCTTAGATCGAGCCTAACCCTAATAACATAAAGAGAAAATCTGAGAAGGTACAATTTACAGAGACCACCACTCCTAGTGAGTTATTGGGTGGCATTGCTTCATACATATTTGATGCTGATTTTGTGTCACTTAGGCGTGGTAGGATGCTAACCGTTGTGCCCCGTCTGAGCGACGACATCATGAGGATCCACGAGCGCCAGATGAGGAGGATAGAGATGATGATGCCGCTAAGGAAGATGATGACGGTGGTGTTAATGCCACCAAGGATGTTGATCCGGCCGATGGTAATGATGTTGTCGTATCTTCAGATGCAAAGGTTGGTATTGATACCACCATATCCGATGATGCTGAGCCAGAGCACGGTGTTGATGCCGCTAAGACAGATGTCGTGGGTGGTACTGAGGCCACCCCTTCCATTCCAGTTGTGTTTTCTCCGGTTCCTGTACCTCGGGACATTATGAAAAATCCTAAAAATATAATAAAGGAAAGGTTTCTTTATCTTCGAGTCCATATGTGACGATTGATGATACTTATATGGATTCCATGCCTTCTCACTAGCAGGAGCCTCCTCTTAGCCCTCTATCTGAGGAGGGCCCATCCATCCCCTTTCGTCAAGCACTCCATTTAGCAAAGGGGAATAAAAAAGAAAATCCAAGAAAAGATCAGCAGTTAGAGTTCAGCCAACAAATGATTGATAGATTCCATATCTAGTTGACTCTACATGAGGCACTTGAGAACATCCCCCTCTTCCAAAAGAACTTGAGAGAGAAGACCACTATCCGTAGGAAGAAGAGGAACCATCAGGCAGAAATCCATGTGCTGACCCATGCCACCTGCTTCGCTATTCAGAATCGTGTGCCAGCCAAGAGGCCAGATGCAAGAGCTCCCTATGTCAGATGCCACATTCATGATCGGAGGTTCGATCGTACTCTATTGAACAATGGCTCTTCTATCAACCTCCTTCCGACAGCCTCACTCGTCCTATTCGAGTTCGACCCGCTTCGACAAAGCAGGACAGTCCTTCAGTTCGCTGATAGATCTGTCAAGAGGCTAAAGGGGTTGTTGAAGGATGTAGTCGTCACAATTCATGGCCTAAAATTCCTCATGGACTTTGCTGTGTTGGACATGGAGATCCCTGAATCTGTGACTAATACCCCCATTATTCTAGGACGTCCATTCTTGGCCACAACCAAGATGGTGTCCGACCATGATAGTGGGAAGGTATATTTTCGCGTCGAGGGTGAGAGTATACAAATAAAGATGATTGACAAGACTAGAGTGTGACATTCAGCTTGCTCAGAGAAGTATAGTGATACAGAGCAGACGATAGAGGCAGAGGGAGATGTCCACCAGGTGTGCGACTTTATGATCACTAATGACGAAGCTGCTTGGTCCGACCCTGTTTCATGAGCCCTTCTCTCACCTTTAGATGCTACAGAGACACAACTTCTAACAGAGGAGAGTTTGGAGAGCACACTCTTGGTCGAGGATATTTTTGAGGCTGACGACCGCATTCAGGATAGCGAAGCAGATTTTGTGTCTTGTGATTCTGATTCAGATCCCTCGGATTCATACATAGACTGGGCAGAGTTTGATAATTTATTACCTTCTGATTTCTACAAATCCATCGGCTAGGGTGGAGAACATGCCATCATCGAGTACATATGCACCAGTAGAACTGTCTTCACCAGTCTTGCATGATCAGCGAGGGTTCTCACATTTAGATCTGGTTGCCTTCGCTCAGACCTTTCAGAAGCCAGATTTTTCATCTCCCAATTGCCTAAAACTGAAGCCTTTACTGTAGTCGCTCAAGTATAGAATCCTTGTGGGTGAACATGAGATGTACCCAGTCATTATTTCATCAGATTTGACTAGAGAATAAGAATCTTGGTTGATGGAGGTTCTTTAAAGGAACCGCAAGGCGATAGGATGGAGTGTAGCTGATCTCTAGGGGATAAGTCTGGCCATGTGCTTCCACCATATCTATCTCGAAAAGGACGTTAAGCCATTGCATGAGTTCCAGCGATGGCTGAACCCGAATCTTCGAGAGGTGGTCATGAAGGAAATATCGAAATGGTGGAGCGTTGATTTTATCTACCCCATCTCCAACTTCAAGTGGGTTAGTCCATTACATGTGGTGCCCAAGAAGATGGGCATCACTACCCGATCAGTTCAATCTTCTAAGGACGTCCCAGATCATTTAACGGCAACCTGTAGAGATCCTCACTAGAGAACGACTAACCCCAAGACCAGTAGTCTAATGGAAGTTCAGGTATGGCTCTACCCTAGTGTGTGTGTCACTCTCTCTCTCTCTCTCTCAAGCAAACCAACCAATGAGGGGTGACTCTCCCCAAAACAAATATTTTTTAGATGAGGTGGGTTTAGGGTCAAATTTGCATTAGCAGTCCCAAATTTTATTGCTTTCACTTTTTTTAGGTATTTTTTAATTTATTTACTCACAATCAATAAAAATCCTAAGTCTAGGGACCAAATCTTTGAGAATCAAATAGAAAAAAATATGATCAAAACAAAACCATGAAAAACTCGATGAGGTCCCCCGAGCACACCGGTGCTCAGCAAAAGAGACCCCGATATAAGGTCAAGTGTCCAAGAGAATCTAAGGTCCAGAATTATTACAACAATACTAATAAGACTGTTGAAAATAAACTAACTACTCTACTCTATCTAATATAACTAATTCCTACTCTTCTGCTGCTCCCCTCGGGTATAGGTCTACTCCAAAGTGTCTTGGGCAGTTCCTTGCACAAAAGTGACACAGAAATAGGTCAGAAAGCAGTGATAACAAATAGAGATAAAAATATACAAAAAGGCTGAAAAGAGACTACTAAGTCGTGCTCGTGGGCAACATCACCATTCTGACAAGCGACTAAGCGACACAGGTTAGGGAATCAAGTAATCAAAGGGTCGTTGCCAACTAAATCACAAGGCCAAGATCAATCAAGAAGAAGAAAGAGAACCACACAATTAAGATAAATCAATCAAATCACATGAATATGTCAGCGATCTCCGTTATTTATTTTAACGCGGTATAGTGTTGAATCCTTGATTCTCACTCTATTTTTTTTATTTTAGCTATCTATCTCGGCAAAGCAACATGTAAATAGGTATAAATACAATAAGTTAGCATTTCTCATGCATATGTTAACGTTAGCATCTATTTATGAAAAATAAAAGAATAAAGAAAAAGAAAAATGAAGGAGGTATTTAGAATAAATACAGAGTGACCCGAACCCTAAGAGAAGGTCAAGCCTTCACCTGATCGTCAAATAAATAAAGTAGAGAGAGATAGGATCTACTCTATGTTGTATATATTACCTATATATGTAAATAATTATTTTTGATAAAACAAAAAATATTCTTTCTACCTCCTTGTATATATTCCTAGAAATAAAACAAAAATAAAATAATAATCAGAAAAATAAGAATAAAATACTTCTTACTTGTACAAAATATGTGTATATAGATAGTATCCTCTATTTATTTCAAAATTGTACATCACTCATAAAAATTATTTTATACTCTAAAAATATGTTGAAAATAAATAAAATACAGAATTGGGGTATTTGTGTAAAAATAATAAAATAAAAATACTTGTATAAAATACATAGGTATATTATACATGTATATAATACTTTATACTGTATATAGATTAATTTATTTTTCATAAAAATAATTAAAAATCACAAAAAAAATAGTTTGAAAAATAATAAACATTCTTTATATTATATACTTTTTATTTTGAAGGCATTTACTATTTTTTATTGATATTAGAAATAATTTGTAAATTCCTTTTTTCTAATTGGTCCGGACTAGATGTTGACAGCGGGTCAACGCCGTCTTTCAAGCTTGACCTAACCCGACCCTGTTAGCCAGATTGTTTTCTCCCCTTTTTCCCAGTCAGATCAAACCTCCTCTTGATCCGATTTTTCAGCCTAGCCATCTCCTTGGATCCACGACCCTTACGGATTCCTAGGAAGGCACGGATCTTCCTAGGGTTGCGCACTTTTCTCTAATCATCTCACTGTCGTGGGAAGCCTATATAACATCTCCTTCGACCTCCTGTCACCGCAGCTTGTTCCTCGCTCCCACTTCGACCCCTAGCCACCTCCAGCTGAGTGACAGCTGCTCGGAAAGCCCCTTGGAGCTCGGTTTGGTGCAGTGACGACGTGGCTCACCCTTCGTGGCCGGAGATCCGTCACGAGCAGCCTCCCTGCCTTCCGCATCGAGGTTGAGGCCATAACCTCGACTCCCATCTTCGCCTGAAGCTCCAAAGATCATACAACACCTTAGGTATTACCCATTTCACTTCCATTATCATGTTTATCCACATCCAACCATTCGAATTGACCTGCAGTCTCGCTTTCCTTCTTGCACCGCAACCTAATCATCCTTAGCCTCAACTTTTGGGTCGAGATTAGGGCGAGGATCTCCCTCTGTCGCCTTCGCCGGAGATCGACCTTCACCCCCCTCTGCTTCTTTCGTTTCCAGCTCCAATAATGTGGACCAGAGCTTCACCTTAAGTCCCTTCACTCTTTGCAGGCCACCGAGTACGAGAGGAGAATCACCTGGACCCCTTATTCCTCAGGCAGAGCAGCTCCAAATGGCCCTACACCTCCACGACCATCTAGCCATCTCCATGTCCATTAGAGCACGCCATCAGATGTGGAGCATCTCCACGACGCTACTGAGCTCTTTGGGTGCTCGTCAGACCAGTGGATCGCCGCCAACACCCAATTGAAGCTCGCCCCGGAGCTATTCTTTCGGCATCCTCGTCTACCGTTGGATTGGCCTTCATCCACCAGATTATATCCCAGCCACCGACCATTGCAGCTTTTCAGCCATCAGATCTGATGCATCCGATCGCATGTAGGGGGATATACCCTGAACCGTCAGATCTGCTCCACCAGCGATCAGGACCGTACACCAGAGCCGTCTCTAAAGCCCGCCACATTCCCTCATGTGTTCCGCACGCGCCTTGCGAAGGGTACTTTGCATTATCTATCATGTACTTTTTCTGCTTTAGTTGATAGTTCTGTAAATAAAGTTGTATCGTAGAACTTTTGCACCTAGAACCTGCTATTTTCTACATTTGCACTTTAGTCCTGTTTGACTGAACCATGTGTTGTGTCACGTGCATAGATGGTGTAATTGCATCCTATTCTCATGTGCTTTTTACTGCTATGTTTTGAGTAAATATTTTTTGATATTTGTAGTTATGCCCCTGTGCATGTGTGATTATTCAACATGTGCATTTTAAATTGGATAAATTGCAGGATCGATCTTTAGCTTTTTATGTGTATTATTGTTTGGCCGCAAACGTTTGAGTAATTGCATCCAGGTCCTTGTGTGTTGTATGTTCTATTTTTAATCAAATAATAACTAAATAAACTCTAAAAATTCCATAAAAATTATAGTTAGCTCCTGATAACTCCTAATATTTATGGTAATTTTTGTGACATAATTTATTTTATTTGATATTTTTTAAAAATCTAAAATCCTAAAAAAGTGTTCTATCTATTTTCTAAAATACATAAAAATTCGAAAAATTGTCTGAAAAAATCTATAAAAATATATGTGTATGTGTTTTATATGCTTTGTATTCAGCGGCATTTTTATTTGAAAATCCTTTTTGAAAACCCTAAAAATCACAAAAGACTCAAAAACTTATAAAAAGCATTAAAAATTCTAAAAAAGTCAAAAAATAGGATTTTTGTTCCTGCTTGTAGCTCTTTTTATTTATTATATATATGCCAAGTGATTTGGGTCACAACGGCCTTTGATATTACTTAACCCGAGTTTTCTGGGCAGTCATTATATAGGAACTAGGGTCGAACACAAGGTGCAAGAGAAATCCTGCAAAGTAGTCAAAATTCAGAAAGTAAAATGCATATTTTTATGGGTTTTAATTTTGCAAGGTTTTAGGGTTTTAATTAAGTACCAAAATACGTGAATAAGATGATAAAGCAAACTACAAGCTTTTTGAATTTTTATTTAAGGCTAAAAATGCTCAAAAATTAAGGCTAAATTTTTTTTGGGGTTTTCAAAAATTAAAGTATTTTTGGTAATTTTCTAGGTTTTTTGATGTTTTGTGAATTTATAAAAAAAACAAATGCTAAAATTGCAAAAAGTGCACAGTCTGGACAATATTGCAAATTAAAAATGCTAAAAATACCCTAATGTTGGGAAGTAATTTTATGGAAAATAGATAAAAAGTGATGCAAACAAGATCTGAAATTGTATTTTTTATTTTTCTAGTTTTTTATGATTTTTATAAGTTTTTAAGTCTTTTATAATTTTTAGGTCTTTTATGAGGGTTTTTGAAACAAAACTACTTCTGTAAACAAAGCATAGAAAAACACACATCACAAATTTTTGGGGAATTTTTGACACAATTTTTCTAATTTTTTTGTATTCTCTAAAACAGACGGTACACTTTTCAGTGGTTTTTAACTTTTAGAAAATAACAAATACAACTAAATTAACCCATAAAAATTACTATAAATATTACGTGTTAGCAAGAGCTAACAGTAATTTTTATAATATTTTTGGGGTTAATTTGATATATATTCAATCAGAAATAAGATAGATAGTTCATAAGGACCTTGCTGGAATTATAATAAAGTCCGAACACCAAATAATAACACAAGCAAAAAATTTAAGGTCAAAAATGCAAAATATCCAGTGAATAAATACACATGATCAATAAACCAATCACAGGGGTATTAGTGCAAATATCAGAAAATTTCCATTCAAATCATAGCATAGATGAAGTCCAGGGCAGATAATGGAAATGTTACCAAAGAGCAGGTGGAACAACACGTGAGTTCACACACAGAGGACTAAAATGCAAATATATATAACTATGAGATCCAAACTGCAAAATATATGTATTACAACTTTATTTTACTGGACGAAAAGCTAAATACGAGACTAAGGGAAAGAAAGAGAAATGTACCGTTACAGAGCACGTGAGGACACGTGGCGGGTTCTGGAGGCGATGCGGGAGTATGGTCCTGATTGCTGACAGCCCCCGATCTGATGCCCCAGAGAATGTCTACTATGTGCAGTCAGATGTGTCAGATGGGAACATATCCAACGGTTGAATGGAATCAAAAGGTGATGGCTCAGATGATGTCTGGAGCGAAGAGGCACATCTGACGACTAGAAGAGGGTCTGGAAAAACACCTCCAGGTTGAACTTCACTAGAGCAAAGTGAGAGATCCACCGGCCCGATTGATGATTGAGGAGGTCCACCAGCTTCGTGGAGGTGTGACACATCGGGGTAAAGGGTCCGATGAAGGTGGCTATGGGCAGATGGTCATGGCGGTGGTCGGCCACCTAGAGGTGCTCTACTTGAGCAACTAGAAGCTCGAAAGGGGTTCCTTATATGCGATATGACCTGCAAATGGTAGAGTGACTCGGGGGCTTTGCTCCGGTCAATTTTATTGCAAAGAGAGATAAGGGAAGCGTAGGGAAATAGAGCTTGGGTATTCGGTGTAGATGGAGGGAGCAGATGGTCATGGCGATGGCCGACTACCTAGAGGTGCTCTGCCTGAGCAACTGGAAGCTCAAAAGGGGTTCCTTGCACGAGATATGACCTGCAAAAGGGAGAGCGACTCGGGGGCTTTGCTCCGGTCGACTTTATTGCAAAGAGAGATAAGGGAAGCACGGGGGAATGAAGCTTGGGTCTCCGGTGTAGATGGAGGGAGGAGACTGAACCTTAATCTCGACCTAGGGGTCGAGTCTAAGGGTGATCAGTATGCAAGTGCGAGACGGAGGGCAAGATGTAGAGTTGATAGGAGGTGTGGCAGAGCTCTGCACAGCTAAACAAAGAAGGGGGACGACGATGGCGACGAAATGGAAAGATTAAATGGAATTGGGAAATAGAAGTAAAATGGTAGATACCTGAAGGGTTGGAAGTGTTCCTCTACTTCAGGCATGGATGGAGGTTGTGGTCGTGGCCTCAACCGTGTTGCGGTGGGCAGGGAGGTTGAACGCGACGGAGAGCTTCAGCCACGTAGCTGAGTTGCGGCTACAAGCCCCCAAACATTGGTCCAAAGACACCCACCGATCGTTGTCACTCAGTTGAAGGTTTCTAGGGGTGAAGGAAGGGGCGATGCATAAGCTGTGGTGCCATGAGGGGGAGAAGTTGATTTATAGGTTGCTCAGGGTCCAGAAAGATCAGGGAAAAGCGCAGAACCCTAGAACGATCCATATCGGCTACAAGACTCACGAGGATGTCGGGTGTACGAGGATTATTGGATCCAAATTTCAAGGTAAAAGGAGCTCAGAGTCGGGCTAGAGAAATTTGAGAAGGAGCTCCAGCGAGCAATATCTGGGTCTGACCCAGGAAGGAGGAGGCATTGATCGAGGGTCAACAGATAGTCTGGACCAATCAGAAAAATAAGATTTACAAAATACTTATAAATTCCATAAAAAATAGTAAATGATTTTAAATTAAAAGGTGTAAAATATATATATATATATATATATATATATATATTATTTTTCAAACTATTTTCTGTAATTTTTAATTATTTTTATGAAAAATAAATTAGTGTATATACAACATATAGTATTATATACAGGTATAGTATAACTATGTATCATGTATAATTATTTTTATTTTTTTATTTTTACTCAAATACCTAAATTTAATTTTTATTTATTTATAGCATAATTTTAGGAGTACAAAATAATTTCTATTTTAATTTTATGAGTTATTTACATGTATAGAATAACAATTGAATGTGATGTACATACATGGTTTTTTGGACAATTGGAAGGAGGATTTTATTTTTATTTTTATTTTTGTTGAATGAGTTTTATTTTGTTGTTATACTACTAGAATCTCAAGAAGTACCTCGCCTCTTGGGTGATGTCAGGGCACGTGTGCAGCACCCCCTCCTGGGGAAATTTGCATGAAAATCCTTGAGATTCTGGTAATTAAAGAAGCGCCTCTGGTGCTATTTTATTGATTTATATTTTATTCAAAATTTGCATTTAGAACCCTATGTTTGTGACTTATGATCGCCAAGTTTTAGGATTTTTAGATATCATTTGATCAAAATTTGCATTTTAATCCATAAACTTGTCTGAATTTGCATGTCATTTTTCATTACATAAAAAATTATAAAAATGTCTCTTGAAAACCTAAATTCTAGATCTCCTATTAACCAACCTAAGGAGATAGCTGCCTCCCTAAGTTCGACCTTGGGCTTGCCAAAGTAAAATATAAGTTTTACCGCTCCCTTTAATTAATAATTGATTAGTGATCATTTTGATTAATACTTATTTCCTTCCTACAACACACATTTTAAATGTTAATTCCACATAATTAACATATTCAGGGGTTCGTCAAATGTCGTCGTTGTCAAGGAGTCTCAGCTTAGTTTGATTTTTAGATCATTTAGACATAGGTTTTCCACCCAGGGATAGTCTGACCCCTGATTTTTCTTGTAACTATCACTCTAGTTATTTTATTGCATTTTATTTTATTTTATTTATCTCTTTGACCACCATCATATTTTTTGTATGAGGGACCCGACATGATAGAGTGGTCGCTTAGGTGACTAATCATCATAGGAGCATTGTAGGCCAACTTTTTTGGGAATTAAGATGACTGAAAGAACACATAAAAATTAAGTTCGAGTGAAGAGACATGAGAGAATGTAGAGTATAAGATTTTATTTTCTGCATTTATTTTAATTCTGTAATTAATTTGTAAAAATTTAAGTAACTGCATATTTAGCGGATTCCATTTGGGATCTCACGCATGTACCTGAACACTTGGGCATTATTCTTGTGGTGGGTCAAGGTTTATTTCACTCTCCACTGGGGGTGGAACTTGACTTGAGTGGCTCATAGGTTAGACCTGCATACGCAACTCTTAGAGCATTTATTTGGGTCAAATATTCATTACTTGTGCCCATTTAACTTAGGACCACACATTCACTTAATAATACACACCATAGAACATTCTACTTAGTCAAATTAAATTCACATTCTTCCCTCTAATGGAACAATATGTTAGGTGCAGTTTCATCGCTTGCATTCCATATAGCATAAATTTTCAAATTCTTTATTGCATCACACATGTAGAGTGTGATATCACTGTAAATCTTCTTAATTGGGCACGCATAATTGATTTTCCAATTACATCGGCTCTTCTCGAATCCCTTTCCATTGGTTTTCGCAACTTAGGATAAAATGAAAATCGGGACTGGACGTTAGGCGTACTTTGTGTGGTGGATTAATTAAGTGATAATCAAACTTAAAATCGAGACTGTTAATACAATTTCAACCAAGAAATACATTATAACTGAAATTGTTTCGGGAGAGCAACCCCATCGTTGGACACAGGTATATACCTCTAGACAAGTGTGGGTTGAGGACGCAGGCCCTAAGGATTACAACCCAAATCCTTGAACTTGTGTCCTAATCACTTGTATTGACTCTTGAGTCTTGTTATTTCTGCAAGCACTTGTCTTTGACCCTTAGTAGTAGTCTTGCTTCAAGTTGGTGTACTTCGCTGGCTTGAACACGAACTACCCTAGGAGATTACAATCATGTGTAATGAATGAAAAGACTGTTTGAACACCAATAATAAAATTAAAAAGGTAATTGGCCTGAATTTTGCAGCCTGTACATCATTCAGTTGTCGAATTTGGGGTTTGCTTTGTGTTTGTATTCAGGGGTGTGTGTTCAAAGATTATGCTCTCAACGCCTTTCCTATCGCTTCTTGCTTGACATCATGCTCACACTTCGACCCTTTTTGACATCGAAGATGACTAGTTGGGGGGATATGTATTCAGAATCCATGAATATTTCTTCGAAACTTCCAAAGAGTACGTATTCCTAGGTCCCTTCACTATCTAGATCTTCTTGGGATCATGACCCTCTAAGTACAGGACCACTCACGTTTGGGATGGTCACACATCAACCACTCCTATCTTCTGCTCCCTACTCACCGAAGAAGACCTTCGCTTCGGTAAGACTGATTTGATTTCAAAACCCTCATCTAATCTAGACCACTATGTTGATGAAGGTTTCCAAGGAGATTCAGTCAAGATGCCTCCGAAGGAGAGATGGGGAAGAAGAGCAGAACAAGTATCCAATGCAGATGGTACTGGCAAGATTAGTAGCATCTGAGCAATATCACACCTTACTTAGAGCTTAGTTAGGACAATTGAATGTTGGGGTAGATCCACTGATGGATGCAACATACAATCTAGAATAGTATATATTGAGGAATTATCTGAGTCCCCTCGAGCTAAAAGTTGAGTATGACTTAATGCTGCAATTTCTAAAACTGTTGTCGCACTTCAACGGGAATGCCACTAAGAAACCCTATGAATTCCTAAGGGACTTTCAGCTTGTATGTGCTAACCTCAGACACCCTAGGGATAGCTAGTCATATTACTGGGTCAAGAATTTAGGAGTGATGGACCTGTTTCTAAATACCCAATTCAAGGACCTATTTTTTAAAGAAGTTCTTTCCTCTATGTAAAACTAATCAGATGAGGGCATGCATCACCCGTTTTTTCTAGCTCCCCAACAAGCCCTTCTCTGACACATGGGATAGGTTAAAGGATCTATTACAAAGGTGTCCTTGTCATGGTATGGATGACAACATCTTGGTCCAATCTCTTTTTGCCAGTCTCAACCCTGAGGTTCAGGGTTTAGTGTGCACTTCCTATGGAGGCAACAATATACCATGAGGAGCGGATACTGTTTGTAAGGTATTTGAGAAAATGGCTAAGACGGGATGCTCACAGATTGCTGCAGGGCATACACTAATTCCTCAGTTACACTTTTATCAAGGGGAGGAAAGCAAGAAGTGGTTGATCTCTCACAATACATGATTCCCAGCATGGGACTTCTTGCAGACAAGCTAACTTTGGTCGAGAGGATTGACAGAAGGATGAATGAGCTTGATAGTAGCATACCAAGATTCTAAAGCATATGGAGGAGTTGACTGAGAGGGTATCTAAGATAAAGATACTTGCCATGAGTACATTTGTTGTTCCTTTTTTCATGTTCACAATGTTTAGAAGCAACCGATGTTAGGGCAACCCCAGCCGTTGGAGCAAGACCAGTCCTACACCCATTCTTTCCAACATCAGCCAGCACCAGCCGAGATAGTTCATGAGGAGTCTCCTTAGGTTTGGGAGGTGAATGATGTTTCGTATTCTCAAGACCCTGAAGGGAAGCACGGGAGATCATCAACCTTACTAGTGCCCCCCACCTTTAACAAAACTGCATTCACCTCCACACCCCGTTCAATGTAGCACAACCCTAGTTCATACCCCTCTCAACAGCATAGATAGTAACAGTATGGCCATCAGGGCCATTTCGAGGCATGCCAACAAGGCCTACATTACCAGCAAATATCCCAACAACAATAGTAGAGGTAGTACCTAGGCCAACAGGTCCAGTCATCACGTTATTCTTCACAACCTAATTCTTCTTCATCCAGACCCATTGACGCATAGCAGTAGATTCTTGAAGAGCTTAGAAACGCAAGTTATGAGGGACGATTCGATCTCAACCACTTGTCATGTCGGCAAGATGAGAAGTGTGCACCATCCACCTCCATTGATGCCCAAGTTCAAGTAAATCCCGAAAGCTTGAACAGATCTCAGCCTCAACAGCAGTTGGGTCAGTTATACTATTCAGACTCCCTGAGATATGAACATGAGATTCTTTCATTTGACGATGTTAATAACACATCACTTAGGAGCGGAAGGATCGTCATCGTGCCTGACCAAGAAAGGGAATGGAGAGGGTCCCCTCTGGAGCTCGACCTGATGAAACTTTAGAGGACGAAGGAGGAAAGGCATCACATTTTGCAACCCTAACATCCAAGACATTGGATACCTACTCAGGGGATAGAGAGGAAGAGAAGAGCATGAGTACATTATCAGCATCATCATAGAGACACCATGGAGTCTGTAGGACCTTGCACCTCTGGTTGTATACACCTTCGATCATCATAGAGACAATTTAGATTTTAATTCCAATTTGAATAATAAACATTCACGTACAAAAAACTCTATTACAGTTAATGCAAAGAATGATATTTCTAATTTTTATTTGAAGTCTTCGTCATATATTTCCCATCTTCAATCCCTTTACCTTGTGCTCTTACGGTAGGAAAGCGCAACACAAAGAATATTCATAAGGATGATCGAGAAATGGTATGATTTTGTAAGGAAAATATCATGGTTAAAGTGCCATATGAAAAGTATGTGGCTAATAATACTGTGTTTCATAAGTACCTCAAGGCACAATGCACACCTACTAGGGTTAGCAGGAAGAAACCAAACCAATATGTGAAGACTCGTGTCTTCTTACTAGACAATACATATTATCTCAAGAATCAACAATTACCAAGGAAAAAGAGAGAGATGGGTGAACATATGTGGAGAGTCGTATCGACAACATTGTGTTTGCATGCACTCTCTTAGATAACGGTTCTCCAATCAACCTTCTCCCCTTAGCACTTTATCAGAGATTGGAGTTAGGACCACTTAGAAAATCAAGAGCTTTACTCTAATTTGTTGATAGATCAATGAAGAGACTTTAGGGAGAAGTGAAGAATGTAGTTATCTCGATTGAGAGGTAGAACAACATGGTGGACTTTACTGTCCTAGACATAGACACCCCCAATCATTGGAGAGAGTCTTAAATCATTCTAGGATGGCCATTCTTGAGGATCGCTAAGGTAGCATTTGATTATGGCACAGGAATGATGAAGTTCCATTCTCCAGGAGGAGAAGTAAACTTAAAGATGAAGCAAACAAATTGGTGGCAACCTGAATCCGGGAGTAGCACATAGTACTCATATTTAGAGGCAGATTGTAGGACGATTAGCATAGTTGGGATTTGGAGACAAACCCCAGCAGGGTAGAATGAGACCCTCTTATTAAGAGAGCATTTAGTGCACAATGCCATTTTTCAGTTGTTGCTTAATATCTTGTGATATGCATCCTCCTGTGCCCTTGATGGATAAGAGATCCCTTTGGATATGTTAGTTTCACCGCCTTCAGAACACTCAAGGGACATAGATGATGAGTCAGGCATGGCTTTGGATGAATTACAATATTTCTTTAGTGATTTGACTCCCTTTATAGCGGAGTTGGTGGCGAGTACCACACAATTAGACCCACCTACATACAACACACAACCAGATGCAGATACAATTCAGCTAGATTTGATTGATGGTACATCATTGCCAGAGCTGAAGTTGCTCCCTCCTACAGTGAAGTATGCCTTTCTTGTAGGACCCAAAGAGAGATTTCATGTCATCATTAGCTATGACTTGACCTTAGAACATGATTATAGGTTATTTATTGTTCTGGAGAGGAATCGTAAATCCATAGGTCAGACTGTGTCGGATCTCGTGGAGATTAACCCCACTCTCTGCTCACATCACATTTTTGTTGAGGATAATGTGAGACATTCCTCTGAGTTCCAAAGAATATTGAACCCTAATCTATGAGAAGTACTCAAGAAAGAGATTGAAAAATGGTGCAAAGCAGGATTCATATACCCTATCTCTGACTCCTCATGGGTGGCCGCCTATCATGTTGTCCCAAAGAAGTTGGGAATTCATATGGTCACCAATGAGGAGTGGGTAGAGATCATGAGTACCCATGCCATGACGCATCTGTTTGATTACACGCGCTTGAATGTTGTGACCAAGAAAGACCACTTTCCCTTACCATTCACTGATCAGATTTTGGAGAGACTAGCAACGAAAGCATTCTTCTTTTTTCTTGATAGGTACACGAACCACAATCAAGTAGTCATCACTCCTGAGGACCAGGAAAAGACCACATTCACATATCCATTCATCACTTACGCATTCAGGCGCATTCCATTTAGGCTCTGCAATGCCCCAGACACATTTGAGCAGCGCAAGATCATTGTGTTTGCCGAGATGGTTGGAGATTTCCTGGAGATCCACATGGATGATTTCTCGGTCCACGATAATTCCTTTGATACATGTTTAATGCACTTGTATCGATTTCTCAAGTAGTACATGGAGGTTAATCTGGTACTCTCTGAGGAGAAGAGCCATTTTTTGGTGATGTGGGGTATCGTGTTGGGGCATGTCATCTCAAATGGGAATGTAGGTTGATCCTGTCAAGGTGGATGTGATCAAGATATTTAAGACACCAACCACGGTGAAGTTAGTGAGGTCTTTCTTAGGGAATTTCGGATTTTATACATATTTGTGACTCCTCAATCCTACAAGCGCATGACTGGTCTCTTCCCTTTGAGATCATGACTAACGCTCTAGATTTTGCCATAGGAGCTGTGTTGGGACAGAGGTGAGAGGGGATTCCATATGCGATCGACTACGCGAATAAAGTTTCCGATCCTGCACACAAAAATTACACCGTGACTAGAAAGGAAATACTTGTAGTAATTTGGGCCCTCGAGAAATTCATGTCTTATATTTTGGGCTCTAAGACGACAATTTTCACTGATCACACAATAATCAAATACTTAATGGAAAAGATGGATGCGAAGGCACATATTTAGGTGGATCTTGCTACTCCAAGATTTTGATTTGGATATTAAGGATAAATTGGAGTGAAGAATGTTGTGGCTTATCATCTTTCCTTTATTGAGCAGAAAAAATCCCCTAATACTGAGCAGATTAGCGAGACCTTCCCAGATGAGTCAATTTTGTTATTGACTTACTCCTGTGGCACACCAACATGGTGAAATATCTTGTCTCCAAGCAAGTTCCCCTTAGTTAGACTATTAGCAGTATTGATCGATTGAAGTCAGATTCGAGGAGGTAACACTGGGATGGTCCTTTTCTTTTCTTTGAAGTAATAGATTGTGTTTGGTGAAGGTGTATTCTTCAGGAGGAATATCAGAGTGTCCTCACATACTATAATTAACTCGAGGTTGGAGGACACCATTTAGGAAAGAGAACCATGCACAAGGCACTTCAATGTAGACTTTATTGGCCGACCCTATTTAGAGATGCCATTGAATTTATACGGATGTACCCAATATGTCAGAGGATGGGAGGGACTATTGGATATAGACATGAGATGCACATGCAGCCTATGATAATTTATGATGTTGTTTATGCATGGGGCATAGATTTTACGAGTCCCTTTCCCAACAGTCATGGACATGAGTATAACTTGTTGGCAATTGACTACTTGTCTAAGTGGGTGGAGGCTATCCCAACTCGAGATGCAAACAACAAGAGTGTTTGTAAGTTTGTAAAGGATCATATAATTGCTAGGTTCAGGGTCCAAAGTGTTGATTTCTGATGGGAGTAGCCATTTTGTGAACAGAGATGTTAGATCATTAGCTAAGGAGTATGGATTTGAACACAGAGTTACTGGTCCTTACCACCCATAGTTGAATGGCATGGTAGAGGTCTCTAATAGGGAGGTGAAGAGCATTCTTCAGAAGTTAGTTTGTCCTAATAAGAAGAATTGGTCCCAACTTTCAAATCATGTTCTGTGGAGCCTATAGGACAACCTACAAGTCTCCACTCGGTACTTCATCTTTCAGGATGATTTATGTAAAGCCATGCCATTTGCCTGTAGAGTTAATTCTTAAATAAAAATAGGCAATTAAGAAAATCAATTGGAGTTGTCACCTAGGGAAGCTTTGACATGACTTGAACTTGAACAAACTCACGGAAATCTGAAACCGGGCATATGACAACGTTTAATTTATAAGGACAAGGTGAAGAGATTGCATGATCAGCACATTAGGTGCAAGAACTTTGTTCCTGTACAAATGTTATGGTTGTTCAATGACAAGTTGAAGATGTTCGACGTGAAGCTCAAATCCAAATGGATGGGTCCCTATGTTGTTAAGAAAGTGCACATCAATGGATGTGTAGAGATAATTGATCTCATAAATGCTGCACGTTCCTTTCCAGTTAATGGACAATTGTTAAAGCACTTGTAAAATCTAAGGAGCAATTGGTCCAAGTTCAGGTCAACGACTTCATGCATAGCAAATACAATGCAGATACATCACATCACTCTTCATTAAGATGCAACATCAAAATTCAATAGCAAGAAAATTCATTCATTTTTTCTCTCTACTAATACAAACTCGATTTATTTACTCTTTCAGATCTTAGATTCCTTCTCTTGTAGACTCTCACTCCTTACTGAGGCTATGTAAAGCCTAAGTATAGGGGGAACCCATACTCTTACTTGTATATCCTCCAACCACATCAGTTCTCATACTTACTCATGTCCTATACTTAGGATGACCAAAGCCTAAGTATAGAAAGGGATTGATGCCCACCATGTATATATTCATCCTTTTCTCCTCTCGACCTCGATCACCCCATTTTTCTCTTCTTTAATACTTAGACTGACCAGAGCCTAGGTATAGGGGGCGGGTCGACTTCTATACTTTTCGTTCTTCACTCTCCAACGCTTAGCACAAGCTATGTATTTTCATCGCTTCTTTTGCTTTGAGGACACACCGCCTGCTAAGTATAAGGGGGTGAGTATATACTACATATATACTTTACCCATAGCTTATACTTTTGCATTTTTTTATAAATATTATGTAATAATTATAGGATGGGTAAAATTGGTAAAACAATTTTGTAAAATATATGTATACTTGTATAATATGTATATTTTATACAAGATGTCAAAATGTGTATAGTAAATCTTGTATAATTTTGTAAAATTCTTGTAAATAATACTTTTGTAAAATTGTTGTAAAATAAGAGTTATAGCAAAAAAACTTTTTCTAAAAAAGAGCTTCTTATTAATCATGCATATCATTCTTGCTTTTAAAAAAGACATTTTGCACTTATTTCATATGCATTTCATAACATCTGCATTCATTTGCATATCTATCATATGCAAAGTGGAAAGTTAGTAGGTTCTGAACTAAATTATGAATAAAAAACGAGGATGGACTTGAATTTACCTTAATCTACTTAATTTCAGAGGAAGCTTATAGGAACTGGAGTTGAGACTTTTCAGGTTGAGCGACTTAATTCTTTGAGTCCACAAGACTATGTTCATGTGTCATCTTAATTGGTCTAAGTAGAATATTTCATACACATGCATGATTCTTTTAGACAGTGACCTAACTTGGACAAGCACCTTGCACATAGCTCTTCATTGATGAGTTGGTAAGGAAGCAAAATCCTTTAGCTTGGGGAAACGTGTGAGTGGAGACATTCACAGCTACAATAAGTGGCTAGTGTGTATCAACTTAGTCTAGTGGAGCTAGCGTTTAACGTCGGGATGTTGTGGGTTGCAATAAAGCTTCAAAAGAGTGATAGTCTACTGACTAAAGAAGAAAAACTCCTTATGTACATGCTACAAATTTGTATATATGTTTGAAAAAGTAAATCTCCAAAAAAATGAGATGGGAAAAAAGTAAATATATAAAAATTCTTGTTGGAGAAAAATACGAATAAGCAAGACATATATTTCAAAGTCTCATTCTAAAGAATACTACCACCGGAGACTTGGCTATAGTAGTCAAGCTCCATGGATATGGGACTACACTGGTCACAGTCCATTCTCTTCTCGACCCCATCTTCTGGAGCCGGTTGCACTTAAACTTAGAAGGGAATACCTCACTCCTCGAGAAAAGAGTAACTAGACCAGTAAATTAGGATTACCTTGTTAGAGGAGGTTGTTTCTTTATGATTTCTCATGTGGAGAGTTATATTTCACTACAAGTAAGATTCATAGTCATCAGAATTTGCGTATGAGGATTCGTTCTGACCTGATCATTAACAAGACCTGATTAGAGGCTTGTGGAACTCAAATGTTGTTAGGTCTTAAATCCTATTCCTGATAAGGTTCCGCCAAACTATTAATCCAAAGGTCGAGTCAAGATCCATTTTCACCTTTTATTCATGACCTTGATGTGGAACCCAAAATCATTTCACTTTTTTTTAGTTGCTCGAGTAAGGTTTAAGTATATGGGTTGAAGAATTTGTGATTCATCATTCTAAAATTAAATTGGATCTTAGTTATCAAATAATTAGATGCATTTCTCCAATTATTTTGCATTTTTACTATTCTTGCACTTATAATTAATATCTGCATTTTAGCATGCATATTTGCATTAAATAAGAAGCATGAATACCCTTGTAAATATCACCCGTAAATAACCATATTTCACCTATTTTTATTTATTTTTCACTCACTCGGAATTAAATAAAAACAACTCTTTAGTGTACATATCACTATCACTAATACATGAAAAATACCAAAAAATACTAACTTGTAAAACAACCCAATAAAACACGAACCTTAATTTGAGACTAAAAATCTTAAAATGTGAATATCTCTCTCATACAGTCTCCTGTGGACCCTACTCACTTTTGAATTAATGTATGCTTATTTACCTTCAAAACAAGATCAAATTCAAAAGAATCAGAGTTCATATGTGAAACTTGGATTTTGGGTCGCTATTGTATATTATACATATTGACGAATTTGACATTATTATTTTATGTACATAAATAATCCTTTTTTAATTATTTACTTTGAATTTATTTTCTTTGATTATTATTTTAATAAAATGTGTAAAAATCCAAATAAATGTTGAATCAAAAAATCAAAGAAAATAAATCAAATCGAGTCTTTATGTATAGTATGTACACAAGCTCCCTTTATTTTATCTCTTTATTTTTTTAATTATTAAAAAATCAAAAAATATATTATGGTGTAAATATTTACTTTGTATTATTTTATTTTTATTTTTATCTTATTAAAATGACAAAAAAAATAAAATAAAAAATACAGTATTTTATATCTATAGGATACCACCAAAAATTCTTTTTGCACATATGACTTATTTTGTTTTTGGTCCCTTCACAAAAGTTGTAGATCTCGTCAAGATGAATAAATTTTATGAATAGTTTTTTTCGATTTGAGGTCATTTAATCTTTTATTTTAATTTTATTTTTAATTTTTTTCACATTTTTGTGGAGCTGACGCGTGGCAGCTCCCAGAGCCATCGCATGTCCCCCACTTAACTCCTTTTTCTTTATCTCTTTTTTGTGGACCGTTCGATGAAGGGGTAATATCCAAAGGTCTAGATCTCTATTTATTAATTTTTTTAGTTTTATTTCTTTTTTTGTAATTATTTTCTTTTTACACCCTTTTGACATGTTTCATTACCTCAGTCGTTCAATTTCGGCTGATCGAACGACTGAGACCCCTTCGTCTTCTACCTACATGTCGTGCGGCCCTATGAACGACCCAATCTTTTCCACACTGATACCACATGCCTCTTTCTTCTCCTTACCATCAGCCAATATCATCGGACTCCCTCTCTCCTCTGCGATCGTTTGCAACTACCTTCTGCCTTTCTGAGAGAAGAACTCCAGCTCTGCTGAAGCTCGTAGGTGACAACTCTACCTCGACGTTGAGCAACGACGAGACCACATACCTTATTTTGAGAGATCCAGTGGTTCTTGATCATTGTTGCAGCAAAATTGTTCTCTGATGCTTGAGCCTCCTGTGCAACCATCCATGTTTCAAGGCGACGACCATTGGATATTGAGCTTTGAGCTCTAGCATCCTCATATGAAACCCTCATGTATACTCTCTTTCCCCCTCCTTCCTCCTCCTCCTCCTCTAATTCTTCTTCTTCTGCTTCGGCTTCTTCTCGTCTTCACAGTTCCGCCCACTCCACCACCTCTCCATCCTTATCTCACACCATCCCCAATCTATCAATGCTCCGATCACGAACACATTAACCCTTGCACTCTAGTCACTTCTTCTAAGCACCATCGACTTCGCGCATCATCCCCATCCATCACCTTAGCCTGATTGTTCCGATCCATTTGCAGAGTGGCCTTTTGTCGCAGCTCCGCACCACCCTTGTAGCTCAGGCGCCTATAGCTGCATGCAAACTCTGTTGTGTCCGTCAACTCTGCGACACTAGCCTAATCGGCCTGCCTGCACCGTCGTAGTTGACACTTCCCTCGAAGCCATATGCACCTATGCCTCTCGTTCCACCTACCTTGGTCTCTGCCTGACAAGCATACCCTCTCTATATGTGCCAACCGCCTCTGTTGTGGCAACCCCAGTCTCGGCTCGCCCTTGAACCGCACGCCCAAGTCCCCCCTCACGTATGAGGTACATGGTAGGGGGAATTTGTAGAGCAACCCCTAACACACCTCGTATTTGTGTGGAGATCCCTCTCATGGCAGGGAACATGCAAGGCACGTGCCCTCTTGGAGAAATTGCACCAAGGCTCCCCTAAAGCTCAGTAAATCTCAAGAAGGTCCCTCCCTCTTGGGTGACATCGGGACACGTGCACAACACCTCCTCTTGGGGAAATTTGCATGAAAATCCTCGAGATTCTGGTAATTAAAGAAGTGCATCTGGTGTTATTTTATTTATTTATTTTTTATTTTGAATTTGCATTTAGAACCTTGTGTTTGTGTCACATATTGAATAAATATTGTGCATCAATATTTTTATGCTAAAAGTGCACATTGTAGAACAACTTATGATTATCATTGTGGATGCTTGATCTGATTTTTGTGGATTATGATCGATTTAATATAACTAATCTAGTGGAAATTTGCATAATTAGCCCACTACATGATTTCGAATTGATATTAAATTAATCACTGCCCCAAAAATTCTCAAAAGTTGGTAGTAGCTCGATTTTAATATTTTATATCAAAATTTCATTGCATTTGCTTACATATCAAGGTCAGAATAAATTTCAAGGTGATTTAACTAATTAAATTTTAACAGGTTTAAGATCAATTATTTTTAGATTATATTAAATTCCATAGATTCCTCTCACATAGACTTATTTAGGATAATTTTATTTCTGAAAAATATTGGTCTTCTATTTATTAAAATTAATTTCCAAAATATTACTTGTATGCATATTTAACTTATAATTGATTCATTTTGCATTAAAATATTCCAAAAACATTACAGAGTATTAATTTAATCACTTTTCATATTTTGGACAAGTTTTAGTATTTTTCAACATCGTTTGATCAAAATTTGCATTTTAACCCTTAAACTTGTCTGAATCTGCATGTTATTTTTAATTGCATAAAAAATTATAAAAAATGCCTCTCTAAAAACATAAATTCTAGGTCACCTACTAACAAACCTAAGGAGATAGATGCCTTCATGATTTCGGCCTTGGGCTTACTCAAGTAAAATATAAATTTGACTGCTTGCTTTAATTGATAAATTAATTAGCGATCGTTTGATTAATCTTGATTACATGCCTACAATGCACATATTAAACATTAATTCCACATAATTAACATAGGGTATTCAGGGGATTCTAAAATTTAAGATCATGGTAGACGCGTCAGACTTTGCAGTTAGAGCAGTTTTAGTGCATAGAAGGGATGGGATGCCATTTGCCATACACTATGCTAGCAAGACTCGGTATGAAGCACATCGTAGTTACACATATATAGAGAAGGAGATGTTAGTAGTATTGTTTGCTTTAGAGAAGTTCTACTCATACATACTTGGTTCACTTGTCATTCTTTACACGGGTCATACTGCCATACGACACTTACAAGCAAAGAAGGATGCCAAACCACACCTTATCAGATGGATCCTTCTTCTCCAGGAGTTTGATTTAGAGATTCGAGACTAATTTGGTGTCAAAAATGTTGTGGAAGATCACCTTTCTTGGATTTCAGATGCAAAGCTCCCTGAATAGCTACTACTTCCTATATTAGATACCTTTCCAGATGAGGCAATTTTGTTTGTTGCCTCACTCCCATGGTACGCTAATATTGTGAACTATCTTGTCTCTAAGAAAGTAGTACAAGATTGGCCTAAGCTTAATGTAGACATATTTCTTTCAGAGATTCATTTTTACCCGTAGGAGGATCCGTACCTATTTTTTGTGGGTACGGATTGTATCTGTAGAAGATGCATTCCTCAGAAGGAATACACCAGTGTGCTTGAGCATTGTCACAGATTAGAGGTTGGTGGGCATCATTCGGGAAAGCACATGGTAGTGAAGGTTCTTCAGTACGACCTATGGTGGCCAACTCTGTTCCAGGATGCTACGGATTATGTGAGACATTATACTGATTGACAGGGAATGGGAGGAATTGTCAATTCCAAAGATACAATGCCCCTAAGATATATCCAAATTTTAGATGTTTTTGATGCTTGTGGCATAGACTTCATGAGCACATTCCCTGTCAGTCAGGGATTTCAGTACATCCTTTTGCCATGGATTATGTTAGTATTTGGGTGGTGTCTATCCCCACTCGAGCCACTGATAATCATATGGTTTGTTTTTTCCTCAAGGAAAACATTATTGTGTATTTCAGGATACAAAAGAGACTCATTTTAGATGGGGGAAGACATTTTATCAATCAAGAGGACAGAAATCTAGTTAAGGAATATGCCATTGAGCATCGTGTCACGTTTCCTTACCACCCACAGACTAACTGCTTGGATGAGATTTCAAATAGGGAGATCAAGATGATACTTCAGAAACTTTCTAGATAGGAAGAATTGGTCCCAGATACTTGACTTGGTTCTATGAGCTTATAGGACGACATACAAGTTTCCATTGGGCATGTCTCCCTATATATTGGTTTATGGAAAGCCTTACCACTTGTCAGTTGAGCTTATTCACAAATCTTTGTGGGAACTCCATGTATGCAATTTGGACTATGAGAGAGCAAGCGAGAGTATGAAAGTGGATCTGAACAGATTGCTAAAATTTCAAGATTTCACTTATGACAACTCACTCATGTATAAGGAGAAAGTCAAGTGTTGGCATTATAGACATATTAGAGAAAGTCTTTCGCTCCTGATCAGAAAGTATGGTTGTTTGATGCAAAATTAAAGTTGTTCCCTAGAAAACTCAAAAGCAAATGGTCAGGACCGTTCATTGTTAGAGTTGTACGTAACAATGATAGTATTGTCATATCTAGGTTTTCATCTGACACACAAACATTTGTTGTGAACGGACAATCGTTGAAGTCATATCTATATCATGACACATTCCTGTCTGTGGTTGATTCTATTCATTTGGTATCAAACTATGATCTTTTGACATCTTTTGCATATAATACATGAGCTGATATTCTTTTGTATATATCCTTTCCGTTTATTCTTTCTTCTTCCATTTTTTAAATTCACCTCTTTCCTGTGTGTGTATGTGTTATACTTAGAATGTACTCTATACTAAGTATCGGGGAGGTGAATGACTTGATTTGTTCATTTTTTATTCTACTTCATCACTCTTATTTTTGCCTATACTCCGGGATTATTACCCTAAGTATATGGGGTGATTTCATTCTTTTTGTTCCTTTTCATTTTTAGTTATTTTCTTCTTTTGTTCCATCGCTTGTCCTTCAACTTGTTGATATTCTTTTTCTATACTTAGGTATCTTTTACCATAAGTATAAGGGAGGACAAGCCAAGTCGTTGAGTTTGTACATTCTTTCCCTTGGTTTTCCCCTCTTGTACAGTCTCTATAGTTAGGATTATTTGATCTTAAATATATGGGGATCACTGACTTCTATTCTTTCATTCTTTATTTTTTGAGTCATTGTTATATAGATTATTTTCACTCTTATATACTTAGCACGAGTTGTGTCTTCCTTTGTCTCTTCTTGGTCACTATGAGGACATAGTTTGAGCTAAATATAGTGGGGTATCATATATATGGTATATATACTTTAGCCATAACTCATACTTTTGTTTGTCTGATAATATGGCTAATAAAACTGGAATAAAAATGCCTGTAAAAATTTTGTAAAAATTCTTTGAAAAACTCTTTTGTAAATACGTTTGTAAAATATTTTTAAACTGTTTGTACAAATGCTATGTAAAATATTTGAAATTGTAAAACCTTTCTAAAATTATTTGTGTAAAAATTGTTGTAAAATTATTTTGGTTGTAAAATAGTTGTAAATTATTTTGTATTAAAATTATTAATAGTGTAAGGATGTCTGTAAAATACTTGTTATTAAAATCTTTGTAAAATGATTTGTAGAAGTTTATAAATTATGTTTCAAAACCTTTTGTAAAATATTTTGTAAAGGTCTTGTAAAAAAATTGAAAAAACATTTATAAAATAGTTTGTAGATTATTTTGTCACCTTTTGTATATAGATAACTTGTTTATACATATTGTGTGTATAAACTAGTTGTACCAATTAGTTGTAAATAGCATTTGTAATCATCTTGTGGAGAATAAAATTGGTCTCTCGTACATAAAATTCTTCTTAATAAATTCTCTATATAAAACCTATATAAATTTGAATATAAAATTCTTTATTAGAAATTGTACATGAAATTATTTTGTAGATGAAATCCTTCCTTATAAAATTTGTACATAAAATTTAAAAGTATTCTTTTTTGAAGTTCTGCATAAAATGTGTATAATACTGTATATATGTTTGTATAAAATTCTTTGTAAATTTTTATAAAACATTGTAAATTATGTATGTGTATATTTTTCTCCATTAAAAACTCTATAAAAATTGAAAAAGTAAAATTCATGAAAATTTGCAAAACTCTTTTAAAACTTTTCAAAAATATTTATCTTTTCTTCTATTTTCTTTTCTTTGAAAAAATGCCTTATATATAATTTCTTGCATTTACATTTTCTAGAATGAAATTGGTGTTTAATCTAGTCTAGATTAAACTTTAAGAATGGAGCTTGATTAGGACCTTAATCAACTTCATTTCATAGGAACCTTATAAGAACTAGAATTGAGACCTTTTAAGTCTAGCAACTTCATTCTTTGAGTCCACAAGACTATGTTCATGTGTCATCTTAAATTGTCTAAGTAGAATATTTCTTATACACGCATGATTATGTTAGATAATAACCCAACTTGGACAAAAACTTTATGTGTAGCTCTTCAATAATGAGGTGGTGAGGGTTAGAATGCTCTGGCAAGAGACACACGCGAATGGAAACATACGCAATTACCTTGAGTGGCCAATGTGCCCCAACCTAGTCTAGTGGTACGGACATCTAAAGACAAAGCTGTAGGTTAAAATAAAGCTTTGGATGAGGGATGGTCTGCTAGCACAATTTTTCTAAGACCCCAAAACATGTGCGGAAGAAAAGATTCTATATCTGTAGGGGAACAATAAAGATTTATGCAGTGCAATAATGATTTCCACCACATAGAAGCAATATGTATTCCAATAAAAAATCATCCATGTTTAAATTTGTCCACATTGGTCCAGCTTCAGATAGACTACAGATCTTCGTGGAGACTTGGCTACACTTGCCATATTCACAAGGAGATGCGGCTATACTAGACACACTCCACTTCTCTTCTTATTCTTCTACTTCTCCCCCTTTGATTGTGAACATTGCACGTACATGAACATAGAAGGAAATACCCCCCTCCTCGAGGAAATAGTATCTAGGTAAGGGAATTAGGTTTACCTTGCTAAGAGAAGACTGGTCTTTATCATTCTGATGTGGAGAGTTATATTTCACATACACAGTACAAGTATATTCATAGTCATCACAATTTTATATGAGGACTTAGTCTGACCTAACTATTGAGGTGACCTGAATAGGAGTCTTATGAAACTTAGAGTTTGTTAGGTTTTAACTCCACTCCCCAATAAGGTTCTGCCAAACTAATAATCCACAGGTCTGATCGAACTCCATACTTTAATTTCACGAAGAATAGTTAAAAATCAAAATTTTTCGAAGTTCTTTATTTTTCCTTTCTTCTTTTTATTTTTAGTCACTTATTCTTCTAATAAGCATTTGCAAAGGGATTCACAAAGGTAAAGTATAGGGGGTGATGAATATGTATTTCATCATCTTTATCCATTTATTTTAGATTAAAATCCCTTCTTAAGCATCTTTGAATATTAATAAATCCTAATTTTTATTATTTCTTATTCTTTTTTAAAAATGATAAAAATCATTGTTTTTAACCTAAAAAAATAAAGAAAGAAATAAAGGAAAAATAAAGAAAATGGAGACTATTGATATGCAATAAATACAAGCTGACTCCAACCTCGAGAGAAGGTCAAGACTTGACCTGATCTACCAGGAATAAAGTAAGGAGAGATAAGGTCACTTGTAGAAAAATAAAGAAAATTTAAAGTTCATTCATTATTTGTCATTACACATACACCATTATCTTGTATATAATTCCTCCTTTTATTTTATTTATCATTCAATTAATTTCAAATAAAAATGTTTTCTTATTAAATCTTGTACATAAAAATAAGTTGTAAATATTAAAAATAATTGTAAGAAGATTCATTGTACATTGTGTAAATAATGACACTTTGAAAAGCTACAAAGTCAAACTTGTAAGGCACATATATTCTCCATAAAAACTCAAAATAAAGAAAACCTACTTTTATTGTACTCTAAATAAAATAAGCTTTAAAATGAAAGTAGTTGCGCTAAAATCATAGTTAATAAGTAAAAATATGGCTTTTTGGAGTGTATTTTATATTGTGCATATAATAAACAATTTATAAAAATATTATTTTATCTATTTTATATAGATATTTGTTCATATTTTTTCTATATTTGTAAATATTGTATTTTATACAAGAAAAATATAAATAAAAATTACAAAATAAAAATATAGAAAAATAAAATATTGTATATATTGTATATGTACCACTATATATTGTAAATATATATTTATATTGCCTAATAAATTATTTCATGAAAATAACATTTTGAATAAAATCCTTCAAAATCTTGTAAATAAATAAATTAATAAATTATATATTTATTTGTAAAAATAAATAGTTAAAAATAATGTGTTTTATATATAGGTAAAAGTAACTATGAATAAAGGCTAATATCTATTTTTAACCTACGTATTTAATTTATTTAATTTATTATATTTATTAAAAATCACCATGATTAAGATTATTTAATTATTAACATTTTCTATTTATATTATTTATTTATTGAAATTCATTTACTTATTATTTTAATTTATTTGTCGTTTTTTACATTATTTTGTCCTTTTTCGTTTTTGTCATATAGTTGACTCGAGTACCCATTGGGTGGACTCGGATACGTTGACCCGGGTAAACCCACTCTTCCTCCTATTTTCCTGATAACCCTCTTTGTCGAAGCTTATTCCCTTCTTTTTCTTAATCAATCCGCTCAGCCTTAGCACCCAATGTCTCTTCCAATTTTGCTACTCGAAAAATCCTCTCACTGGTTCGAATAAGATATACAAGCTTAGTGCCTCGGTTCGCGCACACCTTCAATTTAAAAATCATCTCCACCTCTGCCTATTTAATCCCCTCTTGATTCATCTTTCAAATCGGATCTGTCTTTCCCTAATTTCTTTGCCTGAGATCGAATGTCGAAGTGTGTCGAGGTGATGACGAGGCACTTCCACGATCAGGAGCATGAGTAGGTGCATGAATCTCGAGATCCAGCCAAGTACACAAGAAGGAAATAAACTTATATATCTCAATTGTTTAACTTGTATATGAAATGGTGACATACATATTAAAGAGTGTAACTTTGGATTTTAAGCTTGGCTTTAGATGTTGAAGTTGTATTTTATGTTCATTCAAAAATATGTTCAAGATTGGATAAATAATCATTGAAATAAGATTGATACATTAGACGAAGTTATAATATTTTAAAAAAAAATGGTATCAAATGGGAAATATGAGCATGAAAGAAATTAAAAAATTTGCTAAAAACTTAAAAACAAAATACATATGTAATTATTTAGAGGATTATTTGATGGGCAGTTACGCAAATTATGTCCAACATTGAATTTTAAGCACTCTTTGCACTATCTACCTTTGCTTTTCATGGGTACCCAGATCTCTGCCTATTTCCACTAATCGTTGGCCTTCCTCCCTAACCACTTCCTTTGGTCTGAATCGTGTTTAGTTCGTGGACGATTTGTTGATTACTGCTAGTTTGGGGCTAAGGAGAAATGCAACTATCCTTCTGCAAATTCATGTTCAAAGACTTCTTTTTTTGGATTTTGTCAACAAACTATGAAGTTTTCTGACCATGAACAGAAAAATGGATGAATCCTCAACAGATTGATCAACACATTGTGTACATAATTTGTTCAATTCCACAACTCTTTTGTGTTGTTCATTTCTAATATATATAGGATAGTTTCCTAATTTCTTGATATTAAAATTCTATAATGCAAGAAGTATGAACTGTCCAGATCTCCACATTTTACATCTTTATTACTGCAAAAATATTCTTGTAAGGAATACCAATGTACTTCGTCCTTTAGCAATAATGGAAAAATCTATTAGAATCAACTAATAAAGTAACTTCCTTCCTAAGATGCATTTTCACTATTTAAAAAACTAAATAAATATCCTTCTCATTGTATACTTTGGATACATGAACATTGAATATAGTAAGAGAACACGAAGAATATACTTTGAGAAAGTTTCCCATAACCAGCATTCCATCTTCCACTCCATTTTTAGAATTGGATTTCTATTGTTTGCATCATTATCCAAAACATTTATATGCTTCTAAGCCTTTGGAGGTATGCTTGTAACCTATGAATAAACTCAAGTAGAGAATTATTTTTGGTAATGTGGCTCTGAAGGAAATGATTCATGATCTCGCTCCATTGTGTGCTTCTCATGCCAGCAAAGAAAGTTTATCTCATGTAGATATCATGCCACTTGTGTCCAATAGCATATTCTCTGAGAACCATATATTGCCTGAAAGACCAAACTCATTAATAGTATCAAAGCAACTTGTCTAAAAAACTTCTATGCTATCAATGTGCCACACAAGATCAGAAAAAGTCTTGAGAGCTTTTATCAATGTAGCATGTATTGCCAAGCTTTGTAGAAATCTTGGCCATTATGTGTGATAAATCCATGGTTTATCATCATAATATTTATTATTTATTCCTTTATCTTGAACAAATTAAATTAATTAATTAATAATTACTTTGAATTAACAAATGACCTTGTGTAAATAATTAACCCCAATTATTATATGCAAATATTACTATTATTGTGTCTATTATTTTATGTATTCCTTTAATATTAAAAATCAAATAAAAATTAGATTAATATTGTATATAGTATAGTGTATTTTTTCATTAACTAAATATAAAAAATATAGTATAATAAATAAGTATTCTTAATTCAGTAAAAATACTTGCAAAAATACTATAGTGTGCATATGTCACATTTTGATTTCAAGTCCTATATGAAAGTTGTAGATATTGAAAAGATTTGCAACTTTTATGTTGAACACTTTTCTAAATTTGCCTTTAACTATTTATTTATTATTTTAGAAGTATTTTTAAGCATTTTGATTCTGATTAGGCCACGTGTCCTAATCATTTCATTCTTTGTCACCGGCTCTTTAGAGACTTCCGCCTCTCTTCTTAGCCATATGATCCATAAGATCAGAAGATTGTGGTTCAATCTAACATGTTTCGATTCTCAGCTACCTGATACTTTAATCACGTCCATCTCTTCCGTCCACTCCTTCCCAACTTACCACCGTTTGATAAAGATTAGACGGTTCATTTACATCGTTAACCTCCAGCCACATTCTCTTCAATCCGAGATATCTCTTCGACCACGCTCTTTCACCATTTCTGCATCCATCACCACATGTACTTCAACCATGAGTATGGTATTGGACATTAGCCCTTTGTATCCTCTTTCATACCAGCATGCCCGTGGTCTTCTTCTCCCTCACATGCTCCGTCCTCCTTTGTACGTGCTACAAATGGGATCTGCACGATGCCCATAAAATGCTTAATCATATATGTTCACCATGAATGTACATGTATCTTGTTGGTTTACAAAATCTACATGATCCTAAGATTGTGTCTAATTAAAGTGTAAGTGCATACCCTTATTGAGAAGCACATGCAAACGAAAAAGTCTTCCACCAGCGCATATCAAAATCCACGATCATTGGATCATGTTATCTCATCCAGAAGCTTGTCCAATAGTGTTTTTAAAAAATCTAACATAATTGGAAGTGATGAAATATACCAGTGTTGCACACGCCTCCCAGTGTGCAGGAATGCACAATGTGTAACCTTGTTGTTTGATTTCGTGTGAATTTATTTTTTAATGTTATTAAATATCGAACTACAAATTATTGTGTCACACATTGTCAAATTAATTAAATTCTAATATGATAAATCATCACATAATAATCAAATGTATTTGAAAATGAACAACAAACTCGTACAAAATTAAATAAACAACAAGGCTCACATGGATAAGAGATCTTCATTCAAGGAACTCCTAGTCAAGGCATTAAGGGATCCCCACCACTAGTAATATAAAGAGGGATATTCACATGAAACCCTCTTGGCCACCACATGATTAATTAATCAAGGCCCTCAAGATTCATGAATCTTCTTTTGTTATTATCTTCATCATTAATCAGTCAATCCCTTTTATTATATTAGTAGCATCAATATAACACCATGCTGGTCTCACATTATAAACATATCAGGTTTATATTTCATTCATCAATTAAGACATCTCATTACTCATCATTTGAAACTCCAAAACAATGGCTATTCAGCTATAAAACTAATAGATCTTTCCTATATTTACTTACACAACTAACTTGTATATTCCACTACATCGTCAAGTACAATATGTAGATATCTATCGTAAACATAGAAAATAGTGACATTTTTAATTTGAGGTTGTTTTATATGCATTATTTTTGTTGTATAGCATAATCATTCACTCGAAATACACATAAGGCATGCAATGAAACCGTAAAATCATAGTTTACACAAAAAGGAAGCATCTAAACACCTAAAATAATGAGCAACATAAAAATATAGCATACTATCATTCAAGCAATAATCCATGCTTAGAAAACAATTGAAAAACATCTATATGTTACAATCAATGGCGTAAACAATAACCCGCATTGGTAAAGAAAATAAATAGCATCGATGCATCAATAGTAATCAGACATTCATTAAAAACAAACCAAAATATATGTAAGAAACCAACTCAAAGTGCATTATACTATGAACGACGTGGAGGGTGGAGCTAGAAGTGGTGGGTGATGGCCACGACAAATTGAAGATAGGAGGAGTCGAAGGTTAGTGGAGGCATCGACTAGATGGTGATCATCGAGAAACAGTGAGATGGGTTGAGAGGAGGTGAACAACAATGTGGCAACGAGCTGGGGGAGTGGAGGTGGAGCTCTGGAAGCAAGGATGGGGAGAGGAGGGTTTGAAGAGTGAGAGAGCAGTGCTGCAACGAGCTGGAGGGAGAGGAGGAGAAATGGCGGTGACGAGGGAGAGGATGAGAAGGGGAATGGCAAAGAGATGTGAGAGAGGAGGTGGATGGCAACACCACGACTTGGTGAGAGAGAGAGAGACAAAGAGGAGGTCTAATGGCAAGAGAGAGGGGGAGATGGGTGGAAAGGAGGGGGACAATTAGGAGGGAAAGGGAGGGGAGGGAAAATTAAACATCATTTCTGGAGGTAGGGCAACTTATCCATGACAATCAATGGGCTCACCACGATGTATTTTTACGTTGAATTATTATTAACAGTGGTTCTTTTGTTGTTGTCAATAATAACTTTACAAATTAAAAATTATTAAAGCCTTCATTTACAATGATTGTATTTTGATTGGTGTCAATATAAGGCGTTAACAGCGGCTACTTATGGTTGTTGTAAATGGCTCAATGTAAATACTCATGTTTCCAGTAGTGTGTATTATCATTAAATGTCTCCACCTTAGAAAATTTCACATATAAAGTGACCCTTTATAATTTTTTAAGCATCATTGAAATGGATGGTGCCTCCCTTTACTTAAAATCGTGGGTCTGCCACTATTTCAAGTGTATATGATAAGTTGAAGGTGAGGTTAATTAAATGTTGTCTACCATATTCTCGTCGTAGAAACAAACTAGAATTTAAGATCTGGTCCTTTTACTTGACATTAGGAAAAGAAAAATAGAGAACGGTATCAATACCATTAATGGATTTTGCAATCATTTATATATACAAAGTCACTAAGAGGAAGAAAATCAACTACACAACGAATCATTGGAAGAGTTGATGTCACTGATGCCGGTGGAAGAAGGAAGCGACAGAGTCATAAACGACTTGCTTTGCATCAATGCCCATGATGAAATCCATATGAGCATATTTCTTGACAAACTGGACCTCGATCTTGCTAGGGTCATGGGATTGGAGGTGGTGATGGAGGAGCATATCGACATCAGTAGGGTCAGAGAGTGAATCACGACCACCATAGGTTAGAAAGAGTGGGATGTGAGTAGGGTGGTTGGTAAGGTTATACTTTGGAGGGCTGATGCTTCCATAATGCATGAGGTTCTCCACTAGATTCCCATAATCAAACTTTGCGACCACCCCACTTCTCACCACTGCAAATGCACATTCATATTCAAAAGTTATTATTTCAAAATATATCACTGCATGATGTACATTTGTAAAAAAATGTTGAAAAATAAAGTTAGCATGCATAATTTTAACTGCATACCTTGGGAAAGATGGATCAAGTTCTTAGTCGAGGTAGAATGAGGCTCATAAATCCAGAAGTTTTCCACAGTTGACATGTTGAGGCAACAGTTGTCCCCTATAATATTAACCATTTAGTGGGAACAAATTATATATATATATATATATATATATTGCAAATAGAAAAAATACACAGTGAAATATGTATATATCTTATCATCATGCCTGTAATCTCAGTTAGTATATCGGAGCAATCAATTCTTGAAATGTGACACAGCTCTCGCAAAAGATCCGAAACCACCGGACTGTTTATCTCTCAAGGCGTCCAAAAGAATAAAGTTTATTAGCTTCTCTGATGTTATTTCCTGATGGCTACGAGTGCATATATTTTCACGTACAGAAAAGATAAAATAAAAGTAAAGTTCTTATTAAAAATTAATATGTGTATATGTGAACATACAATTTTATGTTGAATTCCTTAATCCCCAATGAACTTGCAAGCTGTTTGATTCCCCAGAGAAAGACAGAGGAGATAAAGTTAATAAATAATTAACTAATTAATTAGGAAAATAGTGACAGGAGGTCAGAGAGAGGGGTGACATGTGCAAGATCATTTTGAGCAGCAGCATTGAGTAAGGTAGTGGTCATGTGGCTCAGATAAGCAATAGGAGTTAACAATGCTACTGATCTCAACTTATCCACCATCTTCCTCTCTGACAACGATGCCATAGCCATTGTTGTTCCCTGCATCAACAATCCAAAGATCCTCATATCTGATATGCACTTGTTCTCATTTTGCTTTCTTATACAATTTATACTTAGTGATTAGCACATATGTAATAGAGGGGATGCTTACCAAAGAATGACCAACGTAATGCAATTTTTGTCCCGTATTGTTATGCACAAAGTTGATGGTCGCAGGAAAATCGTATTCTACTAATTGGTCCCACGACCAGTTCCAGAATTCCTATTCATTTAACAAAGATAAATATCTCAAAATCCTCTTAAACTTAGTTAATTGTATGCATTAGTTGTATATTAGTTAGGTTGAAGCAATCCTTCACATTTCATGTCATCAAATGCGACTCACATGAGAAGATGGATGGAGAGAACGGTGGTTACGGCTCCATTTGGTACCGCGAGCATTGGAAATCCACACATCAAAGCCATAGTCGGCTAGGACAAAAGGGAGTGATTGATCCGGAGCATTGAGCATCCATGATGTCGCATCGTGCAAGTAATCAAACTCATTCAGAGATGGACAGATTCAATATCTCATTAGTGGATGCTTATTTTATATTGCGAAATCATTTTTAATTTTCGATGATGAATAACTAACTGACTAACTAACCATTGTCAATCCATGTTGTAACAACACAGGCCTCTTCCTCCCTAACCCTCGTCCTCCATTTCCACGACCCTCGGGGATTCTCTGTATGCTCAGTATATATCCATCCTCTGTTGTTACCTGTATATATATAATTCGACGATGTAGTCTGGAAGAAACATATATATATATACATATAAAAAAGAGAAAATTATATATCTTTGTCTACATACATGATATTCTTCACACCAATATCCTTTTGGAACCACAACCCCTTTGCAAACACCTTGCTCAATTTGTGCATCATCGATGGTAGAATAAGAGGAGTCTGAATGCCCATAGACGTAAATGGAAAATGAATATATGATGTAGAGTACGACGATGAGGGAGCTAGATGCTAAGGATATCATCTTTTGGTAGAAACGATGCTCGAGTATTAATTTCAAGATTCCTAAAATATTAGAAGAACATTAGTATTATAATAAACATGAATGCACATATAAATGTGTGTGTATACATACTAGAATTGTATGTGTGCGATATGTATGCATGCATTTACATCCAACACTCACCATTTAATGAAAGATAATTCTTACAATGGAATTATCATTCAAGTTTAGAATAATATACTAACACTAAGATGTCTTAAGAACATTTATCAAACTTACACTAACTTAATAAGAGACAAACTAAAGAGTTGTTGAAATCATTGATGTTGATTTATGCAACCATTTTTTAATCATACATTCTTCAACAAAAAAGGAATGTGTCATACAATCTTCAACCAAAAATAATGCGCGAAAATAGATATATGAGTCAAATTGAATATGTCATGGGAGTATAAGTGTAATAGAATAAAAATCTTACTATCAGAGCAAGTTAAAGCAATCCACCATAATTAACAATGAATGGAAGACTTGGGACCATAAACATTGATGAATCCACGATTCATCATCTCAATATCTTGATCTTAGCAAAATCCCCGAGTAAAAGCTCATAAAAATGTCCATAAAATCAATAAATTAACAAAATGACTCTTGTAAATAAAACTCACTAATTATTGTATATTAGATAGTACAAAATAAATTACACATAAAAAGCCGCAAAATCAAAGGAGTTTTATACATGTAAATAGCCCAAAACTTTATGTATTTTTAATAATTTCATATCAACTCCTTTTTGGCTAATTCTTTCTCCAACATGTTCATATCAATGTATATAAAAATACAAAAATACAAAACAAATTTTACCTCAAATAAATACTCCTAGATCCCAATGGGAAAAAGCCGTAAAGACCAACTTCCAAGCTAAATTCCCGCTCCGTATGAACTCCAAATTCACCAAACTCACTTTTAAAGTTCAAGTTAGAAAATTATCTATCCAACGGAAGTGGTTTCATTAAAATCGGAGCTCATTTGCAAAAGTTGGGTTTTAGGACCTAGATGTACATCGTATACCTTGTATATATTCATTCTTTCTTTAATTTTTATTGTATCTTTCATAATTGCTAAAAATACAAAAAATATCATGATTGTGTTGTATTTTAATTATATTATTTTATGGTATTTTTCCGTTGTAAATATCTCTTATTAAAAAGACAAAAAATACAAATTAGAAAAGTAAACAAAAATTGTGCATGGTGTTTTGTCTTCTTTTGTAAATTCTCCACTATTTGTCTTCTCTCTTTATTTTATTGTATTTAAAGTAGCCAACTCTATTTATCTATTTATTTATTATTTAAATTCCATTCTCTACAATAACCACCAATTCAACTCCATTATTCCACCATTTTTTCCCAACTTCCCATTCAACTCCATTAATAATACAACTTCCCATTCAACTCCACCACTTTAATAACCTCTCATTCCATCATCTTTATATATATGTCATTCTCCTCATTTTTGCCTTTGATCCATCTTTATGTGAGGAGAGCCTAGTTCCCTGAGTTGAATCGGTGACAGCGACGCAACCGCGGTCGAGCGACGACGGCCCTTTCTCCGGTGTGATCCGTTGGCTTTTTGGCCAACATCGCAGCCGCAACCACGCGTTGCTCGAGCTCATCGCACGCCGGCGATTTGAGCGAAGACCATGCTCACGAGAGCACTCCATAGGCGACTGTATCATCGTAGGTAAATTTTCCCTTCATTTTAGTTCATTTTCTCTTTTTACAATTTTTTTAGCATACCACATATCATCCTTTCCACCACCATCATCACACTTTTTTTCTCCCATTTGTTTAATTTTTCATCATCACCACCATCACACTATCATTTTTATTCTCCCCTCTTTGTAGTGTACATATTGTTACCTGTTATAAAAAAATTTAAAAAAATATATAAAAACTAAAACACCAAAAAAATAGACATCAGTAATTTAAAAAAAAAGTAAAAAAAATAAAAAAAACGAAGGAGGGGAAGCAGCTCCCGCGCCGCCGCCCCCACCCCTTCTCCTCCAGCCACTGGCGTTCGTCGGCCACGCGCCACCGACCAACCGCGCGGCCGCACCGCCGCCCCTCTCCGCCTACTTCGCCCCCACAGCAGCTGCCGCGCCGCCATGCGCCCCGCCGGCGGTTCCGCCCGCTCCTTCAGCCATTTCCGCTCCTTCAGCCATTTCCGCCGCCTTCAGCTCGCAGGCCTCCTCGCCACCGCCAGGCCGCCCACCCGCGCCACCGACGCTGCCGCTTGCCACGTCCTCTCCGCCGTCGACCCCCACGCGCGGCCGCGCGCGGCCGCACCGCCGCCGACCCCTCCGCCTTGTTGGGTTCGTCCATCGTGACCTAGGGAGGAAGAAGAAGGTGAATACTTTCTTTTTCTTTAATTGTAAAAATTGCGATTTTTATTTCTCATGTTTATGTAATTACAAAAACGTCCCTGTACATATTTGTCTTGTTCATTTTCAGTTGTGATTTTGCACGGATACCCCTGTGTTTGTGTGTTAATTTGGACCTCATTTATGTATCTTTTTATTCAATGAAAAATGGTTTTATGTTGAGCAACTTATCTTCTGTCATGTGATTGTTTATTTGTATTTTTGTGAGATATGGATAATTAACTAAAATTTGATCAACTGAAATTTTATATATTTTACCCATTCAGTGCTTATAAATTTTTATCTCACACATGGTTGCTCTAAAAAATTCACAAAAATTAGGAATGATGCCTTGAATTGTGATAGAGTTACAGTCCAAATTTCACGTCCATTGGAGTTGTCATGTGCCTGAAATAAATTGTAGAGTGTTTTTAGTATTTGATTTTTAAGTAAATCCACATAAATCATTTTTGCAAAATTTCAACTCTTCTGGATTGCTTATCTAAATATCTTTTTGAGATAATTTGTTCTCGAACTAATTTGATAACGTGGATTTAATAGGAATTAATTACTCATTTCCACTATGTTTTCACTAAAAAATTCATAAAAAATTCATACTTTGTCAGAAAATTCCAAAAAAATACTGTAGTCTCCTTGCATCATGTTTTAGTTCCAGTAAATTTTTCATAATTTTTGCTTACTGTTTGTGTGAAAATTGCGAAAATACCCACAAAAAGTGTGCATTTTTCATTATTGCATTCTAAACCTAAAAAAATACAAAAAAATATGTTTTGTGTTCCCCCCTGGATTAGGACTTTAGGAAAAATATAATTTGGCTGAATTGGATTAATTTAACATTAAAAATTAATTTAGCTAAGTTGTGTGTTTTCTTAGTGTCTTGATTCACTTGCATTTGCATTCTTGTTGCATAAAAAATCTAAAAAAATACCACTTGGAAATCTAGATCTTTATTTTCAAGTTAAACCCAAGTTGTTCCTTTGCCTCTCTGTGTTCGACCCCGGACTTGCCCGAGATATAAATTAAAGCCGAGACACTCTTCACGGAGATCTTCTCTCGGTTCTGACCGAATCGCTAAGTACACGTGCTACAACGTGACTGAATTATACATCGTATTTAGCGACTCGTTAGATGGCGCCGTTGCCGGGGAGGCAAACGGCTTAGGGATTAGTTTAAAAATTTGGATATAGATTTTCGCTTTCTCGGGTAGTCTGACCCCCGAGCCACTTGTAATTAATCCATTTCCTTTCAATTATTTGTCTTCATATTCTTGTATATATCTTGTTGTTTATCTCTCTAATATAAATCTCATTTTCCTTGCGAGGGCCCGGTGGACTTGGAGTGCATCGGAGGTCGACGGACGCGACGCGCGCCGACTGCTGAAGTGCGAGGAGGAATTAATTTATCTTCGAGAGAATTTTTGTAAATTGTTGTAATTATTTAGGTAGTTGCTCCTTTATAGCGGCTCTTGTTTGAGAGCTCGCGTGTGTAAAAAAGACTTGGACTTTATTTGTGGTGTGTCGAGCCTGTTTCACTCTCCGGTGAGGGTGGGGCTCGACTTGAGTGGCGAAACTAAGGATTAGGCACACGGTAGCTTAGAATTAAATTTGTTTGTGCCCATCGTAAGTTAGGCCACACATATCTTAGAAGATTCACATATCTTATAAGATTCATAATGAGACGCACATAGACACGTACTACTTAGCTCAAATTCAATCAATTCTTCCCTGCTAATAGTATACTGTTTAGGTGTGGTTTTTCTCAATCTGCATGCATTTAGTGTAACATTTAAAAATTCTGTTCTGCATAACGCATGAAGAGTGCTGGGATTCACTGTAAGTATAACTTCTACTGAGCATGCATCATAGTTTCTCGTTTGCATT